>OZ004350.1:10050000-10670614 GCA_963924445.1 Philereme transversata | reverse complement strand
AGGGGTCCGAATTTGCCTTGGATGGAAAATTGTGGAGATTAAAGGAAACACTTAAATGGATAAAAGGAAGCAACTCTAGATAGAAACTAAAGTACTACTCACATGCGCATTTTGGTATTTTGCTGGATCGATTGCTGGATCCACTCCTGGGTCGCTCCCGTGGGTTGTAAGTCCTTATTCCCGGTATTTCCAGAGAATTCCGAAGCCTGCGCCAATTATGACGAGTGCGCCCAGTAGTTGCAAAAAAATGCAATTTAAAATAAGAAAAAACTTTAATAAAAGATTACATTTACTTTATATCTAGGTATATGTCTAATGGTCGATGTTAGATCCAAAAGTGGCACGACGCCCTGTTGTCCGATGAGGCTCGGCGGGCGGCGGGGCGCGGGGTGATCACGTTGTGCTGCCTCAGCTGAACGTGACGGTAGATTCCACGAGTCACACTAACTAGGTAATTGCAAGTTAGCAATTCGTAGGTAGCTACGATGTGTAACAAACATTTAGTTGGTAGATAGACTGTGATGAAGGATATTTAAAATGATTATTTTGTTTACAGTCTGTGAACTACTTGCTGATGATGATGTAACAATTGAATCAGGACGTGCTAAGTACTGGTTTGAAAAAGCAGAGGCGACATTTCCAAGACACCCAGTCACCTTCCGCCTCCGCGAGAGACTCGTAATTATGTCCGACCCAGACCCAGAAGCACTTGTTGAGCTGTTGTCTATGGAGTTGAAAGTGAGACCCAAAGATCCATTACTTCATGCCCGGCTTTTGAAACATTATCTTAATGTAAACCAGTTTGAAAAAGCATTTGAACACAGCTACAACATAGAATTCAGTTCCAACAACTTTACCAACAATTATGCATGGTACGAAATATTGGTTGAACTACTTAAACATGATTTACAAACCATTGATAAATGGTCATATCAATTATTGCTCTTGACAGTTAGAGAACGAATTTGCCTTTTGAGTTTGACTGAAACTCCGAGCGGTTTGACCAAGAGCTTAGTTGAATCTGCTGATCTACTTCATGCCTATGATCAAGCTTTGGTAAAGGTAAGCACAGCTGGGGCAGATCCTGGTTTTGCTGAGTTCCATACCAGTCTACTGCAGCACCATAGAGGCCAAATTGCCTTTCATGCTGCAACATTATTGCTAAAAAGAGCTAAGAAAGATCTAATGAGCTGGTCAGATGCTACCAAACCAGCTGCTCCTCTAATGTTGTTGGCGTGGCAGACTGTCCCTTTAGATTCCAAAGTTAATTGGCTTAGGAATGCCCCAGAGAAGCAGTTAAATGCTGTAAACCGCTGGTACTCTGAGGGCACATATAGATGTTCTCAAGCTGGACATTATTTGATTACAAATTTTCAAGACAAGAGCCAGTCGTTGCTAGATCAAATATCTCAGTGCTGTTCAGGTACACATTGGAAGCATAAGTTGTATGAAAAGGTTTTTACCAGCAAGACTCATTTAGGAAAACGGGAGTCTTCACACTTCACTTCCAATGCATTCAGTGCACCCCAGCTGAGATTGCCAAGAAAAATAGAAGTTGAAGCTTATGATTGTGATGCACAGAAGGAATATGGAAATTCTCTACACCATTTTGTTTGGACTCTGCTGAATTATAAAAATTTTGCTCATTTTAAATGTACGCTTTTTGATATGCTCACACCAAATGTGACTAGTTGTGGTCCAGAAACGTTGAACAAAATGGATATTTACGCATTTCTCTACTGCGCTGCTTTGACAACTCGACAGAAAAAAACCAATGAAGTCCTGTATATTCATGGAGAAAAACCAAATATACTTCCTGCCAACATCACAGATCTATTATGTCCTCTTGCTCAAATGAAATGGTGGGACTGTGCTTACAAATTCAGCCAAAATTTACTGGGAACAGAGCTAACTGACATTCGTGTGACATTGAGTCGAGGAATAGAAGTAGTACGCTGTACTGACAACCATGGTCTGGACCCAGAACTTCTATGTATTCTGGGTCGAATATTCAGTGAACGAGCTAAAGTTACTACATCAGTCGAAGAGAAAAATTTCATAGAAGTGCGTGCTGGATTGTACTATGAATCAGCTATAACGTTATTAGAAAAATTGAAAAGTAAAATAATGATAAAAGTAAGCGACAGACGCCTATTTGACTACACACATAAAGACATTGGAACTAAACAAGTGAATTTATTAATAGACGAAAGCAAATTATTTGTTGCTATAAACCACATAAATGACAATGAATATGAGAAGGCGATAGAGATGCTCTCAACTCTTAAATCCCAACAGGCATATTATCATCTTGCTCAAGCCTACAAAAAGCTTGCCATAGAGGAAAGTACCTCCTTAACAGATGGCTCCAAAACATATTGTACAATGCTGTCAAAAGCTAAAACCTATGCTTACAAGGCTCTCGATTTACTGAAAGACAATGAGACAAACAAAACCCTGCCATTATACTCTGATACTCAAGAGTTAATCGAAGACATTGAAATATGTATCAATAAAATTGATCCCGAGTTATCAAGGAGTATAAACAACACTGATGGAAATTACTCATCTGACGAAAATGTGTCACATCACACTGAAAATAGACAAGGAAACTCAAACATATTCCGTAAAATCAGTTCTACACCTAAAGCTAGTTCAAATCAAAATAATACAAACTATAGGACTGCCATAGAGTCACAAATACTTGAAACAACCCGTCTAGATCAAAGGCATTTTGAGAGAGTTGAAAATGAAATCAAAAACTTGCAAAAAAGAGACACTACAATCACCGATTTTATGGAACAAACGAGGAACTGGTTTGATGAAAATCGTAATTTGGGAAACAAGATTATAAATACAATAAATTCTAACATACACAATACGACAGAACAATATAAGCAACTTAAAATTTCTGTAGATCAAGTCAAAGATCAAATAGACGAATGCAGAAATGAATGCAAGGATGTTGGTGACCTAAAAAAACAAATTGCTGAGTTAAAAAAAGAAGTCAATAAATTGAAAAAAACATCCTCAGAACAAACTATCAATGAAAGTGACTTATATAATCTTGATGAGGACTATAGATCGAACGAAACAACCTCTAACTATGGGGCGCAGTTACCGTTCACGCCTCAAATGTTGCAGGGATTTAATCAAAGGCAACCTTTTCCAGTACCACCCAATCCTTACCAGTTGTACAATCAAACACTGTATAACCTCTACAATCAATATTCACAATTTGCTCAGTCATCCGTGCCCAGCGCTCAGCCTTTGTACGATCCAACAAGAGCCCAAATGAATTTCCCCGGCATATACCCGACACCAGACCAAATGTTCTTGGATATGGCGCATCTGGTCCCTTCCCCAGCAGCTACAGCGCCGGCTGCGGCAGCTGTGCCGACGATGCCGGTGCCACATAGCATGCCGGCTGTCCCCACTGTGGCGGCTGTACCCGTAGTTTCTGTTCCACCATTAACTACGTCGGTTTTCGCACCTAAAGCGACTTCTTCAACATCAGAACTCAGAGATTCTTCTCGACCATTACCGGTAAATGTAGTGATCACGTCGTCAGATCCATTGCCGACATCTGCTTCTACGCCGGGTCCTGTGCTTAGTGTTACAATACCTCAAAAGCATATAAAAACAAATCAACCACATAATTACCAAATAGCGATGCCAATATCATCCGAAACCAATGTTTCCTCTCCACCGGTATTCAGCTTTTCTATGCCGGAAAGTAAAAGTAGCCCAGCATCCTCATTTTCTAAGGCATTTCAAAGATTCCCTGCAGAAAATACGCCTCTGTACAAAGCATTACACGGCGATAGTTCATTTGACGCTTCCAAGACACTCGTGGATGGACCATTTGCTGGTGCCTCACCAAATACAAGCCTGAATAAATCTAGAACGCTTTCGGAGAAGAGCAACACATCTGTGGATAATTATGATCCATGTCCAGATTTCAAACCTATCGTACCATTGCCGGCTGAAGTGAAAGTGACAACTGGCGAAGAAGATGAAACACCTATATTCGCTTCGAGGGCAAAGTTGTTCCGTTTTGTTGATAAACAATGGAAAGAAAGAGGCCTTGGTGAAATGAAATTGTTGAAACATAAGACTACCGGCAAAGTACGTGTTTTGATGAGACGAGAACAGGTACACAAAGTATGTGCCAATCACATTATTACCCCGGAAATGGAAATACATGCAATGAAAAACGAAACTAAAGCCTACATATGGGTTGCAAATGATTTTGCAGAGGAGACTGTTGTGCTAGAAAAGTTCTGCATTCGTTTCAAAACCGCAGATATCGCCAAACAGTTTTATGAAATATTTGAAAAGGCGATACAAGAATCGCAATCTTCAAGCAACAAAACTGAACATAAACAAACTTATAATAAGGAAAATAAAAATATTCTTATCTCGAATCAATCAACTACACAAAACGCATCTATGCCAGTTGCTGCTGCTGCTTCGCAAGGAAAGACTGTTATCGGTGGATTTACATTTAGCAGTACCCCAGTATTCAAACCTGTGGAGAGTGAGAATAAAACAGAAGCTAAAATTACCAACCCTGAGTCAAACAAGTCTAGTATTTTCAGCAGCTTGAGCTTGAAAACAGGTCCTGCCACTCCATTTAGTAATTTATTCAATGCTACACCGGGACCTTTCATAAAAACCAGCAATCAAGAATCAACTCAAGAAACAAACAACACGAAGATAAACACGTCAGACACAGTAGAAGAATTTGAACCAACTGTAGAGTTTAAACCTGTTATAGCTTTACCAGCTTTAGTCGAGCAAAGGACAGGAGAAGAAGATGAGACCGCGCTGTTTGAGCACCGCGCTAAGCTTTTAAGATATGACTCTGCCACTAAGGAATGGAAAGAGCGTGGTCTCGGCAACATTAAGTTACTCGCGCGCAACGACAATAATCAGAAAGTAAGACTGCTTATGAGACGTGAACAAATTATGAAGATCTGTTGTAATCATGTCCTCACAAAAGAAATGACTTTCCAAAAAATGCCAAATATAGATAAAGCAGTTACATGGTGCGCAAAAGACTTCTCCGAGGGTGAGTTAGTAGCAGAAACTTTCTGCTTACGTTTTAAAACAATCCAACTCTGCGATGAATTTATGAATGCTATTAAAACAGCACAGTCTAAAATGCAAGATGATACTAAAGCCACTAAAGAAGAACAAAACGCTTCAAAACAAACTAATCAAACTGGATTTGGAGACATGTTTAAAGCCAAAGCCGGATCATGGTACTGCAAAGGTTGTTATACCAATAACTTGGAGACTTTCGCAAAATGTGCATGCTGTGAACAACCCAAACCTCAAAATGCTCCTAGCAAAGCAGAAACTCCCGCAGAGCCACCCAAAATGTTCACTTGGGGAGATAAGTTTAAGCCTAAACCCGGCAGCTGGGAATGTAAATCATGCTTTGTTAGAAATGAAGCAAGTGCCGATGATTGTACTGCTTGCAATAGTCTTAAAGATCCAACTAGTAAACCAAAACCAACAGCTGCTGTTGTTGTGGATACTAAAGCAAACTTCTCATTCGGAATACCCCAACAAACTGCAGCTAGTATAAAAATTCAAACTAAGACAGAAGCTGCTTCTAAAACGACACCACCTACAGCAACTGGCTTCGGGGATAAATTCAAACCAAAGGAAGGATCATGGGAGTGTCAACAATGTTTTGTACGAAATACGCCTGGTTCAGAGAACTGTTGTGCTTGCAACAGCCCACAAGACCCAAATGCTCCTAAAAAGACTCCCTGTGTATTAGACACAACTACTCCCTCCATTAAATTCCGTTTTGGCATTCCGCCTACTTTAAATGAAGAAAAACCGAAACCTGACCCTATTTTTGAGGGAACTGATGGCAGTAAATACAATTTTGGCATTCCTCCGAAGACAACCAGTGAAAATGAAACAAGTAAAAAATCAACGGCTATAATTTATGATGCTCCTAAGAGCTCCACAAAAACTGACGCATCCCTTAACTTCAACGTTAAAACTAAGGAAGAGAATAAAATGCCATCTCAGACAGAGGCACCTAACACGTTTGCTGCAGGTAAAGAGAGCGGATTTGGTTTCGTGTTTAAAACGACTGCGTCAAAGAGTCCGGCAAAGTCTCCTCACAAACAAGGGGATGAAAGTGGAGACGAAGATTTGGTCAAGGAAGAAGACTGCTCTGCCCATTTCAATCCAGTTATACCTCTACCTGATAAAGTAAGTGGTTTTACTCTTGTAAGTTATACCTTATTAAAATTTACTATGATCGGTTAACTCATAGATGCGTTGTTTTAGGTGGAAGTAGTAACAGGCGAAGAAAACGAAGAAGAACTTTACGGACATAGAGCCAGGCTGTACATATTTGTTTCTGGGGAATGGAAGGAACGCGGCACAGGAATTGTCAAAATACTGAAACATAGAGAGACAAGTAAACTGAGGTAAGCTAAAAATAACAAGCATACTTTGTTCAAAAATATTAAGGGTCTTTGTTACTTTATTTAATTCCAAATTGTTTTATTGTAGGGTGGTTATGCGACGGGAACAAGTCCTTAAAATTTGCTTAAATCATGCATTGACAACAGACATCCTATACAACCCTAAAGATGAGAAAACGTGGATATTTGCTGCAAACGACTTTAGCGAAGGAGAATTGACATTACAGAAGTTTTGCCTCAGATTCTCAAATAAGGATATCGCTATGCAGTTCAGGAATGCAATTGACAATGCGATACAAGGAAAACCAGTTGAAAAGGTGGAGTCTAAAACTACAAAACCCGATCAAAAAGTTGATGCCGATGTTGTGTTCGTGAGCGAAACTCAAGCAAACGCAGAAGATAAACAAAAGGCGAAGGATCTTATGCTGCCTGAAAACTTTTACACATATAAGAACAAAGAGCCGTGCCGCGGATGCCGCGGCTGCTCCGACGACGAGGCGAAGTCGGATACGCAACCACCTAGAACTATTACAGTCACTGCACTCGCAGCTGCTCTGGCCAAACAAAACGGAACACAAGCGTCGTCGCTTGTCACTCCTCTGAAAGCCAAATTACCATTATTCCAAAGTCCTACCAACTCCATATATGGAACTCCTGGCAGCGATAAAACCTTCGATACATCAATATTCCGTACGCCATTGGGGTCCATCGGTTCCAATATGGTAGTTTGTTCACCGACAAACAGTTCTAACGACACTGGAATTGATGCAACCAACAAAGAAAATGTATTTACTCAAAAATCTAGCGTTTTCAGTAATTTTGGTGAACAGAAATCCATATTTGGCACACCACAGAGTACGCCGGCTCCGTTATTCGGTGCTGACGATTCTCAGACACCACTCAGCACCAAGAGCTCGTTGCTTGCTCCACCTAAACTAAGCGCGTTGGACGTGTCTAGCGATAAACAAACGACAGAAGTCAAGTCTGTATTTTCATCTGCTCTAGCAAAACCTGCATTTGGTGAGCCTTCTATTTTCGGTGCTGGCATTTCTAGCAATAAATCAATATTCGGTTTCGCAGTCGACAAACCAAAAGATGAATCAAGCCCAGAGGTGAAGTCTATATTTGGAGGAACTGAATCATCTGTGAATTTATTTAGTGGTGCTTCTCAGGGAAGCATATTTGGTCCTGGCAGCTTAAATACCACCCAGCCTAAACCTGGAGCTTTTGGTTCTGGAGGATCTTTATTTGGCTCCACAATATCCAATTCTACAAATGAAACAAATAAAGAAACAAATAAATTTTCAACAATTTGGGGTCCGATTCCATCCGATCAGAAACCAGTGAGTGAATTACCTCTGAAACTTGAAAATAAATTGAGTTTTGCAGAGCTTTCTACGAGTGGACCAGCTGGATTTGAGAGTAAGTCATTGCTAAAGTTCATCCATTATATTAATAGATTGAAGTGACTATTTTACAAAGATTATTCTTTTTTTAGAGAAATCCGATTTCAAGTGGGAGGGAACAGGACAACAATTATTTACCTCTGCTCAGAAAAAGGATTCTAAGAATGAAAGCGGCGCAGGCGACGAATCTGGTGAAGTGGAGGAAGAGTTTGATCCTCATTATGAACCCATTGTACCGTTGCCCGACAAAATCGTCGTCACTACCGGAGAGGAAGATGAGGTAACTGCTATTTTAACTACCGAATCTTGGTGAAAACTTTTAGTTCTTTTTAATATTATTTTGAACATTTAGTTGTGACCATTAGGCATTGTAAAACACAAATTGCTTTCAGAAAAAGATATTTGGTGAACGTGGGAAAATGTACCGTTATGACGATAAAAATAAAGAATGGAAAGAGCGCGGCATTGGAGAGTTAAAAATCCTGCATCATCCGCAAAACAAAACTTACCGGTTGCTACTGCGACGTGAACAGGTTACCTTATTTCTTATCTCCTATATATATTCATATACATATATATATATGTATATATTATATTATATACATATATATTCTATATATATCTATTATAATATGTATATATTATATTACATACATATATTTCCAATCTATCGAAAATAGACTAACGGGTCAACTTTAATGTGATATGCTACTAAACTTATCGTGAGCCTGACCAACACACGGTGATTCTAGCCTATATATATACTTCAGTATCATGGATACCATACCTATTTCTGCCGCTAAGCAGCATTGTTGTGTTTCGGTTTGAAGGGTATGGTTGTCGGTGAAATTACAGGCACATGAGGCTTGTATGTCTCAAGTTGACAGACACAGAGCAGTGCATTGTAGAGCACGTACATAAGGCGCATGACCTACGAGGCAATACTTTGTTATAGGCGATGGTTACCACTTACCATCAGGTAGGCCATTTGCTTGTTCCATTACCAGGTTGTATAAAAATAAAACAATGCAAATCTATGTGCAACTGTAAATTGAAATGTTTTAAAAAACAATGTAATGTTTTTAAGTTGAATATTTGTGGTGACAGTAACCTGCATACCATTTTTTATTGTTTTTCTGGAATAAATAACTATGAAATAAAGTTTCAATTGTTAATGTTGATTATAATAGTCCCCGCCTGACATCATATGCATGCTTGTCCACATCTTAGTTTGTTTTGCAGTTGGGTTTTTTGTTTTTCACATAATACTTTAACCAAATTTATTTGATCAGGTACACAAGGCTGTCCTAAATATGCTAATTCACCAAGATATAGAACTATTGCCGATGAAAAACACTGAGACAGCGTGGACCTTTGGCGGCCGCAACTTTGCCGAGAACACCAGCGGTGTCTACGAAATGTTGGCAGTGCGGTTCAAGAACTCAGACCTAGCTAACAGCTTTCGCAATCACGTTAATCAGTGCGTCAGGGTGAGTATTCCGTCAATTACATGTTTTTAACAAGTTTAATTAAACAATGTTATCAAACTTTTTGTCAAGTAGAAACACTACAGAATCTATTAGGTTGGGGAAAAAGTTTCTTCGCATTTTTTAAGAAAATTCAAAACATTTTTTAATATACATTATTTACATTTAACTAAAGTATGTAGATACCATTTTGTTCGATAACTTTTTGCCATCTTGTAGGTAGGGGCATGATCCCATTGCTATAGAAATTTTGGGGCCTCTGACCAAAATACCGCGACAAGTGGTTTTGGCAGTCCTCTCGTGATGTTAACCTGACACTGCCTAAAGAATTCTGAAGATACCGAAACAGGTGGAAATCTGAAGTTTTTTTTGAAGTTTGAATTTTTTGTGTACCCAGTTTTTTTCAAATGCACCAAAACTGTTTTGTGGTCAATTCCCAGTTCTTCAGCTACGTCGTAACTACTGATATGTCGATCTTGCTCAACTTTTTCAAAAATGGCATCAATTTTATCCGTAATAGGGCGACCAGAGCGACTTGCATCTTTGACATCAACATTTCCGGATTGAAATCACTTAAACCAAATTTGTGCTACTCTCACAGACACTGCACTAGGTCCATAAACATCGCAAATTTTTTTCGCGGCTTGCGTTGCATTTTTACCTTTTTTGTAGTAAAATTTTAAAATGTATCGAATTTCTTCATTAGATTCACTCTTCTTTACAGCATGAAAAACAAATAAAAATCACACATTTACCTAATTTGAATTTGGAATTATCTTCTTTAAAATGTAAACTTTGAATGATACCAAAACCAGCCAGATACAAATAGTATAGCCAAAGAGATTTTATTACAAGTTCATACATACTATAATGCGAAAAAACTTTTTCCCCAACCTATTATGTATAAATACGCGAATAGAAAACTTTGTATCCCTTTTTAAGCTTATTGGTGTGCACGGAGGAGTTTTTTTTTGTACAAGTGGTTGAGTTGAAATTTGACATAGCTAAAGTATATATGGAGAAAAAGGGGCTAAAGTTAAAATTAAGCTTAAAAATAATAATTATGAATTACTGTCCAATATCGACCACTGTGCGTTAGCAACTATTCAATTACATTTATATAAGGTGTTTGATAATATACACAGAAAAATGAAAGGGGTTGTTTTGATGAGCATAAAATATGTGAAATGTTTACCATAGAAATGTGAAATTTATTTTAGCATGTACAAACAAAAACTTTATCAAACTTATGTTCTGCTATTGCATAATGCTTGCCATCTAACCATGGATACTGTATTGGTGTCGTCTCGAGATATCTCTTGTTGTCTCTTTCTAACCTAAAACCCGCAGCCATTTCTGAAAGAGATATCAAATCGGCCTTTATTTTTGTATGTCGATTGCAAGAGTAGGCAGTAAGTTTTATATCGAATTAATCACCTAAACTTAGTAGATTTTTTATTAAAATTTGATAATATAACTAGTAGTTTTTTTTCGAAAAGTCTTTTTTGGTTTTGAAAAACCGTCACTTGAATATCGTCAGTATATTACGAAACACCCTGTATATCATTTAATTAAATTCAATTTGAACCTTCTTCTGTAGACTCTACAAGCAGCAGCCGCAACTGCAATAAGAGAGGAGAAAGAAGCGAAAGAGAAGGAAGTAGCCGCCCCCGCTGTAACAGAACAAATAACTTTCGGCGGTGTCGCACCTCTTCGACTTCCCAAACACTTGAACGACAATGCTCGAGCTGACGTAATGTTTGCCGCAGCGGCGCAACAAGCGGAGGCCGCAGTCGCTGTGAAGGCAGACGTGCTGTGGGCGGCCGCGACTCGACAACCTACCAATACAAACGGCGGCAGCGATGAAACCACGCCCACTGAGAAACAAGTCCATTTCAGAGAACAGGAAGAGCACGATGATGATGATGACGATGATGACGACGAGAACTATGAAGATCATGATTATGATCAGAGTGATTATTATTATAATGAGGTAAGTTACTCCATCTGTTATGATTCGTCTGTATTGGTGCTTGTTCGTTCGATTTATCTATGCTTTAATTTAATTTTTAGTTTAGGCCTTTGAGTTATTTTCATCGTCATCATCATATCAGTCGGATAACGTCCATTGCTGAACATAGGCCATAGATTTCCATAGTGGCCGATCTTGTACGGCCTACAACGGCTCCCAGCAACCTTTATCAGGTCGTCTTTCCGTGTAGTGGGGGGGGGGGGAGGGTCGTCGAGTTATTTTATCAGCCATAAATTCCAGTTATCCCACAGTGCTGAAATTTTATATGCCTTTATAGCTTAAGTGGCAGAAATATAGGGAACAGTCTGAAATTTAGAATAACCCAAATTTCTATAGAAAGATTTATTTCGACACAAGTAATAAATACAGAAACTACATACAATGAACAAACATAAAGACACTATCTAAATTAAAACAACGTTTCTATGAGCCCTGTGCCGAAAAGTAGCATAGCTAAGCTTATACTTACAGCACAGCCCCCGTTTTGTATCAATAAACCTAATGTAACTCAACTTCATTTACACAATAGGAAGGTCCATCCAAAGGTCGTCTGGTAGCTATTTAGCGATAATATCGCCAATTGTATCACATTGATTTGCGCTGTTCTTTTAATAGTATTGTTTTAAGGTGTCCAATAAAAAATTATTATCTATCTAGGAAGAGGCGTACTACGCGTGCGAAGGCGAGGCACTCGTCAAGCAAGGCGAAGAGTTGTCGACCTGCCCGCACGCCAACATACAAGTGCTGTTCGACCAGGATATCTGCTCGCCCAAGATCCTAGTCACGGACGCGGACACCGGCGAGATACTGGCCGACATGCTTATCTATACAGACACCGAGTTCCAGGTTTGATATACAGCTTTTACGACCCTATTGGCTATGTTCATCCATTTTATCTCACAAAATGTAACTTCTTCCTACCACCTGTACGCAGATGACTTGCAAATGTATACTCAAGCTACAGTTGAAAATATCGATGGAGCCATTAGCTTATTTAATACTGACCTTGACCGGATATGCGACTGGAGTAAATCTTTTGGCCTTACAGTCAATCCAAACAAAACGCAGGCCATTATTATTGGTAGCTCCAAACAGATCTCCAAAATCAATTTTGCACAACTACCATCCATAGTTTTTGACGGAACACCTATAGAAGTCACACAGTCAGTGAAAAATTTAGGAATACAGATGGATACCCGTTTAACTTGGGTTTCCTGTATCAATGAGATTAGCCGCAGGGTGTTTGTATCGTCTGAATCTTTACGGAGAATTTGTAACTTCTTGCCGACTGCTACCAAGGTTACGTTTGCACAGACTCTTTTACTTCCGATTCTGGACTACGCCGACGCCTGCTATCTTGACCTCTCTGAAGCCCAACTGAGCAAACTTTAGCGCCTTCAAAACCTCTGTATTCGGTTTATATTTGGCTGGCGCAAGTATGACCATGTCACTGATTTTCGCGCAAAGCTCAAATGGCTCCCCATCCGTCTTCGCCGGAATGCACACATACTGTCCCTTTTGTATAACATCCTTTTTAACCCTTCTTCTCCCTTCTATCTTAAGGAGCGTTTTGAGTTTCTCCACCAGGCTAATGATCGCAATTTGCGTTCTTCAGATTCCCTTCAACTTAAAACTCCTGTCCATACGACAGAGTTTTGTGGTCGATCCTTCACTGTAACAGCCGTACGATTGTGGAACGATTTGCCCTTCTCTATAAGAACATCCAAGTCTATTAGTAATTTTAAAACAAAAGTACACACCCATTATCTGTCCCTGCGTTGAAGTTGTCGCTGCTTGTTAATTCATCATAACCATTTTTATAGTTGCTTGTTTTATTATAATTAAATTTGAGTTATTATTAGTATTGTAGGTTTATGGTATGTAGGTATGTTTTTAATTTTAGTAGATGCACCGCCGTCATGTGATATGTTATAATCCTGTCCATACTAAGGTTGTCTGGATGAGATCGCTTTTAGCGATAAGACCGCCCATTGTACTAAATTTGTTAGTAAAAATTATGTTCTGTATTTTACTTTGGTGTACAATAAAGAGTTATCTTATCTTATCTTTTATGACTAAATACAGAAGAAACAGTTGCTCAACTGCTCCAGATCACTATCAGGCGGAAGTGTCCCCATGACACTAGCTGCATTGTGCTGAATTGCAATGCTTAAGCCTTGACCCAGATAAGTGCCAGCTCTCGGATCACAAGTCGTTTTTATACTCTTACCTATTTTTGATGCTCCTTAGTGTTGATAGTTCGGCTGATGTGAGAACATAGATTTCTGGTTTTCTACATATATATCTATATCTCGTTCGCAATAAAATGTTTTTGATGTTTCTGAAATCAAGATTATTTCATTTATTCGATAATTTTACAATCGTGTCTGAATTGAATAGAAACAAAAAGTATATTGGCAGCTAGTTGCTAGTATGACGTATGAGTCGACCATTTATAGTTTCTCGCTTCCAACAATGACGTTTGGGACCGAACCTCCAGAAATACTCGACATAACCTTCGTCTTGCCCATATTCATCTTGAGGCCCACTCTGAAAGATGCATTATAAAGCTCATTTAACATGGTCTACAGGTCGTCCATTGTTTCGGCAAACAGAACAAGATCATCAGCGAACCGCAAATGCGACAGGAAGACACCATTAATATTTATACCACATTGGTCCCAAGAAAGCGTTTTTACGACGTCTTCTAAGACAGCCGTAAAAAGCTTGGGTGAAATTGTGTCTCCCTGTCGCACCCCCCTTTGTCCCCACAAATGTCCAGTATTATTTATTAATTGATAAAAAATTATATGTTATAACATCAGATGAACGGCGATTCCTGCAAGTGGACGGGCACTGACTACACATCGAATGAAGCCGTCGACAAGACGGTCACTATCAACTTCTACGAAAGTGAATCAGCCATGCAGTTCTTAGACAGTGTAGAGGTAAGCACAAACTTCACTGCCCGAACTGTCGGCCTTTGGGGCAGGAGGGTTCTCGAGCCCAGTGTAGGACGGCCGGCTGCGGCTCCTTACTAATATCCTAGGATCTAATAAAGGTTGCTTGCTGTTCAGCAATGGTGGTTATTAGCTATGTTAATTTGGTACCCCCGCCGGATGAAAGGAGGGAGTCCGGGGTTTTTGAATTCAAAATGTATACTTATTCCCTTATTGCATATGTCCCATGTCACAAACAAACATTTGTCTTTCTAACAATAAAAAAGACTCTCTCGGTTCTCCTGTTTCAATCACTTATTGAACTTATTTGGGATGAGGATGATCTTATCGTATATAACACAGTTTACAACAAGCGTAGGACGGAACTACTGTAATTAACTGTATTGTAATATAAATCTACTGTCAACAAATCATATGTATAATCCATACTAATATTATTAATTCGAAAGTAACTGGCTGTTTGTTTGTTACATTTTCAAGACTAAAGGCCACATATCAACTCGGAAAGGGATCGTCACCGTATCAACTCGAGCCGTTCAGTATTCTCTGTATGAACTCCCTGCTGCAACGCACACCAATCGGAATCGTAATCGCCTCGCCTCAGGACAAGCTCACGAACCGCGGGGCTCGTCGTCCCCGCCCATACGTCTCTCCGTATCCGAGCTTACGTCTCTTCGTCCACGCTTGCCCCTCTTACGCCTCCCGCGGCCTAACTGCAGCACATTACAGCACATTGGTATGACAGCCATCTCGCGTATTGTGAACCGGGACATAACGGTGAAACTGGTGCCGCCTAGCCGTCAACCAGTGGGCGACGAACCGTAACCGCGGCGTCGCCTAGTCGTAGCCAAGGAGCTGCTGATCCGCTTTGATTACGTGCTTACGTTAGGTTGATGACGAGGCGAAAGGCGATGATACGGTGACGATCCCTTTCCGAGTTGATATGTGTGCTATGAATGACCTATGGCTGGTCCGATCCGATAAAATGGGGTAAATAGGTAGATTGAGGCATAGGCTACTTTTTATTGTCCAACCTCGCGTGCAAAACTACGGATGCTTGTACATATTCAATATTTACCATGCTACTAATAAATTCATTCTCCGTTTTGTCTCATATGCGTCATACACAGAGTCACTATTAACACTGTTGTATGACGCTTGAACCTTGTATTGGCGGGTACTTTTAATATCTGGTCGACAGAGATATTACTACCAAGGATAATACTAGCTTAATAACGGTACAGGTAGGGTTAGGTACGGCTGTTTAATTTAAGTACAAGTATTTTTTAAACTGGATAAAACTTCGTTTGACCACAATCTCACCTGATAGTCTTGAGTCACCTGAGTTCTCTTTAAATCACACTAATATTATAAATGTGAAAGTTTTGATGTTTGTTTGTTACTCAATAACATCGAAACGGCTGAACCGATTTCGATGAAATTTGGTATGTACGTAGATTATAACCTGGATTACCACATACTGTTTATCCCATAAATCAGTTCCCATGGGAGAAAAATGCGATGTCAAAGTTTATATATGTTTTTTTGCAACAACACGGGTGAAGCCGCTGACAACAGCTAGTAAAAAATATTGTTATTTGTTTCAGACAAGTAAACACGCCACATACAGAAACGATCCAGATCCAGAATAATCTTATCCAATATACAATTTAAGGGTTATATACTTAATTTTAGAATGTTGTGTAATATTTCCCCTAATTATGACTAATTTATTTGTGAAAGTCCAAAGTTATGGAAATTATTGTCTGAGAAAAGTCTGGTTGACTAAAAAGTTTTTGTTAGAATTCAATTTATTCTTACTTTTTTGTTTTGTATAAGATCTCATGAATATGAACGAATTATATTAAACAATATTCTTTTTTTAAACTGACTCGAAAAGGCATCAAGAATCCTATTAGAACTGCAAAAAAATGTGCGTAATTCTCTTGGAATGTCTCATAAATTTACAATAGCCATTTTTGATAGTTATCTAGCGAGCTAGAAGTTTAGATTGCTTTAATAAGGTGTTTGAAACTTGACTTTGAAACGTTTGAAACTCCTTCGGCTACTCTTTGTCCAACCTTAAGGGCCTGTATCCAGCGAAGCTGAGCGGCGAAATTTTACATCAGCTAATAGAAATGGTATTACGTCATCTATGCGCGTTACTATTGGTTGTGTTGATCTGTCTTACTTAGATCCGGTTTCGGTATTGGGACATGCAAGAGCGTACGATTGTCACACATTTAAATGTACACGAACTATAGGGTGCTTCGGAATATTTATTTATACTCTTAAAGGAGTGATTTTTTTAGAACAAATATTGTAGCCCGTATTTAGATAAGCTGTTTCCTCTAATTTGTACTTATATTAAAACTATGCAAGGCGTATGTCTGTGACACGACAATGATCGTGTTTCGATTTGTCTCCAAATACGAAAGCACCCTGTATAATGCGCTCCGTTCACGCCATGTCTGTTCCGAGCAAGAACCTGTATATGTATAGTGTGATAGCATCATAAGAGTTAAGAAGATCTAACCAACATTGTATTTAACATTGACTGCATTATTTATTCTTCGTTGTACGAAGTTAAATTAGAAATTATTTGATATTCAAAAGTGTTCCTAGTTGGTTAGGTCTTTTTAGTGGAATAAAGCTACGACTGATGATTATAATGTAGATAATTAAGTGCTATCAGCACAGAGGCACTATGGCCGCTTAGATTTAATAAAACAATCGATATTTATGTTCCGATCATGAACCAGACAGATTCTGTGATTCACGTAAGAAACTAAGAGGATGTGCTAGGCATAATATGCGAAACTGAACGTGCGCAATTATTGTACTCTGAATATTTCATAATGATCAAGAAACTTATAGCAATAGTACAAAATGTGTCTTAATCACACGTCTGGATAACCAGATGTAGTGAACTTTGTTATTGAAATATTTTAATTTTTAGATTGATTGGCCAAAATTTGTCAAGATTATAGCCATTCCTCTTTCCCAATTCGATGTGTAAATAAATATATATGGTCACATTTCTGTAGGTAAAAATCCAATTGTCCATTCCAAGCATCTTTAATTATAAACTATTCCGATAGTAACTTGAGTACCGGTACTTGATTACTTGCTAAATTGTTTCTGTAAGTTCCTGATCGAAACAAAATGACGGTTGGAAACTAGTACGCGATAAGATCGCTCCGTCACTCGTAGCTTTATGGACAAATTTAGCGAAGCTTAATTACTGTTAGTTCATAGCTGATACGAGCACATTAGAAATTGGAATTAATAACTATAGAAATAGTCATGGAATCGTAAATTGGGCATGACTGATAGAGTAATCCACACATCATTTGATTAACAATTTAAGTTTTTAAAATCATATTTTCCTATCATATTGTAAAAAGTGGTTACCATTTATCAAAGTAGAACTCGAAATGGAGTCGACATTTTGTTATAACAACTGGGGTTTTAAAACAAATTGTTAATCAACTTATGTCGCTGACTGTATGAATAATGCAGTACATAACAGCAGCGGTTTATTGGCGCACGTCATACAGTACCATAATGGCGTGCGCACGAGTACGTATAACGCTGCGCGGTTACGCACTTTGTTTTCGTACGGTATTACAAATCAATATTTTCATAGTATGTACAGGATCCATAGTTTTTAAAGTACTTTCTTAATTATGCTTAAATATCTTAATTTATTTGATTTAAATGAGAAAAGGAAAGTGCCCTAATGGCACTATCCTTTATACCTAAGTTTAACTAAATAAGTACCTATTGAAAGATGTTACTTACTCAATTCAATAGTTATTTATTTTAATAAGGTTTTAGTATATTTCCTTCTCTCATTTCATATGTGATCTTGTGACATTTATTTGGTGATTAATAATCAAGCGAAATAAACAAAACATTAAACCAATTAGTCTTTTATTGCTATACAGTTTATTTAATTTCCATAACATTTTACAAAGTTCAAATAATATTTGATCCAGTGAATAATGTTGAACACTCGCGGGGGAGGTATGCTGCTGTCTTCTACCCCAACCCCCTCTATCACCGATGAACCACTCCCCTATTTGAACCCTGGATTGTATCTATTTCTTTAGTTGACTAATTTTATTTCTCATAGGAATATGGTTCACTTACCATGTTAAGGTCTTCTTTCTTACATAAACTTTCGCTATGTATACGAGGCATGCCTTTTAAGTTCTGTCGTTTCCATATTTTCCGGCAATTTTGAATTTGGAACTGTTCTATATTCGAATCTGTTTACATTTTGAATCTCAAAACAGTTGAAAGTATTAGGATTAATGCTATTTTTTAGTCACAGTTTCGATTTGAATCTGTCAGGTCACGTACGAAAATGAATCTTTCTAAGGAAAATGTTCGTGCAATAATTTTCTACAACTTTAGAAGAGGCCTGACACGGCTTCAGTGTTTAGAAGAGCTAACATCT
Organism: Philereme transversata; assembly: GCA_963924445.1. NCBI lineage: Eukaryota > Metazoa > Arthropoda > Insecta > Lepidoptera > Geometridae > Philereme > Philereme transversata. Next base: position 10,651,806 of record OZ004350.1, on the reverse strand, counting down.
GTGTTCAGTGATGTAGCCCCATGTCTGCGGACTGTCGAACGCTGGTATTTAGAATTCCAGCGTGGACATACTAGTGTTAGTGACAGATTTCGCGAAGGACGCCCAAAATCCGCCTTCACTGAAGATAACATCATTGCTGTGAGACAACTAATTCTCGAAGATCGTCATGTGACGTATCGAGAGATAGAGGCTCTATTAGGCATCTCAGGGACAACCATTCAGAAGATCTTGCATGAAGCGCTTGGTGTGAGAAAGCTAGTTTGCCGTTGGATACCGCATCTGCTTTCCGACGATCACAAGGCGGCCCGCGTCAGATAGTGTAAGAAAACTCTGTAAAGGTTCAACCGAGGGGAGTCAAATCACGTCTACGACATCATAAGTGGTGACGAATCTTGGATCTATGCCTACGATCCTGATTCCAAACAACAATCTACAATCTGGGTCTTTCAAGACGAGCCAAAGCCGACTAAAGTTGTTCGTTCTCGAAGCACTTCAAAGAAGATGGTGGCCACGTTCGTTGGAAAAACCGGCCATGTTGCGACTATTGCACTTGAAGATCGTAGAACGGTTAACGCAGAGTGGTATACTACAGTTTGTTTACCACAAGTCATCGCCGAACTTCGAAAATCTAACTCAAAGCGACGCATCATCCTGCACCACGACAACGCAAGCTCACACAGCGCTCGTCAAACGATTGAGTATTTGAAGCAGGAAAAAGTAGAAATTCTTGACCATCCTCCATACAGTCCTGACCTAAGCCCTAACGATTTCTTTACATTTCCTAAAATTAAGAAAAGTCTTCGTGGTCAAAGGTTCCAGTCCGGTGAAGAAGCAGTCGACGCTTTCAAGACAGCCATTTTGAACACCCCACTTTAGAGTGGAATAAATGTTATAATAACTGGTTTGAGCGAATGGAAAAGTGTATTAAGCTACGCGGTGAATACTTTGAAAAACAATAAAAAGTACTATAAGGTTCTAGTTGTGTTTTTTTCTTCAAACGACAAAACTTAAAAGGCATGCCTCGTACCTACCAGAGTTCGGGAAAATATTTTTCATTGCTTATGCTCTCTGTACTGCTAACTCGAAAACTGCTCCATTGCGATTTCCGGCCGAAAGACAATTTGAAAAAAGAACGAGGCTAATTACATTCATTGATCGAGCGAAGCGACATCTCCAAATCAACTTGGGCAAATCTGTGTTGTATGCATGTATGTTTGTTTGTCCGAGAATAACTTTCGAAGCGTTGATCCGATCATCGTGCAATTTGATACATAGGGTAGGTAGTGATGGCATAATTTTGGTGTGACTAAATGAGTTAAAAATGTTGGGGGGTTGTTGAGAAATTGGGGTTCAAGAGGGGTAAAAAAAAATGGAAATAAGACTATTAGGTCAATTAGGACGTCAAAGAAAGGTCTTCATTAGGACATTTGAACCCCGTTTTTATTTTTAATTTAATATTTGTAGTTTTTGAGTTATAAGTCATAATAAAAACTAAACTGACAAAATTCGCAGGGTACACCAGTAACCCCATAATGCTGAAATTTGGTATTCGTGTAGCTTTATTGACACAAAAATAGGCAAAAGTCTGAAATCCAGAATAACTGCAATTTGTACCCCAAAAAACAAGAACCCCAGTTACCTGTAATTTGAATGAAACTGTAGTTCAAGTAGCTTGGTTAGCATTTTGTGGCACTAATTTATTAGTTAAAGATTAAGGCCATAGATCACTAAATGAATTTAGCGACTAAACATTTTGAGAGTAGTAGAGTTTCTAGTGAAAGGGCTCGCCCGGGTAAGTGCTACCACCATACATATTTCTACCGCCAAGCAGCATTGCTGTGTTTCGGTTTGAAGAGTGTGGTTGCCGGTGAAATTACAGGCACATGAGGCTTTACACCTGTATGCCTCAAGTTGATGGACGCAGGGAAGTGCGTCGTAGGGCACATTTCCAAGGAGCGTGACCTACGAGGCAAACTTTGTTATAGGCGATGGTTACCACTTAACATCAGGTGGGTCATAGGCTTGTGCCATCTCCATAGTATACAAAACATGTTATGATTTGACAACTCCTTAAATCATATTTAGCCACTAAATACGTTTAGGCATCGTTGTGCAAATAGCCCTAAGAATAATACTTATTTTGTGAGATTCGCGAGATCTCAGTTCGGGGCGAACCACTAGTTATAATAAGCTATAGTATAGTGAAATACAATCTCCATGATAAATCCTTATTTCTTTGGATTCTATTCTGACCACAGTCCGTTTCTGAGAAATATATAAAACAAGGGACACAGGAAAATATATGAAATATTACATTGTTATACAAGGGGCGTAAGTGATCAATTGCACACGAAAGATATTTTGGCGTACCTACGAGCCAGCGAAAGTGAGCGAGTACGCTAAGTCGAGGGTGCTATTGATCCACGAGTGTAAGTGTATTGATCACTTATACTCGAGTATAACACAACTTTTCATCACGAATGACACTTTGTTGCTAAAATGAAAACTTGCGTTCCCGGTATGCATTTTTTTTTGCTTCTCTGCTTCTCAGTCGTTACACTCTTAGCAGAGTGGTCGTGGTCGTCACTTCAGGGGTAGTGGCGCGCTTGACAATCCTTAGCCACTCCTCTCGTATTACCTACTGCTTTTCTGGTGCACTCGTGTAGGGGAGCGTCAAGTGCTGCTTTGATTTGGTCCGTCCATCTCATTGGCGATCTACCGCGTGGTACCCTCAACCTTCCCCTGCACCACAAGGCGCTCAATGGACACGTCTCCGGCAACTACGGCCGCTTTTATATAATAGAAATAAGCATTTGTTATGGAGGTTGTATTTCATTTCAGCACAATTAAATTAATGTAATGAGCGGAAAAAACTTAACCCTTTACCGCATGAATTTTTTAAATCTTTACGAAAAAATGTATGTCACTATAGGGATTATATAGGAATATTTAAAAAAATATATAAGACCTTTTTACAAAGATAATTAAGTTTTAATAATTGTTCCAGATATGGAACGCCATGCGGTCTAGTTCTATAGTTCAGACGTTCCATATTTGGAACAACATGCGGTGTGATCTAATTATGTAGGTACTATAGGTAATTGAAATGCAAGAATTTTAGAATAAAATAAAAATGTGAAAATGCATATTTAAAAAATATATATTTATGTAAATACGTGAAACATTTTGAAACCCATAATCGTCATCATCTGAAAAATTTTCATCCTCGCTGCTTTCTGGAACTACGACGATTGTTCGTCGAGAACGCATCTCCATTTTATCTACAATAAAAAAAAACATGTTTATATATAATCATATACTGGTGGCCCTGTGGACAGTAGACTTCGCGAACAGGAACCAATTTATAGATCCTCTTTACTAATCCGTCTCCTACTTCGAGGAGTCCAAACTTAGTATGTTTTGAAATATGCAAACACTGCATAATGTTCCGGATTTGGAACTGTTAAACTGTTGACTGGAGTGCATAATGTTCCAAATTTGGTGGTACAAAAAACATAACAACTGCATGTTGTTCCAAATCCGGAACACATTTAAAATTAAAATATTTCCTACATAATATGGTTAAAACTTACTTTTTTGCCCGTAAAACGTCTGTGGGTCCATTGTGCTACCCGCAGAACCACGAATATTCTACAGTTCCACTAGTTAAACCAATAAAAATCCTGTTTGAAAACTGCTAATCCGTAATCTGTCAAATTTTGCCGACCAACTGATGAAAACTTTAATTTTAGTTCCTTGGCGTCTCTTTAGTGGTGCCACTGTCACATATTAAGATGCTGTAGACTCCTTAGAATCGAATTAGTTACAAGACAAAAATACAGATCCCGCTGGAAGTAATTAATTAAATCAAAAACGGAGTGTTCCGAATCTGGAACAATATTGGTAAAGGGTTAATTACCTACTTCTTTCGAGTTGTGTCAGAGTAAACCACAGAGCAAACTTCTTACTCATAGAGAAATACTGCCTTTGCTACTTACTCATAGAGAAATATTAATAGACTGGACTTGTCATTCTAAACAGCGAGATTTTAAAAATTATTTAACAATACTTAGGTACTCAATTTTGTTATTATTTAATTTCGTGTATCTATTTTTTAAGCGACTAATATGCAAGAAAATACAAAGGTGACGAGTAAGTATTAGAGTGCTTAGCCATCCACAATCACACTAATATTACAAAAGTGTGGATGTTTTTTTATTTATTTGTTTGTTTGTTACTCAATCACGTCGTAATTAATGGCTGAAGTGATTTCGATGAAATTTAGTATGTACGTGGATTATAGCCTGGATTAACGCATAGGCTACTTTTTATCCCATAAATCAGGTCCCAAGGGATAAAAATGTGGTGTCAAGTTGCAACAGCGAGTTTAGCTTTATTTCTAGGTTACCTACACATTTAGTAGTTACACAGCGAGTTTAAATAATAATGATGAAGCTGGTTTCTATAGCGTCTGGTACGGTACCTTACCTTTTTTTTTACGATGGGAAGATGTTTTACGCATTTCCTCCAACCCGGAGAGAGCTGAAGGGGTCTGTCGGACTCTCCGTCGGCAGTCAACCAGCGGCATACCGACTAAAAACCCACCGATATTCCTTCATTCACCTCAGTGCCAGTGCATCATCAAACCGCCCATCGGATGAGCGGGTCGATGCTGCACTAGCACCTGACAAGGTCACGGGGTCCCGGTTGGATTCAACCGCAGCCCTGTCGGTTAGTGTCCGCCTTAAGCGGACCCCTCTGTCCTCCTCCTGGGAAGGAGAGGAATGTCCTGGAATATGGAAGACATTCCTCAGCGTAGGAGGCCTGTGCGATGCTGGGTCGGAGCTCCCCGCACCCGAACCCTGCTGGCCCCCATCGAGCTGCGAAGGCGAAGAAACTGTCTTCGCCTCCTTCCGGTCCTTCGTCTGCGGAGCGGCTCAGCGAGAGGATCATCCCCTCTGATACGCTCCGCAGCCTCCTTCTGAGACATTACTTCGTCACAGAAAGAGATTACGGCATCCTAGGCTCTATCACTGCTAAGCATAGCCTGAATTATGCTCGGCAGCGAGAGATCCTGGCCTACTATTCTCACCAGTGCCTGCCGTTGTGTTGCCCAGGCGGTACAGAACTCTAGCGTGTGCTGAGATGTGTCCACGAGGGCACCACAGTGATGGCACTCCGTCGTTGATTAGGCACAGGTACTTTGCAAAGCAACCATGCCCCGTTAGCACCTGTGTCAATCGGAAGGTCATCGAACCATGCTCCCTAGCGAGCCGCTCTTTTTAAAAGTGGACGAACTGCTCCGACTATCTCAATGCCGGCGCTAGGTTGCGCCAACCTCTCGAGCCACTCTTCAATGAGCCCCTCGTGCAGTTCGTCTCTTTTGCCTTGAACCTCTCTTGGGGCTGGTCTTATCCCCCCAGCTAGTTCCTGCCCTCGCCAAAAGTATATTGCCGAGAGACAGCTGGCATCCAAGTCCCACGGTAGTGAGCCCGCCAAACGGTACCTTACCTACCTAAGCTACGTGGCAAGAGATGCAGCTCGCCGGGTGAAGAACGCAGTCGTAATATTTGGGCTAGGCATGGAAATGATTATTATTTATTATTATTATTTATTTGGAGCCTGTACTGTCCCACTGCAGGGCAAAGGCCTCCCTTCCTTCCTTCCTTCCACTCCACTCTATCATACGATTGTGTAGTCCAGTCTTCCATATAGGTACGAGTCGAGTTCGTCTTTCCATCGGCGTCGCGGTCTGCCACGTGGTCGTTTTCTGTCTTTTGGGATCCACTCGGTGGTGGATTTTGCCCATAACTCCTCCGACATGCGGCGGACGTGTCCCGCCCATGGAAATGATTGCTACATTGAAATAATTTTCTTAAGATTATTTTTTGTCACTGCTATTTCACACTTAGCTAGTTGTGAATTTACTTGTGTGTGATAATTTACGCTATAATGTTTACGTGAAAATGACAATCTAACGTTTTTATCAAAATTTTTGTGTATATGGTTGTCGAATATTGTACCTACCTAGGTGTGCTAGCCCCAGCAACCAACCCACAAAACGCTACGATCGAGCGTAAATAAGTAAACACTACTAAAACGTTTTAAACTTTTTAAAACGTACCTTAAAACTTAAACGTAAAACTTTTAAACAAAAAAATATAACCGACTTCAGAAAATCGAAACCAGTTCAGTATTTTCATTTAAAAACCAAACTACTTCAAGTCTAGAGTGAATACTGTGAACAGGTTCTTTCTAGGCAAGCGTGCTCCATCTTCGATCACACTTACCACCAGGGCCCGTAGCCAAGTTACATTCGCTTCGAATCGATTCGATTTCTACATAGGTTTGTTGTCGATATATCACGTGATATTTCCATAGCATGTGTCAAATCCCATACATTTTCGGATTTATCGACTAGCGTCATCGCTAATCGAATGTAACTTGGCTAAGCCTTCAGGTGAGATAGTGGTCAAGCGCTCGGCTATCATCAATAAACAAAAGTACTGAACCGTTTGTGATGAAATTTCTATTCTATGAAATCTATCAATTTCAAATTATATCATTTCACGTTAAAAAACAAATCAGTGGATATATGACGGAGTTTGGAGGTAAAAGAAATATACAACTGAATTGAGAACCTCCTCCTTTTTTGAAGTCGGTTAAAAATTAAAACGCTCTGAAATTTACATTTCTTTTTTTCTTGACATGGTTGTGTGGATGATATTAATATAAGCCTAAGCATCTTGTTATTTTTTTTATTTCAGGCATCGCCTTTGTACTAATTTCTGTAACCCTGGATATTATTTTTGCCACAAACAAAAATGGCGAGATTTCACAAGTGGAAGTGAGAGCCGTTTTCATAAACTGTGAGCCTGATGTAAGAAACCACACTAATATTATACATGTGAAAGTTTGGATGTTTGTTTATTTATGTTTAATAAACCCTGCTTGTACCATAACCCAACTTGCTACACGGCTTCGTTCGCGTGCAGGTACCCAGATTATAAGTAGATAAATATAAGTTTAGATCACCATCGATATACCTACCTATATCTATAGAAGATGACTTGACAATTATCTTGATACTTTTATGTCAATAAAATTTTCAATTCTATTAATTCAAACTTCATCGTGTTGGTGTGCGCGTCGCGAACATGTTCACAAATTGCCTCGCTGGAAACACGCTCACAACTCGCCGCCAGCGCGCCGCGCCGTGCCGCCATGCGCCAGTGTGATAGTTAAGGCACTAAGATGCTGCGCTGGTCAGACAGAAGAGATGTAGGGCGAGGAATAATCGAAGTAGACGCCCCTTTATTGTAGGTAGGTACTTTCATACGAAATGTATGAAAGCGTCATGCATGCGCCCCGTCTCTACTATAAATCGTCCGTCGTCCGAGACACGTTCTCGGACGACCCGGATGACGAAATCACCTCCGCTAATGCGGAAGGTGAGTCATCTATATCAGACAGAGCAAACACTTCACAGAAACACCGACCTCGCCGGCGAGGTCGACGAGTCCCTTCAGTCGCCGCCTATACGAGGTACAGACATGTACCCGGGCGTTTCTCTCCTATCCCCACCCCGGCAACAGCCCAAGCCGAGGCTCGTACCTAAGTGGTGCCCTTGCGCTAGTTGCCTAAAAAAAAAAACTTACTGGGCTGAGCGCCATCTGCGCTCGCCAAAAGTTCGGTTAAGCTGTCACGGCCTCAGAGGCCAACAGCGAGATTAATCCATCCGAAAAAAAAAAAAAAAACACGTTCTCGGAGACCCGGATGACGAAATCACCTCCGCTAACGCGGAAGCGATCTCTGAGACATCTACATCAGACAGATCAAACACTTCACAGATACACCGACCTCGCCGGCGAGGTCGACGAGTCCCTTCAGTCGCCGCCTATACGAGGTACAGACATGTACCCGGGCGTTTCTCTCCTATCCCCACCCGGGCAACTGCCCAAGCCGAGGCTCGTACCTAATTGGTGCCCTTGCGCTAGTTGCCTCTTCAAACAACTTACTGGGCTGAGCGCCATCTGCGCTCGTCAAAAGTTCTGTTAAGCTGCAACGGCCTCAGAGGCCAACAGCGAGGTTAGTCCATTAGAAAAAAAAAACCTGTCTGTACTATGTTTTGCATCGCTCGCTTCTCATAGAGGCGGGTGCCACGTCTTCGCCCCGCCCTTGTCTTTTCTGTACCGTCGCTGCTGTTTTGGCTGCCCCTTATTTTTAGTTGAAATTATGTTTCGTTAGCAACTAAGTAAGCAGATAGGTAGATGAACCCTCTCTCGCATAATATTGTTATAGGAAAGGGAGAATGTATCCATAGACAATGAAGCAACACGGTTTGAAAGGGAAGAACTATTCAAACACAGTGTGTTACAAGACTGCAATAAAAAAATTGCGCTTACCGTCAAAATCACCAGTGAACCCAATGTAAGTGCATTCAGTTAGCTTTTGTCTCTTACCGATTTAACATAAGTAAAATAACAATAATAAATATATTGCGGAGCATCCTGTCAAAGATATATACTATAGGTAGTTACAGCAGCTTACTGAATAACGGGATTCCGCCCGTAGGCTTGCACGGTGCAGTACGCAGGTAAAGACGACATTATTCAGAGCGTACTGCCAGTCGTTTTATACGTGCAGCTTATGGGTCAAGCATACGCAGAAGGTTTTTAACGCCCTGCGCGTACGTAATGCGTTCAGGGCGTTGTTGGGGCTGCCGCGCTTCTGTAGCGCATCGGGATTCGGGAATGTTCGAGGAGGCGCGAGTAGACGGGTTTACAGCGATACTGCGCAAGAGAACGGCGTCCCTGATGCGCAGGGTGCGCGGCAGCCCTAACGGCTACCTGCAACTCATTGCAGGGAGGCTGGACTTCGACTGTCCCTTCATGGAACACTGAACGAGAGCGCACACTGTGCACGTTTAGTGTCTCCAGAGTCGAATGTCTATTATGTCTATTTCTATCTATTATTTTTATGTTATTTTTGTTGTTTATATATTTCATTGTTTTTTGTTGTTGTATTGTATTTCATATGGACTAGGCCTTATATGTTAGTGCTGGTCTGAAAGAAATTGAATTGAATTTACTTAAACGTATGATTATTTTTCTGTCTCAGCAAAATACAGGAGATGAGTACATTCCGATTGAGCACGTGTTTCGAGGACAAAACAAGCGCGTGAGATTGCTTGACCCTTACGTACTGCGCCTGCGACGGGAGACACCTCTGCAAGCTTACAAATTACACAGAATAGCTGTAAGTTAAGCCAACGCCACACATTTGCGCAAACATTGCCAAACTTTAAGCACATGTGTGGCGTCGGCATTATGTTTTTTTTAACGCAACATTTTGAATTTTTAAAATAGTTTAGGTTATTTATATAGAGGCGCTATTAACTATGTGGTCCGCTGCTGCTTGTGTGTGCCCAAGTTCGTGGTAAGGACACCACATTTTAGGATAAAAAAGGTTAGAAATTGTTTCTAGAAAATTACGATAAATTTCTTAAAAAAATATTTTATTTCAGACGGTTAGTGGGGTGTTGTCGCATACGAATGACAATAATGTGGTAAGATATAGTAATCAGTAATTTGGTACAGATAATAAAATTCTAATTACTTATCCCTAATTTTTAATATTAATTCATAGTCAATAATTATGGCTTGGCGGGCACAATCTTTATTCTCTAGGGAATAAAGATTAAAAAAATAACATATCATTCATGCTCTGAAAGTAGGTTATTGTTAACTGGAATTTTTTTACGGTAATGTAATTTACGGCCCTAGAGCCGTAAGTAAATATTGAAAGAAAAAATGAGGCTCATTTCATTTATAATCATGAATAATATGATTTAAATACAATCTCCATGAAAAATTCTTATTTCTTTTTAAAAATGGAACAGGCCACAGTCCTGTTGTGAAAAAAAAAACAGTGGACACCGGGAACGCAAATCTATAAAACAACAATACATAAAATATAAAGCTGTTATGATAAAGAATTATGTGTTATAGTCGTGTAAGCGATCAATTACACCCTCGATTCATTAGCTTCCTGGCTCGCCTTTCTCGGGTGTAACAGATGTTTACAGCCCTTGTATAACAATAATATACTATTCGGTTATTACCATTTTTTTAGCAAGAGTCTAAAGACATGGAGCAAGAGTCTTTAAGTCTGAAGAGATCTGTAAATCCTGAAGATTTGTTTATGGGAAAACACCAAAATGCTCAAAAATGTGGTAAGCATTAAATGTTTTTGTTAATTAACTTTAAAGGTGTTTATTATCTTATTGAGTAGGTACTTATCGAATGCTATGTTTCGTCATTGACTTCAGTCTTAATTTTAGTTTCGATGACAACGAGTTCTTGTCTATCTCTGGAAACGACTTGAAACGACAATTGCTCTTCAGCTTCAATGATAACCGCGAACATCTTCTTTTTGACTTGTGTTTGCATCCAAGGTGGCATCTCTCTGGTGCTCTTCAGTATGCATTCGAAGAATGATTCCAAAGCATCTGTGTGCTCGTGTTGGTATCGTGAATATTGTAAGTCATGTCTGTCTGAGGTACACGCCCCTGTACATCTACGTTTACTCTGATTTTCAGTCTTAACGAAATCTACTATTTCAGTCGTTGAAACGTCGTGGTCCGAAGGTTTGAAGCTTGTCGCGTGCGGAGGGTCCATCTCGATGTCCTCTGTTATTCGATATTTCATGAACGGCTCCAGAAATTGCATGGCTTTCGCGTATTTCCAAGTGGTTATTTGTGCTGGTAAAAGTTTGTTTTGTCCCAACTTTGCACGTTTTAATGCTTCTCGATGGTTGTCTCGCAGCTTCTTCCATTCTGATCTTGCGATCCTCACTGAAAGTAGAGTAGCTGGTGAGAAAAACGTCAAACGTTTATAGTCTGGCTAACAGTTACACAAAATCATAAGTAGTTTGGGGTCAGGACTAATGTTGATTATTTTTGAAACAGAGAACAATCATATTTTGTCAAAAGGTATTTAAGTACTACCAGAGACCAGTATATTACTGGTCTCTGGTACTACATAGGTAATTATACAATAATAATATAGCGTTTATTTCAGGCTTAAATTATTATTGTACCTAGGGTATTGTTGATGCAAAAATTACATGCCACCGTTTCCACACTTTTTTTGTCCGGTACTAAATTCACGGACTTCACTAAAATACATCAAGTAATTACTCATCAATAATTTTTGGTACTAACGTTTTAAAAGTTTATCAAATATTATCATCATCATCATTCTCAGCTTATTCACCCACTGCTGGGTATAAGCCTTACCCATTTAGTTACCGAATTTACGTAGCTAAACCTACTTAAAAATAATATTCTGTCTATTTAATTATTTCTCCGATTAGTAAAATGAACCTTTAGGTCGTACGTACAGTTAGCGATTTATAATGTTGATTGCTTATCTATGTATTCCAGTTTTTGAAATAACCTTCCTCTTATTTTTGCATTTTCTGCCAAAAATAGTCTAATCATTCGTAAATCTCAATACCTAGGTACATATGTTGAACATAATCTCACTTACTGTAGCTACTAAGCATAGCAAGCACATAACACTACAATGAAGCGAACTGAAATATTGTGAAACTAATCGTTACGATATAGGTAGGTGCATAGCTTACCATCTGCAATAGAAGTGTTGTTGCATTTCTTTACGACTTGATCCCAGGCTTGGTCTCTTACTGACATCTCACGGTAATCCGGGTGTTGAGGGTTCCACAAGCACTGATGTAAGCGCACATGATCTATGAATGTTTCCATAACATGCAGTTGAAGCAGGTAGCGAGCCGCGGGGAGCACTGACTGGCCTCGAGCCGGCCGCGCGCCGCCACCGACCGCCCGGCTCCGCTCTGCCCTACCTTTACAATAAAACCGGTTTATCCACTAAATACCGAGACGACTCGGATAACACCGTGGAACCGGTTTTACAATAGCACAATCGGTTGTCGTGCCTGCTTTTACACTGCACGGTAACTTACCTAATCGAAAACAGCGCACTAGATACAATAAATTGTCTCTTCACAGGACAACGGCCTAGCCTAATCGAAACAAATCAATTAAACTTTTTCAGACAATATCACAAATAACAATATATATCCTAATAACCGTAATAAGCGACACGAATACAACATCGTCGTTGAAGATGCAATCAATGAAAAATATCCGCGGTGGAATAATAAAGACCACTTCATTCAAGATCATGACAAAAATGAGAGTCATAATGCATTATATGGATCTTCTAGAAATACTCCGAGTGACAAAATAGAAACAATGCACACAAATCTAGAGGATACAAGCATAAACTCCAATGAAAGAGATCGTTTGGATTCTTGGAGTTCCTATCAAAATAGGAAGGAGGTTTTGAGAACTGGAAAAACGGCTGCAAATAACGTGAAATCGAAAGCTGACTGGCTTAATACAAAAAAGCGCGGGATAAATAGTTTACATAGTAATAAAATAAGCAGTAGAAACGACAAGAATGTAAGTCCTGAGCAAGAATACGACATGTTTGAAATCGGCAATCCCAATCTCTTGTATATGGTTCAAGTTCAGCTATTTGAGAAACTAATTAATGCTGATGGAAAACCCATATGGAGCGATATGACAAAGGGCGAATCTGCAAGGTAATCTCCATTTGTAGTGCCTAAACCCCAGCATTTTTGCAGTTCTGCCTATGCCTTTTTATGTCTACAGCGTAAGCACTTTATCTCCTGAATGGATCGGTGAAGATATGAACATTCGTTATCGACCGACGGAGTGGAATTCAAGGGAAGAGTTCACCTTGCCTTTGACAAGTTTATGCCTCCTCACTCCCGTCTCGAATAAACACTTGAAGTTGTCCGATGCTGAAAATGTTAGAGTCCGTGAGTTTTACCTGAATTATTTTATGATTATAGTACCTTTTTTTTGGATTTATTTTTATTCGACTAAAATGTTACATACCAGTAGGTATAGCATAAAGCACTGTAGAACCATTGATTGGTAAGATCGATATACGTACGTTTCGAAGTTAATTTCATACATAAATCGATTGAAGTTAATAGACTAGTAGGTACTTACATAATTTGTTTTAGGCGATAAGTTCATAGTGGTTCCGAAAGAAGATATATTGGGCTTAGAACATGAAGATGGCAACGTTCAAAAGCGAGACGGCAATTCTTCAGACGTGCAATATTCGACTGAAAAAAATGAGCAGGTGCTTTCATATTATTTTTTTAATGTAGGTAGGTACTGCGGTGCCACTGAAAATCAGCGCTGCAGCAACTATGCTTCTGCGGCATATTATATGTTGAATGGTGAGAGGGTTAATTGCTTTAATCAAATACAATCTCCACGACAAATCCATATTTCTATTTAAAAATGGAACAGGCCGGCTGTGAAAACAAGGGCCACCGGGAATGCAGCTAGCTGCTAAATTTATAAAAGTGTAATAGGTATAAGATGAAAAGAGTATTTTACTCCGTTTAGTATTCGGCCCTAGGGCCGTAAATCGTATTTACGGAGTCGATATCGAGTTTACAATGACCACTTTCAAAGCGTGAGCGATGAAAAATTGATTTCATAAATTGTTATAGGTAGATACTTACCTAATACCTCGATATTGGCGCTGACTGACGGCATGGCAAGGCAAAGTATTTTTGTAAGCGGAAATGATTTTGAATATATTTTTAACACCCTTAGTTTTTACTGTCTCAATGGCCTAAGCACTCACATTTAGTTGATATCACGAGAAGACCGCGGGTGGGATGCCGCGCCGCCGTCGCCATGGCAGGCTGTAACATAACATGGTATCCCGAAAGAAATGTGAGTGCTAAAGACACAGTTGGATAAATAAAACATAAATACATCTGTGGCTAAGGGTATCAAAATATCACATCACAATAATGTTATAAATGTGAAAGTTTGGATGTTTGTTTATTTATTTGTTTGTTTATTTGTTACTCAATCACGTCGTAACGGCTGAACCGATTCCGATGAAACTTGGTATATACGTAGATTATAACCTGGATTACCACAAAGGCTACCTTTCATCCCATAAATCAGTTCCCATGGGATAAAAATGGGGTATCAAGTCAAGTTGCAACATTGAGTTTAGCTTTATTTCTAGGTTACCTACACATTTAGGAGCGTAACGCGTACGAAGTCACGGGCAACAGCTAGTAATAATATATATGCAAAATCATTTCCGCGTACAAAAATCCTTTGCCATGCCATGCCGTCTGTTGGCGCCGGCCCTAATTCATAATTTACCTACTCGTTTATTAGTGGCGTCCCCGTGTCATGATAAGGACATCGAGAGCTATTTTTAGTAGCAAAGAGGACAAGCTAAACATTGCATTGAGCGGAGACGAAGAGTTTCTGACACTGCCACTCCACCGGCCTCATCACGCACAAATTGATTTAGAAGCTCGTGCCGATGAGAACCAACTTGTGGCTATTGGGTATGCGAGAACTATAAGAAATAAGTAGGGCCCTTTGAAACTTTATTTCAAAATTTGATGTTTTGTTTTCAAAATAATCATAATAAGCATAATATAATTTTTACAAAAATCTAACAACCGACTTCTAAGTTACCTGGGATATTCACACTGAAGAATACAGTCGAGTTGAAAACCTCCTCCTATTTTGAAGTTGGTTAACCTAACCAAACTCTCATCAAACTACCCTTGAAACTATCCTTTCCAATAAAAAAAGAGTTATCGAAATCAGTTAGCGTGATATTGAGTTATACGTCCATTTGTCACGCACATAGGTACTTAATGCAAATTTAAGACTTATATGGTTTTCTCATGGATGCCACTGTCAGAACTGGACCAAATTGAAATGGGACCACACGGGAAGCACCAGCTCTCAAGTAAAAAAAGAATCATCAAAATCGGTTCACCCAGTCGAAACTGAGGTAACAATCATTTTTTTTTTTTTTATTCCAATTTATTATAAGGACCTTTATAAGGATACATGTCGGTCCTATCGTATGTACAAGTTAATTGAATCAAAGATACAAACAAAGCAAACAAAATAAAAATTAACAACAACAATTAACTTATTTAAATCGGTCCGGCACCACAACCATACAAAAGTGTACAGGTGTGATCCCTGACGGGTTAACTTAGGAAAAAAAAACAATAATTAGCCACAAGTAAATGAAGTTACCTACCTATCTATCTATATGTATGTCACTTGTGGCGACTTACTGCACTAAATAATTCCTTAGCTGCATCTGATATAGGGTCAGCTAAGATTTCATTGAAAACGCCCACGTCGAATCTGTTCAAGTTGTAAGTCGCCACCAGTGACTGTCTTTCTCGCTGGAAGCGGACACATTCCACCAACAAATGGTGCACATCCTCCACCAGTAACAATCATAAAATAAAAAAAAATACAGTTGAATTGAGAACCTCCTCCTTTTTAGAAGTCGGTTAAAAATTTACTACTTTTTGGCAGACATTTAATTTCTTCTTTTGTGTTTATATTTAAGGCTCGTTCCTAGCTATTTTGCTCGTACGACCGACCAACCGATGTAAGGACATGACTTTTTCTTTAAAAAAATCCATGAAAATATTTTTATCGACTTACATTTTATGAAACGTGGCTCAGTTTCATGGGTAGGATCATCTCTTTGGTTAACTTAGGTACATGTTCCAAATCACCTTATTTATGGGCAGTTTTGGTACGACTTTTCAAATTAAATTTTGTTTTATAGCTCTTCTGGCCGTATCATGACTGTGGTAGCAGATAGCTCCCGTCGAACGAGAACAACTTTGACCGTACAAGCAACGAATACTGGATTGGCTGCTGCACGATTCAGGTTAATTTCTGCAGACCTAACTTGACCAACTTATTGCGATGTAATACAAAAACTGTTCAGTATTTAATTACTGTTATTCATCGCGTTTGTACCTTTTTTATTTCTTATCCCGACGTTTCGACTGTGTTGCAACAGCCGTGGTCGCGGGCGGATTCAGTACTTGTCATATGTTCATGTTTTTGCGCCTTTCATTTATGGGAGGTACCCTGAAAAAATACGATTTTTTGTTTCATAAAATTTGGTGCCTACACCTATCATCATGCCAAATTCGAGCTTTACAGTATTAAAAGACTGCGAGTAAATAGCCGGACGGACATGGCAGAACTATTAGGCTCGGACTACATGGCATCCGGGTCTCCCCGATCCGGCGAATCCGGAGCATGACAGGCCCCATTATTACCTAAGCCAAATTGCTGTCGTGTCGCTATCGCTAGTCAGACCATCCCTTTCACACGTACAGTACGTACCTCACGTGTGCTTCCAGGTAAGAATTGCAGTCGGATGGCCTCGGATCGTGTGTAGTAGATGCAGGAAAAATTCAAATGTTTTGTTGTGCGACGGATTGGTCAGGAGCCGTTAAAAAACGGTCCCTGGCAAGCCCCAGATGCCATATAGTCCGAGTCTAAAGGTTCCGAGTTCGACTACGGAACCTTAAAAATGATGTGAGTGTATTTTCAGAGTGGTTGCACGCGATTGCGGCCCTGAATGGATGGGTTCACCGAATGATAATATCGTCGGAGAGACATTCAGCGATGGTTTAACACTCCTGCCTCCGAGGCATACACGAAGTATTCGCTTGGATGTGCCAACTGAAATACCTGCTGATCTGGCTCACTGCATTGGTAAGAACACATATTTGTGGAATCTGGTCAGGCAGGATGCGTTGGAATATGTATGTTATACTGAAAGAGGTCATTGACTTCACTAACACGATTTACTTAGAAAACTGTCGTGGTTTATTTTAATCATCATTATTTTTAATTGTAATTTTAATTTTATTTATGAGTCAATGGCTTGAAATAAACAATTTTTATTTTATTTTTATTTTATTTATTTTTACTATAAATACGGGATTTATCACGTACCATTTTGTCAGTGTTGCGACCGACGATGTTTCGGTTCAATTCATGAACCTTCAATCAGGGTTCACCGAAACCTTGTCGGTCATAACCCCGCTCCGGGTTGGCATAGATATTCCGAAGCATCTTGTATATATATATATATATATATATACATATATATATATATACATATAGATTAGATATATACCTTCAAAATATATGATTTACTTCCAGTGTCTTTAGTGAATGATGCAGACGAGCCAGTGGCGGTAAGAGAAGTGTCTATCAAGAAAGGGGATAGATGTTTCTGCGTTTGGCACTGTGAATGCGTTTGTTTGAGTGAGTCATGATAAAATTACTTAGTTTACGTGTCGATTGTCAGTCAATAGAAAAATATAAGATATCTCTTTATTGTACACCAAAGTAAAATAAATAACATACTTAATTTTTACAAATAGATTTAGAACAATAGAATAGAATACTCTTTATTGCACACCAACAAAATTAAAATACAATAAAAATACACAAAAATTAAGGTAAGTACAATGGGCGGTCTTATCGCTAAAAGCGATCTCTTCCAGACAACCTTTGGATGGACAGGACAAAACAAAATCAAAAAGACGGCGGTGTAAATACGAGTATATTCATAAACTTACATAAACTGCCTATACTTACTAATAAACTAAATATATATACTTACAAATATAATAATATATACTTATATATATAAACTACAATAAAAGAGATAAACATAACGATAAACTAGCAGTGCGTAGACAAAGAAAGGAAATGGTTGTATACCTTAGCTTTGAAGATAGGAAGAGATTTAGATGATCTAATAGAGAAAGGTAAAGCGTTCCACAGCCGCACAGCTTGAACTGTAAAGGAGTCACCATAAAATTGAGAACTGTGGACAGGGGTTTGGAGACTTAGAGCTTCAGATGAGCGTAGATTTCGATCATGCGCCTGGTGCAAGAACACAAAACGCTCCTTTAGATAGGATGGTGGAACAATGGGCGGTATTATCGCTAAAAACGATCTCTTTCAGACAACCTTTATATGGACAGGATAATAATTGATCACATAACTGCGGTGCATCTATATAATATTAAAACATACCTACATACTATATAAACCTGAAATGATAATAATAACACAAATTTAATTTAATTATAATTAGCAAACGTACAAATGGTTATGATGAATTAACAAGCAGTTAATTAATTAATTTATTTATTTTCATATTTTTGTGACACGAAATTAGTTACATCTTATGATTAAGTAATCTAAATGACATGCACCCTGTTAGGGCGTGGCAAAATTAATATTGTACTTATATAAACTTATATAAATCTACGTATACCTGTACGTCATACGTACCTTAAAAGGTAAAAATTAAATAACATTTCTGAAATTAGTTACTTAATATTACCTAAGAATATTTCTTTGTTACATTATAATATCACATTATCCAAATGTAAGCTTATTATTATATTTTCATTTAAGTATACATATTAATGATAGATAATCATAATTTTAATATTTTTAATGTTGTTCGGATTTAACTAATAATTTATTGTCATAATTTATAAATTAACTAACAATTTATTGTCATAATTTATAAATTACCTAATAATTTATTGTCATAATTTATAATTTAACTACAATAGTTACAATATAGAGTTTCCTTTGATGAGAACTCCTGTCGAAATCCGACTTTCACAGATTGACCACCTGATAAGCGCGCTGCTTACATTCACAGTGTCACAGTAGGTACCCTATCTAGCATTATAACATGTCGGGTTTCTTGTGCTTATGTACTTTGGCTTCTGTACCTCCTCCTTCTTAGGCCAATATTCAGGACTTTCTTTGAAATTTACTTGCCATGCACATTTTTTAATTGCTGACATATGATATCTAGGTGAGGATCCGAAACTGCTTTGCCAAAAGATGACTGAAGCTCGACAAATGGCCGCTGGCTTAAATGTCCGTGAGAGAGTGAGGCGTGCGCGCTCCGTCTGCTACCACGATGTGGTTTCAATCAATATGCTGGTCACAGCGTTCGGGGTTCTGATAACACTGCTATTCTTCGGTATGGAGAGTAATTTCACGCTAAAGCTTATTTGCTATTTTTGCCGATCATGACAGCTTCATACACCACCATGCTGAATAAAACCATGACGACCTCCGTGGCGCAGTGGGCGTATAGCCGGCTGAGACGCAGGAGGTAGCGGGTTCGATTCCCGCCACGGAACAAACGTTTGCATGATCTACAGATAATTGTTCCGTGTCTGGGTGTTTTTCTATATAATCTAAGTATGTAGGGGAAGGTTGCGATCATTGGACCAGTGCTTTCATTGGACCACCAAGGTATTTCCAAAACTGTGCAAGCTAGCAACAACTAAACTTGTCGAAACGAGTCCGTGGCGACTCAGTTGCACTTTAGTTTTACCTCAGTGACGCTGCGACACGTGGCGAGAAGTGACGTGTGTAAGTGTGTTTGCGACGGTCAAAATCTAAAAATTTGACTCAAGACAACTTCATGTAAGTATCATTGTATTAATATTTGTCTGCGTGTACTATTAGGAAATATTTGACAATTTAATTGTGATTCCATGTGTGTTATTCAATTTTGTCCTGTCATGTCCATGTATTGTTTGGATTTATTTTTCTTAATCAGTACCTTGTTGCCATCAATGGACCGCAAGAAAGTTCCACCGTTGGACCAGTCCAATCATAGCCACTTTTTATTGTAACTTTTTGGTCATAATTATGAACAAAAAAACTATAGATACCTAACCGAAATTATTTATTTATTTTATTTAAAATTTCAGAACGTCGCCAAATGAGCTAAAATATTTTGCATGGAATAAAACAAGTATGAACCTTGCTATAGAATCAGTAAGAAAACAAAGCGTTGGTTTAAATGAGGCAAGCAGAATATACGAAGTCCCAAAAGCAACACTAAAACGAAGATTAGATGGAATTAACCAAAACGTCAAGGAACACGTCCAAATACCAGGATCTGAAAGTGACCTTCATCCAGAACTAGAAAATGAGATGTGTAAGCACGTTCTTGAGATGGAAGGTTGCTTCCATCGTAGTGAGATCAACAATATAAAAGTATTGTTGATCTCAGCACGATTATCATTTATATAAGATTTAATTTTTAATGTAATTTTTTAACTTTGCTGTTACTGCAAGTGACCTAAGTTTCTATTATGTTGTTTTTTATATATATGTTTATTTCATGTTAAGTAGAAAATGTGATTTAATTACTCTTAATATTACCTTGACTGTTTCTTAATTTTGATTACTTGTCTTATTTATTATTGTATCATTTAATGAATAAAGATTTTATTTAGTTTATTTTTTATTTAAAGTGCCAAATGTAAAATTAATATGTTTACTTGTCGTATGTGTATGTGTATAGTTTGTCTCTCCTCATATCTCATAACTTAGTAATATTGATGGTTATAATTAGTTGCCATGATTGGACCTATAGAACAAATTTCTTGAAGTCCATTGATGGCAACCTAGTGGTTCAATGAAGGTGCCCATGGTCCAAAGAAGGCAACAGCCAAAGATTTAGGTTTCTTCGTATATATCAGAAAGTGTTAGCCCGAACTGTTTGTGCGTTTGATTATAATAAATCAGGGTTCTAAGAAATAAAAATAATAAACCAGTTTCATTTAATCACTTATACATTTTGAGATATGAGGGCGTAAAGTTATGTGGTCCATTGATAGCAACCTTCCCCTATTTACAAAAAAGTATATAAGTATTCTTTCAGTTATCTGGTTCCCATAGTACAAGCTTTGCTTAGTTTGAGGCCTAGATAGCGCTGTGTGAAATGTCCAGCAATATTTATTTATTTTATTTTATTTATGACGATTAAAGAGGCTTGTAAGAACTGTTACGAGCCCCACTGATAAACAGTCCGACTGCGGATATCAGCAGATCTTGAATGGTGCCGCCCGATTATTATAATTATTATTATTAAGCCTTTTTATTTCCCAAAAAAAATATTAATATGTTTATTTATATTTATGTTATATGTATAGAGATTTTTTTTTACTAAATTATGTTTATGGGTTTGCCCATTTGTGGGCCCCTCTTTGTTGGGCTAATCGGGTCCATGTCGCACCCACTACTCCCAGGATGTCGTCGCGCCATCTTCGCCTCGGTCTTCCTCGGGGGCGGGTTGCACCTCGAGGGAACCAATGCAGTATTTTTTTACTCCATCTTCCATCGGCAGGTCGTGCTAAATGGCCAGCCCATCTCCACTTGAGCTTGCACGCAAGTTCTGCAGCATCAACTATTTGGGTTTTCCTTCTGATCTCGCTATTATTAATTTTATCACTTAGTTTTAACCCCAGCATGCTTCTTTCTGCCGCTCTTTGGAAGACTTTGATTTTTTCCGCCCGATAGGGTCAGAAAATGCAGACAAACTGTTAATCAGTGGGGCCTTTTAGGTTGTCTACACTATTAAATGTTTATTCCAGGGCTGGTAAAAGCATTTTTGGGCCTGATATGTCGATGTATTGGCTCTTGGGGCTTACACCGACTCGTGCAAATGCCCCGGAAACTAGACCATTACTACGAGAGCTCGCTGCGAGACTGCTCTGTTATCTATGATGGTGAGGGCTGGCCAGTGCATCCCTACACTAAGGAAAGGACCGTCCGATTGGTCAGCAAGTATGTATGAGGTCATGATAAATAGAGTTGCTGTAGAATGGGATAGACAGCACGTCACTTTAAACACAAAGAATGGGAGAATTTTTAGACTGTTTACACCGTACTGTACCTAGATAGTTGATTGCAAGCATTGACATTAAATACCAAGCATCTCATTTGAAGGGTGGCAATAACTACTAACCTACAACTATGTTTGTCTAAAATGTAGGTTGGTAGGTATGTTGGATGCTGATAAACTATTTTGAAAAAAGTAACACGCTTAATACCTTTTAGGCCCATGGAGTTCATTTTGAATGTAATATTCTTCGTGACCACGCCCTGCGCCATCATATATGATATCCTGAAGGAGATCTATCACCGTTGTAAGAATTCCGAAGAGTCATTCAGTTGGCAACCGAACGAAAAGGACAAGAAATGTTACAGCTCTCACGATATCCAAGTAATTACCTCTGTATTCTGTTTAACATAATTTAAACAGTGAGGAATTGCACTCGTACGCCGCGAGCACTAATCAAATGTAGGTATAAACCCCTACTTGATTTTACAGTAACTATTGTGGTCTTAGACTAAGGACTAAAGTGCAATTCCTAACTGTTTGTAGGCTTCGGGTAAGAAAACGCGGCTGGTGAGGCGACGTCGGCGCGGGATCAAGAAGTGGATGACACCGGAAGCTGAACATCTTTCCCATAACATTTGGCAGGGAGTCGTGCCTGGAAATAAGACAGTTGGTCATGTAAGAACTTCTTGTTAATTTGGGATCAATGCGTAAAACCACGGATACATGCGAGAGAACACGCTAGCTTCTGATTATGGGTTCTTGTTATTGTGCTAATTGTTATTTTTCCAATTCATAATCATCAAAACTTTTATTTTCCGAATTGATGGACATTTATTTATGATTATCATTCTCCCCTAGAAGACTGGGGGGAAGTGGCTGGCTCCCCTGTTCACTGCTGAACATAGGCAAATGATCTTTTACGGTGAATATTAGGTAGGTACCTATTCATTAAAATCACAAGGATTTTGTCTCTCTACTACCTAGCCGGCAGCGGCGCGCCCCAAATGTTCGTATAATGTCGGTTTTCTTCATAGACAAAGTTCAAACTCCCGTGTCATTCTTGGCGATTTTGTTGGTATTTGCGTACGGTAGATACCTATTTGAAGTTAAGTATGGCGCCAACGAATGGTTTGGTTGGGGGCTACAAATAGTGCCGATCTTCCAGATGCGTCCCTTACTTCGCGAGGAGTTCTGTCGGCGCGGTAAAAAGCCGGTGGTGCGACATTCATGCGATTCCGAAGGAGAAGACACGGAATACGTACTCATGCAAATGAAGAAGAGCATGGAATCACTTGCTGTGAGTTAATATGCACTCCTCCTACCTTGATGGTACATAAACTTGTAATCACAACTTGTCCCTGTCTAGGCACAGCTTTTTAATAAACTTATTTTGTTACAGAGAAGCCAACGACAGTTAAATAGTTCAGAAAAATAAGGGATGCAATTTTAATACCCTTCTTAAATCTCCATGATGCTCTTATCAGTCGTTGATACATATTATATTATCTACATATTACCTACTTATTTTATCATAGTTACATACTTTAATATGAATATATGTACTTCATGCTTATAACAATTTTGTTTTATTTGATTCTTGATGAAACATTTTCTATGAACGATTTTTCTTGCTGTTTAATGGAAAAATAGAATGTCGCGAGCAAGTCGCCCCTGTTTTTGTAAAAATTTTGATTTCGAAAGGTTTACGTGAACATACTATTTTGTGGTGAAGCCGTCGAAATAACATAATAATTATAGTAGAATAATAAACAGTAATTCTACTGATTCGACTCGACCACGGGAGTCCCACATCGCGCTGCTCCTGCTGGATCATGGCGCCTAAATCATTCTGTATAGAATATTTAAGGTTATCTATGAGACTAACAATGCATATCTACCAACAGAAGGGTTAGATCAGTCTATACAGTTGTATACTCTATGGGATAAATGATAAATCATAAGGCGACGTGTGCTCTTACAGCTCATACGATAACAGCTTGTCTATTTCATAATTCACAATAAAGTAATATTAGGTACAAAAAATGCGATAGTTCGTTTGTGCTTCTTTAAACAATGAACTATCTATTAATACCTATCAATAATCATCATCATTATATCAGCCATAGAATGTACTACATGAAAAATGGTTGATAAATATTAATGAGAAATGATAACGGAAGCAAGTCTGGAAAGTCCAGCAAGTCAAGCAAGTCTAGCAAGTCAAAGTCAAAGTAAAACATGACATGAAATCAAGCCAAGTCAAGTCAAGCAAGTCCATGAATCAAATCATAGTGAGAAATGATAATGGAAGCAAGTCAAGCAACACCAGCAAGTCAAGCAAGTCAAATTCAAAGACAAAGTAAAAAATGAAATGAAATGAATCAAATGAAATCAAGTCCAGTCAATTCAAGCAAGCCAAGCAAGTCAAGTCAAGCAAGTCCAGCAAGTCACGCAAGGCCAGCAAGTCCAGCATGACCAGCACGTCCAGCAAGTCCAGCAAGTCAAGCATATCAAGTAAGTCCAACAAGTCCAGCAAGCCCAGAAAGTCCAGCAAGTCAAGAAAATCCTGCAACTCCAACAAGTCCAGCAAGTTAAGCAAGTCGTGCAATTCCACAAAGTCCAGCAAGTCAAGCAAGTCAAGCAAGTCCAGCAAGTCCAAAAAGTCCAGCAAGTCAAGCAAGTCCTGCAATTTCAGCAAGTCCTGCAATTCCAGCAAGTCCAGCATATCAAGCAAGTCCAGCATGATCAGTAAGTCCAGAAAGTCCAGCAAGTCCAGAAAATCAAGCAACTCTAGCAACTTTAGAAACTCGAGCAACTCGAGCAAGTCCAGCAAGTCCAACAGGTCAAGCAAGTCCAGCAAGTCGAGCAACGCTAGCAACTTTAGCAACTCGAGTCCAGCAAGTCAAGCATATCAAGCAAGTATAGCAAGTCCAGCAAGTCAAAGTCAAATTCAAAGTCAAAGTAAAAAATGAAATCAAGTGAAATCAAGTCAAGTCAAGCAAGTCCAGTAAATGAAGGAAGTCAAGTCAAGTCAAGCCAGTCCAGCAAGTCAAGCAAATCCTGCAAGTCTGGCAAATCAAGCGAGTCCAGCAAGTCCAGCAAGTCCAGCAAGTCCAGCAAGGCCAGCAAGTCCAGCAAGTCCAGCAAGTGAAGCAAGTCCAGAAAGTCTAGCAAATCCAAGTCAAAGTCCAATTCCAATTCAAAGTCAAAGTAAAAAATGAAAAGAAATGAAATCAAGTCAAGTCAAGTCAAGCAAGTTCAGCAAATCACGTCAGTCAAGTCATGTCAAGAAAGTCCAGCAAGTCAAGCAAGTCTGGCAAGTTCAGCATCACCAGCAAGTCCGGCAAGTCCAGCAAGTCTACCAAGTCCAGCAAGTCTAGCATGACCAGCAAGTTCAGCAAGTCCAGCAAGTCCAGTAAGTCAAAGTCAAAGTCAGTCAAATTCAAAGTCAAAGTAAAAAATGAAATCAAATTAAATCAAGTCATGTCAAGCAAGTCCAGCAAGTCAAGCAAGTCTGGCAAGTTCAGCATGACCAGCAAGTCCGGCAAGTCCTGCAATTTCAGCAAGTCCAGCAAGTCAAGCAGATCAAGCAAGTCCAGCAAGTCCAGCAAATCCAGCAAGTCTAGCCAGTCAAAGTCAAATTCAAAGTAAAAATCAAATCAAATGTAATCAAGTCAAGTCAAGCAAGTCCAGCAAGTCGAGCTAGACCAGCATGTCAAGCATGTCAAGTAAGTTCAGCGAGTCCAGCAAGTCCAGCAACTCTAGCAAGTCAAAGTCAAATCAAATTCAAAGTCAAAATAAAAAATGAAATCATATGAAATTAGGTGGCACCCTGGATGGTTTAGATTCACAAATCAGCCCGGCAGATGGCGCTGCAGTCGGTATCTAGGTTATTTATCATCATGCAGGAGAATGTCTGTTGGGTCCGCTAGTTATATATAAATCATCTGGTAGTCATATCGAACTAGGTTTAGTGTCGTGGGCCAGTCTATATTTCTAGAGCGCATAGCAAGATTTCCGAACGTAGCATTAATTCAATCAACGTCATAATATTCTAAAGTATTTGAAAATGTCACAGTGACATTGACAAAAGAACCAGCTGTGAAAATGGCTGCTGCGTGAACTTGCTTGCTTGCTTTGGTTTCATTCGACTGATGCCGATTTCACTCTGTTTCTTGTATCTTCTTATCATTACCGTTTTATTATAAAGTTATCTTTTATTACGTAATAAATAAGGTTAGGTGAGTTATGCGTGTTGTATTCAGGTCGTTCTTTACGCTAAGGAAGATCTTTCAACCGCCCAGACCTATTCAGTTGAAGAATCCGTTTACAACAGGTAGGAACATACAGCGCTTGCTTCGTTCGCAGTGCACATTCAATAGCTGTGTCTAAATACGAAAGAGCCTCGCTCTATCACAATTATTTTGGGTACCTGCCAGAGTATTAACAATATATAAACATACTTACATTGTTTGATTCTTTCAGCGTTGATTTGGAGAGCCATGGAAGATAAAGAGGCTCTGAAAAAGCGTCTAACGCCACTGCAGTATCATATTACACAAGAAGCTGGAACTGAAAGACCATATACGGGTATGAAGGTTTATTCTATTATAATATAAATAAAATAATTAAAATAATGTGATTTTGTAATTATTATTGTTACAGGGTGCTACAATAAATTTTATGATGAAGGAATGTATGTGTGCATAGTATGCCGACAAGAACTGTTCACGTCAAAATCTAAATATGACTCTGGCTGTGGTTGGCCAGCATTTAATGATGTACTTGCTAAAGAGAAGGTCACCCTGCATAAAGACGCCAGTGCAGGTATGCTAAAATATTATTTATGTCTATAACATGGTCTAATCCCACCCAGATCTATGATAAAATTAGAAGCATGAATTAATTCCCTAATTAATATTTCATGTTGCAAATAACTTGACTGTGATTGTTCCATGATACTGATAGTTCCATTCATCGTGTAAACAAACAATGCATGATTTCAATGCTATTCAATAATGAAAACCAGCCCACAAAAGACCATTCTTTATACAAAAAAGGCACAGTACTTGAGGGCCCTGTTAACCTTATGAACAAACTGGTACCTTAAGTAGGTACCAGTTGGTTCATAAGTACTTACCCTAGAGGAATCTGCAGCTAATAATATACCTAGTAACAACCCCTTTAAATAGTAATGTGTAATTCATACTGGGGGTTGTCTCTATGAAACATTTATATAAAACTTGGCAAGATAAACCATTTGGTGTGTTATTTTCTTGCATAGGTTTGTATAAGTGTTTAATGAAGACAAAACACTCATTATATAAAATACTAGCTGACCCGCCCGCGGCTTCGCACGGGTGGTTTTTCAATAAAACATTACCCCCATTTTGCGCAGTTGGCTAAAATGTAGCCTATGTCCTTACTCAGGGTATAATCTATCTCCTTGCAAAATTTCATTACGATCAGTTTAGCCGCTTAGTTGTGTAAAGGTAACAAACAAACTAACAAACAGAGTTATGTATGTATTATATATATATAAACCTTCCTCTTGAATCACTTCTTATTCTTATTGCTTTAAAAAAAACAACCAGCCTTGTTTCTTGCCTTTCTTTCCTGGCTTGGTCGCGAAGGAACAGGCAGTAAAATTGACGTTTCAAAGTGATCCTTGTGATTTTAATGAATAAAAATATTTGACTTTGACTTTGCTGAAAACTGCATTAAAATCCGTTGAGTTAATTAAAAGATCTAAGCAAACAGACAGCAGAAGCGAGTTCATTTTATACTATGTAAAGAAGTTATTAAATTAATTTTGCATAAGAGCTCTTGCTTGCTTGAATATTTATTGTCTACCAGCAAGAGCATTTAGAAAATTATTTTATGTCATTCCAAAGTGGAAAATTTAAAATATTGTTCTTGCTTTAGATTTATCTTATTTGAGATCTTATCAGTTCTGAACTGATTATTATGTGATCATGACTTAGCATAACACACTATTTCATCCTACATTTCAACATAACATTACACATGTCTCATTTTATCAACTTCCATCTGCCTTGATATGTTGCATTGAATATTTACAGCACAATGTTCTTTCCATATAAGTACAGTATGTATCTAAAGACTTGCTGGCCTTATAAGCAATTTGTTGTGATCACTGCTAACCTTGAACTTGATTGAACGCTCTATTAGCTAGACATACATTATGAATCATTGCACACTGCAAACTTGGCTTATGGACAGCAAGGCAATGTACTAAGTACCTACTGGTTTTTTTTATCCTATTTAACCTCACTAAAGCACAGATAATTAAAATCCTTGTCTAATGATTATATAATTCCTTAAAAATAATATGCATGTGGTGCTAAAAACAACATGTATATTAGTTTTTTTTTAAACAGATTATTTTATTTTGAATTGAATGAACTAATATATTGATTAGTAGTTATTTTTATTTAATTTACAGTATTTAATACAATAATTAGAAATTAACTTACATACCTTTTTATTGTTGTTTAAATGTGGTTTTTGCTTTTCCTCAAAGTATTATTGTTTCATATGTCCTAAAGTATGTTTTATGTATGTACCTACATTGTTTATTTTATTACCAAAGAATGAATACATTGGTGTTGGGATATGGTGCTAATTCAATTTTATCTTTTTTCTGTCTTCCCCAACCCCTTGACCACCCTCCAACATAATCCTGATACTCCACGAAAAACGTAAGTTGGGCGCCAATTGGTATCGTATTTTTTTATGCTATCTGTTTACAACTATGTATAACTCAACATTTCTCACTAATGCAAATACATTGCATAATGCACCGCATCACACTATTACCATGATTTTCCATTCTGTTTTGCGACATAATGGTTTCTACTACTCTGGTTGAATGGTCACAAACAATACACAAATGGATGATCACACAATAATGTGGCCGTAACATTGCTCGCTATCACTCCCATGCATAATAATGTTGTCACTTTAACCATTTGTTGAATGCGCATGTTCAATTATCTGCATTTGTCCTCGCCCCGCGCTCCGCACCCTGTCCGTCCCGTCCCGCCGCTCCTCGGATGGCTGCCGTTGCCGCCGCCGGCGCTGGCTGGACGCGATCCTCGACTGCTGCGACGCCGCCGCCTGCAATCTACTTTACATCTTCCTCACAACACGAACTCTATCAAAATGGAATTGGATGTGTTCATATCATTCATCTATCAAATTTTGTAAATAAATGGTTTCTTGGTGAATGGACTCGATGTGTTCGATTAAAGTTGGAGCAAATATATTACTGGTTTTAACACGGCCAGGTTTGGTGCGAACTGAGGTGCGTTGCTCCAAGTGCGCCGCTCACCTGGGGCATGTGTTCGATGACGGGCCGGCACCGACCCGGAAACGATTTTGCATTAACTCTGCCTCGATGGACTTCATACCGGCGGAAGAAAGGAAAGACTAAAAGAGATACCTATTCGTAGAAATGATCTGATATAACAGTCAAAAAAATGTCGCGCTTTTTAGTATAACGATCGAGCTATTACTTTATTGTACGTACATCGTCTAGTGTAAAACTGAACGCTCTACTTCCGTGAAAGCGAAATGTTCTATATTCACAGTATCCACAAGGCTCATTTTGAAATGATTTGCTATGCTTCAAGTAAACGCGGTATAGAGCCGTTCAGTTTTAGATTAGACGGTATCTACCTCCTACCGATTAAAAAGAGTCGTCACCAATATATATTTTAGTAAAAAGATTTTTTTAATGAAAAATATAATATAGTTATATGTACTAATTTTAGAAATATTTATCTTGTTACTAAATGATGCAGCTTATTTCTAATATTAGGTTCATTATCCCATGTTGGGAGAGGCATTTCAATAGTTACCGTATTTGAAGTCATGTTTGGTTAGGTACTTTGCTGTTTAATTTATTTTTGTTTTAAGTACCTATAATTCCTTTATGAACAAGCCTTTAGTGTAAATGTTTGTTTAGCTTTGTTATAATAATTTTTTTCCTACCTGAAATAATTCACGAAGGACATTTGATTTCAATGGTATTGTAAGTAGCATAGTATACCTTAAAAAAAGATTCTGTTACTGGGTTTCTAGTCTCTACCCAGTAAGTATTAGGTGAAGAAACAGTATGCTTCTACACAAATTACCAAGAATTTTATTTAATAAATATACCATTGTAATACCGATACTTGATAGGTGTCAGTTACAATAATTGAGCTGAATAAAGGCCACAGCTCACTACATCAACCCGGGACCCGACCAGCACCGCCTCGCCGCTCAGCGTTCACTCGTTGGTCGTCAACCAGTAGACTTCGCGCGGTCAAAGGGATACCGATACGTTAGAAATAAAGGCTGGGAATGACGGGCAGGCGAAGCATCGCCGCATTGTGCTCACGTGAAACACACGCGGGCCGCGCGGGGTCACCGAGTGGTCAACTCGTCGTCCGCGCGTGAACGGTATACGCCCGAGGCAATCCGGAGGTGATGTAGTGAACGCACGTCCATTCAATTTCATATAAAAAATACTAACTGCTCGAGGCGAGGCGGCGCGGGTCGGGTGCCGGGTTGATGTAGTGAGCTGTGACCTTAATAACAGTTATTTGTAATGTCATATTGTAAGTAATTAAATAAAAGTTGGTATATCATTGTGAGTCTTTTATTATAGCATGGTTGTAATTTATATGCACAGTCGCTCATACATGGCACTGGTGTTTTAAAACTGTCAAAAACATGAAAAATGATCTAATCGAATTAAATGTCTTGTTCAGTAACTTATTACATTCATAATACATTATAACTTAGGACTACATACATCATTAATAGTTCCTTTCTCAATATAACATTCTAATGCATACTCAAAAATTCATTTTCATGATCACATTGTAGTCAATACACTTCTTATAATTTAGTTATTAAGATACTGAATAATTTTGTTCAAGCTCTCTTGCTGATTTGGCTAGTTTTTACATTTCTAGATATTGCACAATTTGGATATGGTTGGTGCTGTGGGTTTACTATGCATTGGTTGAATTCCTCAAACGTCACCTGTTTCTCAAAGATACTTAGGCCGATCTAGATATTAGATAGTTATAGTATGCGATCAATTCGGAAACAGTATTCAGTACAAACAAGCAAAATAATAAGTTTGTACTGCCAACATAAAAAAACTTCTAAATTGTAAATATTGAACTATTAAGATAGTAATTAAATGCACAGGACTGAGATTTACCAGAACATTGAAGATAACGATGTTTGCACCAACCTCTGGACTGCACAGAATCTACATAGCATTAAATTGGTCACTTTATATTGTCAATGAGTAGATCTACTCGTTTCTACCTGTGTCTGTACACTATACAGGAGACGGACGCCTATAGCCCGCCTATATCACTTCATCACAACTCTTCAATACACCACTCGTAACAATCACGCTACATTCACTCGCTTAACATAAGTGAATACACATCAAAACAAACCAATTTAACAGCGTCTGTCGGCACAACCTAAACGATAATAAAAGCAGAGAGACAGCCTAAAATACTTATAATATTTTTAAAATACTTCCATCAATGCTCAATAACTCAAATGTTTATTGATGTTATTGTTTGCTAACTATAGCTAACTATTGTCTTAAACGGTATCTTTACTTCCATTAGTACATAATTATTCGCAACATGGACTAACTAAATTGATTTATCTATTGTTTTTTAAGTTTAAATAATCTTAAATTTACTGTTTGTGCCATTACGAACTGGGATGAGTTATTACAATGCTCAGTTAGCTTAGCAAATTCATGTCGTATGAATATTTTAAATAGACTTTATAAACTTAATACTACGTAAATGCTTTATTTTTCATCAACAGTAAAATTATATCGTCAAAATACTATAATGTTTAAAAATAATAATATCCAAAATGTAAATACTAATGAACTTTGGAACAAAAAACACTGTTCGAAAATATAGCCAATACTGCCCATTCTGTGCTGCATACAACTCAAAATGATCCTTCGTATAGGTTCTAAACGAAAAGGCGATTTTTGCACCACAGAAAGACACAGTTAATAAGCTTCACTTAAAAATAACAATCTCAAATGCATAATTGTATAAAACCAGAAGCAAAAAGCAGTTAATAAATTAACAATTAATATACATGTGTAATACTACCAGTAAATAATTTGACCATTCAAAGCTAGTAAAGCCGTGTCACATGTTCCATTAAGATAATCATAGGTGCAATA
Source organism: Philereme transversata (assembly GCA_963924445.1). Taxonomy (NCBI): domain Eukaryota; kingdom Metazoa; phylum Arthropoda; class Insecta; order Lepidoptera; family Geometridae; genus Philereme; species Philereme transversata. Next base: position 10,619,901 of record OZ004350.1, on the reverse strand, counting down.
CCTATTCAATCAATTAATTCAAAATAAAATGCTTGGTATGTACTAAGTGTACCAATATATATCATCTTAAATATCTTTAAATAATAATAATATTTCGAATAGGAATATGCATATTATGAATAAAAATGAATTCGTCAAACACTCATCTTCATTCATTCTACAAAATTATGATTGTTGATAATCATAAACTAGTTATCCTTGGGCGCGGGCGCGTCGTTTGCACCGGGCAGGGTGCCAGTCTGGTTAATATGCGACACGTGACGTCATCAGACCGCGCCCGCATATACTCTTGTCTGTATTGATGTGTCCGTGCACTGCCTTCCTCCACTACCAACTACCATCACAGTATATAAGCTGAGTGGGTAGGTATCAGCGTAACGCACTACGATGTTGTACCCTAATATTTTACAATGACGCCTAAATAACTGCCAGTCTTCGTTTGCAGCTAAATATTTCGTAACATTCCATAATTCGTAACTAAATGTCTAATAACTATATTCTATTCAATTTAATCTTTACAATAGGACAGTCGAACGGCACACGTCAATAAGAGTAATGCTGCTAATTAGATAATAACATCACTACACGAGACTACATGATTTATATTTAGTGGACTGCATTTTATAATATTCAATATCTTGTAAAAATATGATTAACTCTATTATAATCATCGGGCAGCCATTTACAGATAATATATTGCTAATGTTTCGTCATCGTTATTCACATACAATACTCGTAAACGTAATGTTTAGTTCGTAACGCGGTGTAGTCTAGTCGCAGTGTAGTACTGGAGTGTACGACAGACGTAGGCACTGAGGGCGCTAGGGTCGCGCGGGCGCTGCGGGCGCCGGGGGCCGGCGCTAATGCCCCTTCGCGGCTTCCTTGGCCGCCATGATGAGGGGAGTCAGCGACGCCAGGGGTCGCGCCATTTTAAGGAATGGATGCTGCAACAAACAATGCACATTATTCAATCACGGCGCTGTACTGAATCCAATGGCTAGGCTTTTCAATGAGTTTGTTAATATGCAAGAAAGAAGCAGGGTTCACCCAAAATCTTTTTACTATGTACTCTCAATGCATCTCCCTTAATGCTTTTGATAACCTCCGTGGTGCAGTGGGCGAATAGCCGGCTGAGACGCAGGAGGTAGCGGGTTCGATCCCCGCTGCGGAACAAATGTTTGCATGATCTACAGATATTTGTTCCGGGTCTGGTTGTTTCTCTATATATTATAAGTATGTATTTACAAAAAAAAATGTATATAAGTATTCTATCAGTTATCTGGTTCCCATAGTACAAGCTCTGCTTAATTTGGGCTAGATAGCGCTGTGTGAAATGTCCAGCAATATTTATTATTTATTTATTTATCTCCATACAAAAAGGCATCTTATAAATATTAACTGATCTCGGTGAGTTTTTGCTGTATGCAAAGATGTTTTGTAGATTCTTGAGAGTTAAATTGATCCATAGACACAAGAGATGAACAGTATAATAGGTACCTTAAGTAGATCGAGGGCAGTGGCGCGCCTTTCAACGTCCACCTCTAGGCACTGATCCAGGAAATCTTGGAAAACTGTACTAAGTTTCTCCTTATCCTTGATATCTGGTTTTCCATTGGTCGCAATGAGGTACAGAGCTCGGAGCGGATTCTCGTTTAGGTAAGGCGGTTCGCCTTCGATCATCTCTATTGCCATTATACCCAATGACCAGACGTCGACCTGACAACAAAAGAAGAATAATTAATTATTGGGTAGAGCCATTGTAGCAGCCGGTGCACTATTTAATAAATGGCAGGTGTTAGATAGGTAAGCGTTCAAATGACCAGGGAGCCAATTCCCTTAAGTAAAATTCGAGTATCGATCTAGTCTCGTTATGTTAAATGTACAACACACAATGATATGAGTTGACTGGCCTGCGATTATAGACTTCATTTGCCTATATCAAGATAATATTGTAACATTAATGGTGCCGAATGCCAATCTATACTAAGTTCATAACCCTATCTCATTTGGGTCAGCCTTCGTTACGTTTTTAAAATTGTATTAGTGGAATTTGCCACAGATGTGTTTTTATGTGCGTGTTCCACCTACATAGGGGGCGCATCGCTCCATTGCTATTATTTAATAGGGCGTTTCGCGTTGGTACATCTATGCGTTACGTTTCGGTAGATAGTTGCAAATAATTGATTGCAGTTTTACCTTTGGTCCATATTGCTTCCGCGTGACGACTTCGGGCGCCATCCAATACGGCGTTCCTACCATTGTCGTTCTCTTGTTTTGCTCGGGGGATATTTGCGCGCAGAAACCAAAGTCAGCTGTAAAAGCAGAATTCTTCTTTAAAAATGCACTTGCTTGAATTAATGATAACATGTTCTGGTAACATTACAAATTCCCGTGAACGCACTGATAAACGAGATTTCTTAGCAGCCAAAACCAACAGTAAAAACCAACGTTAAATGATGAACCAAAATCAAAGCCGTCTTCGCAAAGTTTGGCGTTATCTTGGATTGCAGCTTTGATTAATTGGAGCGAGTGGCTGTCAGTATCTATTGAAATATGCATGGGGCCAGCAGTCTCAGAGAAACTGATGATACTGCAGCTAAGAATGTATACTCGTAGCGACATCTAGGTAGTCTCATTGCTTGATTATCTTTTGGGAATCGGACTTTTGCGGTGCGTTGATATAAGGCGGTCAGACCAGGCTGAATTCCAGCATTACAGTCTTTTTCAAATAGCTAGTCACCTGTGACACAGTTCATTTTATTTTTGTGACATGTTTGTTTTAGTAATTTTTCTTGTAGGTTTGCTTAATGTTTTACTGCTAAATACAAATATTCAACTTTTGGTGTGATGTCACATGATGTATTTCCGTAATATTTTACGTTCTATGGACCTTTAGTATAACGTCACATGGTGTATTTACGTTCTATGGACCTGTCTTAAGTGACTAGCAATTGCAAAGGACTGTAGTAAAGTAAGTCACTCACTCAGTTTGACCTGTCCATCTAGGCCTAACAGTATGTTATCTGACTTGATATCTCTGTGTATAACGTGGTTGGTGTGTAGGAAGTGCAGCGCTTGCAGGACCTCGCGGCAGACCGCGGCGATCTGTCCCTCGTCCATACACGTCTCTGTGACTACGTCCGTGAGGGATCCACCCGCGAGGTATTCCATCACTACCCATAGTTCCTGAAAGGAAACAGCACTAAATATTTAGGAACGGTAGTTAAGTTTAGTACGACAAACGAAAACAGGCGCACGCACGTAGACGCGCGCGTACGGATCAAGGCGCTCAATGTCATTACACTTGGTAAGATAATTACGAGAGACACCCTATTGCGTTACTGCACTGCGCTCGTCCTCATGTCGCGCGTTACATAATTTATGTAGATTGTACGTAGGTATCATAGGTAAACAGTACATTCATTGTACTTTTATTTTATCCACTTGTCTTTTATATCACTAGTATATTAACCTCCTTATAACCTGACTTTTATAGACATGAAATGTCCAGCATTTTTTATTTTATTTTGATAATTACTATTTTAGCACCTTTGGTAAATGAAAGTTATTTCGTTTTTTAAAATTGAAATAAAGGTGGACAAGTGTTATTATATTTATAGTTGCTGAGATGTACAGATAGTCATAATTTTGTTCCGGAATCTTAGTGTTATTTATTCCTGAGGGTAGGTTAGGTAGGTATTGCTCCAAAGGGCAGGTTGTTCTCTTCTGTTTTCGTTTTATATGTTATGTTTTGTGCTTTTCCACGTTTTATATTTTTTTTATCTCTTCTCTTTATGATGTTCTAAATGTTATTTTATTGTGTGTTTATGTAGTAAATAAATAAATGAACATCTATACATATGTATGGTGTACTCACCTCATTGACAAGATAGCTGTCGAGGTAGTTGACGACGTTGTTGTGTTTGTTCTCCCGCATCACGAGGATCTCGTTGATAATGAGTTCTTTCTTCGGCTGCTGGCTTAGGTTCATCTGTTTGATCGCGACCTCCATACCGGTCGAGGTCTCGATCGCTGTGTACACTGTACCTGACGCACTGTAGAAAGTTATGTCAAAATAAATCCATTGGCCAGTATAAGTGAAAATTATGTATTTTGTATATTATGTACAATTAATCGTCTTTCAAAAAAGACTATTAAATAGCGTAGTCGGCTTGTATTCCAGAAACTAAATGTCAAGATTTTCATTGAAATGTATTATAAAATCTATGCTTTAGTCAGATGGGGTTGTTTTTTTGGATACAGTGTCATTAATGGCACAGGTATGCTGCACAAAGTAGGCTAGCAAAGGTCGTTCAATGGGAATATTATTATACAGGATGATTTAGGCACCATGGCCCAAAAGGAGCAGCGTGATGGGGATCCTCTAGTGTCCCTAGCTCCTAAACTATAAAAAATCGTAGAACATACATGGGGGTGATTCGGTTCAGCCACGGGGTCCCCTGTAACGCTGTTCATTTTGGCCCATGGTGCCTGAATCAACCTGTATAAAACAGCACAAAATCACTCAGGCACAGCAAAAACAAGACCATCTATATTACATAGCGCCATCTATCCAGGCATCAATAGCAACTTTTTATGTGAAACCTAAAGGCTGCTTATTTACGCTTGAGTTTCTGGAATACGGGCCCAAGACCCGGTTTCTACCAAAGCGGAGCGGAGACGAGTGAAATCAACCAATAGTAACGCCACGTAGATAACGTAACACGATTTTGACGTGATTCTATTGGCGGAATTTATCTCCTCCGCTTTGGTGGAAACCGACCTAAGCGTCGCTGTAAGCGATAAGAAGCAATGAAATGAGAACTTACCCTTGGCCAATTTTCTCCATTTTCGTATATTTCCTATTGGGATCACCCACACTAACAATAGTTCTTAATTTTTCTAATATTTCTTCGTCAGTCATTTTCTTTTTTCTTTGCTGCTGTCCTGTAGATCTACTTCTGAAAAATAACCAAGAAATCATTGTGTAAGTACTTGTTGATCTAGATTCTTCTGTCTTTCACCTATTTTGACCTTATCATTTTTGAAGTAAGTCTCATTATTACGGGATTTATCACGTACCATTTTATCGGTGTTTCAACCGACGATGTTTCGGTTCAATCCGTGATTCGTGATCGCACTCACCCTGATGAAGGTTCACGGATATGATATAAACTGAAACATTGTCGGTCGAAACACCGATAAAACGGTACGTAATAAATACCGTATTAATAATATTGATTGAAATAAATCACGAAAGTTTTCTAAGGTCTCAATTTAAATGTAATCTATGTTTATTCACAGTGCCAACCCAGATATGCACATGCTACGTTTGTTTGGCAATATGAAAACAGTTCACCAGCCACACCTAATTAATAATATATGGAGGAAATGTTTGAACTGAACAGAGCAAACCAAAAATTATGAAAGGTGAACTATGAATTTAGTCATGAGAAGGGTTTAAAACTTCTTGTGAAAGAACCAATTGACCCTTATAAACAATTCGCCAGCCTTGAAGGTTTTCGGTTTTTTAGGAATTACTATTGTATTACGAGTTAGGTCTACGCCACGCCATATTTTGCAAAAGTTCCGTCACCGATCTTCTGCGACGAAACACCAATATATTTAGCTGGGCGTGCACAAGTCACAACCATCCCTAAACGTAATTAGCGTCTAAATATGTTAAATTTGACATATTTGTATGATTTGACAACTCTCTTAATCATATTTAGGCACTAAATACTATTAAGCATTGTTGCGTAAGTCGCCCTTAATCTATATATATATAAAAACTAGCTGACCCGCCCGCGGCTTCGCTCTCTCGAAATTTCCCGTTCCCGTGGAAACTTCGGGATATAAACCATATAAAACACTTTTGTCTAAATGACGCGACAATTCATATAAATGACTTCACGTCAATGAAGGACAGTTAAATTATATGGATATTGTTCATACAAAAATACTAAAATCGCGATTAAAAAATGGGGGTGGGGGTAGGAGGGTGAAAAATACTTTACGACCTCATACGTACCAAATATACAAAAAAAAAATCATTAAAATCGGTCGATCCGTTTCAGAGGAGTGCGACCACTAAAACCGTGGCATTTTTATATATTAGATGAATCCCTGTTTCCCTTGGTCACGCCATAACTTGAAAACGACTTTACCGATTTTGATGATTTTTTTGGTGGGGCCCTGGATGGTTTAGATTCACAATTGTGAATGTGTGGACCCTGTAGGTGGCGCTTTTGTCGAGATCCAGAAAATTGCAGACGCAGTCGGGGGCATACAACTAATTTGATATAATAGTTACCCAGTCTCAGTGATGGGTTGCGCGCCGTTCGCAGGTTGCGGCGGATGCGGCGCGTGTGCGGGGTGCGGCACGTGCGGCGGCGGCGTGTGAGGCGCGGGCGCGGCCGCGGGCGCAGGGTTCTTGTTCCGGTCCAGGCCGCCGCCGCCGCTACCGACCTCTGCTCTGCTGCATATCTAAATTAAATTATATTTATTGCATAAAATGTGGCTGAATTACAAGATGCCCATTTTACTATTTGCTTTGTGTCTTCTATTTTGTCTTTCATAGTTTCGTAATTATTTCATAATCATGTCCAAAAAACTAATTTAATTAATCATTAACAAACAGTATTGCTAATCCTCTCAATACTAAAATAGGTAACAAATTCTAATATATGTGCTGCACCTAGTTCGGAGCTCATTACAAAATAGTATTAAGTTGATTCTTATTTTGGGAATTAATATTTTATTACAAATTTGATTTATAAATAACTATTTGTAATACGAACTAAATTTTGTATATATTAACGTTTTTAAGTTACGTTTATATTGTATCATCTTTAGGATTTCATTGAATTTTTGTAAAAAATAATTACTTTGACTTTTGTATTAGAAAATCTTATTCTACTTCATTGCAGAAGTTTGACCGCGCAATTTTTTATAGAGTGTATTTATAAACAGTCTTCAAATTATGAGACTATGTTTTTTTCAAGATGAAAATCCTGTTCCATACATACCGCACTGTCTAAAGACTCCGCAAAGTTTGAGAAAGTGGATTTCCATCTTTATTATTAAACACGCTTCCGGCGACGCATGGTTTGACAATAAAAAGTAGACTATGCCTCAATCCATCTATCTACATACCAAATTTCATCGAAATCGGTTCAGCCGTTACGACGTGATAGCGTAATAAACTCACCTTCGCATTTATAATATTAGTATGATTGATATTAATGCAAATTATTGTTTTGGATTACAGGCAGAGTCGTTCCTTTAAATTTCTCGCCTGTTTACCAATTCACCCTGTATGTTATTCAGCTGATTGCATGTTTCGATATCACATCAATGGGGTAAGACAATTATGGAAAAACCAGCGGCTTTAAACCATGACTCATGCGGTGTGAGTCTTTTAGGGCGATAACAGAGGTCATAATCGAAATTGTACTTTCAATTTTGAGTTTGTTTTACGGATCTTTATACAGGATGTTTCGGAAGGAAGCTAGAAGGGTGCACAATACACGCCAATGCGGGATGTCAGTGCAGATCTCTTATTCCCCCCCCCCCCCCCACCCTAGAACTAGAATTAGAATGTTTCGGAATATGTAAGCTAACCAGAATAATCATTATAATATCTAATTATAATATTATAATTAGATACTTATAATACGACATCTTCCCATGAGTAGGAACATGAAGGTGATTATGTATTAAGTGAATGCAAATTATTTTTTGATAATAAAGTTTCTTAAACCATAAAGTTCTGCTTTTCATAAAACTAAATTCGAAATTATTCTTTTTCACGTGAATTTTTTTATGAACTTTATTTTCCGCCGAATCCACTGTTCTTTGGGTCGAGTGTCTTTAAGGTAAACAAAAGTACATATGATGTAGAGAATTTTCTCCAGCTGATTTTTACATTATTTCTTCATTAAAAACATAGAATTTCAGAAAGGCGTAGAACCAATATAGTTTGTGTGAATAAGATAACGACAATGAACTCGTTTAAGGTTAATTTACATAAATACCGAAGCACCCTGTATAGAAAAAGTGCGGACTAAAGGCGCCGTATAGGATTTCATACAAAAGTGTATCACGATCACATGTCATGATCTCGCTAAGCTAAAGACATTTCCGTGGAGGTTTAGGGCCGGTTTCCACCAATTCGAATCACCTCAAAATCGTATTACGTATTCTACGTGGCATGACTATTCGATCAGATTAGATAATATCTTTATTGCACACCATTAACATATAAACAAACAAAAAGAACAAAACAAATAATGTTTAAATCATAGGTACAATGGGCGACCTTATAGCTAAAAGCGTTCTCTTCCAGGCAACCTTTGGATAGACAGAATCTATACAAACAAATGAGGAATTGGTTGATTTCACCCATCTCCACTCTGCTCTGCTAAGGTAAATGAAAGATGCTTACGGAATGCGTTGTAAGCGCCGGATGCGGGACATGAGGGGGCGACGCGGGCGCGGGCGCAGGCCGCGGTGGTGGTGCTTCCTCTTCTTCTATTGGTTTGGTATACTGCAAAAGAATTCGATTCATAAATTTAAAAACTGAAACCTGAGTACATAATAACCTGGGCCGGTGGTAAGCTATGTCACCCGGACCATAATACCGAATCGATTGATTCCTATTTTTTGGAAATTGGATGAGTAGTTCAGGTGCTACAGTGGAACATACATCCATAGACTGCTAAAACATAGCCCTTCTTTTGCCGTGATCGGGTAAAAATATAGCCTATGTCACCCGCACCAACGAATCGAATGACGGCTCATTCATCAAAATTGGATGTGTAGTTTAGGCGCTACGGTGGAACATAGATAAATACAAACATATGTAGGTACATATGTATGTAGTACATACATGACTGCTAAAAACATAAGCCTTCCTTTTGGCTTTGCCGTAGTAGGGAAATTAAATCATACTGGGCAGCAGTCACATAACTGTTGATTTATCCTCGGATAACATTTAAAGTTTAAGGGGCATGTCCGCTTTTTGTATGGACGTTGGTTTTTTATTCCGAAAAATTTAACCGGCTTCAAAATACATTTATTTAAAAGTGGTAAAAATACTGAACTTGTAACCATTAAAATTATATTTTTAAACACCGCCATTTTCGAGAAAAATTATAAATTATATAATGTAAAGTATGTATGTATATATGTGATATATACATTATATATATAATGTATTTAAAGTATTTGTAGGTGGCAATCCCAAAAAAAAAACACCTGGAAAAATGAGTTGTGAAAAATCTAAGTCGGCAGAAAATGACGTGTTACGCTTCCGCTTATAATAATAAGGAAAAGCACAAAACAGAAAACGTTATTTAACACAAACAGTAATAAATGCGGAAGCGTAACACGTCATTTTCTGCCGATTTAGATTTTTTACAACTCATTTTTCCAGGTGTTTTTTTTTTCTGTACAAGTTGTGGTGCGTTCCCCTTGTCAATGTAAAGGTGCATTCATGTTAAAGGTAAATCACACTAAATTATTGTTATTACATTTTTTAAATGGAGGTGTTTAAAAATGTATTTTGTAATTTAAAAATGGCGGTTTTTAGGATTTATATCCTTAAATATTTAAATTATCTTGGTTAAAAAATATGAATAATAAAGATCCAGTCTTGGACATCTCCTTTCTTATTGTTTCTGATTACAAGTTGTCCATAATTTCTTCACATTTAAGTATTAAAAATCAGCTTTCACTTATTTTGAATACTTAAATGTACTTAAATTGGATTATGTATCATAAGTATGTATATTAGTTATTGTTAAGAATTATTGTTCTGTTTGTTTCCCTAAGAAAATAAACAATTACGTGTTTTATTTTTAAATTATTACGTCGTTTCAAATCTAGTCGAAAAGGACATAACATGGTTAACCTGTTCTTAGGTTAATATGAATAGATTTCAGTTCACACTTAATACTTAGGATTTCCTGTGTCGATTGTGGGTACATGTGACTACGAGTACTAGAAATAATCCATCTACTGACCAGTTCATTTCAACGTAACGTAATACGTTACGATGTGAGCATTCGTATAGTCAGTACAGCGTTCGCCGCTCGCGCCGCGTGCTCCACCCGGCTGACGGTTTTTTGACGAATCCTTTTGAGTGTTGTTACGTCTCAATTTTAGGTCAGTACATACAGTTCGCAGCATCGTCACGAGCGTGTATGTATCGGGAGTGCGTGCGTCATCAGTTTACTGCGTGTTTTTTGGGGCTCAAGTTATGTTTTAGCTTTTGTACAAGTTTGAAACCCATTAAATGATTTTTTTCTTCATTTCGAGTAAGTAATCACAACTACGTCATCCGACATTTCGACTGCGAATACGGAGCACGGCCGAGCACAGAATTCGGCGATGATACCAGTTAGTCGGCAAATGCCGTAAGGGGCCATTCATTCATTACGAAAGGGTCCCCAGGGGGGGGGGGGGGGTCAGAAAATCTATACATACCCTTATATTGGGGGGGGGGGGGGGACCATAGTTCCCATGTTCAAAAAATTGTGGTTTTAAGTATAACCTGAATTATCTGCTAAAAAATAAAAATATTTGATTTACTTCAAACTGAGTTTTAGTGTAACTAATCATTTTCTAACAACGTTTTATTATTCAGATAAACGAGATTTAATCTTACGTAAGAGTCCCCCTCTCGGGTTCGACAAATCTTATGTACCCTACATGGACCCCCATGTAAGGGGGGGTCAAAAATCGTCAAAATCATCCTTACGTAATTAATGAATGGCTCCTAACGTATTAAGCTCGCCGCGAATGATACGTAACAATAAAAGCCTCGGTCTGTCGCCAGCTATACACAGACGCACAGTTTCGAGATACGTGACAAAAAACGTTTCAATTCCCGCTTACAAAAAAAAGTCAGCAGGAATTGTAACTTTTTTTATCCGGCTACATGCTCGCTACGCTAGCTCCGCCGAGAATTGTATTTCTATCATACTTACTTATCCACCAACTGATAGATGATCGGAAAAAAAAATTAAGCTCTATCAAATCATCAAATCAATCTCTCTCTCGCTTATAAAGCTGTACTTAGACTTACAATGCTCTTCGTGCGGTCAGGCCGAGAGGGCGGCGGGGGCGGAGGCTCAGGGTGTTCTGTATCCGTGGGAGTTGACGATGATGGACTACTAGATGATACCCTCGAAACAGATGAACCTGGGAACATAAAATAATGTCATACCTTTGCCAAAGGGAATTTCCTTTAATCATACATTTGGACGGAAGCCAACATTTTATTGATGACAGACAAATGAGCAGGAAGGAGTGGGCAGAAGACATAAAGCTTAAACTAACTATAGTAATTCTATATAATCTTGCCGGTCTGCATATGTACAAAGGTCATGCTAAAATAAATTAAATACTCTTTATTCATTTGTTTAACATTGGCAAGTTAAACACCATCGTAATCTAACAACCGATGCCGGACTCAGGTTGGGCGGTGCAGGAAAGCCCTCTGTAGGTGGGGAATGCGAGACCCTTCACTAACCAGCTGTGACTGTAGGCACCCCCTCCAGACCATGCTTCACCTGCTTAACTGTCCTCTGTGCCCTACGACCTGCACAAAGGACGACCTTAACAAGGCTACCAACACTGGAATAGACATGGCCAGGTTTTACCCGATGTCAATTTAGTTTCGAACCTATAAATAATTATGCATAAACCATTGATACGATAGAAGAAAAAGGCTGGTTTGCTGATAAAGATTAGGGTATACTTATAAAATTTAACTAAATATTTTTTTTGTAAATTATTTTTATCCTAGCGAATCTGGCAGTACTTTACACAATGGAGCTCACATGACGTGATTTTCGGATTTATTATGACTATAAAAAATGTAAAGCCGCAAGAAAGTATTGAACTTTTAGTCACAACTACCGCGGTTACTCAAGAAAATAACAAGCCAACCGCGCTTACTCAAGAAAATAACAAACAAAATCAGCAGCATTGCAAACTATCATTCCTCGACTACTATCCCTCCGTAAGCGTTGTTCGAGACGCACAAACTTATCGATAAGCAGAAAGAACGTCGCGTTGATTGGTGCAAATTTTGGATAAATTAATTAAAAAAACGTGTCTATCCTACCTCACCCATCATAGCACCTTTTCAGTTATACCTCTTTCCAAAAATGATTTAAAAAATACCATTATATTTTTAACTAATTTTTGGAAAGACAAGGTAATTTCAGGGGATTATCGTGGGTGAGGTACGATAAACACGTTTTTAGATTCTTCGAAAATGCCCTGGCTTCTTATACCTTTAACATTTCTGAGGTGTCAAAGATGTGGTTTAGACGAATGGAAAAGTGTAGACGTGTCCAAATTGAATTCTTTTTTGTAATTTTTGAGTGTCTAATTTGTTTTGGCATGAGCCTGGTTCCTCTATTAATATAGTATGTCCCATTTTTCCTAACTTTAAGACATTATAGAAATACTAGCCGACCTAGCAAACGTTGTTCTGCCATAATATTTAAAGATTTTTTATTTATTTATTCAAAGAAATTCAATGCAGAATGAAATGTCAAAGTGACGCGACCCTTCACGTCAATGAACTACGGTTAAATTATATAGATATTTTTCATACAAAAAAGCTAAAATCGCAATTAAAAAATGGGGAGTGGGTGTAGGAGGGTGAAAATACTTTATGACCTATTCTCATACCTAACAAATATACAAAAAAAAAACATTAAAATTGGTCGACCTGTTTCACTAAAACCGTGACACGAGATTTTTATATAATAAGAAAGAAGAAAAAGAAGATTGTTTTCAACTAGTTCTGCGAGTATTGATAACCCTATTCAATTATGCATGATGTTTAAGTACCTTGGCAATAACAATACCATAAGTAGTATTTTAACCTTTTTGGAAAAGATACACTATTGTTTTGAATCCACTCCATAGTGGTAGATAGACGAACCTGAATGCGTAGTATGCATCTGCGCCGACGTCATATACTTGGAAGGAGGTGGTTGAGTGGCTGATGCGTCGTACCATTTCAGAACATCCAATACAGCCTGAGGGTTATTCTTCTGCTCTTGCTTGCTAATGTTTGCGGCCATTAACAGCCGCGCCCACGCTTCAGGCATTCCCTGTGAGACAAAAAGTCATATGATGTTATAAATTTTGTTGGCAAATAGGCTTCAAACTACCAATATTATTATATCCGATTAACACCGTCAATATACTGTGTATATGTAAATGTTTATAAAATATTAACGGGAATAATGGGTTATAATGATAGTTTTAATAGGCATACACTGAAATATACAGTACTACAATATAACTTAGATGCCTCAGCAATGTTTGTGTTTTCAAATTAGTATGATTCTATCGATTATGCAACCAATAATGTCCGGCTATCCGTCAGTCACTAGCGAGCTTTAAAGGCTGTTTAAAGGCTTTTAAGGCATGTGCGGTTCCAGTATTTGGAAGTGTATAGATTCCGATATTTTGGATCCGATGATGGACAAAATTTGCTGAGGCGTCTAACTTAAATCGTAGTACTGCACATGCTTTTGAGCTAAGCTTTAGCATTGACGTTGATCTTGCTTGGTTTAAATTAGCATACAAGTCTTGCACAGAGAATTTAAATTAACTGAATATTGAGGTGTTACATATCTAAATTAATATACATTTATTTTTCATTCTGGCTAAATATAATAATTCTTTGGTTCTATGTGCCGAGTCAAGCTTAAATTCTAGACACAATTAAAGACATACTTATAATAGAATAAAGAAATAAAAATAATAAGAAAAATATTTTAAGTATCTTACTTCAAAGTTAAAATTTTTCAGAAACATTTCTAATTAAATACTAACTGCCTTCAAAAACATGCTACAATATTGTTTAATTTTATTAGTTCTTTAAAATACAACTACTAGTAAATACATACATACATTAGAAATATCATTAGATTAGCTGTTAATATTTGAGACACTTGAAAGAAGCAGTCTAGATATATACAGGTATACATTACAATTTAAGCTGTTACTTACTGTCATAGGCAGCTTGAAACAAAAGCGGTAATACATGGAACTCCATTACGTGATTTACTTATCCCAACATACTCAATATACTCATACACTAAATATTATTCTTATTTAATCTTTAGTAATTACTTTTTACCAACTTAGTGTTAAATCACAAAGTTTTGCAAGGATCTATCTAGTGTTAGTACCATGCGCCATACATACAAATATATGGCTTTAGATAAAATTTGTTCTACTTAGGATACCATACACTATGTCAAACCATGCTTTGACTTATTTAACTTGAGATTGTTCAGACATACTTATTATCCCTTAATATGCAATATGGTCTTGTTATAACATCTCAATTATAGAGCCATTTGCTTAGTGACACACAAACTCAAATGATTGTAACATAACTCAAAATGTTTTAAATTCAATCAGTATTTTTTAAAGCTGCTTTTAAAATAAAGCAAAGCAAAAAGCTGTAAGGCCAGAAGCTGCATTTCAAATTGTTGTTTTTTATAAATTAGTGAAATGTTTGTGTGAAGTGACAATCCAAAACAAAATTTTAATATTTGTTAACTAGTACACCACAATAACACACGCAGTAAACTTACATGGTGTTAGACATTCAAATTATGTAGTAACTAAACTCTTTGGTGCTTGTTAGAACATGCAATATCTAGCATTTCCATAAATGGTACTGTAGGCATTAATTTACAACCTTACTAAATATAATAAATATCATTCAGTCTGAGACCACTTCGGCACTTTAATCAGTCAAGCACCACAACCCTATAGAAAAGTATTGGTGTGATCCTTGATGGGCTAATAATAGTTGATAAAAATACGTATGAAAGTACTTACAGTGAATTCTCCAGTGATTGCGTCAAATCCCACATGAACTGTATGCTCAAAATTTGTTGGATAGCTAATATTAGGTTTATCATTATGTGCTGTACTTTTAGACCCTTTTATTTTAGCTTTCAGTGTTTTCTTTTTCCTATCACCAGCATCATCAGGTTCTGAAATGAAGAACAAACCTATTTATAAAGCAATTTATTTAAATAAAACATCTAGCAGTCTTCCTAACCTCACACTAGAATTCCCTATATTGTGGGTATCAGAGCCAATGGTATCATTGTAGGTAGGGTAGGTACTATTTTCAGTAGAAGTAAAAACAGAGCAAGTTCTACAGTTACTTTAGCTATGACAAGACACTTTTTTACACAGATAAGTAGTACACCTGTAATGCTACCACCCTGTTCTTCAGACAGCACCTCACAGTGGGAGTAATAACTAATACCCCAAAAAGGATTGGTATCATCAAACCTTTTGTATGTATTTCTATTGTTTACAAGCTCATACATAAATTAGTGAGTAGGTATCAGTGATAGAATGGCCAGCACTGTTAGTTTTACCTTTTGGTAGTGGTCTCATGTCCACGGAAGCGACGGAATCCACGCGATCCGTGGCCCGGTTGCTGGTGAGACGCACCGGCGGCGCAGGAGGCTTATCTTCATCACTAGACATTGCGCCTTTCTAAGCCGTCTTTAGCAGCTGAATATTCACACTAAAATTATATAAAATCACCAACGTTAGCTAACACTTTTCTCCAATGAGTGTCACTCGAGAAACAACATCGTTTTAGTCATCCCACAAGTAGTCCCGAAGGGGTGATCGAGACTTCGCGCTTGTAAGTTATTACAGTAAAAAAACGAATATGTATCAATAGCTTAGCATAACACGCACTTGGGGCGAGTGAACTAAAACAAAACATCTAAGAAAACCACAATATTACTCATGGACGCGCCCCGTAAAGGTTTGCGATTGCGACAAAAAGATACAGCTTGCTTCAAACGCA
Source organism: Philereme transversata (assembly GCA_963924445.1). Taxonomy (NCBI): domain Eukaryota; kingdom Metazoa; phylum Arthropoda; class Insecta; order Lepidoptera; family Geometridae; genus Philereme; species Philereme transversata. The sequence goes on along the minus strand of OZ004350.1, from coordinate 10,604,018 downwards.
TTTATTTACCCGAATTATGAATAATGGTGGTTTGAATAACTACGAAAACATAGATCCGTATCACATTTCAATAAATTGCTGCGCCTACTGAAGCTTTCCTTAGCAGAAGATGTTATTTTATTCATTCACACACACGCAACGATAGCAATGATGACTAGAGCCGCCATTACGCCAATTTACTATGATTTAGTGATGTACTACATATGATACGTACTTTTTCGTACAAATCTTACCGATTGGATAGTGACTCATTCATACTGTTACGAGCTGAGGGGTTCGGGATAAAATAATGGGAATCGGTTTAACCAAAATAACACGTTTATTCAACACGATAACGATGAATACACGAACTTGGTCACACGTAATCACAACACATTAATTCACATCACTGTTGCAGCATTTAAAGTCACCGAAATGATCGCACGTATAGCTTAATCCAGACTGACTCGGGAGCAACTACTGTTCCCACGAGACCCTTCTCACGTCAGTCCTCCAGGGCCTCGCTGAGACTCACTCAGTAACTGACTCGAGACTGACTGTCCGGCCATCTCTCCGGCCTATTTATATCGCACACATTTCGATTGTTCGAGAACGGTCTCAATCCTTCCAGGAAAGGGTCGGTCCCTCGACACAATGGCCACTCCCCATTCTGTGAAACCACAAACAATAGCAACAATAACACAGCAAGACAAAAGCGCTCGAGAAACTTCGATTATTACTCATTGTTTAACAGCCTCGGCGTAACAATACGTTCACAGCGCGGTCTACATAGTCGGATGTAGGTAGGTCCAAAACTCGCACGAGATTTACGTCATGGACACAACGATGACGCGATGCGCTGCTATAATTCGTCATTCAAAACCATTCAAATTCATGATGCACTATTTCTATTAGAATTAAAAAAAAATACTACTATTATTAGAATGGTATTGTATTGGTCAGAGGTCACTCTATTTTACACAATTTGACGACCTGTGGTGCAGTGGACGAGTATCTACCCAGAGAGAGACGTAAGAGGTTGGGGGTTCATTTCCCACAGTAGGCTAAATGCTTGCACTATGACTGTTAAACCTATGTACTCTTATGTGACTGTTAAGCCTACCCATGTGTACTTATGTGACCGTGCGATGGTACTTATTTGAATTTTCCCTCATAGAATAAGAAATTGATAGGAGCTTTGGCACATATTTCACACATTGCCCGTCAAATCGTTTATTAGTATTTACATTTAAATACACATAGGTAGGTTATAACACTCATTAATGGCGGGTTCCTATATCCGTCGGTAACCAGCCGTTTCTCCTTGAAAACGTGTCAAAAGTTTGACACTAGTTTGATACTTTTTGAAGGAGATACGAGTCGTAGACGATTACTGATGGATATAGGAACCCGCCATTAGGGGGTTTCAAATTCATTCATTTAAAAAAATAGTTCCAGTTGTCTAGATAGATAGCACTGTGTATTGGGTGGCTATGGTTTTGCTGCTAAGTGATTTTGCTATGTTCTCTAGAGGGATGGCATGGAACATTTCACTAGTGGCATGTGAAAAATCATATATGAAATTGTTATTTAAACGTCAAACTCTATCGTTCACGATACATGCTAAAAATCAGTCTTATGAGATCGCTGTTTAATGTAAGACATTCGTTGGTTGAATTTGTTCGGATCTGCTAAATCGCAAGTCATTCGGATTTCATCAAAATACATCTAATGGTTTCGTTCGAATCTTTTAAATAGCAGATCGTTCGTTTTTAATCGTAAATCATCGGTCATGTTTGTTTGAGTCCGCTAAATCGCGTGACAAGTGCTAAATAGTAATGTCACATTATTCCATTAAAATTAAAATTAATTTCCTATGAAATTGCACATGTCCAAAAGCAGAAAAAAATAAATCTTTCTCAGAATGAAAATTAATTAAAAGCAGCAATCAAGTAGCAACCATTTCCAGCCTGGTTCTCATATTGAACAACCTTTTATTTTTCCTACATCGTGCATATCTTTGCTTGCCAATAGCCGCCCTCTATTAGCAACACGGAAAGCTGGATTCCAGATGGCCCAGGGTCTATAATAATACGGTGAGACAAATATGGATTTTCTGAAATTTTAAAAAACCGAACTTCATCCGAAATAAATTTCACTCTACCCACACTACAAAACACTTCATGTCTTTTTGATACTAGGAAAACTGGATGATTTTGACATTAGCAGATAGATTTACGTTGTCAAATTTTTTAGCTGTCAACGTCATTATTTAAAAATTGTGGATGTGTAGGTACATATTGTGTATTGGTTTCTAAATCTAATTTTCTATGTATCGAATGGTTTTGTGCAGATAACTCATCTAGCTCTTACCGTGTACTATGCCTATAGGTACTAGCGATCTAACACAATACTAGGGCTAATGATACTGTAGACGTCTGCGTCATGGACACTGCCGCGGGACTTTCGGTATGTCAAAACATACCTTTTTCATTTTGTTATTTCTTCAGAGCCTCGTTTAAGTAGTAAAGTACTATTATACCTAATATACTCCAAGGCACATATTTTAGCATTTGTTTCATTAAAAGTCACCCACCCACAACAAATAAAAAAAACTGATACCTAATTACCTAGCTGATAATAATAATATTTTTCCTCCATTGACCATTCCTCCTGCCTGCTCTTATCTTTAACATTCTTCCTATCTGCTCTGGTCTCCATTTCTGGTATCCATTCCAGCTTGTTGTTGCAGCAGGCTGTTAAACTGACACCCTAACCCAAACGGAAACCCTATTCCTTGAATGAAAATTGGTACTTCTTCTTTGCTATTTTATTGCCTTTATAATTAGTATATCAATCTTTTCTATACCACAGAATCCAGAACCTGGTGTAAAAAAGAGTCCATTTGATGACCTCAACAGAGAAGAACTAATTTTAAAATGTAAAGGTTTACTTGCCATAGCCCAGAAAGCTAAACTATCTAAATCAGGTAAATTCATAAAGTTAAATCTCTTTAAACCATGTCTAAGAATGTTATATGATAGAAATACCTATTTCTTTTAGAATTACAAAATGAAGTTGAAAGTTATAAGTTACAACTGGAAAAATGTGAATCGGAGAAAAACCAAATTCAAGATAGTAATAAAATGCTTCAAGAACTTGTTGATTCATTGACAGAGCAGAAATTAAATATCATAACTGAAGCAGACTCTGCACAGAATAAAATAAAAGCACTGAGTGTGCAATGCAAAAATTATGAACAGGAACTCGATAAATATAAAGCAGATTTAATAAAAAAAGACCAAAATGTATCAGATGTCTCACAGAAGCTATCAGGTCTTGATAGTGAGCTTATATCATTCAAAAGGCAAAACAAAAGGCTCATGGAAGAGAATGAACAGCTGATTAATCAGCTCACTGACATAGAGGCAAAAACTGCTGAGTTCAATAACATTGGCCTGGAGCAGAGAGAGCAGTTAAAACTATTGGAACAAAATGTTCTGACTGGTATGTAATACAACTTATGAATGTAATGACTTGTTATTAGTTTCTTCACCTTATTACGAATTAATATTATACATAAATAATTTATTTTGCAGATAAACAATACAAAGCTGAATTTGAAGAATTTAACAATAGAATAAAAGAACTAGAAGATCAAATCAAAATTGTTGAAGAAAATAAGTCCAAACAGATTAGTGAATTTGAAGATAAAATTAATGCACTAAACCAGGAATGTGAATCAGAAAAAAATAAAAGGGAAAAAGTTAGTGTGAAATTAAGGAGCTACAAAGATAAAATTTTAAAATGTGCTGATTGTATTAATCACCTGAAAAATTCACGTTACATACTCACCAAAACAGTTAAAGAGTATTCTGAAAACATTCCTAAATGGCAGAATGATATAATCAAGGCATCTAAAGTTTTAGATGATCAAGTAAATGCCTTGAAAAATGAAAATATTTTATTAAATGAAAAAGTCATTAAATTAGAAGATCAACTAAAGCAAACTAGGGCAGCTGAAACTGAGAATATTGCCAAAGACAACACTCAGTTAGATAAGTTGAGGAATCAAAATAGCATGTTAGAAACACAAAATTTTAAATTACAGCAACAAGTCGCAGATAGTTCTAGTCATAATGACAAGGTACAACAAGAACTAAGTGAACTGAAGTCTAAAATTGAAGTGCTAATGGAAACTGAATTGCCAATGCGTTTAGCTGAAAACAAATCATTAAAAGACCAAATTAATGATAACATTGCAAAACATAACAGCACTGAAGAGAGAAACAAGGAATTAATCAAGACATTAGAAAAACTAAACATAGAAAACGATAGATTAAACAAATCATTACTAAATAATGATGCTATTGAAAGTTTAACCTTCCAAATTAAGGCATTAGAAAGTGAAAAGTCAACTTTGGTCAAGGAAAAGCTTAATGCTAAAGATAGCGTGATTGAATTAGAAAACATTAACAAGGGATTCAAACATCAGATAAATAATATGAAAACCGAAATTCAAACCATGAAAGCAAAGCTGGAATCATTGGTTCAAAAGAATAATGGCTTAGAAAGCAAACATAAGAATGAAAATGAGGGTGAAATCAATATGCTTAAATGTAAAATAATGAAACAGCAAGAGCAATTCAACCTAATGAAAAAAGAGTATGATGATATGCAAGATATGAATAACCTACTAAAAGAAGAAGTAGAAACATTAAAGTTTTCGCTAGAACAGCCTAAAGATGATTCTGAGCATTCAGATTTAAATGTATCTTTGCAGACAGATATAGTGAAACTAGAAACGAAACTTGCAGCATATAAACAGGAAAATTCTTCTCTTCTCATTGAAATGAAAGAATCCCGTAATAAAGTAAAAGAATATGACGCACTAGTGTCAGAATATGATGATGCTAAATCAAAGCTAATGAGCTACAAAAACGAGAATGCTGAGTTGCTTCATGAAATGAAAGAGATTAATCAAGTTCTGAAAGAACGCGGAGAATCTATATCTAAACAGCAGAAAGCAATGGCTGAAATGGAAAGACTCATTGAAACTCTGGAGAAAGACAGAAGCAATTTAAATGAAGAAAAGTCGGCATTTTATACCAAGATACAATCTCTTGAAAACGAATTGAAAAAGGCAGAGAAAAAAACAAGCGAAAATAGTGAAGTTATAGACCAAATCAAATCTGAAAGAGACAACGCCAAAAGAGATTTAGCTGCAAATGAAAGTCTTATAGCATCATTGAAAGAAGAAATAGAAAAACTTAAACAAACACCACCGTCAGGTAAGGTAAACTTTAGTCATTTTATTAAATGACCAAAATATACAAAATTTCAATTAATATTGTGACTTGCAGCAGATCTACCAAATGAAGACATGTCTACATCAACAATTTCAAAAGCTGAAGAATTTTCAAGAATGAGAGATTTGGATGAAACATTTGAGGAGAAGTAAGCACAATTTTTTTCATTGATTAAAAAAGTTAAGAACTTTAGAATCATTTTCGTATCATTTTACGAGCTCCGTGGTGCAGTGGGCGAACAGCCGGCTGAGACGCAGGAGGTAGCGGGTTCGATTCCCGCCGCGGAACAAATGTTTGCATGTTCTACAGATATTGGTTTTGGGTATGGTTGTTTCTCTATATATTATAATTATGTATTTACAAAAAAAAAGTATATAAGTATTCTATCAGTTATCTGGTTCCCATAGTACAAGCTCTGCTTAGTTTGGGGCTAGATAGCGCTTTGTGAAATGTCCAGCAATATTTATATTTATTTATTTATTTTATTTATTTGTTTTCAGATATACAAAACTAAGAATTTTCGCATTAAAACTTAAGAAGAAGTTAAATGAGACAACAGCTTTACTTCAGAATACGGAACAAGACAAGGCAAAACTTGAAAAAATGCTCAGTGAGCATGAAACTAAATCTACTGTTTCTGATAATCAAGCTACTGTAAATGAGAGCCATTCTAACACAAATGATAAAATGGAAGTTTCTGAACTAAGAGAACAAGTTAAATCCTTGGCTGCTAATGCAGAATCTTTAAAAAATATATCTACTGAGTTGGAAAAAGTAAAAGGTAATATTAGATTATTAGATCGGAGAAGGAATAAAGCGAGTAGAGAGGAGTAGAAACGTGGGACGTTCGGCAGCGGGTAGTCGACGTAATCAAAGTCACGGCCGGTGATGGGTCAGACTAGCGCAGGATCGTGGACGCAGTGGATGGCACAAACTTAGGGAGGCCAGCGGAGGGTGAAGTTTGGCTGCAGATGATGATGAATATTATATTGTCAAGTACTAAGTATATTGTATAAGTGGAACATAATTTATTGTTTCCTAAAAAGGATCCACAGCAAAAATGCAGGTTAAGACTGGCTAGATTAGGACTTTAATTAAACTGTAGTTGCTAAATATTTATTTTCAGCTGAGTTGAAAGCTAAGAATGAAGAACTGACATCAGAAATCGAAGCTCACAAGGTCACAAAAGATAGCTTGGAGAAAGCTAAGCGAGATGTTAAAAAGAAAAGTGTCTTGAGCCTTGAAATAGAAGATTACGAAAGATCTCTGAAAGAGCTTACTGCCAAAATGGAAGAGAAAAAGAAAAAGATGGTGCAGGTAACAAATTACTTTGGGAAAGTTTTGTCCAACCGAAAAATTGATAATATTGATACCTTAGCAAATTATATGATATTTCATTTTTCCTCCAGATGGAATCTACAATCGACACGCAAGAAGGAACAATAACAGCTATGAAGACTCAAATAAAACTTTTAGAGGAGCAAATTAAAACAGAAGAAACACAAAACAGGCTAACAAAAGAAGAGTTGCAACATATAATAGAAGAAGGGAAAGACAAGGACAGTGTTATCCAAGCCAAAAACGGTGTTATATCTAAATTAGAACAGGATCTTGAAGACGAAAAGAGAAAGAATGAAGAAGCTGACCTTGAAATGACTTCCTTGATGAGTGACAAACAAAAGGTCATCATGAGCTTGGGTGAAGACAAAGCTGAATTGAACAATAAAGTCAAGAGATTAGAGTTCAAATGTGCTGATCTGAATGAAAAACTAAAGATTGCGAACATGGAGTTGGCTGATATGAAAACTGAATATACAAGTTATAAGGTAAAAGAGGCTAACAGTTTTTTCTTGTTTCAGTGGTTTTCGAATAATTTTTGTTGTCTAAGTTCTTATTGAATGTAGGTTTTAGGGTTCCAGGCCAAATTGGTACAAATGGAACCCTTATGGTGCAACTATGCCTGTATGTCAGAGCTGAATACTGTAGCTATCAACATGAAATCCGGAATTGATATAAAAGTCAAAGTCAAATATTTTTATTCATTAAAATCACAAGGATCACTTTGAAACGTCAATTTTACTGCCTGTTCCTTCGCGACCAAGCCAGGAAAGAAAGGCAAGAAAACCAGGCTGGTTGTTTTTTTTAATGATCCTTTTACAATAGGTACATAATACAGAAAAGAAATTACGTCTAAATTGTAACATTTTGAACGAGTTGGGGCAGTTTCAATCCCAAGCTTCTCTATCATCTAAATAATCCGATATTTTATAGTAGGCTCTTTTATAAAGATTTTGTTTAATTACGTTTTTAAATTTGTTAATTGTCAATTTTTGTACATCCCTTGGGAGTTTGTTATAAAAGCGCACACCTTGCCCTTTAAACGATTTACTAACTTTATGGAGTCTACATGTGGCAACAGCGAGTTTATCTTTATTTCTAGTATTAAAATTATGATTATCGCTATTTTTCTTAAACAAATTAATATTTTTGTGAACATACATTAGATTTTCATAGATGTATTGACAAGGGAATGTCATAATATCTATTTCTTTAAACTTATTGCGTAATGATTCTCTGGGGCCCATATTATAAATTGCACGAACAGCCCTCTTCTGCAGCACAAAAACGGTGTTTATATCTGCAGCACTCCCCCACAGCAGTATACCGTATGACATAATGCTGTGGAAGTAGCTGAAGTAAACTAGTCTAGCTGTGTCTACGTCTGTAAAAAGACGGATCTTTTTGACTGCGTATGCCGCAGAACTAAGTCTCTTCGACAACCCATCAATGTGAGGGCCCCATTGAAGCTTATTATCTAGGGTTATACCTAAGAATACGGTGGTGTCCACAAGAGCCAACTCCTCGTCTTTGATTTTTATGTCTGCTTTAACTTGTGTAACATTAGGTAGTATAAATCTAATACATTTTGTTTTCCTTTCATTTAGAAGTAGATTGTTTACATTGAACCATTTTACCACCTTAGAGATTGCATTGTTTACATCGTCAAAATCGGTTTGTCGTCGCTTTAATTTAAATAAAAGTGACGTGTCATCTGCAAACAATACAACCTCATGATCGTCCCGTACTAGATGGGGAAGATCATTAATATATACTAAAAACAAAAATGGTCCCAGAATTGATCCCTGTGGTACACCCATTTTAACCAGAGACCCCGGAGAACGCTTCCCATTCACGTCAACTCTTTGCACTCTGCCACTTAAATAAGAAGTGAGAAAGTCTAGAGCAACGCTCCTAATGCCATATAATAAATAATACTTACCCAACTTTATTCCAAGTCAAAAATATATCCGATTCGATTGTCAAAGGGGTCATAATGTTGAGGATCAAAATAAAAAAAGGGATACCAAATCAATTAGGATATCCTAAAAGAGCTCAGTTTGCACATTCCAAAACAGTTATTTATTTATTGTTATGGAGAAGTGATAAAAAATTATGAAATAAAATACCGTCGTCGTCCTCAGATTACAGTAAAAGTTTATTGTTTACATAACTAGATGGCGCGCTAAATCAGCATAAATCTAGGTAGGTGCGAAACCCTCGGTGATTCGTACTCGCACTTGACCGGTTTTGTTTTTTTTATGTGTTGTATATTATAGGTGAGGGCTCAAGCAGTATTACGTCAGAACCAAACTGTGGATCACAGTCAAGAGGAGCAATTGAAGGAAGAAGCAGCTGCATTGAGAGCGCAGATAGAATCACTGACATTGAAGCTATCGACTGTACAGTAAGTACATTCGAAGTCTTAAACTCAGATTGAACTGTTAGATAACTCTGTTTTACAGTCGTTACCTGAATATTAATAGCCACTTAACCACTGAAAACTCATCGACTTTCTATCATAAGATTTATGTTGCGGAACTTTTATTATAATGACCAACGCTAATGTTGCTCGAAATTTTAATTTATGTACACAAATATACACTTTTGGTACTATATAAAACATTTTTTCTTAGATAGTATAGTTACCAATTAGGGCCCTCGACTCTTAATTGCCTTAGGTAAATTATCATATTGTTCATCAGAAGCTTTGTAAGAAATCATATTATTTTCCTCTAAAATGAATTGTCTAATATACATCTTAGATGAATTAAGAGCAAAATATTTCATATGTGAATGAGAATGCTATCTAGCATTAAGTTCGCCTATGTACAGATTATTTTTATTTTGTGCAACAAAGAATTTTTCATTGATTAATTCATGAATCATTTTAAGAATGTTTTTTTTGCTAGGACAAAACACAATAGAGATATGCAATATGGAACATCCCTATTTAATGTTTGTTCCATGATTGCAGGGAGCAATTGTTAGAGCAAACCACAGAAGCGGAGAACGCCCGAAGGCGCGCTTCGGAAGCGTCGAGCGAAGCGAGCCGCGCGCAGCAACGTACCGCGCGCTTGCATAGCGACCTCACGCGCTTGTCGCAGCAACTAGAGTCCGAAAGAACGCAACAGAAACTACAAGTATGTTGCATTTGTTCATATATAATGTTAAGAGTAATAGAATTCCTTGTGAAAAGGCTTGCCCGGGGAAGCATACCTACCACCATACCTATTTCTGCCGCCATGCAGCATTGCCGTGTTTTGGTTTGAAGGGTATGGTTGCTGGTGAAATTACAAGCACATGTGGCTTTACACCTGTATGCCTCAAGTTGATGGACGCAGGGCAGTGCATCGTAGGGCACATTTCTAATGTGCGTAACCTACGAGGCAATTCACTGTTATAGGTGATGGTTACCACTTAACATCAGGTGGGCCATAAGCTTATTCCATCTCCAAGTAGCATAAAAAAATATCACCGAATAGACACAGAAGGCGAGAACGAGGCGGAGACGTGGCGCCCCTTTAATGTACTTTCATACACTAGTAGCTTTTTAATAAAAATATAACCGACTTACTCGAACTAATGAACCAATTTTAATGAAATTTCTATGGAACCAATCTGAATTTATATCCTTTCAAATGGAAAAATAATTTTCCCAATCGGTTGCTAAATGACGGAGGTCTGAGGTAGCAAGCTGTAAAAAAACAGGCGAATTGACCTTCTCCTCTTTTTGAAGTGGGTTAAAAATGCATCAAAATGCAGATTCCTCAGGGATCTGTTCTGGGACAATTCCTATTTTTAAATCATATTAATGACCTGCCATTTTTTGCACAGCAATTTGCAGAAATTATTTTATTTGCAGATGATACATCACTTTTATTCAAACTTGACAAAGACACAACTGGCATAAACTCTGCAATGAGCTCAATCCAAGACTGGTTTAGCAATGTGTTAGATTCTCACTGGGGAATAATAAGGTGAATCCCTCGATTATAATTGGTGATATTCGCCTGGATTTCATCAAGTACACAACATTTTTGGGATTTTCCCTTGACACTAAACTCACATTTCAGAACTATCTGGGAAACTAAGTTCAGCTGCATATGCAGTGTTTAAAATAAGAGAGCTTACTGATGATACCACGGCTAAAATTGTTTACTTTAGTTATTTTCATTCACTGATGGTATCTTGTTGTGGGGTAATGCTGTAGATGCAAAGCAAATCTTTATACTCCAAAAGAGGGCAGTTAGGGCAATTTATAAATTAGGATCCAGGACCTCACTCAGAAAACTCGCTAACTTAATGTACGCGCGAAAATGGGCGGCAAATTATAAAAATAATTGTGCACACATAAATACTCATCAAGAAACAGGGAGAAATATATTTTACCAATATGCCGACTAGCAAAGACCAGTAAATCATTTGTAGTCAATTGTATTCGATTTTATAATATGTTACCTAATTGTATTCTGGAATTTGGTGAAAAATCATTTAAAAATGTAACCACTTGACATGTAATAGTATTTATATTTAAAATTGTTACTCTTTACAGTCGCTTCAGTTAGTCAATTGTATTTTTAATTATTTTATTTTATGTCATTTTGTATCTGACAAAGCCTATAGCTACAATTTAAATAATATAGTACCTTTACATACATACCATATATGTACCTACCAGTGAAGTTGACGTAACTAAGTGTCCTATATGTACCCATGGTTTGAAATAAATGAATTGAATTCATCGAAATCGGTTCAGCCGTTACGACGAGATTGAGTAACAAACAAACATCCAAACTTTCCCATTTATCATACCAGCGTCAGCGGCTTTGCACGCGTGGTTTGTCAACAAAAAGTAGCCTATGTGTTAATCCAGGTTATAATCTACGTAAATAAGAAATTTTATCGCAATCGGTTCAGCTGTTACGACGTGAAAGAGTAACAAACATCCACACATACATCCATACAAACTTTCGCGTTTATAATATTAGTGGGACAGTGGGATTACTGTAATTGTATTAAGTCACACGTAGTACAATGTACGGTACAGATACATACATCGTGTACAATTTGTACAGACAATATTAGTTTTTGATTAAAAAAAAACTTGTTTCAACTAGCGTAATAGATGGCGCTGTTTGGAGATAAGCCGCCGAAAAATATGGTTTATGCCAAAATCTCAAAGGCTCAATACAAAATTTGTCTAAGACAATTTCACTTCGTCAGATAATCAAACACATTTTTTTAATTTTTTGTTTTACATTTCCACTGAAAATAATATTGACACTGCAATTGACATTGACAATTCATTTTCCTTTTGTTAATCAGCTTATGATAGAGCAACGCCATCTGTTGGCAGTTATAAAAACATGGCCGTGAAAACCCCTCACTCCAAGATTGCGGAATGCTCGAACGCGTCATCATCTTTCTGCCAAATCCCTTAGTTGTAACATGAAATAAAACAAATTTTAATCTATATATATAAAACAAACTCGGGTTAGTTACACCATTTGTAACTCAAGAACAGCTCGACCGATTTTGATGATCTTTAATTGTTGGATTAGTCTCCGCCCCGAATAGCCGAATAACTATTAAAATATCGGAAAAATTTACTCAATAAGAAATTATGAAGAAATTTCATTTTCTGATACATAGATACAGCTAATGATTGTCGATTAACAATTGTACCGGGGCGTGACAGCCCGCGTCATATGCATGTCAAGGGAGGTACGAAGTTCGGCGGGTCAGCTAGTTATAGAATATCGTCCATAAAATTATGGAATCGTCCATCGGAGGGCGCTAAGGGCTGTATTCTACAGTAATCAGTACTGGATACAGTATTCTAGTATGGCTCTTAGTGCACCCCTACCCTACTATTGTAAGGTAACTAGGAGCATAGTAAATGGACTAGGACTCACCGACACAGATATATACCTATGCACAATACATACATATCTGTAAAATCTAAATTTAAGTTACTATAGTTAGTATGTTTTAAGTTTTAAGCTTCCTATGCACTCTTCTTACTTGTATTTTACTTTCTTACTTACTTGTATTTTCTTGTGTCCAAGTAAATAAATAATTATTTGATTTATTTAATATTAAAAAAACTTCAATTCTTTTTTATAGGTCTCCACCCTAACGCAATGCTACAAAATGCAGATCAGTGATCTCGAGTCCAAACTGCAGAAAGAGACAGAACTACTGAAGAAGCAGTTGGCTGTGGCCCAGGAAAGCGCTAAGGCCAGCAAAGCAGCCGCGTTGTTGGATGAATCGAACCAAAACCCGTACATGCTGCCCGTTATACCAAAGGACGATAGCGATGGAGAGATGGATATCAATGTTTCTATGATACCTAGGGAAGAAGGAGAGGTAATTACAACAATATATATTTTGTATCGACTTCCGTGGCGCAGTGAGCGAATAGCCGTCTGAGACGCAGGAGTTGCGGGTTCGATTCCCACCGCGGAACAAATGTTTGCATGATCTACAGATTAGTTCCGGGTCTGGTTGTTTCTCTATAAATTACAAGTATGGATTGATGAACCAAAAAAAAATGTAAAAAATGTAATGTAATATATTCTATCAGTTATCTGGTTCCCATAGTAAAATCTTTGCTTAGTTTAAGGCTAGATGGCGCTGTGTGAGATGACCAGTATTATTTATTTATATATTTATCACTTATGCTCTGAAAGTTGGTCATGGTAAACTCGATAACGGAGTCGTAAATGCAATTTACGGCCCTAGGTGCGTAAGTAAATTTTAAAATGGAATAAGGCTCATTGTATTCGTAATAAATTAAAATGTAATACAATATCCATGACAAATCCTTATTTCTATTTGAAAATATAAGAGAATAAATGTTCTAATTAAATAAATCTCAATGACAAATACTTATTTCTATATAAAAATATAAGAAGCCACATTCATAAAGGTTATAGTGAAATAAATCTCCATGGCAAATCCTTATTTCTATTTAAGAATATAAGAGACCACATTCATAAATGTTATAATGAAATAAATCTCCATGACAAATCCTTATTTCTATTTAAAAATGGAACAGGCTGGTTGTGAAAACAAGGAATACCGAAACGCAAATGTTCTTATTATACAAGCTCTTATGAAAAATACTTTATAATTTCCTCGCATGTATCATATACTCGGATCGATTACATCTGAGTATAACTCCAGATGATCAATAACATCCTCGATTAGCGTTTTCGATCGCATTCGTTTGCTCGTACGCCAAATCGTGAGTACAATAGATCGTTTACAGCCCTTTTATAACAATGTCCAGGGTTCAGAGTCAGCACCGTCTCCTCCGCCGTCAAAAGTGTACTTGAGTAACGCCGGCAGCAGACGGTCTCCGATGTCCCTCGAGAGACTGCTAGAGGAAGGAGTCCCGGATGACGAATCACTCGATACTTCCTCACTGGCGCTCACATCTGACCAGGAGATAGCCGACTTGAAGCGAAGGCTCACGGCTCAGCAACAAAGGTATTTTTTTATTATTTATCTATGTTAATATTATAAATTCGAAAGTTGGTATATAGATAGATTATGACCGGGATTGGGACATAGGCTACTTTTTACCCGACTGCGAAGAAGGAGGGTAATGTTTTTATTGACAAACCACGCGTTCTAAGCCACAGGCGGGTCAGCTAGTTTATCATAAAGTAACAGATATATTATTTACCTAAAAAAAAAACAAGGATGGTTGATCCGAGGTGTAACAAAAAGTCATCATCTTCATCATCCACCTATAGCAGTCCACTGCTGGACGTAGGTCTCTCCCAGGGTGCGGCATTGAGCCCGATTCTCAGCTCCTCTCGTCCAATCTTTGCCAGCCACAGCGCGCAAATCGTCACTCCATCTAGCCGGAGGGCGTTCTTGAGTTCGCTTGCCTAGACGTGGTCTCCACTCCAGAACACAGAACTCGAACAAAAAGTATCATATTAAAACTATTTAGTATGTTATGTAAGAGCCGTAAACTTTTATTTCTTTTGTATTTTTAAATACAAAATAAATAGAGTTGCACATTTTGATAATGAGTTTTTTGCTTTTCAAATAATATTTTTCATAGTTGACGCTGCGATCCACGTCTAAGCTCTTTGAAAGACGAAGCTCTCGATAAATCTTGTGATTTCACATAATGAATAACATCTTATACCTTACTAGCTAGATATAACAGACAGATTTGTTTAGCTTCGAAGGCATAAAAAAGATCATTCATTTACCTGGGTTAATTCACCTAGGTGCATTATTTATACATTTCGTAATTTTAATCACCTGGGTGACTTACGTACACTTATAGTAAACTTTATTCGTCTAATAAACCTAGGTGAAAAATGAAACTAACAAAGATTCCCTGCTATATATTGTGAAATTCAACCAACTTCAACAATATCGGAGTTTGAATAAATGCATAGAGGACTAGGTGTAGTGTTACAGCATGACGGTCGACAATATTTAAGAAATAAATCATTTAATGAAAACCTGACGACCTACTGCCATCCAGTGTATAGTTTGATAGAGTTTCAATACAAATACAAATACAAATACAAATGTTTTATTTCGATAACTTGTGTTTACAATATCTTAACTAGTAGTTGAAACCTCCTTTTAAGTAAATAATACCTGTATTAGGAGGTTTCGCTCTTCCGTAATATAAAAAATAGACGTAGCTTAAGAAAAACATTTTACGTTTACAAAATCTTAAAATGAACTTAAAATCCATTACTAACATTTTATGTATACTTATTTTATCTTATATAGGTAATAGTGTACAATGAATAAGTGAGTTCAATAACATTGAATAGCTAAAACTAGTGATTTAAATTTACAAGTAGTATACATAATGCATATAGGTGAATTAAGTTAACTACAGTTTGATTGATTCTGCTAAACAGTGATTATTGTTTGTGAACAGGGTGAAACATGTGACTGTATTGCTGTCGGAATCGGAGCGCGAGTGTGCGCGCATGGCTCAGCTGAGCGAGCTGTTGAAGTCAGAGCTGAGGCGCGTGCGCGGGACCTCACAGAACGCGCATAACGTTGAATACATGAAGAATGTTACGCTGAAGGTAACATTTACATAACAAGACATATGATAACAAGACAAAGTCAAAAAATCTAAACCCAAAATATATTTATTTGGAACATAAAACAGTGTACCGAAACAAAATGGAAACGGTGATGCCTGCAGGAGTAAAATACTGTATCCTGTTTCTGCCGCCAAGCATTGCTGTGTTTCGATTTGGAGGGTATTTGTGCCGATTATGTGCCGGTGAAATTACCGGCACATAAGGCTTTACAGCTGTATGCCTCATGTTGATTGACGCAGGGCATCTTAGGGCACGTTCCTAAGGTCCTACGTAGCAATGCAATGCTTTATTATATATGATTTACCATGTATATGTTGTATAAAAAAATTTAACACGTTAAAAGCATCATCTTGATTGAAACAAGTAACTTTTTTACAAAAATATAACCGGCCTATGGCGGGTTCCTATATCCACCGGTAACCGACTACGACTCGTATCTCTCGTAACTTTTGACACGTTTTCAAGGAGAAACGAGTCGTAGCTGGTTACTTACGGATATAGGAAATCGCCATTAACTAAACTACACAAAAAATACAACCGAATTGAGAACCTTCTCCTTTTTTTTGAAGTCTGGTAAAAATAGTGAGTGTTGATTATCCGCAGTTCCTGACGCTCGCGCCGGGCGACGAGCGCACCCGCCTCGTGCCCGTGCTGCAGCAGATACTGACCCTGACTCACGACGAGACGCACAAGATACACGCCATCGCTAAAGGTAATCAATACTCTATATTCATTTATTCAATAAAATCACAAGGATCTCTTTGAAACCTCAATTTTAACACTTGATTTAATCATGCTTATAAACACTATTTGTACTACAAACAGGATAATTACCATGATGAGTTTTTTTAAATATCGGGATACTCAAAAACTTACAAATCATGGTAAATAAATAAATATTACTGGGCATGTCACACAGCGCTATCTAGCCCCAAACTAAGCAGAGCTTGTGCTATGGGGACCAGATAACTGATAGAATAATTGTAAACTTTTTTTAAAATTCCAGGTCTGTATGTAGAAAAACAGCCAGACCTGGAACAAATATCTGTAGATCATGCAACTATTTTTTCCGTGGCGGGAATCGAACCCGCTACCTCCTGCGTCTCAGTCGGCTATTCGCCCACTACGCCAAGGAGGTCGTCAAAAATGAAATCACAAGTATTTGAAACGTCAATTTTACCGCCTGTTCCTCCGCGACCAAGCCAGCAATTAATCAGGCAAGAAACAAGGCTGGTTATTCTTATTATTTTAATAAGATAGATAGATGGTGTGTTTCTATCCAGCGAGAACACCTGTGTAGGGAGAATGTCTTAATTCAAGGAATGTAGCTTAATATCCGTCGGTTAGTAATATAACTAAAATTAGATCCGTCCTAATTACTGAGTTATAGGCCATTAAGTAGAACCTATAGCCAGCCGGACACTTTTTATATATTAAACTGATCAAGTCAAAAAAATAATAAATAAGTAGAGCTGTATTGGATGAAATAAACAAGTTTTCATAAAAAAAAAAAAAAAATTAACATGTTGTCTTTCATCTTCATCTTGAACTTTTTAGTTTGACTTTAAATAAGCTGTTTCTTAGACACTGCGCCTTCCCTGGAACCTGACTTAAAACAGATTTTAAACAGAATTTTAACCGAATTAAACTGATTTTTACCAAGTTATTCTTCAATGAAAATTATTGAAATCACAAAAATTTCTATGGTTCTACTAGTTTAAACAAACATATTTGTTAGTCTCGTAAGTTCTATTTCAAAAAAAAAACTAAATTGTTCCTGAAACAAGTTGCTCTTTATCTGCTATGGTTTCGGTTTTCCCCATACTGTCCGAGCTAAAAAAACAGTCGGCATACCAAATTTCATCAAAATCTGTTCAGCCGTAGTGAAAACGCAACATACAGAGGGAAAGAGAGACAGAGTTAATTTCGAATTTATAATATTAGTGTGAATTTTGAAAAACAAATTATTTAAAACTGATTTTTCTTTATTTTTATATTGCTGTATTTTTATGGTAAGCAATAAAAATGTTATCTAATCTTATCAATAGATATAATATAGATATAGGTATAGATATAATACTATAGGATAAGATTACTTGATTCTCCGTGTGATAATCCTTACTAATATTATAAATTCGAAATTAACTATGTCTCTCTGTTTGTAACGTTTTCACGACTAAACGGCTGGACCGACTTCAATGTAATTTGGTATATAATTAGATTATGACCAGGATTGGGACATAGGCTACTTTTTACTCGACTGCACAGGAGAACAATGTTTTTATTGAGAAACCACGCGTGCGAAGCAGTGGGCTGGTCAGCTAGTTAATTATAATAAAAATGATGATTAAATTATGTAAAGGCCGCACTAAATCTATGGAGGAGGCCTACGGCTAATAAAATATATTTGATTTTTTTTATTAAAAACACTTTGTACCAGTCCTGTGAAGTCTTTGACATCTGAGCTAGGTACAAGGAACTGTGTTACAGAAGAAAATGAGGATTATGTAAGTTGTATTGAAACAATCATTTATTTTCAGGCTTAGATCCTAATCCGAACAAAGGCTGGGGCAGCTACTTACCTTGGCAAGGGGGAAGCAAGTAGATCTTAGAATAATTATCATAAAATATTATATTTTGAATTATTTATATGGTGAATATAGATAACACATGGGCATATAGTTCATTATATTGTAAATTATAAAAATTACTAAAATAATCTGTGATTGCGATTTTGATAAATTGTTAAAAGGTAATAATGTAATGCATTTATGTTGCTTTATTCCGTTAAATACGATTAGTGTGCAGAATAATAAAATAGATATAATTACAAGATTGTGAATTTGTGAAGCAATGAAAGATTACAAATGAAAATAGTGTTACTTATCAAATCATCATAATTAGATGAAGTATTTGCTATAGCGTTTTTTAATTTTCTTACATCTTTTACTTAGAAAACCTTCGTGATTGATTTCAATCATTATTATAAATACGGGATTGATCACTTACCGTCTTATCGGTGTTTCGACCGACAATGTCTCGGTTAAATTCGTGTACCTTCAGGAATTGAACCGAAATCAGGGTGAGTGCGATCCGTTTCGAATAACGTCTTACCTCGCACTGCGCGCCGCAGCCCTCTGCGTGCGAGTAGACGGGCGCGGTGGTGGGGATTGCGTCAACGATGGCCCAGCGTGTTGACAGGCTGCGTCATCATCATTCTCATCACTGCTGCTCTCTTCGGTAGTTCTCGGTACAGACAAACACACAACACTATGTCTTCACCAGGTTCACTCACTCCTCTGTCGCTTGCATCATGAAGACATGGCCTCTAGGCCGGCGGTAGAACCCATCCTCTATCTCTGTTAAAGTTCGACTTATTTCTATCGCCTCTCGGATCTTGCGAGGATTCTTACATCTTCATAATTAGTAAAACCATTGATACGACGAAACTATATAATTTGATTTGAGCATAGATATAAATATGGTAAACAAATAATAAAAATAATATAATAATATTCTAAACTGTAGTTTAGATAGTGCTTATAATTATAATTCTTAAAATATTAAGATGAATACATCTTTTTATAGAAAAGTTGGATCAATAAATGAATGCATTAGAATTATATACCTTACAAACTAGATACTACCGAACGAGAAACAAGTGGAAGTGAAACGGGCGGTCTTATTGCTAAAGAAAGCCAACTGTTGGATAGATCAAGTATATTATTAGCATAAATTCCAAAGGATGTTTTATGTATGTAAGTGTATTTATTCTTTGATAAAAGATAAACTTAATACCTTATAATAAATATACTTATCTCACAAAAGACAAGATTTTACAAGCTTTTTATTAACTTGCAATGTATGTATGTTTGTCCGGGTGGAATCTTGCAACTGAATTTTAAACCTGTTCCCCTCAACTAATTGAGCTGAAATTTGGAATACAAATGTAACTTCGGTGACAATGCAATAATATGGTACTCATGATGGAGACGGATACTAGATAACGGAACTTCTGAATGGATTATAGTAGGCTACTAGTGTTTGGGCTCATTTGAATCTACTTGCGGTTCCGATTATTAATTTTATAAAAACTTGTTTTGAAAAAGTAATTTAAAAAAAAAAACTTATTTAACATTATTATTAGTATTTCATTTCAGATTTATCTGTAAGTATATTTTATTTAAAACTCGTTTTAGTAAGGCTTCACCTTTATCTTACCACAACAGGATAGGCGTTGCTGAAACCTGTTTCACATTTATATCATTCGAATGGAAATCCATTCGAATGTATTTATATTTCAACTATTACGAAACTAAGTAAACTAGTTTAGCGTCAATCTAACACATTATTAAATTATTTAGAGGTAATTATAAATCCGGTACTTAATATTCATTTAATCAGCAATTCAATTATATTTTAAGTGAAATGGGTGTTTACTAGAGTGTTTCATTATGCCTACCTACGCTTGATTAGCCAGCAATTATGTATTACTTGAACCGTGGCAATCATTATGAGTAACATTCCCTAAAGCTAGGTAGATATATTTTTAGTGGATACCCTCTCTGTATGTTTATTTTTCTAGTGCTTATTTTAGAGCTATTAATAAAATAATCTACTTAAATAATTCCTAAATTATTTACATGATTCAACTGTCACATAATGTATTTCTTCGTATTTAATTTTCGCGTAATAAATGAATATTCTTGAATACAATAATTTTTATTTAATTACGTTTATGTCCTTTTTTTTGTAAATTCTGCTAATTTATAAGAAAAACTATTATGGACACTACTCCATCATAGAAAGTTTGAGCCTGTTACTGCCTCTGCTGGGCCTCGTAACTGTGGCCGTTTGAAGAACTAAAGGATCACATAATAAGGTAAGGTTGCTAGATAATAATAGGTCAAGGATCACGCCAATACATTTTTATATGGTTGTGATGTCAATTTTCGTATTTTCGATCCTTAGGTATAGCACAGATCCTAGCGCCCAGTCCCAGGGAACTTCTTTCGTGAAACAGAGTCTACAGTGACCATTACATTATCCAATTTGCAGAACACTAAATGAGTGCGCTAGCTAGTGCATAGTGACAGCGTCCTGTCTAGCTGCCTTTACACAATACAAATTCACGCTAGCTCACCTAGCGCTCTGCAAATTGGATATTGTAATGCGCGCTTACGGCTAATTTTCTAATGCTAGTTTAGGCAGGCCTATGTGAGTATTTGTTTTCTGCATAGAGAAACTAATAGCGGGCATAACACAAGTTTTCTTATAAATGTCGAGTCTAGCCTTCCTTCACTACATAGAGAAATACTTAAATACCCTCATAGGGGCCAAGTTCAAGATGCCCCTAAGTTCGGCGCCATTTCTGTAACATAAGAAAAACTTATGTTACAGAAATGACGCCGGTAAAGTTTTACTTGTATTACTTATTAGACCTCTTTCCTAATAGACCCTCCCTGTATTGGTATTTCTCTATGCTCCCAGTCTATTAGTATTTCTCTATGATGATGACTCTTCCAATGTTTTTTTTTCATCAGAAGAAGCACTTTCAATGAGAATAAAGATTCACGCCCGCACACATCCAATAATATTGACAAATATATATATTATACCACACATCCATACTTATATTATAAATACGAAAGTAACTTTGTTTGTTTGTTACCTTGTCATTGTCACGACTAAACGGCTGAACGGAACGTAATTAAATTTGGCAAGGAGATAGAATTTATCCTAAGGAAAGACATATGCTATCTTTTGTCTCAAAAAATAATTTTAAGGGGGTCAAATAGGGGTTGAAAGATTGTATGGGCAATCCGTAATTCCTCAATTTAAGGATCTGAAAATTTATATTTAGGCTTTTAGTAAGAAATAAAGAAATACGTGTTTCAACTTTTTTGCAAAATCATCCCTAAAGGGGGCAAAATTATGAGGTACCTATTCTTATGATGCACTCCCTATGTACAGTCTATGGGCCCTTATAAAAATAAATTATGATATCACAAAGGTAATTTTATTTAGATAATAATATATGCCGTTTATAGTTTTTCAGATAATTAAAAATTAATCAAACGCTCGTGCTAGGAATTGATGCGGGACGGCGTCTTACGCAGCACACGTCGTATGCAATGCTACACCTATTACATTTAATTTCAAATTTAACTAAGTAGGAGTTTGCTAAGTTTTTTAAATTTATTTTACAAGTTGTATTTTATTAGGTAGTTTTTTTAATATAAGTAGGTACGTTTCGTTTCGACACATTCGTAAGGATGTGGAACATATCGACGTATGTATAGGGATGGTTGAAAGGACTTGAGGGAGACCTTTGCCCAGCAGTGGGACGAGATAGGTTAGATGAATAAAAATTAGGTACGAGTTAGTACATAACACTTTTTATCAATTTTTTTTATAGTAATCATTTGGTTTGGTTTGGTTTAGTGCGAGGTATTTTTATTTAGGTTCATTTGAAGTTATTAATTTTATTATAAATTATTAATTCGAAAGTAACTTTGTCTGTGTGTTTGTTACGTTTTCACGACTAAACGGCTGGACTGATTTTGATAAAATTTGGTACCTATATAGATAGATTGTTACCGGGATTGGGTATAGGCTACTTTTTACCCGACTGGGAGGGTAATATATTTATTGACAAACCTCGCGTGCGAAGCCGCGGGCGGGTCAGCTAGTGTGTGTATAATTATGTGTGTGGGTTGCCTAAATTACCTGGCATGAGATAATACATGGCAGATTGAAAAACCTGAAAAAAGAAAGGAATGAAAACATCCGTTTGAGTTTGTGTCATGTGAGTGTCTCTTTCTACTGCAGCTTAGCTTTTAAAACAATAAATAATTAAAAGTGCTCAAAATACACAACCATAGAAAAACAACATTTATTTGTTCTGATTCAATTACCGTAAGACTTTATTCAATAGTTTTTTATTTCATTTATTAGAAATCGTTTTGACGTCTATTGATTGCATTTCCCGAGTAAGTCGCTCACAGCGCATGTGCAAAGAAAATCTACTCGGAAAATTCGTGATTGCGGTGCGGCTGGTAAGGTAAGTTTTTCACATGGATTTATTGAAATAATTACACTAATTTCTTCAAATAATGCTTATTGCTCAATTAATCATTTTTAATGTAAAAATATACCGGCAGTTAACACAAAAATAATGTATCGGCCTCCATATCGAAATCCTATTATAGATTTATACCGCGCCGGCTTGAATTATTCTGAAATTACGCAATTTGTCTCTATTTAAATTTTATCGGATTCCCTAAACATCAACAATAAATAAAGCAAGCTTAGATTGGACAACACTTTTCAGTACCTACGCCAGTTTATTATCTGAAATCTGATAGGAAAAACTGCATAAGATATGCGTAATATTTTTGCAGTGTTATCCAATTGAAAGCTCATTTAAATATGCTGCAATAAAATGTTTAACAATGTGTTGAAGAAAAAATAATCCAATTTCCAGGATATTTTTATTTTCTCTTCCATAATTAAAATCATGTCATTAATGTCATTTTGTTTTGAAAGTCACCATGGCGATGTAGGCCTCTAGTGAATGCACGCATGGTTCGTATAAATTGTCACTACACACGTCATATGCAGCCTATGCAGGCACCCTTGCACATTTAAATCATCTGCAATGAGGTGGATGCTGTTATGCATGCACAAGATGGACGCTGAAAGAAGCCCATGTGTGTTTTCTGTGGAGCCGGCTGCACGTTGTGCGACATGCGATTATTCTAATTCTGACTGAAACAGCTTTGCTAATACGAGCACATCTACTTAGTAGCTACCTACATCCGTATAGATCACATCTGCTTTATTTAGATCAAATGCACTTACCCTTTAGCTATTTTGTAACAAATATTTAATGCATTGTCTTGTACTGCTCAGACGTGATATTTGTACCGTGTTAATGACTGCGAATTCGTTAAAATACTTATAAACATTCGATTAAACTACAAATAATGTCAGAAAACTAGTTACGTGTGTGTTAAACAATGAGTGTAAGGTACCGAGTCGTTAGCTTGTGGATATCTCTCCATCGATCAATAAACCTGTGCACTTTTGACCTTTGTGGTGGCATTTCGAGATGCAATTGTAATAACTTTGCCCTTTCGCGTAACCTGAAGTTGGTATTTCGGGATTTGTAATAGTTAAAGTATGTAGAGTCGTTGTATTTCTTTGATCGGGAACTTTGATTTATCGTAGCATGATTTAATTGGTTAGGACAGGCGCAACATTCGCACTAAGAATAAGTCTTTATTTGGAGAGGTAGGGCCGCCTGTATCGATGTCCCGGACCTCCTATGCGATGCGCAAGCTCGGGAGAGCGTTCTTACAGAAATATTCGAGCACATTTTCAGTCATAAACTAGGTACAGGTGTACGAAGTCTTCTGATTTAGGCTATTGATTTACTTACTTCGTGAAAGTGCGGTGTTTGTATTATTATAGTAAGTAGGGATACCTTAATCATAAAATTCATAAATGGGATACCCTATTCTAGAAATTCTTAAATTATTATGTAAAGACGAATGATACGGACTTTTGTGATTTTGCCATTGATATACCTGATAACTTTGCAATTCATTGCCCGATAGATCGCTTGTTAGGTAACATTGATGACCTATTATTACTATTTATATTTTCCAAAGGTCTCTAGTTATTGGTTATTCGTTTTCTAGAAGTTTCTAGAAGTAGATACTGCATAGGAACAAGTAGGTAGATATCTAAATATCAAGAAGTTAAGAGTGACAGGTTGCAATCCTAGCGCCGCTTGTTAGAATACAAATGACACATGCCTTTAAATTTTTGGTTCTAAGTCCGGTGCCGATTCCTTACGATGTTTTCCTTCACCGTTTTGAGAACGTGTAATTGCGCGTACAATTTTCTACTGGGAAAAACCATCTGTGCTCAGCCGGGAAACCCAAAACCTTCGAATGGGAAGTCGGGGTACATCTCACTAGGTCACCCACCAAGGCTTTTTCACACACGGATTAGAACATCGCACCTACTACAATAATTGTTTAAATGTTTCTTTTTATCCTAGACTAAGTAGAACATCGCATTCCTTCGCATTTGACGTCACAAGATGGGTAAAGAGAAGACTCACATCAACATTGTGGTGATCGGGCACGTGGACTCTGGCAAGTCCACCACCACCGGCCACTTGATCTACAAATGTGGCGGCATCGATAAAAGAACTATCGAGAAGTTCGAGAAAGAAGCTCAGGAGATGGGCAAGGGATCTTTCAAATATGCGTGGGTACGTTCTATTCAACTCTTCTTCTGGTGTTTTTAGTGTTATTGTTTGTTTCGTTTCTCCAGAGGATTCGTTTCGTAGGTTACAAACCATTAATTGTGGTGATTGAACATGTGATTACAAATATAGGGGATTTCTAAATTGCATCCTGAGGTAACGTATAATTAACGGAGAATTTTTGTTTAACTGTACACGCATATTTTTCCTTAGTGATCTATTAACTAGGTTCAGCTTTATGTAGGACTCTTTAGAAGATTATTTTTCTTCGTAGGTCCTCGATAAATTAAAAGCAGAGCGTGAGCGCGGTATCACGATAGACATCGCGCTGTGGAAGTTTGAAACGGCGAAATACTATGTCACCATTATCGACGCTCCTGGACATAGAGATTTCATCAAGAACATGATAACCGGGACTTCTCAGGTAATCCAATACTAAGGCCTTGCGCACACCACGTAATTTAATCGTTGCAGAAAATAATCGCTAATCGGTGAACAATACCACTATATGTACCAGACGCCGTGCAATGCGAAAACAATCAATGTTCAAAAATGATCAGGTTTCTAAAAATCGCAACGATTAAATTTCGTAGTGCGCGCAAAGCTTAAATTCATTTATTACAGAATTGAGACGAACTAGCTTCAAATTCTACATGAGATTACGAGATTTTGTGACCTTTGACTTTTTACTGTTTTGACATTCAGTTGTTATCTGACCTTGCTCTTTCCGATTGATGATAATGTTTGCCATAATAGACTAGTTGGTATTTACCGTTGAATAGATTCGAAATACAAATTATTTTGGGGCTATGCTTTTCTTTTCTAACTCTAGATGTTCTGCATCTAGAGTTGCTTAGAAAATAAATAATTGCCTTGAACAAAGAGGTATCATAGATCATCTTTATCATCGTCTCAGCCACGTAGCATGTTTACTGCTGAACATAGGCCGGAGTGGGTTGGCTGCATACATTTCCGGAGTGATCTATCGTGCTGTCTTCACCCAACGGCTGCAAGTAACCCTTATTACTTAGATAATCTTCCATCTAGTAGAAGGCCATCCTACGCTGCGCTTCCTAGTGCGTGGACTCTACTCCAATTAATATTACGATGATAAAATAATATAATGGTAACCAGGCGGACTGCGCCGTGTTGATCGTGGCTGCCGGTACCGGCGAGTTCGAGGCCGGCATCAGTAAGAACGGCCAGACACGTGAGCACGCCTTGCTCGCCTTCACGCTCGGCGTGAAACAGCTGGTCGTAGGCGTGAACAAGATGGACTCCACAGAGCCGCCCTACCACGAAGCACGTTACGAGGAGATCAAGAAAGAAGTGTCTTCTTACATCAAGAAAATCGGTAAGTTGACATTTCCAACCGACTGATCATCTGACAGGTGCTGATTTTTACAATTTTACTTACCTTTCTTTAGCTAGTCACAAACTTAAGCAGGTTGATCCAGAAATGACTAGGTGTTGTGATGTGACATAAACCGGCTTACCAAACACTAACTTAGTTCCAAATTGTATCTGCCTATTACAAATTTTAATCATGCGACATTCTAAAAGCGTACCAATCAGGTTAGGTGACCTTGAGGTACCGAATAGAATAAGAATCAATAATAATGTAAATATGTCGTGCAGGATACAATCCGACGACGGTGGCTTTCGTACCGATCTCAGGTTGGCACGGCGACAACATGCTCGAGCCCTCGGATAAAATGCCCTGGTTCAAGGGGTGGACTATCGAGCGCAAGGAGGGCAAGACTGAGGGCAAATGCCTTATTGAGGTAACATTAAGCGGCTGATCAACCAATAAGCGTCTGTTCAGACGGGCCACAAGTTGCCACAACGGGTTCTTCCTCGTTGTCTAACTTTTTAATCAAACTGATTGGTCCAACAGGAATCGTTTTCCTCATGGTCAAGCAGCTGGGGTCAAAAACTGCGTAATCTTAGAAAACAAAGCAATTTGCCTTGTTATAAAAAAACCTAACAACCTACTGACATCCAGTAGCAAAAAGGCAGTCGTTTATTATTTCTATTCCTGTTGGACAAATCAGTTTGACTAAAAAGTTTGACTACGAAGAACCCGCCACAACCACACCACAGCGACAAAATGTGGCCGGGCATTTGCTTGTGTGAAGGGAACCATGAATTGCGTGAAGCAGCGTTGTGGTCGTGTTGTCAGTATTGACCACACATTTGCGACACAGTTGAACGCGACTGCAAAACAATGTTTTCATACGATTTTGTGGCTGGCCACATTTTTGTCGCTGTTGTTGATGCCCGTCTGAACGAACGCTAAGATAAATCTCAGTTTACGTGACCTTGGCTTGCATTACACAAAGTTTAACTATAAGTGTACGCCAAGGCTCGTGGCAGGCGGGGCAATAAACATGCTTATTTCCTTTCACTGGTAATTAGTGTTATCGATAGGTACTCGGTGCATCACTAACGGCGCCCGCAAGGGCTGCAAGACCGAGCGGGATAGCAATATCATTGTCGCTTGACCCACGTTTTATGACCCCGTCTGCCTGGAGCGTTGGCGTCTAGTGTAGAAGAGAACGTTTCTAGCATTAAGTTCCCGTATGTAATGTACAGATTGATTTATAAAATTCAATAATCTTTCGGGGAAGTCATTAACTCAAAAATAAAAAAAAAATCAAAAATACTTTATTTGTTTTATATCAAATTTTACAATTCTGGTTGAAGCCCTGGCTCCTGAACTAGCGTGAGCTGTATGTCAGGAGTCAGTTTCTTCCCACGTTAAATGACAAAATAACAAAATAAAATACATAAGTGGTACAAAAGTTACAATGATAGATAAACGTCAATAGCTATAGTAGCTACAATGATACATAAATAGTCAATATAATTTAGGTAGATGTATTACTAATCCTGGTGTATAATTAAGTGTTTATCTATTTATTTATTTTTAAACTATTAAATTATATAATATCAAATGTGTTGTGTGTGTTGTGTGTAAGGATAAAACTAAAAAAATATGAAGTATAGATACATAAATCTATTGTAAGATTGTTAATAAATTTTCTGTTTCAATGTATGTTAATGTACTTAACCAGTCTTTAAGTTTAGGTTTTAACTGATAGTTAGATAGGTCTTTTACCTTATATTTAGAATGAAAATATTTATAAAATCTTGGTGCTTGAAAGTTAAAGTGCTGTGGTGATTTAACTCTGGCAACAGGAAATCGTTCCCGTCTGTTATCTATCTTGCGAACTGCGAGCGTATTATACGCCATACACCTTGGAACGAATAGCTTTAGCCAATAGCTAGAGGCTATTGTATACCTAGATTAGGACCGGGCTTGGGACACAGGGTACTTTTTTACCGACTGCGCAGGAGGGTAATGTTTTATTGACAAACAACGCGGGCGGGTCATCTAGTAACTATTGACGACCTTCGTGGCACAGTGGGCGAATAGCTGGCTGAGACGCAGGAGGTAGCGGGTTTGATTCCGCGTAGAACAACTGTTTGCATGATCTACAGATGTTCCGGGTCTGGATGTTTTTCTATATATTTTATGTATGTATTTACATAAAAAAAGTATATAAGTAGGTAGTCTATCAGTTACCAGGTTCCCATAGTATAAGCTTTGCTTAGTTTAGGGCTAGATAGCGCTGTGGGAAATATCCAGCAATATTTATTTATATTTATTTGTTACTACTGACAGCGTGCTACTTGTTAGGCCAGGCTGCTTCAGATAGAGATATATGGGAGTCCCCTCGATCAATGAACCTGGTCGGATTGTTCCACAGGCCTTGGACGCGATACAGCCCCCGTCCAGGCCCACGGAGAAGCCTCTGCGCCTGCCTCTGCAGGATGTATACAAGATAGGAGGCATTGGCACTGTGCCCGTGGGACGAGTCGAGACTGGCGTACTGAAGCCAGGTGCGTACACGCTTCTACTATATGAACCACAATAAAGTATGTACAAATTACATTGTTTGCCTTTTTTATACTACCTAGTGATGGAGCAAGCCTATGGCCCATCTGATGTTAAGTGGTAACCATCGCCTATAACAAATAATAGCCTCGTAGGGCACGCACTTTAGAAACGTGCCCTACAATGCACTGCCCTGCGTCCATCAACTTGAGGCATAAAGGTGTAAAGCCTCATGTGCCTGTAATTTCACCGGCCACCTTCAAACCGAAACACAGCAATGCTGCTTGGCGGCAGAAATAAATATGATTGTAGTACTTCCCTGGGTGAGCCCACAAGGAACTCTAATACTCTTAAAATTGCATATGTCACGAAAAACGCTTGTGTTACAGAATGTACGGATCCTATTTATGTAACTAGATGTAGGTAATCTGTATCGCGAATACATCAGTTTAGTAAATACCTAGTATCCAAAATGCGATTCTGTAAAAAGCACTGTTTTTATTTCTCGACATTGATAGCGGAATTTAGGTCATACTACGAGTAGATCTTCGTTTGCCCCCAATCTCACTCCTCCAAGCCCAGCTCAGCTCCAAGGGACCGTACACCTAAGTATTTGATATCAATTTCAACTTGATACCTCCAAGCGTTACTGAGAAAAAAGGTCCTGACAGACAGATATACTACAATGAAGTGACCCTAGAAGGGTTCTGTTTTTCCTTTTGGGTACAGAACCCTAAAAATATAAGGTATTTGATAATATACGCACAAAAATGAAAGGGGTTATTTTGATGAGCATAATAAATAAATTTGTGAAATGTGTACCATAGAAATGTGAATTTTATTTTGGCATGTAAAAACAAACACTTAATTAAACTTATGTTGTGCTATTGCATAATGCTTGGCATCTAACCACAGATACTGTATTAGTGACGTCTCGAGATATCTCTTGTTGTCCCTCTCTAACCCAAAACCCGCAGCCATTTCCGAAAGAGATATCAAATCGGCCTTTATTTTTGGATGTCGATTGTAAGAGTAGGCAGTATATTTTTATATCTAATTAATCACCTAAACTTAGTTGATTTTCTTTAAAATTTGATTATATAACTAGTGGGTTTTTTTTCAAGAAGTCTTTTTTTTTATGTTTTGAGAAACCGTCACTTTAATATCGTCAGTATATTACCAAACACCCTGTATAATTGAAGGCTTTATTAAAAGTATTATGAGTGTCCACAGGCATGGTGGTAGTGTTTGCACCGGCCGCCATCACCACTGAGGTGAAATCCGTAGAGATGCACCACGAGGCTCTGCAGGAGGCGATGCCGGGAGACAACGTTGGCTTCAACGTGAAGGTACGTGTCATGTACAGTAATAACTCTAAAGGTACAGTCAGCGATATAAGTTGATTAACAATTTCAGATTTAATAATTGGTTTTTTCTAAGTGTATGTACCGATGTTGTTTTGTTTTTATACGACGTTAGTAATGAGCTAAGGTATCTTCAATACAGCGTTAACATTTGGTTGAAAAAAAATGACAAGTAATAATGATTTAGATATTAAAAACTCAATTTGTTAACTAATTTATGTTGCTGACCGTACACGGCTACACATAAAGCTATCATTTCCAGTATGTTGACCTCTCATTGTACGGAAAGTTTACGTAATGTGAGGTCAGCTTAGACTAGAAATTGTATAGCTTGATGTGTAAGCCTTGCGTATAATGAAAACTTTAAATTAAAAAAATCATTTTTTGTAATAATAAACAAAACAAATACGCTAAAACTTTCCTAAGTTTCTCTGTTTTTTTACCGTTTTAACAAATATATAAGCTGCTGTACAATATATATGGTTGCTGGGAGCCGTTGGGTGCAGACCGCACAAGATCGGTCGCTTTGGAAATCTATGGGGGGGGGGGGGGGGCTATGTTCAGCAGTGAACGTCCATTGGCTAATATGATGATGATGACATTTAAATTCTACACAATAACTTTTAAAAAATAAAGATGCTATCGTGAGTTTTATTTCATTTACAGAACGTATCGGTTAAAGAGTTGCGCCGCGGATACGTGGCAGGTGACTCCAAGAACGCCCCGCCGAAAGGCGCTTCTGATTTTACTGCTCAAGTAAGTAACCTCACTAGCCCGATGATAACCAAAGTGGTCTATATCGACCCCCAGGGGTCGACTACAACCTGCAACGGGGAACATGTCATGGAAAAAAACATTAAATATTGGGTGTCTCAATAAGAGTGCACTTTTTAAATTTTGTGTAATTTTTTTTAGTTTATGTGGTAACTCTGATATTTGACAGCTGTCACCTATGGTTATTCCGTATTACCTAAGCAAAATTGCTGTCGCTTTGCTATCGCTACTCAGGCCATCCCTTTCACATGTACAGTACGTACCTCACGTGTGAAAGGGATGGCCTGACTAGCGATAGCGAAGCAACAGCAATTTGGCTTAGGTAATAAGGGGGCCGATTAATAAAAATGAAGCGTTACACAAAAGAAGAACTAGTTATCATTGTGAAAAGTCATTAGAAAAAGTGGTGCAAGTTCTCGCAAACTTCGCGAAATTTTTGGTCGAGAAAGTGTACCTAATGTTTCCACAATTCGAAAAATCGACGTTCGCTTCACTTTGCTCTATTGCTCATTGAACGAATTGCCGACGCTTTGCATAGTTTACTGGTTTAAGCTCCTGACTAAGCTGAATCTTGTACGGGTAAAGGTGGACGGTTTTCGTCAAAATTAGCTGCGTAGTGTTTCGTGAAATTTGAAGTTGTTGAGAACGATGCCGAATTGATGTTTTCGGCCACACTCTCGTATGTTTTCGGGTTTACAGCAGCAATATTTTCTAGAGATCTACTGGTACGTAGACGCAGAGGAGACTTACTGTCCACGATCAACCCAGTTTCTTTAAATGTTTTGACTACTCTTCGAATTGTTTCAGCGTAACTTTCTCCATTTTAATAATGAGTTTTCACATTGATAACACGTTATTCTTTTAAGTAACATTACATTTTTATTAATCGAAACAATCACAGGTGATAGCTGTCAAATTTCAAAGTTGCCACATACACGGAAAAGAAATTACACAATTTTTAAAAAGTGCACTCTTGTTGAGATACCCCTATAAATGAACAAAAACGCTCTATTGTACACCATAAAAATAAAATTAAAGACAAAATAGAAGACACAAAGCAAATAGTACAATGGGAGGTATTATCGCTTTTAAGTGGTTTCTTCCAAACAACCTTTGCATGGAGATACTATTGGTGATCCATGAAATGCAAATGGGGGTCCACGATACTGAATCCCATATAGGCAGGTCATGACATGCCCTTATTTTTGGCTTTCCATGAAAAGAATAATCCACATACCTACACAGAAAGTACCTATGTTATTACATACATAGCACTTATTTTTTAAGTTTTCACCCTACAGTGTAAATTTAAATCTTTCAAAGTGTTATGCACTATCCCAAATAACAACTGTCAAAACATATTCGAAATTGATCAATTTTCAAAAATGTTATATTATGTAAGCAGGGGGGGGGGGGGGGTCTACCCAAAACCGATTAAACGAAAAACATGGCAAATGGTCTAAGCTACGAGACAAAAAAGTTTGGGGACCTCTGCTCTAGCCAAACAACTTCTGTCTAAGAGTTCAGGGCCAACACCAAAAGTCATATTAAACACATTGACGATTATATCATCTCCTTATAATGCGATTAAAACTGGTATGCATCGAAACAGGTATGGTAGAACGCATTTTAAAACCAATGTCATTAGAAGGTACTTATTGAATAAGTAATTATTTTCCGGACTTTTAGAATGCACAAGTTACTATTGGTATAGGTGAATTATTATGACTAGAAAATCCGTTCAGGTGTTTTCATGGGCTGAATTTAAATAACCTTATCTAGCGTCTTATGGAATAGAATCAATTATGTCAGACAAAGTTAATGTAAATAAAAATAAATAAATCATGCTGGACATTTCACACGGCGCCATCTAGCCCCAAACTAAGCAAAGCTTGTACTATGGGAACCAGTTGTGGTGTTGGAACTAGCTGAATGATTACTATATAATTAGAACTGTATCGGATCCGTCGATTAGTACTGAAACTGAAATTGGATCTTACCTAATTACGGACTTATAGGTCATTAAGTAGAAACTATAGACAGCGGGATATTTTTTATATATTAAACTGATCAAGTCAAATCATTACTATATAATAAGAGCTGTATTGGATTCGTCGATTAGTACTTGTTAATTTTTACCAATTTTAGTTATAATACTAGTTATAATTTACTGCATCATAAACAATTCGGATTTACCAGGGGTCGCTCAACCACTGATGCTGGTATTGAGTTAATATCGCACATATTTGATGCCTGGGAGGAGCCTCATGATGCTTTAGGTGTTTTTTGTGATTTGTCCAAGGCATTTGATTGCGTAGACCATGACACATTGATCAGGAAATTACACCATTATGGCATTAGGAGCGTTGCTCTAGACTTTCTCACTTCTTATTTAAGTGGCAGAGTGCAAAGAGTTGACATGAATGGGAAGCGTTCTCCGCGGTCTCTGGTTAAAATGGGTGTACCACAGGGATCAATTCTGGGACCATTTTTGTTTTTAGTATATATTAATGATCTTCCCCATCTTGTAAGGGACGATCATGAGGTTGTATTGTTTGCAGATGACACGTTACTTTTATTTAAATTAAAGCGACGACAAACCGACTTTGACGATGTTAAACAATGCAATCTCTAAGGTCGTAAAATGGTTAGGTGTAAACAATCTACTTCTAAATGAAAAAAAAAACAAAGTGTATTAGATTTATTACAAGCTTTTTATTAACTTGCAATGTATGTTTGTCCGGGTGGAATCTTGCAACTGAATTTTAAACCCGTTCCCCTCAACAGTACAAAAAGTAATTTTTCAACAAAAAACTTATACTACCTAATGTTACACAAGTTAAAGCAGATATACAAATCAAAGACGAGAAGTTGGCTCTTGTGTACACCACCGTATTCTTAGGTATAAGCCTAGATAATAAGCTTCAATGGGGCCCTCTAATTGATATGTTATCGAAGATACTTAGTTCTGCGGCATACGCAGTCAAAAAGATCCGTCTTTTTACAGACGTAGCCACAGCTAGACTAGTTTACTTCAGCATTATGTCATAGGTACGGTATACTGCTGTGAGGGAGTGCTGCAGATATAAACACCGTTTTTGTGCTGCAGAAGAGGGCTGTTCGTGCAATTTATAATATGGGCCCCAGAGAATCATTACGCAATAAGTTTAAAGAAATAAATATTATGACATTTGTCAATACATCTATGAAAATCTGATACATGTTTACTAAAATATTAATTTGTTTAAGAAAAATGCGATTATCATTTTAATACTAGAAATGTAGATCTGATAAACTCGCTGTTGCCATTTTTAGACTCCCATAAAGTTAGTAAATCGTTTAAAGGGCAAGGTGTATGCTTTTATAACAAACTCCCAAGTGATATAAAAATTGACAATTAACAAATTTAAAAACGTAATTAAACAAAATCTTTTTAAAAAACCTACTATCAAATATTGGATTATTTAGATAGTAGAGAAGCTTGTGATTGAAATTGCTCCAACTCGTTCAAAATGTTACAATTTAGACGTAATTTATTTTCTGTATCGTTATGATCTAACTAAAGGATCATTAAAAAACACAACCAGCCTTGTTTCTTGCCTTTCTTTCCTGGCTTGGTCGCGAAGAAACAGGCAGTAAAATTGACGTTTTAAAGTGATTCTTGTGATTTTAATGAATAAAAGATTTCGACTTTGACTAATCGACGGATCCAATATTAAGTTACATTTCTTATTATTATTATTATTTGGAGCCTGTACTGTCCCACTGCAGGGCAAAGGCCTCCCTTTCTTCCTTCCACTCCACTCTATCATACGCTTGTGTAGTCCAGTCTTCCATATACGAGTCGAGTTCGTCTTTCCATCGGCGTCGCGGTCTGCCACGTGGTCGTTTTCTGTCTTTTGGGATCCACTCGGTGGTGGATTTTGCCCATAACTCCTCCGACATACGGCAGACGTGTCCCGCCCAATCCCACTTTAACTTGCCTACATTTCTTGAATTAAGAAATTCTCCCTAGACATGTGTTGGCGCTGGATAGAGACACGCGTTTACATCTAGTAAAATTTAAACAACATTAGGTATCTACTCACATATTATTTTACTGGACAATTCCATCAGACGAAATATTAAAAAAATTGTTTATAACCACGTCATATACCTAATAGTTGTTACGATAGTATAAGTATTACGCACATTCAGAATGTTATAATTATCCGAGTTCCGAATATCCTGCTGTTGTCCTGATACGGAATAATCTCCCTATCTGAACATTGAAATATTCGTACAAACAACAAATGTGATTTATTTATTGATAAACAGAATTAACCTATTGTTAGTAAATTAATGTTTAATCAAAATATTTTAATTCAAAAAAGTATTTTTATGCTAATTGTAATGTGCACGTCTTTAAATGAAATTGCATGTAATAATAGCCAATAAGCAAATAAGCACGTCCTCATGTAAATTTTGTTACATGCTGTGTCTGAACAACAGGACTCAATAAATAAATAAATAAATATTGCTGGACATTTCACACAGCGCTATCTAGCCCCATACTAAGCAGAGCTTGTACTATGGGAACCAGATAACTGATAGAATACTTATATACTTTTTTTTGTAAATACATACTTATGATATCTGTATATCATAAGTCAAAAACATCCAGACCCGGAACAAATATCTGTAGATTATGCAAACATTTGTTCCGCGGCGGGAATCGAACCCACTACCTCCTGCGTCTCAGCCGGCTATTCGCCCACTGCGCCACGGAGGTCGTCACTTGACAGACAATATGGCGCTGTGTGAAATATCCAGCATTATTTATTGATTTATTTGTACAGGTAATCGTGCTGAACCACCCGGGTCAGATCAGCAACGGCTACACTCCAGTGCTGGACTGTCACACGGCGCACATCGCTTGCAAGTTCGCTGAGATCAAGGAGAAGTGCGACCGTCGTACCGGTATGTCCTTTGCTTCCTAATTTGGCCGGCTACGAGAAATGCGGCAGTAAGTTGTTTCCTGTCTGTATGCGCCGGCGCCGAGGTAGACATTTTGTTTAATTTAATGACATTAGGGGATTGGACATGATAAGTGTAGCCGAGAGTATTAGCATGCTGTCAGTGGGCCGGACACAATGCTCGAAGAATGCAGCACATTGCGGCAGAAAGTTTCTCGAGCGGAGACCACGCATTGGAAAGGTCAGCTTAGGACAGCCCCTCGCCCACTAAATGGAAAGACGACCTGATAAAGGTTGTAGGGAGCAGTTGGATGCGCCGCACAAGATCGATTGCTTAGGTGGTAATCTATACTGGGAGTCTATGTTCAGCAGTGGACGTCTTTTGGCTGATATGATGATGATGACAAATATTTTACTGATTTCTTGAGCGTTTACTCTTCGATTTCTTGAGCGTTTCTTGAGCTCTTTGGTTTTCCAACTTTTGCCTCGTTTTTGTGGTATAGTTAACAAATTAGTTATTTACTCAGCTCAATATCCACCTGTGACGTTGGACTAAGATTTTCACTAATTAGTGTAAATCTATCTCAAATTTCCGAGTCAATCGTCAAGTCGCCTGCTTAAAACTCACCCGATCAGGCGAGACAGTGATTTCAAAATATATATTTGATCGTCAACTCGCCCAGTGTCGTAATTAGGGTGTGATTCAGTACAGAGAAAGAAATAATTGCTAACTAAAAATGAGAAATAAATGCATAGGATTTGATATAAAATAATGTAAAACTTATATAAGACGTTTATTCAGCGTTTTACGCATACAATGTCGAGTTTAATTAGATAGTTAAATACCGTTTTAAATTAGTAATTAGGCTAGTTTATAATATGTATTACCTAATGGTATGTATATATGTTTGTAAGGTAAAACCACGGAGATGGACCCAAAGTCGATAAAGTCTGGTGATGCGGCCATCGTGAACCTGGTGCCGACCAAGCCGCTGTGCGTGGAGTCCTTCTCGGAGTTCCCGCCGCTCGGGCGCTTCGCCGTGCGCGACATGCGCCAGACCGTCGCCGTCGGCGTTATCAAGGTAACGAGAACGACCAGAGTCGCCAGCTGCAATATACTAGATGGCGCTGAAATCAAGCTTAGTAAACAGGCATTATGCACACATAGACGCGCGCGTATGTGGATCGCAGATCAAGTCCTTTATCAGTATATTCGCAAAACTGATTAGATATTTTTGTTGCAGAGTGTCAATTTCAAGGATGTGACTACCGGCAAGATCACAAAGGCTGCCGAAAAAGCCCAAAAGAAGAAATAACCACAGGGCATGTCAAAGAAAGCACGGGCGCCGCTATCCATCGTCTGTAGAAACGCGTTATCTCTCTCCGAGCGTGTTCGTGGCTGGGCGCGGTCGGACGATGGAGACGGCACTCCGTCCCTCGCTAACACATGTGTCCTATTGTTGTTGCATCGCAGTCGCGTACGAACCCCCGCCCCCGCCCACTTCCCCGCCCCCGTACTCTCTCCTTTTAATCGGAGCTTCTTCACAGGTCACATCACTCTCGTCCTTTACTTATGCATTTATCATAGCACGATTTTAAAGTTAGTTCCTTTTAGTTACGCTTACGTTTTAAGTTTATATCTATGTGATTATTTTAGTCGTAAGTTATTCGTCAAGTTTGAGTTTCCTCATTTGAAAGCTCACTATGTTTTGATTTTCCACCGAAAAGAGTTTAGGAGGAAAGGAATGGAGTGTTTGTTGAATTTTTAAACCATTTTTCAAAGAAATAAACTGTTGACTGGTAACTGTAACTAAGCATTGTATTGTATACCTATCTTGTATCTATCGTATAACTTATCCTAAAATATAAATCTATATGTAAACAGAAAACGTGTAAAGATTTTTTTAAATTAATGGGCTGCCATACCATTTTAACATTTAATTGGTCATCGAGGCTTGGATAATTTTCTTGAGGGTACGTCAAAATAAACCTTATTCTTATGAAAAGATGTCGCATTGTACCTATCCATCTTATATCACAAAGATAAGATCATGGTTTTATGTTTTAACATCTCAAAATGTTTCATCACGCTATCTTATTATTTAGGAATTAGGAAACTGTTGGATTTGGAAATGTTGTTGTGTAGAAGGAAAAGATTAGATAGGTACTTATTGTACCTATCGTGTAAAATGAGTGAAACATCAGAGGGTAGATGGGGGATCTTGGTTGTAAACCCTTTTTCCCTATAACGGCAGCGGTATGAATGAAGCGTTGAAAACGTTTTTGAAATATTCGATAAAATAATTGAAGCTAGGCTGTTAGTTTTATTTTTAATGTACCTACACAAAAACTTGTGCCAACCTATGCTATTGTGCAATGGTTTGAACATTTCAATCAGTCCAATAATTTTCTCATAAACTTGTATTCCAGAAACTATGAAAATCCTTAAATCCTATAATATCCATTAAAAATAAACTTGCATTCATTTTTAAGCTAAACGTAACTTTGTAATATTTGTCAATACTTAATTTTGTATAAACAGCCTCTTTTTGGTCCTATGAGTATAATAAATGAAGAAGTTCATATTTGTGTTTCTTTTAGTAGTTTAGACGTCCACAAATGGAGTTAGATTTTGATTTGTTTCAAAATCCCCACGGGTGGAGCAGACTTACGCTAAATAAGCAGAAAAATAATCGGCGACGGTCAAAAATAATATTTTTTTCTGGAAATCGTGTTTGGAATGCGAGTTTTTAGCAGGCAACTGGACGATTGACTCAGACCATATATTTTTATTTGGTATGCAAAGATTACAGGCAAAATATAACGAACACTATTTTGGAATCTGCCTTAAAAGTTGGTTTCTGAGTCACATAACTAGATGGCGCTGCTAAAACAACATAATAGCGCGTCTCACTGCCCTTAGACCTGCCAGGGTGTATCAGGGTGCCTGGACGCTATTTGAATAAATAATAGGCTTCCGCTACACGCCGCCGTACATAATCTTGTTCCTTCTCCCGTAGTAAAAACCCACTCTTTGTCTCCATTCACCGCCTTTGACTAATACTCGATGATTCGAAGCCCGTTACGATTAAAACATTTGCTTTTTAGACAGAGATTTTAGAATCGTGTCATAGATTCATAGGACAGCCTGTCGTAGTACATACATCTAAGTGGTCTGTGAGCCTGTCACGCGCTCCGCTCACTATTGGTTTTAACTTCTATGGCTTCTATGGCACAGCCTGCCATGTCGGTCGAATACTGGCGCTGCTGTCATTATCAATGTCAATGTCATCCAATACTCAGCAGTCAGCAGCAGACATTCGTTCGACTTACAACTCGCAATGTTCATTGTGAACGGGTTTTAGCTGTTTTATTTACTTTTGCGATACCATCAAACGAGCTGGCTATTGATAACGAAACACGATGACGTGTAACTTGCCGTAAGTGAAAGTAACAAATAGTGGTAGGAGCACTACGCGTAGGCCTTCAATATCGGTTGAGTATTCTGGTAACTGCAGTATCTCGCGAGCCGCGGTTCCGTTCACTTGAGTTTACAGTCTGTTCCAATTGCAATGTGCGGAATATTCGCGTACATCAACCATCTCACGCCTAAAACCCGGCGTGAGATATTAGAATTGTTGGTGAATGGATTGAAACGCTTGGAATACCGCGGATACGATTCGGCCGGAGTCGCCGTAGACACCGCCGATCTGAAAGATATCGCTGTACTAAAACGAAAGGGAAAAGTAGCTGCACTCGAGGAGTTGCTTCAGGAGCGCAGCATCGAGTTGTCCGTGGAGGAATGCGTGGACTCCCACTGCGGCATCGCGCACACGCGCTGGGCCACTCACGGAGAGCCGAGTGCGATCAACTCGCATCCTCAGCGCTCTGGAGAAGACAATGCATTTGTTGTTATCCACAACGGAATCATCACCAATTACAAAGAAGTCAAAACGTTCCTAGAAAAGAAGGGATATGCTTTCGAATCCCAGACTGATACTGAAGCCATCGCAAAGTTGGTTGATCATATTTACAATCAACATAAGGATTACAGCTTCCAGGAACTAGTTGAGCAGGTAATTCAACAACTTGAAGGAGCTTTTGCATTGTGCTTTAAATCTAGGTACTTCCCTAATGAATGTGTGGCTACCCGGAGAGGAAGTCCCTTATTGGTTGGCATAAAAACAAAACGCCGCCTTTCAAGTGACCATATCCCCATAATGTACACTAACAACAAGGCCACTCGAGGAGTTGTGCCATCCGTACCTCGGGTCAACAGCCATGCCCATTTTGAACCGGAAGAGGAAAGGGATGTCGAATATTTCTTTGCCTCAGATGCTTCTGCAGTTATTGAACATACCAACAAAGTTCTATATTTTGAAGATGATGATGTTGCTCACATTAAAGATGGAGTACTTAGCATTCATCGCCTGTCAGGCAACAGCAATGACCCTCATCAACGGGAAATATTTACCCTTAAGTTGGAACTTCAACAAATCATGAAAGGAAACTATGACTACTTCATGCAAAAAGAAATATTTGAACAACCAGAATCTATTGTGAACACAATGAGAGGTCGCCTTAACTTTGCTGAAGGCACAGTCACTCTTGGAGGTATAAAAGATTACATTCCTGAAATCAAGCGGTGCAGAAGGCTCATGCTGATTGGATGCGGTACCAGCTACCACAGTGCCGTAGCGACTCGCCAGCTGCTGGAAGAACTGACTGAGCTACCAGTCATGGTGGAGCTGGCATCAGACTTCTTAGACAGGAATACTCCTGTTTTCCGTGATGATGTATGCTTCTTTATCTCTCAGTCTGGAGAAACTGCCGACACCCTCATGGCACTGCGTTACTGTAAGAGACACGGCGCTCTCATTGTCGGTATCACGAACACCGTCGGAAGCTCCATTTGTCGCGAGGCACACTGCGGTGTCCACATTAACGCTGGTCCTGAAATCGGTGTGGCCTCCACCAAAGCTTATACATCGCAATTCATCTCTCTCGTCATGTTCGCCTTGGTCATCAGTGAGGACCGCATATCCCTGCTCAAACGACGCTCCGATATCATCGCCGGCTTGCACGACTTGGACTCGAAAGTTCGCCAAGTACTAGCCTTGGACTCGGAAATCAAAGCTCTCGCTGAAGACCTATTCCGCCAGCGTTCTTTACTCATCATGGGTCGCGGTTACAACTTCGCCACATGCTTGGAAGGAGCCCTGAAAGTTAAGGAATTGACTTATATGCACAGCGAAGGTATAATGGCAGGTGAACTGAAACACGGTCCGTTGGCTTTGATCGATAGCTCTATGCCCGTTATGATGATCGTTATGCGCGATCCCGTATACATCAAATGTATGAATGCATTACAGCAAGTGACCGCACGTCAAGGTCAGCCAATCGTCATCTGCGAGGAAGGAGATACAGAAACAATGAGTCTAGCTTCTCAGTGCCTTCAAATCCCCAAAACTGTGGATTGCCTTCAGGGCATCCTCACAGTTATCCCCATGCAGTTGCTTGCCTACCACATAGCTGTGCTGCGCGAATGCAATGTCGACTGCCCGCGCAATCTGGCCAAATCCGTTACAGTTGAGTAAATTTCGGTATAGACGTAAAGGCTTTCGCGCATAAATCTCATGTAAATATCGATGTGTACTACTCATTCACAAATTGTATTATATGAGAGGAGCTCATAAACATTGGTTTTAATGTACATTGAGCATAATAATATTACAGTAATGTGTTTATTTTACTAAGTCTACTGGTGGACCAGAAAATGTTTAATTCCAGAAAAAGACTTGAGATATAGATCGCTAGATAATGGGAATCATGCCTAGGTTGTGATTGTTAAGTATATCTGTAACAATCAAGATTTTAGTATAGATAAACCATTTTCGCAGTAATATAGTTTATCTATGATTGATTATAGTTAGGTATCACATCATCTCATCTTGAGTTGAATTGACATCTGAATCTGAGATAGTCTTAAATATAGATCTTGAAGATTTCTCAAGTAAAAAGTCTAGCAAAATATAGTCAATAGGCAAAAGCTCAAACAAAATGTGATTCTCAGATTATCTACAGACATAGGTTCACAAAAGTTATCTAGACTTTAGGCAAATCGATTTGTTAAATAACGTAGAAACATTCCAACTTCGTAAATCAATCATCGCTGATAACATAAAGGCATTCCTATTAGCTTTTGCTACAGACAGATTGCAGCAATGTGTCAATACTGACAAAGGGACATCATGTCATTACTATTTAAAACGTCTACCCAAGGAACTTACGTCTACCTGGCAAAATGTATAACCAACAAACTCTCTAAATTCTAAAGCAACTGTTATATTTATTTTGAGAATTAAATATGCATAATTTAGACATTCAACCAGATGGGCATTGTACTAAATATATTTTTTAATTTTCTATTGACACATGCTCGTAAGGCCTACTGGGCGATTGTTAAAAGTAATCTCGATGTGTGAGGTTTTGTATAGACTATTGTAAGAATTGAAATTATATTGGTAGGTCATAGTAATTACTTGTAGATAAAATAAATTTGCCCATGTTTTAAACACACTGGATGTGATGTTTATAAAACTGCTGTGCTAATAAGCATTTTTACTGTTACAAAGCAAAGCGGGATCAAATTTGCTACATTTACTTCAATACATTAATTACGTTGTTAAATATCACAATAATGTATCATGTAACTATTCCTATATTATTCGTACATAAAAATATTTTGTTCATTTGGTGCTAAGTATATCTGAGAAATCACACAAGCAATAAAACAATTTGATAACAGGCCTTAACTTTTTTTACGAAATTTTTATCATATTTCGATAAAAGTTATTATTAGAAACATAATAAATCTAGATACTTAAGTTGAAAAACAATACATCACTTTTAGGAGTAAGAGTTGTTGAAAGTACCTTTTTTACGTAAGTATTTTAGAAATGTGTATGTATTTATGCGTATTATAAAAAAAACATGCTGAGAATTATTAATCATGGAAAGACTTCCATGACTATTTTTTTATATTTAGTAGAAACATTTACACATTGGTTTATATTAGTTTTCTTGTACGTTATTAAATTATGCTCTAATAAAAGAAACTTAAAATCAAAGTGCGAAATGTAAGTAAAGATGCTAATGACCTTACCGTGAAACAAACTCAAAAGTTTTTTAGTTGTCCATTAAACGCACTTCTATAAATCTGGCTATTTATTATTAAGTAATTGATAAACCAAGGAAATTAATTGATAAACCAAGTATCAATTAATTTGGTAACGGACCATTTTGCACTTTGTTATTTGTGTCGTAATAGATAATTTACCTACATTTGTATAGAATTTTACATTTCAAACCTTAGTAAATGTAAATTTTGCGATTAAAATACATAGGTTAAAGGAAACATAACACATATTTTTAGGAAAGTAAAGTATGTACTTTTACAACATCCATTTATAATATTGTTTTTCCTTTAAATGATTACCTATTTAATATTTTTTTTGTAAGTACAGCAAAATATTCGAATTAAATAAAAAACTTCAAAAGTTTGCGAAGCAAATGACTAGTCAAAACAAAATGTTTAAATCTTTGTTTAAAATCGTCAACAAATTATAAACTTATTACTAGGAAGTTATTGTTTAATTTTTACAGAATTGTATATTAGCATAAGCAGATTTTTATTATAGGTATACTCTAACAGCCGTATTCTGATAAATGTCTACGAGTCACATACCTACGTAATAGGAC
This sequence comes from Philereme transversata, assembly GCA_963924445.1. Lineage (NCBI taxonomy): Eukaryota > Metazoa > Arthropoda > Insecta > Lepidoptera > Geometridae > Philereme > Philereme transversata. Next base: position 10,560,253 of record OZ004350.1, on the reverse strand, counting down.
CTTCGATCTGTCCCCGATTCGAGTTCACTATTTTGCTTGTTGGGAAAAAATAATATGTACCCATTACTGTCCTTAGCCACCCAGGTGAACCATGGATTAGGAATTAAATACACGAAGCTTGTTTCGTGGACTGGGTATAAAACAAACAGAACTTTTCTAGATCCTTGTAAATAGGTATTCGTAGTACTGTAGATGTATAATATAAAAACTCGAAATTGTATTGTGAGTCGTTTTACTCTGAATCAGAGGACTGCTGGCACAAACAGATTTTCTATAGTATGTTGCTTTATTGTAAGTAGGTAAATAGTTTTTTATGTATTATATCATATTTTTTTAATTATTCTATTGTGTTACATGTTGATAGGTATGTATGTACTACCTTTATCAATAAAGATATATATAATTTACGTTAGCGTTTTTTTTTGGTTTACAAATCTATATTATTTGACGAAAAGTTTATGAACTTTTTGCTTTACGCAAAGTAGGTATGTAATGAAGTAGGTAATAGGTGTGCTTAAGGTTTCCCAAAGGATATACCTATGCATTGTTTTTTGTAGGTTACCTCCGCTTTATGGAAGTTATTTTCTTACTCACGCATTGTGTGGGTTGTCGTTTAATAGATCTATCAAAAACACATAATGTTTCCTTAATACTTTTTTAATACAAGAAACCTTTTACGAAATATAAAACTTCAAAGTGGTTAGTGGTTACTCCATTAGATCAGATACAAAATCAGCTGCAAAATTTACTTTATATTTTATTGATTGAGCGAAGCGAGATCTCCAAATCAACTTGGGCAAATGGGCGTTGTATGTATGTTTGTTTGTCCGAGGATAACATTCGAAGCGTTGATCCGATCATTGTGAAATTTGATACATAGGTAGGTAGTGATGGCACAATTTTGCTGTGACTAAATGAGCTAAACATGTTGGGGGGGTTGTTGAGATATTGGGGTTCAAGAGGACTAAAAAAAAACAAAATGGGACTATCCAGTCAAATGGCACGTCTAATAAAAAGTATTTGTGAGTACATTTCGACTCCGTTTTTATTTTTAGATTAAACCTTGTAGTTTTTAAGTTACTAGCTATAATAAAAGCTAAACTTTGACAAAATTCACAGGGTACACCAGTGACCCCACAGTGCTGAAATTTGGTATGCGTGTAGCTTTAGTTACAAAAATATAGACAAAAGTCTGAAATCCAGAATAACTGCATTTTATACCCCAAAAAAAACCAACCAATTAACATGAACTCCCGTTACCTGTAAATTGTAATGAAACTGTAGGTCAAGTTAATTGGTTATGCATTTTGTGGCATTATTATGATAGTCGAAGATTACGAATAATATTTTATTGTTTTTATGGGAGACTCGTGAGATCTCAGTTCGGGGCGAACCACTAGTTATGAGTAGGTATAATAACTAGGTTCTTCATAAGCCTTTTATTCACAGTACGCTGTCTGTAAATGTATTTCTATACATACCTACCTGCTTACCAACTAGGTACCTACATAAAGGAAATTACTTGAGAGCTTCTAAAAGAACCTCTTTACTACATAATAATATTGCCTCTTGACTGAACAAGTGATATTGAATCAATAATATCCGATACGTAAGTTATCAGTTGTTGGAAGATCAAAGCGTTCTTCGTATTCGCGGCAATCTCAACGTCGTTTATATTATAGTCATATTCGATAACAATATAAAGATTGATACGAAATTGATTAGATTAAATCTGCTTTTTATTTGCTTATATAAATTACCTAATCGCAATCGAATAAACAGGAAACTTAAATATCTGCACAATCATTAGTAGGGTGTTCAAACCTTCGAAGTCAAAGATTATCTAAGTACCTATCTATGATAGATATAGATACCTAGACACACAGAGAATTGAACCTTTTGAAACGATACATAAAGACATTACCTATTGTATGTAACACAGCAACGTACGTATGTAGCTTGGTGCATGTTATTGTTTGTTTCAGAGAAAATATGTTAGTAAGTATAGGTAGGTAGGTAAGCGTGGGGCGCCCGCGTTGCGCATAACGTCAACTCACACGCCTCTCTCTGTTTCACAACGCGACCCACTTGATAGACGCGACACACATTGCCACAGAATATAGTCTGGTCCACGAAAGACCCTCGACCTGAACGATAGTCTAATGAGGATCTAAAAACTCAACAACCTTAATTATCGACGTAAAAAGAACCTCGCCCGACGCTCTCTGTGGCGCAGTGGCGAATAGCCGGCTGGGACGCAAGAGGTAGCGGGTTCGATTTCCGCTGCGGGACAAAGGTTTGCATGGTCTACATTATATTTGTTCCGGGTTTGGGAATATGTATTTTTATATATTTACAAAAAAAAAATTTAAAGTAACAAGTTCACTTTTTCATTTTTGTTCAAGTGCCTAGGAGGGTAATGTTTTAGGACACACTGTTTCATTTTTACTCAGGTAAATTGGCGAACATTTTAGTATGAGCATAGAGGCTGATTTGTTATGATTTAATTACGTTTGCAATAATAAAACAAAGATTATGGTACATTACCTAGCTATCTATTTAAACTAGAACTAATTGTAGGTACTCAGAGATAATAAAATAACGAAAAAAGATAATAGATAAAATTAACGATTAAACACTTCAAGCAAAATGTGAATGCGTGTGCTTGGCAAATACTGGCTCCCTTCAATACTATGTACCATATTTTATACCATGTGTATACAACACATAATATAGAAAACAGTCATCATCACCACCTCCAATCAGCGTCAACCACCTTATTTTGTGGTTAAAGAATTTATTCTCAAAAGAAAATACACATTTCACTTCATGAGAAACAATAGGTTTAAACTTATATTATTTATTAAAATTAAAATTTGTTAAACGCGTGTCGGAACACACACAGCAAAGGGTTCCGTAGTCAGTAGAGTTGTATCATAATCATTTTAAAATTAAAAAGTAATTTTTTGATTTTGGTAATTTTTCTTAACATTAAGTGAACACACCCAACTACAGACATAAGTTGGTCGACTACTGCTCGTAAACAAGTAGTCTACAAATCAACTCACCTTTGATAACTCATCTTACAACTTCAGTTTATTAATAACTAGCTTCCACCAGCGGCGTCGCACGCGTTGTTTGTCAACAAAAAATACCTACCATATGTTTGAATCCAGGTCATCTATCAACACACCAAATTTCATCGAAATCTGTTCAGCCATTACGACGTGGTTGAGTAACAAATAAACAAACAAATATTCAAACTTACACATTTATAATACTCGTATTAGTATGATTATGTGCTATTTATTATATTTTTATTATATGTTGTTATATTTATTTAAGAATCATATATTTAGGTTATTATTAGTATTATAAGTTTTCAATTGTTATTTTCAACCGTTTTTATACATATATCTAAAAAAATTACGTGTTAACTTTATTAATTTATTAGTTCGAGGTGTACACAACTGCATAATCCATATAAGAACTTCAAGGTCTTCACGATACAGGCTTGGCCTAGTGTGAAGAACACCGACTAAACCATTTAATTAATAAGCCAACTATAAGTTAGTAACAACAATAAGTTTGCTTAAAAATTATCATTTTTAAAATTATTATTCATGAGGTTTATTGGTGCTAAATAAAATATTTTTCATATTTTTTCATTTTCATTTTAATTATTATTGTGGATTCTTTTTAATTATGCATCCATAAAAATATCTTCATGTCACAGCTTTGTAGCACTTCGAATAAAACGGCTGTAACTGGTCGGATAGACTGACGGACATGGCGAAACTATAAGCACCGGTTTCCACCAAAGCGGAGATGCATGAGTAAAATCAATCACTAGTAACGTCATTAATTTACTCATCTCTCCTCTCCGTTTTGGTGGAAATCAGCCCTAAAAATTTGACTTAGGAACCCTAAAAATCTTAACGTGGTGTGGAACACGAAATTCATGCACCTATGGTTATATTGACAGAGTAAAGTATTGTTTGTCCTTGCTTCGGTAACCACTTACAACAATCCTTCTTGTGTTAAAGAACTTGTCCTTGCGAAATAGTAGGTCACTTTCAAATGTGTAGTTGCGACACTAGGCTAGTGCAAGACCGAAATCTAATTTAATACGCGTAAAAAATAAACACAATCACATTGATTGGGTAAACATGAATTTACCAACCTACTTACATTACACAGTATACAAACACAAAACAGGAAAGCTCAACTTCAAGTCCCTATCGAGATATTATTATTAATCATTACCTACCGCAATCGTTATCGTCTTTGAATTGCACGTAGTCTACGAATGGTTAAATTCAAGGTCAGTAAAATAAGTCAAGTTAGTGAGGTTTAAAAGTATTCATTAGTGATTAGAGGCAACCCTATAAAAATGATGTAATTCAATTCAAAATTCAATGTATGTGTGTGCAAGCGAAGTTCGAGGAGAGGGGGCGCAGCCGGTGTCACGGACGGTCACTGGCCGAACCAGCAGCTAACAATACTTGCACTTTGCGGAACAGCCAAACCAAGCTACAATACCTACCTACTTCTAGATAAGATTTTTATAAATGCGCAACCTTTGATGTTTGTTTACTACTCAATCATAGCCGCCAAATATACTGATAGGTAAGTGAAGTATTTTGATTTTAGAAAAGATGGTTACTGATAACAATGTAGATTACATTGATTGATCCTCGCCTATGTTTCAGAATAGAATAGTTGTGTATATCAGAATATTGATTTGTTCGTGAAAGAAATTGCCTATTCGTTTCTGCTGCGAACTTCAGTGCCAAGCGGTAATGCTTGCATTGCTATGATAGATAGACAAATATAGCATTTATTTGATACATCTTACACACATGCATATTATTAACAAAAAGACACATTAAAAATAATTTAGGAATACACAAAAAAAGTGCAAAGCCGACAAACGATTAAATAAAAAGAAGAACAATAACAAATAAAACATGTAACGGATTTAGGGGGGGAGCAAACCGAGGAGTTTGAAAAAAAACTTGTACATAAAGCGCTTATCTAACATCCAGCGCACATCGTACTATCGATTATTAATTTGAATTGAGGCCCCAAACTCCCCCTCTGGCTACACCCGATATCAGTGTAAATATGTAATCCAAACAAATAGAATGGCAAAAAACTGAAAAAAAACAAAAAAAAAAAAATGACATAAAATGTATCCAAGAAAAAGAAACTTTGACATTTGACAGAAAGTCAAAAATGCGTGTCTCTTAATAATATCCCCCCCCCCGTCTCCCAAACGCTAGAGGAGAGGGGGCGCCACATCAAGGTTCTACCCCGGTTCGGAAATATCTTAGATCCGGGGCTGGTAACGGTTTGAAGGGTGCCAATGAAATAACAGACACATAAGACTTCTCACCTGTATGTCTGAGGGCGTATGTACGAAATGCCATGTAGGCCAAGTTGAAAGTAACCAGTGGGTAATGCAATGATTGCAGGTGAGCCATGAGTCATAGGTCATAGGTACCTACCTATATCTAGGTACCATCATTCCTGTTATAAAAAAAAGTTAAAAAAAAGTGGTGTAATTTACATAAACCAAAATAACTGTTACCGTCGTTTGCACAAGTTGTTGAAAAATTAATGGACCGCATTCCATTAAACCAAACGCTTACGTGTCTCACGTACCTACAAAGATTTGCGAAATATCTGCAAACCTAATTAGTAAGAAATTAAAAAGCTAGGTGCCGTGGTCGCGGGGCTCAGCTGATTGCAATCGTTAAATGCTAACTTGCACCAATGGCTTGCACTATGCTCTATCCCACGCTGGACTTGGCTTGAAATAATTTGTTGCGACACCAAACCGTAGGTAGTCGGCAAGTAGCAAATTATATTTTAAATTGCGCATTTCTTACATCAGAGTGATAGGGTAGCTCTCCACTGCCGCCTGTGAGCTAGCTAAGCGATTCGACACGATGGCGATGCAAACAATAAATGGTCATGCGCTTGTCGGACCACGCAAGGGCGGATTTAAGGTGGGGCACGGGGGCACGTCAATAAGTTAAGTGTTAATAATTCTTAAGCTTCTTTATTTCTTCTTCATATGCTTTAATAATTCTTCTTACAAATACACTACATTAATAAGACGTGTTAAATACTATTGTGGATACTTTTTAGATATTACAAGAAAAGCGTTGTCTACTAGGGGAGGAATGGTCACGACTATTACGATAACAGCCACTTTGAAGTAATATTAACCCCTATACCGTTAGTTATCTTTGCCGGCGCATGCCACCATTCTTCTTTCACATATCCACTTTCCTAGTTCCAGAATTCTACATCTAGGTACCAATTTATAATTAAAAACAAAACAAACAAATTAAATGAAACGCCTCGAGTGCTAGACAACAACTGATTTATTTTAGTACTTACCCACATATGCTTTAACGTGTTGAAAGCTATAAAACTGAGAGGAACAAGGTAAGAAAAGACGGATTTATTTTTAGGTCTCACCTACAATCTATAAATAGGTTAAGGTTAGTCAGTACTCCAGCAGATTGATGAAATTAATTCTGTTAGGTAATCTTACCTCTCAACTCGTAAACCTTGAACACTGCTACATACAGTCCTTATGTACATAGTAAGTTGATTGTTGTTATTCGTAAAGACCCAGAGCATTGACCATACCTTTTCTGAAGGAAAGGAAAGAGACACACTGATTGCAATGGTAGGTAGTGTCAGTGGCCCCAAGTCGACCACATTCAGGCGAAATTCCACAGCCAACCGACGCACGCCGAATAATAAGTGGTTAGTAATGGCTCGAGGACTAAACTAAAGGATCTTGGTTGTATTTGTTTTAATATGATACGGATGTCCTTCCATAATTCTCACTATCAGAACACAAATACGCATCTTTCGTGTGTCTTCTAGATCTTCGTGCTCCATCATAGACCACATCATCGCTTACCGTCACGTGAAATTGTGGTCAGTCGAAGATCTATTCACGATAAAATACATAGAATAACCCAGATCACTGGTAGGTACTATTGACATGACAAAGAAAATAGGTAAGTCGCCTGTATACATTATAGGGTGTTTGATAATATATGCACAAAAATGAAAGGGGTTATTATGATGAGCCTAATGAATAAATTTGTGAAATGTTTACCAAAGAAATGTGAAATATATTTTGGCATGTAAAAAATGTTCTGCTATTGCATAATGCTTGCCATCTAACCACAGACACTGTATTGGTGACGTCTCGAGATATATCTTGTTGTCCCTTTTAACCCGAAACCCGCAGCCATTTCCGAAAGAGATATCAAATCGGCCTTTATTTTTGGATGTCGATTGCAAGAGTAGGCAGTAGGTAAGTTTTATATCGAATTAATCGCCTAAACTTGGTCGATTTTTTTTTAATTTGATAATATAACCAGTATTTTTTTTTTGTCTTTTTTATGTTTTGAGAAACCGTCTCTTGAATATCGTCGGTATATTAGCAAACACCCTGTATACTTAGTGGTTTGCCTCAAACTGAGATATCGCGAGTCTCCCCTAAAATTAAATAAAAAAAAATTATATAGGTACTTTGACTATTCAAATAGTTGCATGTAAAATTAACAGTGTAAACTTTCCACGGCATGCATGATAAACTAACTTGACCTACAGTTTCATTCAAATTACAAGTAACAGGAGTTCATATACCTAAATTGGATTGTTTGGGGAAGAAATTGCAGTTATTCTGGATTTCAGACTTTTCCCTTTATTTGTGTCAATAAAGCTACACGAGTACCAAATTTCAGCACTGTGGGGTCACTGGTGGACCCTGTGAATTTCGCCAAAGTTCAGTTTTTATTACGCCGAATAACTCCTACAAGGATTAAACTAAAAATAATAACGGGGTTGAAATGTACTAATGAAGACCTTTCATTAGACGTCCCACTTGACCTAATAGTGTAATTATGATTTTTTGTACCCAATTTAACCCCAATATCTTAACAACCCCCCTAACATTTTAAGCTTATTTAGTCACAGCAGGAGTGTGCCATCACTACCTACCTATTTATCAAATTTCACGATGATCGGATCAACGCTTCATAAGTTATCCTCGGACAAACAAACATACATACGTACACTACTGGTGACCTGTAATACAGGTTTTCTAAACCTATCTCAGGCACCAGTCCCTCACGAAACAGGTTTTTATTTAGGCTTGCTAAATGTAATCAATAAGTTAACTTCCTTCCTACCTACTCTAACATAACTTGCCTACTTTTATATCTTTTGTAAAACCTATTTGTGATGGGAAAATAAATGTTTTATTATTATTTATTATTATTATACATACAACGCCGATTTGCCCAAGTTGATTTAAAGATTTCGCTTCGCTCGATCAATAATATAAGTATGGATTTAGGGTTGACGGGTTGACTGAAGACTCTGAATAGAGAACCAAAAACGTATTGATTCATTATTCAGCAACAATTAAGTACATATAAGGTTTTGCGGGAATGCAGTTCCTCATTGATAGTGAAAGAGCAAGTTTGCCTTGGGCAGGCTGCAGGCTTCCTGGCGCATAGTGAAGGGAACTCTTTGTTCCTACGACAGAGTTGCGAAACTGGTCTTTGACCTTATGCTCACTGGCGCAAGTTATTTGAGAGGAAAACCTTATTTTGTCTCAAAAAAAAGATAAAGCTGCATAACAGGCTTCTTGATTCGCGGTCAGAACTGGTTTGATTCCTGTTCTGTTTTCTGACTTGACATATACCTACCTTCACACTTAGATAGTTTGAATACTTATAATGTACATCGTGCATAAGCTTACGTAATTTAATTATTGTTCTTATAAGTCCTATGGTATTCATTTATACCTATGTACTTATATAATTTATGATAAGTAATCCAGTAATAGTACATTATGATATAAGTGCGGTAATTATCAAAGCGCACGTATGTCATACGACGTTTTATAACATATTTACAAGGAAATAAATAAAACTCGGACTGTCTCGGAAAGAAAAAGCGCGCGAAATATTTTTTACTTGTTCACAAATTAGCGATGCGCGCGCATCAGCGCTTTGTTTTAAGGCAAAGGCACAAAAACAGCCAGTATTACTAATAAAGTAAATTAATATTTTTTGTTTTTGTTACAGATAAATGGTTGTAATTTATTGCCCAAATTGATTAAATTAAAGAATTAAATATTTATTTTTTATATTTTATCCCCCAAAATTAATTTTATTCATAAAATGTTGACCACTTTTCTGACATGAAAACTCTTTGCTAAGGTTTAAAATAGTACCGACGGAGCATCTTGATAAATCGTACGTTTTACCTTATTAAAAAGAAACTCGTGCGTTTTACATTACAATAACGCACAAGTACGTAATGACATACATTACGATATTGAAATTGGTGAAATTAACCCTTTACGAGCAAATGTGTAATAAATTACTATTACTTATAATATTATAAAGAGGTAAAGTTTGTCATTAGTTACTGCGTAAGTATGTTTGTAAGGAATATTCTTAGAAACTACAGCACCGATTCTAAAAATTATTTCACTAGGTGGCTAGACCATCCCTCACTCGTATAGGTTATTTTTTTTTTTAATAAAATCCATGCGAAGCCGGGTGGGTCGGCTAGTAAATTATAATAGTAGCAAGCTAGGGTTATGTGGTTATGTGGTGGTAGGGTTATGCATTATCTGCCGGTCCCTGTAGTTTCATTTGATTACCGTCAATGTAAAAATTCTCAAGTAGCAATGCCTTCATCTTTTATTAACTGCCTAGGTAGGATCTTCACCAAAGTTGGTACGAACATCTAAATCTTCATCATCATCATCACATATCAACCACAAGACGTCTACTGCTGAACTTTGGCCTACCCGATAGGGTTCCAGAGCGGCCGATCTTGCGCTGCTGCACCCATCGGGTCCCAGCAACCTTTTTTTATCGGATCGTCGTTCCATCTAATGAGGGACCGTTTTTCGCTGCGCTTTCCAGTGCGTGGTCTACCGTCGAACCCCAACGGCCGTTAGTTCTTTAAATTATGAGCCGAAGTACTGTCTAAATCTTCAGTTTAGTTATAAATTGATAGAATAATACCAAATTATATAAGCGATCGATGTTTGATGAAGATGACCCAAACCAACCGGTTCGTGATTGCTGGCGAGATCGAAAGTTCACGTTTTGACATTTACATTTATCACCGTTCGTGATGTGTGTACCTAGGTACCTACCACGTTGTCTCTATATTGACAAGTACCAAAGTAGGTACGTACTGAGCATAACAATGTGGCACCTAACGGTAAGGATCCTTCTGGAAGTATACTACTTATAAAGTAAGATCAAAATACCTATAGGTACTTTTATCTTACATTCATTCACTATCCACACCTAATTCCTTTCGACGACTTCCGTGGCGCAGTGGGCGAACAGCCGGCTGAGGTGCAGGAGGTAGTGGGTTCGATTCCCGCCGCGGAACAAATGTTTGCATGATCTACAGATATTTGTTCCGGGTCTGGTTGTTTCTCTATATATTCTTCTGTATATTATATGTATTTACAAAAAAAAGTAAGTATGTAGGTATATAAGTATTTTATCAGATAACTGGTTCCCATATTACAAGCTTCGCTTAGTTTGGGGCTAGATAGCGCTGTATGAAATGTCCAGCAATATTATTATAATAATTAATGGATAAAAGCAATAAGTTTAAAATTGAAACCCGGCTACGTAATACCAGAGACCAGTAATATAAATAAAAAATTAATAATTTATATATAAATAATTTATATTACTGGTCTCTGGTAATACCTATGTCGATGTAACTTATGCCACCCTGACCTTAGTAAGTTTCGATTGACACCTCATTTATCAAAATCGGATGAGCAGCTTAGGAGACTACGGTGGAATATACATCCATAGACTGATAATAGACCTAACCCTTACTTTCGGCTTTGTCGTAGTCGGGTAAAAACTTGGGCGTAGCTAGCCCAACCTAGTTTTTGGTTATTCCCCACTCCATATTTTTGGTAGGTCCTTACAAATAGCTACAGTTTAGGTTGGACTAGCTAGCTAGCAAAACACATTGTTACTATTTTCTCGTGGCTCGTGTGCAATTAGTAGGTAGGTACGTAGCACGTAGGTAGATAATAATAAAATATAATCTAACATGTCATATCGCCGGGCTTTTTGCAGCGTCAAAGTTCGAGCCGTTCTCGAACCGAACGATCCTGGATACGTGACGATGTTAAGCGGCCTGACGGTATGACTCTTGTACCTTTGGAGAAGGGTTGGTGTGGGACGCCACGTGCGTCGATACCCTTGCACCATCCCATCTGTCTGGTACAGCATTTGGGGCCGGTGCGGCGGCAAATTCAGCCGAAGATCTCAAGCGACCCAAATATGGAAGTTTCGACAGAGCTTAAGTATTTGAGCCATTTGGGGTCGAGACCCTGGGTCCATGGGGTACCACCATCCCATCGCGTTTTCAAAATTATTTCTGGGTGACTGGTCGAACCGATGTGTGATTCGAGAGCTGGCGCTTATCTGGGTCAACGCATAAGCATTGCAATTCAGCGGGGCAATGAAGCCAGTGTCTTGGGGACATTTCCGTTTGGTAGTGATCTGGAGTAGTTGAGCTATTTATAGATCGTTTGCAACGGTTTTTAGATGATTAATATTCATATTCTTTATTGTACACAAATAAATTTACAGACAGAAACAGCTTACAAAATGGAAACGTACAAAGGCGAGCTTAACCCCAATAAGAGTTTTCTTCCAGCAAACCTTTGAAGATAGAGATAGTTGATTATAGTGGTGGGTACGTGCACAGAAAAGGGCATTGGAGTAAAATACTAATAATAATTCCGTTTTTCAATTCAATAAAAATAGTTTACAACTTTACAGTATATACCATATAACCAATAAATACCATAATAAATAAAATACTTATACATATTATAGTAGGTACATTATGATATAAGTGCGGTAAGTTGAAAATTACAGCCGAGGCGATATTGCTAGCCCGAGCCGTAGGCGAGGGCTACAAGAAAGCAGAGGCTGTCATACGACGTTTTATAACATATTTGCGAGGAAATAAATAAAACTCGGACTTTCTTAAACGAATAAATCTTTAATCACTTGTTAAAGCAGTTAGAAAAATTTGTTAAATTGATTATAATCAATTTAACGAATTGTTCAAATTTTTAAAATAAACATATGCCAACATATGTACATATGTTTTTATATTTTATCTCCCAAAGTTAATTTTATTCATAAAATGTTGACCACTTTTCTGACATAAAAACTCTTTGCTAAGATTTAATAAAGTACCGTTCGTTTTAGACGGAGCATCTTGATAAACCGCACGTTTTACCTTATTAAAAAGAAACTCGTGCGTTTTACATTACAATAACGCACAAGTACGTAATAGCATAAATACATTACGATATTGAAATTGGTGAAATAAGAGACCCTTTACGAGCAAATGTGTTATAAAAAATAATACCTATAAACCATACCTACATTACAGATAAACATACCTAACACATTATACAAAATATACATCATATACCTACTTATACATAATAACCTAAAAATTACAAGGACAGGTAAATGCTCTTTGACTCTAAGCTTAAAAGTGCTTGGTGATGGACTTGCGCGGATAAAGTGTGGTAGAGAATTCCATAGCTTGACTCTATGGACAGTAAAGGAGCCGCCATAGCGACTGGAGGAATGAGGAGGGGTTTTGAGAAGGAGGGATATTGATGACCTACAAGGCATCTCATGTGGGACAAGAGAATCAAAGCGCTCACAGAGGTAAGAAGGAGCTAGAGGATTGAAAAGAGTAACTAACTGTTTCTTCTGTATTTAAGTAATGTAAATAATTTTACATGATTTCTGTTATTAAAGCCATTTTGCCCCTTCATTTTGAATCTAATTGAAAATACCTGTTTGTACACTTTATACATATATAGGCAAATAAACATCTTTTTTTATTCCTTGAATGCCTAACGACTTGGATGACAGACAGGGCATGACTAGCAGGCCTACCTGCCTGCCAGATTGGGAGGCGGTAGGTAATTCAACTACACATATGTATAGGTACGCGAAGTTGCCAAACCGAAACACAGGAATTCTTCTTAGAGGAAGAAATAGGTATGGTGGTTCGTAGTACTTCCCCGGGCGAGCCTTTTTACAAGGAACTCATAAAAAAGATAAAAAATATCTATTTTTTCTCTTTAAGTACATAAAAATTTTAGGGTTGGAATCTTCTTGGTACGAAACTACCTACTTGTGTTAGAAGGCCCTCATACATACTGTTACCACAGAGAAATAATAATAGACGGGAAAATTCTTACTTACCAACTATTACTTGCCAGTTTTTCGGTCGCCCCTAGGGCCGTGAATCGCATTTACAGAGCAGTTATCGAGCAATGATCTACTTTCAGAGCTTGAGTGATGATTTTTTTTCATCCTTTCTTCTTTTTATGACTGCGGGACTTCTTTCGTAAAAAGAACTGCTGAAAGTTACAAGTCGTAAGTCACGTTCCTACTTCAAAGAGGTGCATTGAGTCGGATAGGGCGTTAAAATAAATTAGTACCTACTTTATTAAGTTATTTTGTTTTTTACAGTGTTTAGATTAGTTTATCTAACTATTTACCTAGGTACCTACCTTATAAACTAAGCACCTATTCAGATAACCTACCTATGTCGAGTCGAGGGTATAAGACGTTTCAACATTTAAATAATAAATACCAAATGGTAAAAGTCATTATTCAAGGTAAACCAGTCCGGTATTGGTGGCCAGTTCAAGTTGATCACATTTGATTTTAGATAATCACGTTTTATGCATAGACTTAAATGTGTCACTAATGGCACTCATGGGTACCATCAAGTATCATGGTGTCTTACATAGGGGTGCTTACCATGGAGTTAGACCCAGTTCCGGCGCTAACCCTACACAGGACAATCTAGCTGTATGTGTGTGCGGGTATCAGGAACCACATGGTACCAAATCAAGACCCAGAACAAATATTTTCAAATCATCATCATTTGTCCGAGTAAATTCTTAGTAAAATGCCCGATAAATGTCAGGCTATCATCATCGGCAGGTATCGCCTGCGCTCACCAAAATCTCGCATCTACATAACAATAGCTCTAAATTCCTTTTCCCCTACTGTTGAGAATATAGCAGCGGCCCAGAGACATAATATATTAGTAGACTAGACGTATAACAGCGGTAAATCCATCCGGCTATCATGAGCTATAGGCCTCCGCCGCCGCCCGCCGCCGCCGCCCGCCGCCCGAGAATACACGTATGAGCTAAATTAAAATTACTAGGTACCTAACACGATGGCTACATAAACAGTCTTGACCTTTGCTGGGATTCCTAGGAGCTGATGTACGTCATCCTTTCTTTAACATGCCTGACTCTACGGTTGCGTGCGGGTGATGGTATGTTCCTAAACCTTTAATAATGCGGACTTTTACACCCCATTTCCCTGTTCACATAATGTGCCCCACAAGTGAATGGGGCGCCTCAGGAACAAAGCGGAGGTACTTGAAAAACTCGTATACCGCTGACTGTGGATACGTGCGTGACTGCTTCCAAAGAAACAGGCGAAACTGCATATGAATCTGCAATGTAATATGTAATAACACGTAGTACTACATACATTGAGCAACGCGGCTTATATTTTGACATATACCTATCAATTAATGGCAACACTGTTTTCGCCCTTTCAGGCAGGCTAAATAATGGCAGCACTGAATACAAACGTCACATACAGGCAGTGTTTCCACTTTTTCAAATACCCCTTGTGGCTGCAAAACTACGTCGCGTTGCAGGTGCGACAGTTAAATAAAGAGTAGATAATTATATATATTAGGTTGGGGAAAAAGTTTCTTCGTATTTTTTAAGTAAATTCAAGACATTTTTTAATATAGTTTATTTACATTTAACTAAAGTATGTAGGTACCATTTTGTTCAATAACTTTTTGCCATCTTGTAAGTAGGGACATGATCCCATTGCTATAGAAATTTTGGGGATTCTGACCAAAATACCGCGACAAGTGGTTTTGGCAGTCCTCTCGTGATGTTAACCTGACACTGCCTAAAGAATTCTGAAGAGACCGAAACAGGTGGAAATCTGAAGGTTCAGGTTAGGACTATACGGCGGATGCATTAACACCTCCCAGCCAAACTCTCTTAATTTTTGCTGAGTGGCTAAAGATGTGTGAGTTCTAGCATTATCATGATGAAAAACCACACCCCTTCTGTTGATTAATTCCGGCAGCTTTCTCTCAACTTCTTGCTTTAATCTCATCAGTCGTTCGCAGTAGAGTTCAGAATCGATGGTTCTGCCTGGTGGTAACAGCTCATAATGAATAATGGCCTTCCAATCCCGCCACACACACAGCATCACCTTGTTGCCCTTGTTGCGAGTTAACCCGGGTTTCGCCACAGTCTGTGAAGCCTGACCGGCCTTTGACCACGACCTTTTTCGCACGTTCTTGTCGTACGTGATCCACTTTTCATCACCAGTTATCAGCTTCTTCAAAAATGGTTCGGTTTCATTACGTCATAATAAAGAATCATAAATGAGTACACGGTTCATTAGGTTTCTTTCAGTGAGCTCGTGGCTACCCAAATATCGAGCTTTTTTAAGTACCCAGTTTTTTTCAAATGCGCCAAAACTGTTTTGTGGTCAATTCCCAGTTCTTCAGCTACGTCGTAACTACTGATATGCCGATCGTTCTCCACTTTTTCAAAAATGGCATCAATTTTATCTGTAATAGGGCGACCAGAGCGACGTGAATCTTTGACATCAAAATTTCCGGATTGAAAACGCTTAAACCAAATTTGTGCTACTCTCACAGACACTGCACTAGGTCCATAAACATCGCAAATTTTTTTCACGGCTTGCGTTGCATTTTTACCTTTTTTGTAGTAAAATTTTAAAATGTATCGAATTTCTTCATTAGATTCACTCATCTTTACACTACGAAAAACAAATAAAAATCATACATTTTCCTAATTTGAATTTGGAATTATCTTCTTTAAAATGTAAACTTTGAATGGTACCAAAACCAGCCAGATACAAATAGTATAGGCAAAGAGATTTTATTACAAGTTCATACATACTATAATGCGAAAAGACTTTTTCCCCAACCTATTACTTACAGAGGTTAACTACCTAGTAGATAGATTAGCATAGATAAATAGGTAGAAAAACCATATATAGTTTAATACATTTATTTGCTTATGAATACTAACAGGAAGTAATCGATATTAGAGTAGAAGCTAGGGCTGAAAGAGCCTTTGACCTGGCTATGGGGGTGAGTTTAATTACTCTCTCTCTTGGGCAGATATTCAGACAGAAGCGAGCAGATACACACGTGGTGGAATAGTGTTCCGGAACTGAATGTCATCAGAGCCGCGGTGCTATGACTGGCGATGCGTGGTTGTAGCCGTGCAAAGCCACGTGGTGAGGAAAACTAGAGTTCCATGCGTCAGCCCCAAACATCAAACCACCGTAGCGTTTAACGGTAGGTTTTATCAGCTGTAAAGGTAAGTAGTAAGTAGGTCTAGTGAGTTCTAAGATAATACAGAAATACGGCAGACAGTCAGTTAAGATTGATGATCCACAGCAATGAGTGAAAACATTCCACACGGAGTAGAATCAAAAGGCTAGCTAGATTTACATAATTCGTGGTTCGAACCAAACTAAGATCTCGCGTAATCTTTGACTATCATAATAGTGCCACGAAATAAATAACCATCTAACTTGACCTACAGTTTCATTCAAATTACAGGTAACGGGAGCTCATGTAGTTTGGTTACTGTTTTTTGGGGTACAAACTACAGTTATTTTGGATTTTAGACTTTTACCTATATATGTGTCACTTAAGCTACACGCATACCAAATTACACCACTGTGGGGTCACTGGTGTACCCTGTGAATTTTGTCAAAATTTAGTTTTTATTATAGCTAATAACTTAAAAACTACAAGGTTTAATCAAAAAATAAAAACGGGGTCAAAATGTACTCAGAAATATCTTTTATTAGACGTGCCATTTGACTGGATAGTCTCATTTTGGTTATTTTTAGTCGTCTTCAACCCCAATATCTCAACAACCCCCCACATTTTTAGCTCATTTAGTCACATCAAAATTGTGCCATCACTATTTACCTATACTTATACCAAAATTCAAGATGATCAGATCAACGCTTCGAAAGTTATCCTCAGACAAACAAACATAGGTACATACAACGCCGATTTGCCCCAGTTGATTTAGAGATCTCGCTTCACTCGATTAATAAAAGAGCAACACAGAAATACATCCTAAATACTAAGTACCTACTATATAGGCACTAGCGATTAGAATAGACTCACCAAGATTTGGGATTGTTTGACCGAAGTCACGTAAATTAGAATGATTACATTGTAAGATGATGACTGGTCAAACGCCGATCGAAAAAGACAGCTTCCGAGCGCCTTGCTTCTTATACATGCGCATCAAAATAACATTCCAATCTGTGAAAATTTCCAGTGTTTTCGACGGCTGGACAAATAGAAAGAAAGAAACAAAGAATAGCCTGCTTAGATGCGGCTTGCACAACTACCAGGCCACTATGACTAGTGGTTTGGTACTATGTGCGAATACCAAGAAGAAGACCCTCATTACAAGTAGAAAATGCTACTATTAATAGGTATGGACCTATATTTCTACCGAACAAAGGCACGTAAAAATCCTTTTTTTAATATTATTATTATAATTAATTTTGTTTAGGTGTTATTATTTAGTGTTATAATATGACTTTGTAGGTTAAAATGATGCATGCCCTGAAAGGCAGAAATGTATTGATTCTGTATTTACTACTGACATCTTTGTAACATGACATATATTTCAAGCAATAAATACATTTGATTTGATTTGAAAGAAGTATGTATGTACTTACACGATTATAATCTACTTATACAATAATATATTAGAAACAGCAATATTTTGTGAGAAAGCACCTGTACCTTTATCAACATGATCCAAATCCGCGACAGCGAAAAAATGTAGTACTGCCAGAACAGAGCCTTGAAATATACAGCAAAAGTCCACATTTTACGCCATGAAAATATATCAATAAATATCAGTTCGTTTTTGAACCGAATATATAAAACCTTACTAAACTCAAAGATTTACTAGAACGAAAATGTTACCTACTATTCTCTGATTTGTTTGATTTATTATATTTATAACCACACAATATTAAAATGAATAATAACTCTATTTAATATAATAAATAAGCAAATAAGTGTATATTTCGCGAAATATGAATTTATTGAAGTCTGGAAACTGGAAAGATGGAAGGACTTTCCATTTGGAACGGTTCGTTAGAGGGATGGGGGAGAGGGGAGGGGAGGGGGGATTTTGGACCCCCCCCCACCCTCCCATTGGGTGAGGACTTACGAAACCCTAGTTATTGAGAAAATTAAAAAAATCTATTTTGAGGTTAAGTATGAAAAAACTTTTATGTTGGAAATGGGCAGGAGGGGTGAAGAGGAACGTTTTCATAGACTACTTTTTCTCCAACCCCCTGGACTCTGGGTGGGCTCCCGCCAGAAGCTCTTTATATACACTCTAGGGGTGTCACGCACAAGACTACGAGGGGTCGGGGTGCCCCGTGTCGATTCTGTCACTCTTTTTTAACCTAGCCTACTCAATTTGCGGTGCCCCGTCTCGATTCAGTCTACTATTTTTCGACTTTTTTCGACAAGCGGCTCACTAGTCAAACATTTGCACAAGACTCAACTCCGCAGCGGGGGAAGAAGCAGAATTTAAAAAGGACGCCATAAAAGAAGTTTACCTGGCTACCCACGTAAATTTCTTTTACAGGAGTAATAAAACGTCTCGACCGCAAGAGAAAGATAACACGACCAAATCCATTCAACAGTGAACAAATGTATTGAAAAATTTGTGAAAGCAATGTCAATGTCATTGCCAAATTCGAAATTCCTGGCAATAAAAATGTAAAACCTATGAAAAAACCCTATTATCTGTCACTGCCATGTCAATTTAGGTCGCAATAATCGATAGTACGCAAACTAAAACGTCAGACACTAATTTTCGAGTGAATTTCACAATCAATTATGGATTTTCAAAAATGAATTGATCGAGCGAAGCGAGATCTCCAAATCAACTTGGGCAAATCGGCGTTGTATATATGTTTGTTTGTCCGAGGATAACTTTCGAAGCGTTTATCCGATCATCGTGAAATTTGGTATAGGTACCTATAGGTAGGTAGTGATGGCACAATTTTGGTGTGACTCAATGATATTTAAAATGTTGGGGGTTGTGTAGATATTGAGGTTCAAGAGGGGTAAAATAAAATAAAATTAGACTATAAAGTAGAGTGGGATGTTAAATGAACGGTCTTCATTATTACATTTCAACCCTGTTTTATTTTTAGTTTAATTTTTGTTGTTTTTGAGCCATAATAACAACAAAACTTTGTCAAAATTCACAGGGTACACCAGTGACCCCACAATGCTGAAATTTGGTATTCGTGTAGCTTTAGTGACACAAATATAGGCAAAAGTCTGAAATCCAGAAAATGGAAGTTCCAATTTGGAAGTTGGAAACACTACTGTCATGGCCGGCCGCAAATGAACCGACGCTTTGGGGTCTATTATTTTAAGAAATAATTAGTTCCTTTTTAATGTAACGAAGGGACAAAAACTTCTACAATGTGTTCCAAGAGTGAAAATTATAATGAAGATCTGTTTGAATACCTTAGGGTTAGCGAAGATGAAGATGATTCTAACGCTGTGGAAATCCCATGCGAATTGGATGGCACCGTGTTACTATCGACGCTCGTTGCTCAGTTTCCCGGTGCTTGTGGATTGAAATATCGTCACCCTGATAGCAGGAGTGTGCGTGGCATCCGACTCAGCGATGGCAAATTACACCCGCCTACCGAAGTCGGCTGGGCGAAGCAGCTTTACGTTTGTGTGTTTCCCAAAGAAAATAAACGCAAGATGGAAGACGTGTCGCCTGAAAACTCAGCGGCTAAAACCAAACGATTGGAGAAGAAACTCACTTGTTCAGATTTGATATGTTTGGGGTTGCCTTGGAAAACAAACGAGGAGTCTATAAAGTCCTATTTTGAGCAGTTTGGAGAAGTTGTAATGGTCCAACTGAAGAGAGATAAAACCGGGGCCTTCAAAGGGTTTGGTTTTATACGATTTGCTACTTATGCTTCTCAAATGAGAGCCCTCGCTCAAAGACACAACATTGATGGCCGCTGGGTAGATGTCCGTATACCTAACTCTAAAGAAGGTGTGGTTCCTCAAATGCCTTGCAAAGTGTTTGTTGGTAGATGCACTGAGGACATAACTGCTGAGGATCTTCGTGAATATTTCTCAAAATTTGGAGAGGTGACAGATGTATTTGTGCCTAGGCCATTTAGGGCTTTTGGATTTGTCACTTTTCTTGACCCTGAAGTAGCACAGAGTCTGTGTGGTGAAGATCATGTCATCAAAGGAGCATCAATATCTGTCTCAAGTGCTGCACCAAAAGTTAAGAACAAGCCTAATCAGAATTGGAAAGAAGAACCTTATGGCCAGAGCGGTTGGGATAACAGTCGTTCTGGGCCTTCAGGTGTGCCCGGTGGTAACGGTGGCAACAATAACATTGATACGCTCAACATGCAAAACTTGGGAATCAATCCTAATGGAGGTCCTCCTCCTAACTTCAATTTACCTATCAGTTTAGTAGCTGCAGCACTCAATCAGGCTGGATGGGGTGGGTTTTTGGGTGCTCCAGGCAATGCAGGACCTAACAATTGGCAAGGACCACCAGGTAACTCAAAAAATTGGAACAATCAAAGCTGGGGCCAGAATGGTCCCCCTCAATCCTGGAACCAAGGTAGCAATCAGGGCTGGAATGGTGGTAAGGGTGGAAACTGGAACCAAGGAAGTTGGCCAAATGGTCAAAACTGGAATGGTAATGGCAACCCTGGATCCAGCGGAGGATGGAGCAACAAGCCCCAGACATGAGGTGAGATGCTTCTAACACCAATATAATCAGAGAGGTCTGTGTGATGATGTTGTGTTGTTTTTAAGATACAAAATTTTAATTTTATCTTCAAGTAGGTTTATCTTCATTTTCACTAAGTAATTACAGTTGCCTATCATTTGAAAGATACTTGACTATAATCAAATTAACAGTTTTTTATAGAAATCAGTCTATTTGACGAGAGTTAAGTGTCTTGTAAGCAGTAAGCGTATTGTGATTAGTTAGTGGAAATGAGAATTAGAAATGTAATATAAAATTGTTGTGGTAGATATTATCACAGGCATATTCAGAATGTTATATGAAATTGGTGATTTGTACTAGATGTAAGTTGACCGGGGCACTGTGTGTACTGTGTAGTGATGCAGTGTGATGGGCGCTTTGATTTAATAAAGATGTATGAACACTCTGTGATGGATGTTTTACTTGATTTGACTGGGAATGTTATAATTAATCTCATATTCTCATATTGAGTGAAAGATTTTTTCATTTGTAACATTAGGGGTCTGAATGTGAACTTAATCTATGAGTGAATCTAATCATAGATGAACAAGATCATAGTAGGTAGATAACTTGAGATGCAGCAGTATGGGTGCCTTGCAAGACATGAATGTGGCTGCTACAGTGTTCCCAGACTGATGAAAGCTGTCCCGTCTTAACATCCATGGATGGCTGCGGTAAGTTGCAAGAGAGCATTTGTATGGTTTTCTTAATAGCGTTTATTGAATGAACCAAATGTATCTTATGTACATTCTTCTTTTTTGTGCAGTAGAAATTGAAAACTGATTATGGCTTGCCAGTCAAGAATGTGAAAATCTGGTGTGAAATAATAATTGTGGTAATGTTTTCATTTATTTTTGAATGCTTATTGAGTGGTAATGTACAATCTAGAATGTATTTTAAAATGTAATGACAAATTTCATGTACAGCTTCACCGACCAAATTTCATGAGAATTAATGGAAATGTGAATGTCATCATCATCAAGCAAAGCTCTTGGATTTATGAAAATCGAACTTGAAGCACTGCAAAAGGTATTTACTAATTACATTTTTATTTACACCACATATTGTATATGAATAAATAATGAAGGCCTTTACCTAGAAGCGGGTGAAGACAGGCTGCAATCTACTGGTGATTATTATGATGAATCATAATCTTTAGTTAGTGGCTTGAGTACTTCAGGATTGTACCTACCAAATACACCGATGGAAACTGACAAAGTAACCATATGGTAATAATTAAATTGCAAAAATAACACCTGATAATCTAAGGACCAGATTCTAGAATTATGCTAAAGCAAGAATCAGGCATGTTTTAATTGTAGAAGGAACTTTCAATATGCTCTGGCCTCATTTCTAGTTCGTGATAATGCCAAGTGTAGACAACACCTAGGTATGCCTTAGGTAACACTTAGGTTTTCCATTAATTTTTCTTACATTTTCAGGAAAATCGCGTTTTGCAATGGGTGTGCAAGATCATACGCTGAACTACGTGACTCAATGTAACATTGCGAGAAGCTACAAGCAGGGCTTATATAGCTTTGCAACGGGATGTTAAACAAGTGTCGTCAAACTGGCAGGCTTAAATACCTCTACAGACCGTGATCAACATTTTATGCTTGTTTTTGTGATGAAAGAGCTGTCTTCTAAATGTTGTCACTCTGATTAAAATGGCATAGTGGAAATACATGTACCTAGTTTTATTTCTACAGAGACACCTGATGTTTCTACAATGATAATCAATTCTGAAGCTTCAATAGGCAGGTTAACTAGGTAAGTCCTTTATGGTCTGTATTAGAACTTAGGTAGAATGGAATACTTCCTAATAGGTAGGAATGTTGTAGCTATACCACCAACTTATCTGGCTTGGTGGAAAAAATTGAAAATATTACGAAAATGGCCACTTTGAAGGTTTCGGAATGGACTCCTGCATCAACTGTGTTGATGAACCTCATTGTTAACAGGTTAGCTGTCCGATGAGGCACATGTGCCTCATGGGTGATTGCACTGGTACGTCCATGAGGCATATGTGCCTCATGACCAATGATGTAGATAATGCAATCGATCTATCGATAATTTTTTTTAATAATTATATTATTTGTAGCATTAGTAAATTATACTACAACCAAATTCTACCAACCTAATTGAATGGTGCAATTCAATAACAGAAGATTGTTTTCAAAAAGATATTTTTCAGATGTCTAAAGTGTTACGAACATAAACGTACATTTTATCATTAAACGTAAATAATTAATTTCTTATCATACTCATCTAACATTAGCAATTACCGATATAATTAATTTCAATCACTAGGACACATAAAGTATCATAAAATACTTGAAGAGAATGACGTAACTTAATACGAAACTTCATGAGCGTTAGCTGTCATTATTTACTACGAGGACGTGTACAAAGAAGATCGAAACTTGCTTCGGGACAGCTAACCTGTTAATGAAATACCTATTCAACGACACCACAAATGATCACCCTCTACTAGCAGTAGCTCCTCAATATAAACTAACAATGCCACAAATCTCTCACTCCTCCGTGAGCGCATTTAGCTTGAAAAGGGGTACGAAGTTCTCGCTTCACGTATTATATATAGATTTGGTATATAAGTACATGTTCCGCTTACTATCTCAATTTGGAATCTTAAGGTAGGTGGAATACATTGTGTTCGCGCACCTACTGCGCTCCGCGCTCCTGCAACCTGCTCAAATGGAGTGACTGCACGCTCCTGGAGCAAGGAAATTCCACTCTCTATGGAGCACAATGCGCGAACATAAAGGATACACACTTTTAGGTGGGATGTAATTTTACCCTTCTTCCGACGAAACATTTCCAGGGTGGTCATGATAGCCTGACTGGTGTAAGTGAGCCCTAGAGCCAAATAAAGTAGACGACAGCGCAGCGCCATCTTTTGAGTTAAGCCTAAGAACCCTTAGTATTGTTTACTACCGACAGGTAGTAGGTATGCAACTATAATCTGCTGCACTAATAGTTTTAACTGTTGGCAATAAGAGGATGTACCTCTCGACTTTCAATCCGAAAGTGTAAGTTCAAATTTCTGCTCCAATAAATAAATAAATATTTATTAATTGACGACCTCCGTGGCGCAGTGGGCGAATAGCCGGCTGAGACGCAGGAGGTAGCGGGTTCGATTCCCACCGCGGTACAAATGTTTGTATGATTTACAGATATTTGTTCCGGGTCTGGATGTTTTTCTATATATTATAAGTATGTATTTACAAAAAAAACGTATATAAGTATTCTATCAGTTATCTGGTTCCCATAGTACAAGCTCTGCTTAGTTTGGGGCTAGACAGCGCTGTGTGAAATGTCCAGCCATATTTATTTATTTATTTAATATTGCTGGAAATTTCACACAGCGCTATCTAGCCCCAAACTAAGCGAGCTTGTAATAAGGGAATCAGATAACTGATAGAATACTTTTGTTTTTGTGAATATAGGTATACTTATAATAATGTAGAAAAACATCTGTGAAAAACACCCGAAACAAATATTAGTAGATCATGCAAACATTTGTTCCGCGGCGGGAATCGAACCCGCCAGCTCATGTGTCTCAGTCGGCTAAACACCCTCTGCGCCACGGAGTCGTCGAAAGTTATACCAATAGTTTTTTTTTCTACACATCACCGTGGCTAATTTAAAATCTCGAAAAGAATCCAATCGCTGTCATAAAATAAATTTGCATCGAGTGCCAAAGGTCTGATGTTAATGATAATTTACAAAATAAAATCGAATCCAATATACATAAACTGTCCGGCACATCCCGGACAGATCCGGCGTTTTAATATACAGTGTGTCCCTGGATAAAGTGCAACCCCGAAAGGGGGTGAAACTAGATCAAATATTATCGACAAAAAAATAGAAAAAAAGAATTAAAAAAATTTAGTATATACTTTATTGATGAATTAAAATTTTTATTGCTCACTAATGACTCTATT
Source organism: Philereme transversata (assembly GCA_963924445.1). Classification (NCBI taxonomy): domain Eukaryota; kingdom Metazoa; phylum Arthropoda; class Insecta; order Lepidoptera; family Geometridae; genus Philereme; species Philereme transversata. The sequence goes on along the minus strand of OZ004350.1, from coordinate 10,535,230 downwards.
TAATAAAAAAATGATTTCTTCCAAAGTAGTAGGTCTATTTTGTTAAAATAAAAACCATAATCATGTCAGATATGTGACGATGACGATAAAATAACAAATAACTCACAAACAAGTGGCTATCGTGACTTAAAGTTTAATTTTTGTATTAAAATTACATTTTTTAGGCTGTTTTTTTCCAATAAACTCCAAAAATCTTAAAATTAAGCCTATAATACTAGAAATTTTTATGACTTTTTATTATTGTCTATCATAATAGCTTTTAAATAAAATAAAAACCTACGTTCTAACATAAAAAATGTGCTGGCTAGGAGCATTCAGATGTCAGCGATTTCTCGCGGAGAGAACTCAGTCAATCGCGGCATCTCCACAACACAACAAAGTACAGTCAAAAACGTAACAAAAAGTCAAAAACAAAACAAAAGCAAAACAACGTAACAAAAACTTGAAGGCGCAGTAAGGTACGGTAGGCGGTAGCAGCGGCGAGAATATCGGAGCGACTGGCGTGCCTTGTTGTGAGTCCTGTTTCGATCCCCACCCTTCATCTTTCATAGAACAGGCCCAGCGACCATAATCTACAACAATATAAGTTAAAAAAGGGTCTCTACCTGAGTGGTGACGTAATCAGTGGTCAACTTTAAAAGCTCCTAGCCAGCACATTTTTTATGTTAGAACGTAGGTTTTTTTTTATTTAAAAGCTATTATGATAGACAATAATAAAAAGTCATAAAAATTTCTAGTATTATAGGCTTAATTTTAAGATTTTTGGAGTTTATTGGAAAAAAACAGCCTAAAAAATGTAATTTTAATACAAAAATTAAACTTTAAGTCACGATAGCCACTCGTTTGTGAGTTATTTGTTATTTTATCGTCATCGTCACATATCTGACATGATTATGGTTTTTATTTTAACAAAATAGACCTACTACTTTGGAAGAAATAATTTTTTTATTAAATAGAGTAATTAGTGAGTAATAAAAATTTTAATACATCAATAAAGTATATACGAATTTTTTTTCTATTTTTTTGTCGATAATTTTTGATCTAGTTTCACCCCCTTTCGGGGTTGCACTTTATCCAGGGACACACTGTATAGCCCCCGCAGTAGTACAAATCAACAGAAAGTATAGGTTACCCTCGCTCGTGGACCTACTTAAAGGACTTTAAATAGAGTAGGTCTAAAACTGGGATATTTTTTGTATTATGACAGGATCCGTTTGAAAATAGCGTAGGTAGTAGCTACACTGCGATCAAACCGTGCAGGTAGGTCTAATACTGATCTATGTAGTCTGAAAATTCTGCTGCTACAAAGAATCAAGGTTCAGTGGGAGCAAGAAAACAATGTATTAATAAAACGTAAAACTAATGAGGATTTAATTATAAAATTTAATTATACGGTACATATCCTACCTATAAAGCATTATTAAATAAATTATTTTCAATTACAATTAATCTTAAAATAATATCGGTGAGTTTTATTGCTTTTTTTTATTTAAATTAATTCTGATAAAAGTGGATGAGAGCTATTTTTTTCAAATTCTTAGTGCTTCAAATTAATTTAAAATATGCTGAACACAATATAATTGATGAACATTTTTATTTCTAATTGTATTATAAATAATCAATATTGCTGGACATTTCACACAGCGCATCTAGCCCCAAATCAAGCAGAGCTTGTACTATGTGAACCAGATAACTAATAGAATACTTATATACTTTTTTTTGTAAATACATACATATTTGTAGATCATACAAAGATTTGTTCCGCGGCGGGAATCGAACCCGCTACCTCCTGCGTCTCAGCCGGCTATTCGCCCATTCGGCGGAGGTCGCCATGCGAGTGGTTATTTGTTTATTTTTAATTTTGTTTTGTTAATTTTAATGTACAATACATCAGAATGTTATCTGTACAGAAAGCTGCCAATCAAATGTTTGATGATTCCTGAAGGCCACTTGAGACCCCAAGAGATCATAATTGAACAATTTTAAGTTTTAACTTTGGTACAGCTTTGATGAGTCATTGGCAGAGCCTGGTAATGTACACTATTGACATGAGTTTTTTTCCGCGATTTTTGCTAAATTTGATGTATAATCGCATACAGTTATCTAGAATGCGTATTATGAAGAGCAGGCGGACTAAGTCGCAGTTCAAGCACAATATTAGATTTAACTTTGTGACATGAATGCAAAAAAATCCTATGGATGTACAGGAGGCATTCTGCCTAACATACATGAGACTAAGAAATTAGATTTATTACACACACTATATAAATATAATCACAATAATTTCATAAAATGCACTAATGAGAGGTAATTTATACTTTTAACTTTTTGGCCGGTCTGAGAGCATGGTTGAGCGTCACTTGCCGCTTGACTGCAGAGCGCCTCGTCCGCGGTTCGTTCAGTTCCGCTTCTAACTGGCGCGCGAATTCTAAATCGCTTTTCTCTTGCTCAATTATCTTTTCTATCCTAAGCTGCTCGTGCAATATCTGTTTCACTTCGCAATTCTTCAATGGACTAGTCAAATTTTTTACAGCTAAATTGACTTTGTTATTATTTGTTGAAACTAAAGGGCTTCCTTCTTTTTTAGCTGACTTTTTAGAATCACTCCTAAGGTACGGCTTTCTGTCTGAAGCGGCTTTTCTTTTGATTTTCTTTTTTTGAGGCGTAGTCTCATTTTCATTTTTAGTTAAGCTTCCCATTGATCTAGTACGTCTCAAATTGGTTTTAGTAGTTTTTAATTTAGTGATTCCATCAGCTTGAACAACCTGCTTGTTTCCATTTTGTTTTCTTTTGATGGGTGTTAATGGCGCGTCACCGGGGCTGGCACCTGTCATTTTCTTGGCTTTAGCTCTTATTGTAGTATCACATTTTACAGGTTTATCCTGAAAGGACATACAGAAATATTTTATTTTATGTTTTATCCCGTTGCGAAAGGCGGAAATGCGGTGAGACCTTCGCCCAACAATGGGGCAACATGGGCTAATAGTAGTACTTTAATTAGGCAGACAAGCTGTGAGAGGTCACCGTGTCGACGCCTGCGTAGTTCGTTCGACATAAAAGTGAGATGGCAAACCACGAGATGTTACTACAGTGCGAACTAATTAACTGTAAAGCTATATACTATTTTATTGAATTAAACTGAATTTTAATTTAAATTTTCTCGAAAATGTTTTAATTGAACCTGAACTTAACGTAAAGCCCCTGAGAAAAGCATAATCAAAACAATTTGAATAATAAAATGATAAGATTTTAAAATAAAACTATCTGAAAGCCATAGGCCAATTGGAATTTACCTGGTTTACTTTTAGCACATTTAAGGCGATCACAAAAGCAGATGGCAGTCTGTTGGCGATTGATAAACTTCGGAGTTGGCAGAGGCTATCAAGGTATTGTGTACGATCAGGAGGCGGCTCGTAGCTTGGAGACGAGGAGGCCGGCGTAGCACGGACTGCTGGTATGCGAAGTGGCAGATCTTTGTTGATACTGAAACCAATTCACATATTCGAATAATTGAAGGTTCATAAGTTCTAAACAACGAAATTAAAACATGTACTAAAGGGAGACCTGATCCCGAGCAACACAAAAATCGTTCATAATCAGAATGTCATTTAGTGGATGATATTGTACATATTGTATTTTCTAAAGGTAATAAAATAAAACGTCATGATTATCGTAAAACGAAACGTGAGATTACGTCGGTCGGCGTCGTATAGTAATAATAAAAAAAAAAAAAGGGGAAAAAGTCTTTTCGCATTATAGTATGTATGAACTTGTAATAAAATTTCTTTGGTTATACTATTTGTATCTGGCTGGTTTTGGTATCATTCAAAGTTTAAATTTTAAAGAAGATAATTCCAAATTCAAATTAGGAAAATGTGTGATTTTTATTTGTTTTTCGTACTGTAAAGATGAGTGAATCTAATGAAGAAATTCAATACATATTGAAATTTTACTACAAAAAAGGTAAAAATGCAACGCAAGCCGTGAAAAAAAATTGCGATGTTTATGGACCTAGTGCAGTGTCTGTGAGAGTAGCACAAATTTGGTTTAAGCGTTTTCAATCCGGAAATTTTGATGTTAAAGATGCACGTCGTTCTGGTCGCCCTATTACGAATCAAATTGATGCCATTTTTGAAAAAGTGGAGCAAGATCGGCATATCAGTAGTAACGACGTAGCTGAAGAACTGGGAATTGACCACAAAACAGTTTTGGCGCATTTGAAAAAACTGGGTACACAAAAAAGCTCGATATTTGGGTACCCCACGATCTCACTGAAAGAAACCTAATGAACCGTGTACTCATTTGTGATTCTTTATTACGACGTAATAAAACCGAACCATTTTGAAGAAGCTGATAACTGGTGATGAAAAGTGGATCACGTACGACAAGAACGTGCGAAAAAGGTCGTGGTCAAAGACCGGTCAGGCTTCGCAGACTGTGGCGAAACCCGGGTTAACTCGCAACAAGGTGATGCTGTGTCTGTAGTGGGATTGGAAGCGCATTATTCATTACGAGCTATTACCACCAAGCAGGACCATCGATTCTGAACTCTACTGCGAACAACTGATGAGATTAAAGCAAGAAGTTGAGAGAAAGCGGCCGGAATTATCAACAGAAGGGGTGTGGTTTTTCATCATGATAACGCTAGCCCTCACACATCTTTAGCCACTCAGCAAAAATTAAGAGAGTTTGGCTGGGAGGTGTTAATGCATCCGCTGTATAGTCCTGACCTTGCACCTTCAGATTTCCACCTGTTTCGGTCTCTTCTGAATTCTTTAGACAGTGTCAGTTTAACATCACGAGAGGACTGCCAAAACCACTTGTCGCGGTATTTTGATCAGAAGCCTCAAAATTTCTATAGCAATGAGATCATGTCCCTACCTACAAGATGGCAAAAAGTTATCGAACAAAATGGTACCTACATACATTAGTTAAATGTAAATATACTATATTAAAAAATGTTTTGAATTTTCTTAAAAAATGCGAAGAAACTTTTTCCCCAACCTAATCTTTTGCGGGAAACGCATTTCGATAATGATTTAAAATATATTTTCAATAGTGTGTGATTTTACTATCAATGAGTCTTTTTGATTGCTACTTTCTTATCCGATCGTGTTAATATGTGGATTTGTTCCACCCAGGCTGGCCTTGCTAAAGAATGCAAAGAAATGTGGAAATATTTGCTCAGTTATGGGACAGGGCATCAAAAAAATTACTAACCTTACTGATCTTGATGCAAGAATAGGTTTGAAAAAACATAACTCCTCTCTCATAGAGTCCACACTTGCAGTTTCCTTTCTATTTTCCGAGAGATTGATTTTTTGCTGTAGGATTCCAGAGTAAGGTAGAGGCAGAGAGACGAGCAATGAGGGCACACCGTTTTTAGTTTTTATCTTAAGTTTATCTTCAACCTCAACGTTTTTATCCTCTTTTGTTTTAGTGTCTTCATTAGGCTAAAATATAAAAGTGGAATTTAGAACAAGTCGGTGCTAATAATATTATACATTGCATGTTTAGTTTGTTTAATTCAATTCAATCAACTGATGAAATAATCAAAAGTGTAAGACAACTAGTGCTAATGAAAATGTGGCAATTAAAGCAATTTTTTTTATTTGATTATGCATTGTAATCTATTAAACATGAAGTAAGCTCTAGTCCTTACACACTCTAAACATAAGGTTTGTTTTCTTTGGTAAGTTTTCTTAACTCACCTTTTCTTTCAACTTATCCCCATTCTCTTTGTTCCATAAACCTGGAATCAGTTTATTCTTCTTTTCAATGATACTTTTAATTAGTCTATAGCTAGGAACCATTTCTGGGGAAAGTGCACCATTGATTTGCCTGATAACCGAGGCCTTAGCTTTGGGACTATCTACGACTTCAGAGGGTGGAGGGCTGTAAGAAATTCCAATATTAATAGTACTATTGAATAAGGACATGCATTATCAACATTGAACAAAAATATGGTGCCACCAATTATATAATCAAGAATACAACTAGATATGGGGTTTATACATCTGGCTAGATAAATTGTGGCACTCTATTTACATTTGACAAGTTTATATTGACTGTGTTTCATGCAACTAAACAAACCATATGATTACATAACATTGTGATGTAGAAGAAATTATGACCTACTTTTTAGTAGTTACTTTGTGTTTTGATAGGTAACTATCTAGTCTTGTATCCTTAAGTCTAGGTTTGGGTATGTTTTTGCAAGGGGTGTTTGGAGGTGGCACAACATGTTTCAAACTTTCTTTTTGCATTTCAAGAGCAACAATTTCATCTCTTTTCAATGATTCTAAATGCTTTCTGTGTACTTCTTCCTCTTCTTCTTGTAGCTTCCTGCAATATTTACAAAAACTAAAATTTTGCTTATTTAACACAAAAATCACATTAACAAAGTGCTAGACATGGAGCCAAACTCCTTAGTTAGAGACAAAATTGTGTACTAGTTTACATGTTCATATAAAGATTGTTAAAAAAGGGAAGGGAGTCCTTGACCCATCAGTGAGAACAGATAGTCTAGTTAAATAAGATTTTAATAAAATGTGATTATAAAAAAAAAAATAGAACAACAAAGTGCATCTTAGGCTAGCTACCTATGATGAATTCTATTTTATTGTAAACTGTATTGTGAATTCAACTTTACTTACTTTGCTAGTAACTCTGTCTCCTCAATTTGTTTTTGTTCTAACTGCAACCGCTCATTTCTCAACCGTTTTAATTCAGCTTCAAATTCAGATCTTATTTCTCCAGGAGCACTCAATCTGGGCCGGAGTTTTTCTGTAAGAGAAACTTAACAGTTAGTACAAAAATGTAATAAATATAAATAATAAAATAACATTGCTAAAACCTCTCATCTACAATACAACTGGTTAATAAAACTATTATAAGGTTAATAAAAAGAGTTTGTTTAGTTTAGTAAGTAAAATGCTTAGTTTTGGTATTTTCTTTAGAAAATTATGGAATTTCACAAGAATTTCAAACAAACATTACCTTCTGGATGAGTTATGTCTTCTCCTCTAGACCGGGCGTCGACTTCAATTGAGAAATTAGTTTGAATATGATTCCAAAGCCCAATATTCACTACACTCCTTTGTTTTGTTGATTTTCTCAGCCAAGATCCAATTCGCAATCGACACAAGGGACAACACAGGGCATTATTTTCTATATTACTATTGAAGCAACTCAGACAAAAACCATGAAAACATGGCAAAGTAACGGGTTGTATTAAAATTGATTGACAAATAGGGCAAATAACATCTTGTAATTGTAAATTCTCTAGTTTTAACAATTTATTTTCGACTTTCGACAGCCGCTTCTTTGACTTGGCCGCCATTTTTCATAAATTTGTTTTTTTAGTCAGTCAATCCAATCAGTATGTTCCTGGCAACAACAGCCAGTTTTATTAGAATCAATCAAATTACCAAACATCATTCTCGCATGCACTTGGATAGCACCCACAGAGTCGTTACATAGAACCGATATACTTTTTTCACCGGTTTTTATTGCTCCGTTTGCTGAAATCCCTAAAAATCTATGAAAATCAACTGTACCAACCTAACAAACAAAGAGAAGCCATGTTGATATTTTCTTTCTTTTTCCGTCATGTACCGACTCACATGTATTTGAGAACGAGAAACGATCGCGAAAGAAACTACGAGAAGTATGGTGGTTACTACAGGATTTTAGTTGATTCTTTTGTTCTTCAATATTGTGGTGGATATTAACAAATGTTAAAGTGCTATAGTTTGGAACTTTTGTGAGTTCAGAACGAAGTGGAAATGTCCTCGATGCATTTCGTGGTCCATCCACTACCTGGAACTGAAGATCAGTTGATAGATCGGTGAGTAATTATTTTATCATACTGATAGACTCCATTTCGTACCACATTAAGAAATTCAGCTTGCCATAGTAGCATCTTTCCAAAGCTTTGTACTAGAATTGGCTAAAGACCACGTTTCTGTGATTTTTGCTTTGTAATCCAGATTATGCGAGAAAAACCTAATATCCCGAACATACAATTTGTCGATTTTGTTATCAGCTCAAGCACGGGAATTCTTCCTTTGACGTAATCACTAAGTTGCGAGAATGTCAAACTGAATTCATTTGGCTATCGTAAATCGTAATCAGTAATTGATGCCGTGATTGTGGTTATTCTCAGTCCTTCAGGATTGCCTTTCATGAATCTTTGTAACAGGAATCTATTTACCATTTTCCCGAGTTAAATAGTGCCCTCCTTCTAAAATAGACTAGATTATTCATCATTTTCGGCATAAAATTTACTAACTTACGCTTACGGAGCACTTCTGTAAAATTACTTGGGTATCTTTGTAAGAGTATTGCTTGTGTTGTTATGTCCTATGAAATTGCTTAAAACCACATTGGTCATGAACTTTTTAGCAACACTGCTAGGCTGTTACTTTGCAGAGTACTGAATGCAACAACAACCTTCTTTATTATCTACCTATCTATCAATAATCCAAATCTTAAGAGTAGGACCTCGAAATAGATGTCAACAATTTATGATTGCAAATGTGACAATGGAAATTGATGTAATCGGATGCTAGACAGCCCTACATGTTAAAAATTAATGATTAATACCCAGAATCATCAATGTAACCTTTAGTTAAAATTAAAGAATCCTGACTACCATAATTTGAGAGTCTGGAATGAACAGGTTCTTTTTAGGCTAGCTTACTACTTCTTCACCACACCATCACATAACATCAGGTGAGGAAACACTTGACTATTCCCAATAAAATTTCAACAATGCATTCCTCTTCTATATCTACTTGTAATTTACTCACAGGAAGAAATTTCAACCTAGACCTTATCCTATATCTTTTAATGTAATTAATAAAAGTTTTGAATTTGATGTAATGAATTTAATAGAGTGTGCAATTTCTGTATATCTCTACAGTTGAATGGGACTGAATGCAAGATTTATAGTTAACAAGCTCTTCTTAATCCAGGTTTAATATTGATTGATTGAAAATTCATTATTGCATAAAAATTAATATATCTGTACATAGGCAAACTTAATGCTAGCAAGCATCTCTTCCAGTTAATCTTTGCCTAATGTGGATAATATGTTTTGTAGGATCTATCTATATGTTACAGTCAAAACTCAGGTTGTGAGGATTTATTTAAAAATTATCATAAGGGTATTTCTGGACATGTCGAATTTCGGCACTCATAAGCGATTCCGCCTAAACAAAATTTTGACTGACAATCTCTGTCAGTTTTGACCTATTTTTAGCGTTTAGGGGCAGCTTCCGATACCAGGCAACCAAGTGTTGGAACAATATTCCCCCACCAATTCGACATTTAAAATCACAGTTTATCTTTAAAAAACGTTTAAAATCCATAATAATTAGTAAACAAAAAATTGGGTTGCCTGGTGCGGGAAGCATTAGTGCACCTTTCACGTGCTAGCCGGTTGGGGTATTGTTTTGACCAATTTATTATTTTGATTTATATGTATGTATATGTTCTGACTTTATTTATCTTTATTACATAATATACTATTTTGACATTTTAAACTATATATTGTTATATTTTGACACAAAATGACATAATTACCTACCATGACACATTTTATTTTTCATTTGACAATGCAATACTCTCAAGGTCTAGTGGCTAAATGGAGCGGTCTCGACAGAATATCAGCGCTTTCCTTTACGGCGGGCATAATGCTGAGTCGAGTCCCATTTACTGCTGTAGCACACAGTATCTACCAGGTTCTCCCTTGTGTTTTTGTTTATTTTACGTTTATACTATTTAATTGTTTCTTTTTTTTGTATTTTCTCTGTTTTAGAATGTAACTGTATTGTATATTGTGTGCTAATGTAGTGAATAAATGATGGTCTATGTCTATGTCTATGTTTGCAGTCAAAATGACCAGTTATGAGTTTTGACTGTAACCTACATACAAAATTTCATCATGGTCCAGCGGTTTAGTTGAACGTAAAAAACAGGCAGAGATATTGTTACTTTCAAATTTATAATATTAGTATGGAATATACAGTTTGATTCTTATTGCTCTTTCTTATTGGATGCCAAATTTGATTACAATAGGAATGCGGGAGTAATTGGGGTGTGAGGTGTGACACATAGTCAATATTGAATGTTCCTTTTTACTATATTGATCCACTTTTCACCATTTGGGTTCGAACAAAACAGGTTAGAAGCATTTAATAGTAACAGTACTATTTTGTTAAAAGAAAAGATTTTGATAAACTTTAAGAAGTCTGTTTTATTTCTAATTCATTATGCTTGTTGCAAATGTTGCAATGCAAAATTCACACAATTAGTTAGTTTTGTATTCTTACTGCAACTGTCATTTATTTTATGTTGTATCAGCAAGTAGTTCTATGATCAATAGATTAGTTGGTAAGTTATACTGAAAAACCATTGCAAGCAATATTACACAGTACTATATTTCAAAATTTTCATAAATGAAATGTTTGTAAGATCAACCAGTAAGTTTTAACAAAAATATAACAGACTTCAGAAAAAAGAAAATCTATAAAAATTGCAAATTGAAGAGTTTGATGATTATTATTATTATTTAAATTTTTTTTTTATTGACCTTGCGTCGTTCTTTACGACGATGTCAGTTCCATAATTGTCTACAGTAACAAATAACTACACAGCATCCTCCTTCAGCAGGTCTTATGTGGACCGGTAGAGCATGCTAGCTGAGTCAGATGTTTGTTCAGCTAACACACTCTGAAACAGGCCCACATCAATTTGGTTTACTTTCAGCGCTCTGTGCAACTCCTCTCTCATAGATTGACTCCGGACACTCTCCGTTAAAAGGTGGTCTACATCCTCCACCACCCCACCTCATGATTTTATAATGCATCCTGTCATCAGATCTTGACCAGATTTATATGGGACCACCCCTGAGGTACCCTTTGTAACAAAAAAGACTCATCAAAATCTGACAATGTGGAAAAGAATTATCTCTGAATATAAATAAAAAATGTAAAAAAAAAGAAAAAAAAGTCAAATATTTTTATTCATTAAAATCTTCACTTTGAAACGTCAATTTTACTGCCTGTTCCTTTGCAACCAAGCCAGGAAAGAAAGGCAAGAAACAAGGCTGGTTGTTTTTTTTAATGATCCTTTTAGAATACATAACAATACAGAAAATAAATTACGTCTAAATTGTTCAATAATTTTGAATGAGTTGGAGCCATTTCAATCCCAAGCTTCTCTATCATCTAAATAATCCGATTTTATATAGTAGGCATTTTTATAAAGATTTTGTTTAATTACATTTTTAAATTTGTAAATTATCAATTTTTGTACATCCCTTGGGAGTTTGTTATAAAAGCGTACACCTTGCCCTTTAAACGATTTACTAACTTTATGGAGTCTACAAGTAGCAACAGCGAGTTTATCTTTATTTAATTTAAAATTGTGATTATCGCTATTTTTCTTAAACAAACTAATATTTTTGTGAATGTATGAAAACCTGATGTAAGATCAGGTTTTCATACATGTATCATGTCATAATATTTATTTATTTAAACTTATTGCGTAAACTATTAAAATTGAATGAATGAACCTTCTCTTTTTTCTAAGGCGGTATAAAATAATTTATTGCATAGCAGTATTAGTCAAGATAATTTGAGGCTCATGATCTTTATTTAATTCTATAAAGATAACAAACAACTTGCGAGAATGAAATTGCAATAAAATACAAAATGTCGCTAGTATTTCTTGAACAGAAGAACTAACTGTGGATGACAATAAGTAGTATAATTTTTCTGACCACAACTGAATCTTGCGAGCATGCAACCTTACAAACTCTGGAAGGACGCTCTCTACAATGACTAATGTTTTACATAATCTGCCTAGACTATCCTAGTACAAGGAATCTTAGGCCACGTTTTTGAGACGCAGCGCCTTGCATGTCGAGTGGTGCATCGCTGTAGTGCACGCAGCGTTAGTCGCGGCGGCACACGCAGCGTCTTCGCAAACGAGGCAGATATCGCCACGTTTCACACGCCGCCTTCCATGAACGGAAAATCGCGTGACGTACGTACCGCTCTACGTCTCCATAAACGTGCCTTTAGTGTGGGTTCAGGACTATATCATGCATGACCATTGGGTGATATTCATTTAGAGTATGCCTATTTTCCATGGCGATTGTAGTCTGGCCTAAATGACAATTGCATTTCCTTGTCCTTTCCTTCCTTTTCATACTCTGAGACATTTAAATCTTTTTAAACATTTTATCTATTTTTATATTTATATCAAGTGTAAGTATATGCTACCAGCCAAATTAACAGCCATCATAGGATCATCCTACCAGCATCCATGTGTTCAAAATGGAAGGGAGAGTTACACATCAATATCTGAATACCTAGCTGCAACTAAAGATAATACAAACAGTCAGTATCTGCTGGATTTAACAGCTAGTAAGACTTACTTATTGTATAGTACGACAAAAACCTGACCATTTGCTGTACATAAAATATTAAACTATAATCTTATATTCATTACAGATTGAAAGAAGTTTCGGAACGCTGGAACAGATATGGAACTGGCCCTGGGTCTTCAGCGCTTAGCGCATTGCGTGGAGTACGTGCAGTCGCCGCCGGGCCAGCCCACATCGCTTGCTTGCTCGAGGATGGAACAATATGCCGCGCCGCATTCTCCATCATCCCAGACAGATTGGACTTGAGCAAGACAGATGCAAGTAAAAATGGAGGAAATGGCGGGGGAGGAAGCGGGGGTGGTGGTACGAGTGGAGGGAAGCAGGGGGGCAGTGGTGGCGGCTGTGGGTCCCGCCAGCAACCACGTACTAGGGCCAGGATTATGAGGAATTCTATACGAGCCGCGCCTAGCTCTCAAGGTAATGTTATGTTAGGATAGTTCTTAATTCAGGACTGATCCCAAATAGCTGATGCTTGTATCAAGGTCTTCATTCTAATTTTGATTGTATGCTAAGCACCTAGCACTTACACATGAATGTAAAATTAATTGTAGTCTTTCAGTAACACAGAAGCAGCTGTGGATACTTTCTCTTTTCTAGTAGAACCTAAACAAACAATTATTCAAATACACAGCTGGATCAACAAGCCGAGCAACTGGCGTTATTATTGGAGCGGGCTCTGGTCGCGTGGTTTCCGTGCCAGCACCGTTTGTGCCCGAGGACCTAGTGACGCAAGCGCAAGTGGTACTACAGGGCAAGAGCAGGAGTCTCATTATTAGGGAATTGCAGGTATGTGGCTCTATGATTCAAAAATACATGAAATGTGATTTAACAGTTGGGCAGCTCTTGTAAATAAGCATGGAATAGTTTTAAGACAGCCTGATCATGTTCATTTGTTTACAGTTTCAGTAACTACTTAAAGTTAATGATATTTATGATATCTGCTACTAACACTATATTGAGTTTAAACTTACTAACCAACATGACAATACAATAAATCTTAATCAAGTTAAATCCACTACCTTCACAATAACGTTGGACCATCGATTGGACGGTCTGCGTTCACCGTCACCCGGTAAAACTTCGCAGATAATTGTCGCATGCGCTTCATAGTTCTGCATTTATCTGGCAGAAGATGTTTTATGTGTAGGCTTTCATTGCCTTTAACTTATCACTAGAACAAGCTAGATCTTGCTCTATGTTAAATATACCCATACCCTGGCATGCGCTTTATAGAACTCGTTCCTATTATTACAAGTTCCTGATGCAAACTTGTGTGACAGCGTACGAACCTAGACGTGAACTTGGCGGTGAACAATCTCCTGTCTCGCGATGACGAGGAAGGCGAGGAACCGGAAGGTGGTGAAGGAGGTGATGGCTACGTGCCGGAGGACCTCATCTCACTCCTCGACGGTGGAGGTTTCCACGCAGCACAACAGGAGCACTCTGTCATCATAGACGCCGATACTATGTTCTCTGAGGACATCTTCGGGTACGCGGCTATCAGAAGGTATAACTGTCGAGCTACGCTCTGCTCTCTATCCTTGTGGGTCAGAGTAAATCAACGAGAAGGTGACATACTGACTATTGAAACTCAACTTCCACATTTGGTGGCCAATATGCAATCGGACTGCACTGCATCTTTTAATTTTACTTATTTTTCGTTTACACAGCATTTACCATCATATTGCCCATCTGGGTTATATTTTTTGACTTGAACGGATTTCGATAAATGAGGCATTATTAGAATCGTCTGGACCTCGCTCGGGTACAAAAAAGTAGCAAATATCGAATTATAGTTGCCACAGCGAGCTATAATATCTGACATGTAAAAAAAAACAAATCCAACATGGGTATCAAAATTAAAGTATTGATGAGACGATTCCAAACAAATATATTTTAGAATTAGACAATATCATATACTGAGGAAACCAGGCCTTCACGCAACTGACGTCCATCTTCAAAAAGCATCCCAGGTGATATGTGACATTAACATATATCTTAAAACCTTTCTTGAAGTCACGCATAACGATTGCAAAAAACCGCATCCAAATCTGTGTAGCCGTATTGAAGATACAGGACCACCAAAATAAAATTTTAAATTATAAAATCTAAATCCCGATTTTGTTGTAAAAAGATAATGATTGTCCATCGCAACCAGTTGGATTTTAACATAATTTTTATTTTATAAATGTAGTTTAATCTCAGTACAGTCTTTTGGTTGTTTTGGTTGTGGTATAGTTTTGTTTAGGTTTACCTGTTTTCTCTTTGTTGGTCATATCAGATAGAAACTGTACATATTTTATGTGCCTGCCAGACAGACCACTATTGACTAGGCAGTGTCTGGAATGTAGTCTGAAAATAAAATGGTCAGAGTTGAGTTTCAATTTCAATAGGTACCTATAGGGAAAGGCCCTACATCGACACTCCTATCTGTTTACACTGACCCTATCTATCCTCACAAACAAACCCTCCAACCCAATCAAGCACGCTACGAGCTTCCGCCGTTTTCATTTTGTTCTGTGATTGGGTGTTGTCGTATTTAGTATTTCCCCTTGTTTATAGCACTTGTATGCTCAATATACTGTGTTCAGTGAAAGTTTTCGGTACCTAATGATATAAAGGAACTTCAAAACCACTGAAGCTTCTAGAATAGATTGTTAATATTGTTTTGTATATAGTGAATGTGTAGTTAGTCCACATACAGTCCCCAGTTGTTGTGATGGCTTTCAAAAGAGCTGTTAAAATGGTTAAAAGTCATTCTGTTTGAAAAAATAAAAAATATCGCAGTTGCATTGTGTTGTCGAGAAAACTTGTCACAGACAAAAACTTAAAAGCTTAGTTTGTGCACGGGATTGGTTATATTCCGTTTCTGACACCAGAGGCAAAAAGAGGAGTGTTATAAGTTTGACGCCTATGTCTCATTGAGTTTGTCTGCGGCATCTTAGTTCCCAAAGGGATGGACCGATTTGGACGCTTTTTTTTAAATAGAAAGCTAGTTTAACTGGGGTGGTTCTAGGCTATGCCAGTTTTACGGGGTTTTAATTTTGAATTTTATTTGTGCCAGTCATCTATCGCTGACACAATATTAACTCATCTTGTGTCATAGAGTCTAAATAGCGATTATCGTGTGGAAATCCATAAAAATAAAGCATTTTTGATTGCTAATATTCTAATAGAGAGGTTAAACAACACAACAGCTGGGTACTGTGACCATTTATCATCAAGTCTAAATGTTTATAATTATTTTGTTATGTAGTCGTAGTGGCGGCGGCGGCGGCAGCAGCGGTGGCCGCGGTGGCGCTAGTCGCGAAAGTAGCAGTTCTACGCAGGAGCGCCCTTCAGAGTTTAGTCGTTGGAGGGAGCGACAGTACTTCGGCCCGCGCAGGTGGCTCGAGTCTGCGCTGCGGGACACTTCCTGGGACAAGGAAGGAGGTATATTATATCTTTAAATAACCTTCTCTATATCTGTCGCGAGAGTCAACTACCTATCAGAGTATTACTATTTCCGCTGAAAGGACTAAGTAAACCTTAAATAGTATTTTTTATTTTATAGTGTTTTACGAACAAATACGGAAAATTCCAAGATTTTTAAAACCATCACAAAAATGTCAAGCCTAGACGAAAAAATAAGCAACGCGACATCTCTTGTCAATGTACTAAACTGCAACGTTTGGCATTGAGCAGGTCAAAAAAAACTATATAAGTTTTCCTGTAGATGGAGCTTACGGCGCTTTAGTCGTAATATGAATCATCTCACTAATTTCGACCCTGACGTGAATTAGCCTGGTAGCACAGTTGGAGTGTGCATCCTCGTATCAAGAGGAAGGTTACGGGTTCAAGTCCCGTCTAGGCTTGAAATTTTTGTGATGATTTTATAAATCTTAAAGTAAACCTTGATAGGCGATTTTATTAAAAACATTGATTGTGTTATTGTCTGCCTATATTGCTGCTCAAAGTCAATATTTAATCACTAATTAAATTCACAAGAATCATTATGTCATCCAGAATCATTATGAAATGTTAATTATACTGTTTGTTTCAAGCCTTCTCTCCCTCTTCAATAATAAAAGAGATTATGCAGCACCAATAAGTACTAAAGAGCATGTTAGCAATAACGTAATAATTTGGTTTTCAGGTGAAAACAAGAATAAGAAAGACTCTGCAATGGCGGCATCGCCACTGTGGGTGTCGGAAGAACTCGAATACTGGGACAGCAACATTCGCTTCACGCACATTGCCGCAACCTACAGCGAACTGGTCGCTATATCTACCCAGGGACAGCTGCACCAGTGGCGCTGGGCTGACGCGCATCCCTATCAGCGTGCTGATGTAAGCTTGTCTAAACATTACATTCTTACGTACTAAGGTGGAAAATCAATTGCATAGTGTGCACTGTTGTCTTGTGGTTTCACATGCTTTGATAAAAATCAAGTTAAACTAGCTGTTACCCGCGACTTCGTTCGCGTGGACTTTTATCCTTATAATTCCTTATTGTCATAACTGATATAAGATTTACATAAAAAACATAAAATCCTATGCCTTTTTATCCAACTTCTAACCGAAAAATTACTTGAAAGAACCTATGACTACTTAGGTAGGTACCTAACTATTACAATAACACGTATTTTATTATTACTTACTTAATGTATGAAACTACACTGTACAAAATAAAAAACCTATGCCTTTTTATCCAACCAAAAACGAATAACTTTGTAAAAAAAAAACAATAACACCAAACCAAACCTACAAAAAATGTATCTCCATATGCGAAACCCGCGAGTAATTCTTTAAAACAGCATCTATTATTGAAAATCGTATACGTCCGACATATTCATCTGCCCTTCTTGGTCTGCCCTCACGTGTCGTCCGTTTGGCAATGTCGACCACGTACGCGTGTGCTGTATCTGCTGTAGCACAGAATGTCGATTCACGTAACTTAAAATAGTATAATTCAAGCTTCGATCTAGTCACGTTATATTAAGACGATATACAAATTTAATTTCGGTGAGGATTGGGCGGAGCATCCGGAAATGCAAAAAAGTGACAGTGCTATTTACTTGCTTAGGTGAAGAAGGAGAGAAACATGTATCATAGCCGCGCCGCATTGTCCCAGAAGTAAATGACGTAAGCGACAAAAGATGAAATCTTGAATTGCATGAGAACCAACAAATGAAAAAAAAATGCTTTTCCATTAATTTAGGTACCATAATTACCTACAAAACTATGTAGAAAAATACTTTAAATCTTTTAGAGTCGGAGAATGAACGATATTAGTGTTTTAGAAGAGCCGATTTTGACAAATAATTGTATAGAGAAAAGTTTCACCAATTGCGTTTCTGACTTTCATTTATGTAGTTTAAATCCTCAAGTAAATATTGCATAAATATAAAATCAGTACCATTTTTCGTTATTGAATACGATAGTTACTTAGCAGCTCATTTTTTTTTACATATCGTCTTAAAATGAGCCGCGCGGAAACTGAACTCATAGATGTAGACTGTTGCATACGTAGCTGTGCTGTGTAAGGCGCTGCGTGAGCCCCGCATCCCGCACCAACTCCTACCCTAATAAGCGCGCCAGCGTTGTGTTAATTTTTAATTATCTCATAGACTATGCATCCAAATGTAAACCGCAAATATTATCTACATAACATTCCCATTAAATTACATAAGGATTGCTGAACTACTAAAGGGATAGGGAAGAATACCTAATAATTTTAACCTTACTTTGCCCCCTTTAGGGATGATTTAGCAAGAAAGTTGATGCAGGTATTTCTTTATTTCTTACCAAAAGCCTAAATATAAATTTTCAGATTTATACTTAAGGAATTATGGATTGCCCATACAAACTTTCAACCCTTTTTTCACCCCCTTCAAGATTATTTTTTGAGACAAAAGATAAATCCTTGTCCTTACCCAGGATATAATCTATCATCTTGCCAAATTTCATTATGATCCCTTCAGCCGTTTATTCGTGAAAAGGTAACTAACAAACAGAGTTACTTTCGCATTTATAATATTAGTATGAAAGTATGGATTGAACTTGGTACTTTTAACGGACTAAACAAGTTTATATAAGAACCATCATTATCATCAACCTATGAAGACGTATAGCCTAAGAGCCCACGACAGCCAGACCTTCGTTATTTAATAAAAGCTGAAAATTCTTCTGTGCGTGTCCCCTATACAGGTAAGAACGTCCAGGGACTATAGAGTTTGGGTAGTGGTTACTTGGGCAGGTAACAGGTAGTAAAGGTGTATAAAATAGTACCTTAAATTCGTTAAAGTATAAAGCTCAATCTTTTATATTTTATTAGGGATAACTTTAGAAATCTCGTCATCCATTGCCGGACACTTATGACAGTTGCTACCCCCTGCCAGACACCCCTAAATTTTAATAAATTATAATTATACTTTCGTTACAGTATAAAAGCCAAATTTTATATATGTTACTTGGGAACCTATAAAAAAATGTTACCTCAATAGCCGGACAGTTTTAATGGTTTTTACACCTTGCCAGACACATCGAAAGTCCGCTGTAGGTGCGAGCGCGAGGTAACGACTGTTCTAGCGTGCGAGTGAGATAGGGCGCTTAGTCGACTGCGATCTGTCACTGCGCATCATCTGTCTTTTAGTGATGTATTAAAGAATTATGTGTAGCTACAACCACGTTTTACCATTGATATTTGTGTCGTAAAGTTATCCCTAATAAAATATAAAAAAATTGAGCTTTATACTTTAACGAATTTAAGGTACTATTTTATACACCTTTACTACCTGTTACCTGCCCAAGTAACCACTACCCAAACTCTATAGTCCCTGGTCGTTCTTACCTGTATAGGGGACACGCACAGAAGAATTTTCAGCTTTTATTAAATAACGAAGGTCTGGCCGTCGTGGGCTCTTGCTCTAGTAGGACTCTCCCAGGCTGCGCCATTGTGCCATTGATTTATTTATTTGACGACCTCCGTGGTGCAGTGGGCGAATAACCGGCTGAGACGCAGGAGGTAGCGGGTTGGATTCCCGCCGGAACAAATGTTTGCATTATATTTGTTCCGGGTCTGGTTTTTTCTCTATATATTATAAGTATGAATTTACAAAAAAAAAATGTATATATGTATTCTATCAATTATCTGGTTCCCATAGTACAAGCTCTGCTTAGTTTGGCGTAGTAGTTAGCGTTGTGTGAAATGTCCAGCAATATTTTTTTATTTCTTTTTATTTATGAATATGGTGACAGTATTTTTGTTTTGTTTTGAATGTTAATGCTTTTTGCTCTGTGAAGTCTTTTTAGGCAGTTAAGGCAAGATAATATAGAGTTTGTTTTTAAATAAGTTAACTGAAGTGGCAAGAACAACAGTGTCTGGTACATAGACTAGTCTACCAATGGGAAAATGAACCTGCCTTTACTCTTTAGTAATATTATTAGTTTTTGTTTGTTAACAGTCCGCTGGAGCCGGGATTAGCTTCCATCCGCGCGCTAACTGGCTCGGTCTGACGGCTTCCGAGCGCATTCTCAATATCAGCGCTGCCGGCATTCGTATTTCCGTCCTCACTGACGCTGGACGTGTTGCCACTTATCTTGATGAATCTATTGGTATGTAGCATCTATCATATCAGTGTTTATAACAATGCTTTGTGGATATATTAATTTAATAAAATAAATTTTACAGCTCATGCTCCGGGCGCGTCGCGTTTGGAGCATACACTGCAGACTTTTACGGAGTTCGGATCTGAGAAAGCTATATCTCTCCATGTGTGCTCTCTTTACACCGTGGCAAAATTGGAATCTGGTGCTCTCTATTGGTGGTAAGTGTGACCTTTGGATGTAGCAAATATGCATCATCATAAACAGTTACAAGATGTCCATTGGTGAACATAGGCCTCCGTCACTTCTCCAAGCTATATGCCCAGCAAACTGGAACTTCAACCTGCAATAGCAATCAACTTGGGCAAATCGGCGTCGTATGTATGTATGTTTGTTTGTCCGAGGATAACTTTCGAACCGTTTATCCGATCATCGTGAAATTTGGTATATAGGTAGGTAGTAATGGCACAATTTTGGTGTGACTAAATGAGCTCATATGTGGGGGGGTTGTTGAGATATTGGGGTTCAAGAGGGGTAAAAAAAAACAAAAAAGGGACTATCCGGTCAAGTGGCACATCTAATAAAAGGTCTTCGTGAGTACATTTCGACCCCGATTTTATTTTTAGATTAAATTATGTAGTTTTTAAGTTATTAGCCATAATATAAAACTAAACTTTGACAAAATTAGCAGGGTACGAGGCATGCCTTTTAAGTTTTGTAGTTTGAAGAAAAAAACACAACTAGAATCTTATAGTACTTTTTATTGTTTTTCAAAGTATTCACCGCGTAGCTTAATACACTTTTCCATTCGCTCAAACCAGTTATTATAACATTTATTCCACTCTAAAGTGGGGGTGTTCAAAATGGCTGACTTGAAAGCGTCGACTGCTTCTTCACCGGACTGGAACCTTTGACCACGAAGACTTTTCTTAATTTTAGGAAATGTAAAGAAATCGTTAGGGCTTAGGTCAGGACTGTATGGAGGATGGTCAAGAATTTCTACTTTTTCCTGCTTCAAATACTCAATCGTTTGACGAGCGCTGTGTGAGCTTGCGTTGTCGTGGTGCAGGATGATGCGTCGCTTTGAGTTAGATTTTCGAAGTTCGGCGATGACTTGTGGTAAACAAACTGTAGTATACCACTCTGCGTTAACCGTTCTACGATCTTCAAGTGCAATAGTCGCAACATGGCCGGTTTTTCCAACGAACGTGGCCACCATCTTCTTTGAAGTGCTTCGAGAACGAACAACTTTAGTCGGCTTTGGCTCGTCTTGAAAGACCCAGATTGTAGATTGTTGTTTGGAATCAGGATCGTAGGCATAGATCCAAGATTCGTCACCACTTATGATGTCGTAGACGTGATTTGACTCCCCTCGGTTGAACCTTTGCAGAGTTTTCTTACACCATCTGACGCGGGCCGCCTTGTGATCGTCGGAAAGCAGATGCGGTATCCAACGGCAAACTAGCTTTCTCACACCAAGCGCTTCATGCAAGATCTTCTGAATGGTTGTCCCTGAGATGCCTAATAGAGCCTCTATCTCTCGATACGTCACATGACGATCTTCGAGAATTAGTTGTCTCACAGCAATGATGTTATCTTCAGTGAAGGCGGATTTTGGGCGTCCTTCGCGAAATCTGTCACTAACACTAGTATGTCCACGCTGGAATTCTAAATACCAGCGTTCGACAGTCCGCAGACATGGGGCTACATCACTGAACACAGATGTTAGCTCTTCTAAACACTGAAGCCGTGTCAGGCCTCTTCTAAAGTTGTAGAAAATTATTGCACGAACATTTTCCTTAAAAAGATTCATTTTCGTACGTGACCTGACAGATTCAAATCGAAACTGTGACTAAACAATAGCATTAATCCTAATACTTTCAACTGTTTTGAGATTCAAAATGTAAACACATTCGAATATAGAACAGTTCCAAATTCAAAATTGCTGGAAAATATGGAAACGACAGAACTTAAAAGGCATGCCTCGTACCTTACAGTGCTGAAATTTGGTATGCGTGTAGCTTTAATGACACAAATATAGGCAAAAGTCTGAAATCCAGAATAACTGCAATTTAGAGTCACCAATACTATTTTGATAGTCAAAGATTACGAATAATATTTTTTTGTTTTTATGGAAGACTCGCGAGATCTCAGTTTGAGGCGTGGTTCGCCGCTTATTATAAATTGTTTTAATCATGATTTTGTTTGAAACAGGGGTGTGCTACCGCTGGGCCAACGCGCTCGACTGTGGGAGAAGCACCGCGCTCGCTCTCGCAAGCAACGCGGACATTCGTCCACTACACCTCAAGATTTACAAGCGGGACACAACGTTACTATGAAGAATGCACCCATGTACCAACCTGGCGCTGTTGGTAAGTTGACCCCATGAACGCTTGCTAATATTTCAAAATGGAAGGTAATTTTTTAATGTAGAACTAAATGGCTTATACTTTTTTAGGTTTTAATATGTCAACCGGTGTGCCGAAAGTAGGAATACTCCAAAACGCAGCTTGGAACCTTTCTGATATGTGTCGCTTCAAGTTGCTGCCGCCACCTCAACCGGACCGGTCTGTCTCTGACAAAGACAAGAGGGAATTACAGGTAAAATACCCTGACCTGGTCTCCATCTGACCTCATCTCATCCAGCTCCTTTACAAACTTTACAATGTTGGCAAATCCTGCTGCTGAAAGGCTGATACTAGATTTTGTTTGATTCATATTTCTTTTCTTTTTGTAGAATCAATCGCCATTAACAGTGTCGTCTGTGAAGGCTTCTTCATCAAGTAGCAGCTCTAAAGAAAGCAACAAGGATAGCAACAAAGACATGGCCGATCGTTTGGACATGCCTCCGCCGCCCAGCCCCGCGTCTTCCACTTGTAGTGACACAAGCACTTCACATAGTAAGTACAAATCTAAATTGCAGCTTACCTTTACTTTTTTTTATACTACTTGAAGATCCCACCTGATATTAAGTAGTCACTATCGTGCCTATAGGTCATACACCTTAGTAACGTACCCTACGATGTACAGCCCTGCGCCCATCAATTTGAGGCATACAGATGTATAGCCTGTAATTTTACTGGCCACCCCATGCCCTTCGTGTTTATATGTGAATGAAACCAGCTAACATATTTGTATAACTTTCTTTACAGAGCGTGCCAAGCGCGTAACAGTGCGCGGGGAAGAAGGCTCATCAAATGACGGACAATCTAAACGCGACGAAGAAGAATGGCCTCTGAAAGAAGTAGTCTTCTTAGAAGACGTTAAAAGCGTTCCCTTAGGCCGGGTGTTGAAAGTCGACGGAGCTTACGCGGCGGTGCGTTTCCCTACTGCAGTACCATGCAAAGAGGGCAAAGACGCTGTGCCGTCTACAGCTGAGGAGTGGGCTACGTTGCTGCAGGATTGCAGGCTTGTGCGCAAAGATGATCTGATTGCTGTGAATAGAGGTGCTGGCGGGTCGGCCGGTCCCCGCGGCCCGGACTGTCTGCAGCGCTCGCCGAGGAAGATTGCGTTACCCGCTGATGTTCAAGTTGTTACTATTGCTGTAAGTACTGTCTTACATACATTTTGCTGATTCAAGAAACGTAACCACATAAGCTGTGAGGACATCTTTGTAGGAAGTAATCATTATCAATCCCAAGCAATACATAGCATGCAGAAAATTCACCTTGGCTTGGCATGCGGCAACTCAACACATTCATGTTGTAGTTATAGATTGTATTCTTGCTTACTTTCATGTTTTCTTGTAGAATAGAAGTAGTTTTAAGAAAGTAAATTCAAAATTCAATAAATACTTGTTATTTTATAGGTGGACAGTCGTGGCGTGCACGCAGTAGTGAAACGGGCTGGCGGTGCGCTTGCATACGCCGTATACGCAGTGGGAACCACCCGCGCGCTTACCGACAGCGTATTCCCTACTGATAACACCGCGTTGCTCGGACACTCCAATGGATCTGCGATACATCTTGCTACTGCTGCTGAGGTATGTTCCTACAAGATTACCACACACGATAAAAATATGGATGCGCGCCGCCTTGTTGCTAATTAAGTACCTATGAATTAAGGGATAGTGACAAAACACAACGACAAAAATACAGACTCTCGTTCCTCTATGGCGACCTGACGGCGCTCGGCAAAGAGCATAACTATTAAATAAGATATATTTTGTTTAGTAGGAGACTATACTATAGGAATCTGTATGAATGGACGTGGTTTTCAGGGAAGCGAGCCAGTAGTGATAATGTTGGACGGAAACGGCGCTCTCTATCCCGTGTCACGTGACTGCGTGGGCATGGTCCGCGAGCCGCCGCCGTTGAACCTGCCGCCCGCGCGTGCCATCACCGCGCATGCGCTGCCGTTGCAACCGCACGGTGCCCATCACTCCCAGCACACAGCTTTGAAATCTCAGGTAACTGACACTTTTTTTTCGTCAAATCTGTCGTCAATTAATTTTCAAGTCAAATACAACTGCTCGACTTCATACAAAGAAGCCCTATTGATTTGATGAATAAGCTCAGCTTAACAGTGAATTCTAGGATTCACAGTTTCGATGAATATGAAAACTGAAATGTATTTCACTTTTGAATCTACAATTGTATACCTACAATTTTGATGTTATTTCTAGGTTGCACTCATAATAATGGTCCCAGAACCTCAGTTGATGATGCCACGCGTACTACGCTGTGATCTGGAAGGACTTCGCCAGTTGCTGCACCAACTGGAATCCGATACAACCAGTAAGTTTCCTCTACAAAAATCTGATTTACGGTAATTTAAGTATGAAATCTTATGAATGTACTTTATTTTGCAGAGCAACAAATACTGGCGATTTTGCAAGAGCGTTGCGATGGTAACAGGAATATACTACATGCGTGTGTGCATATGTGCGCACCCACTTCCAACAAGGAGCCTGATGTAGGTAAGTACTCGGACCATTCTATTTTACTTTCCATGTTTGAGATGTCACAATACACTAAAGTAAGGCAAATAACACTGACCACGCCGTGACACTTCAATATCACTTTACCCTCGCCACACATTTTTATTATTATTTGCGCTCGAGAAAGAAAATTTCATACTTTATGACCAACCTTCAATAGTTATAGTCTGAGTTCGTATTTTCTTCAATTCTTCACATATTATATAAAATATCTTCTAATATATAAAAATCTCGTGTCACAGTGTTTGTAGCAAAACTCCTCCGAAATGGCTTGACCGATTCTTTTGAATTTTTTTGTGTATATTCGGTAGGTATTAGAATAGGTTGTAAAGTGATTTTCACCGTCCTACCCCCACATCCCATTTTTTAATTTTTTAGTATTTTTGTTTGAACAATATCCATATTATTTAGCTGTCGTTCATTGACATAAAGTGTCGCGTCACTTTGACATTTCATTCTGCATTTGATTTCTTTGATAATTTATATGGCAGAACAACGTTTGCGGGGTCAGCTAGTATGATTATAATTTCTTCACATCATTTCAGTTGACAACGCAGCAGCTCAAAATGCCGCAGCTGCAACCGCTGGCACGGGTGCTGTCAACGAAGAAACGGTTCCGGCTATATCTTGGCCGCCAGAGACATTCGAAGCTTCTGGAGATGAAGACAGCTTGATGGGACTTACCAATAATGGGTGTGTAATCTTACGCCTAGGAGCTAGAATTAATTTTTTATACCACGCGTTTTATGCATCGAATTAAAATCTATAGAAATAACGTCCTATGTCAAATCAAAATGACAAGGAAACATTGTCTCACTGATAGATACAAACTGAACTGTGCGCCGTGATGGCTTGTAGGATGAGTTTTTTTAGATCAAGTACCCTAGAAAGGCGCCCTACGATACCCTGCGTTCATCAACTTAAGGCATACAGGTGTAACGCCTCATTTTGCCTTTACCTGCCTTAGACCTGTTTTGAGTTAGGGATCGTTTAAATGTTATAAAATGATGTTCATATTGTAGTGGTAGCGGCAACAGCGGTGGACCAGTGAGTGCGGACCCGGCGGAGCGTCGTGGCAATGCATTGACTGCGCTCAAGGTTCTCTGCGAGAGTCCCGCTTTGCAGCCATTCCTAATGCAACTGCTTACCGCCAAGTAAGTTTCTCAGCCTCAACATGTTACAATATTTCTTCTGTATTACTTCTTTAAATTTTGTCCGTTTTCAGAATCGGTTCAGTAGTTTCTGAGATTACCTCATTATCCCAGATATTACAAACATACAAACCAAACATTACCTCTTTATAATATTAGTATAAATATGGCACTAATAAAATGATTCTCCAGGGACGGAATGGGCCAAACTCCTCTAATGGCAGCCGTCGCCGAGCGTGCGTATCGCGCAGCCCTAGTTCTCCTAGACGCGATCCGCGTATGTTCTGACGCTGATGACACGCAGCGCGGGGCCGCCATCTTCCCGCCGAATGCTCACCCCGACCACTCCCCGCTCCTTGTCCTGTGCTGCAATGATACATGCAGCTTCACTTGGACTGGACAGGAGCACATCAACCAGGTATCTCTAATTAATATTCTCCATTTAGGATAGTTGTCCCCAAACTTTTTGTCTCTTAGATCACTTGCCATGTTTTTCGGTTTTGGGTAGACCTTACCTAATGTAAAATTTTTGCTAATTCATCAACTTCAAAGGTGTTTTTTGACAGTTGGCATAATTCTAATTCTAGGGTGGGGGGAATAAGATCTGCACTGACGTCCCGCATTGGGGTGTATTGTGCATTACCCCCCTTCTAACCTGACCCCAGCCATCCTAGCTCCTTGAATTAACGGAGCAGGATTTTGGGTTGATGGATGCAGCTTTCCAAGATCCCCGTGGATGCCGTTGTGTTAGCGGATGAGGATTCGATGAGCTCTTGCAGACCCGTCCTCAGCCTGATATCGCTCGTGGCCGTACAGTGAAGCATCACGTGCTCCACCGTCTCTTCCTCCTGAAGACATGCGCGACCGAGCCCACTGTCCGTGGCCCCGGTCTTCAAGAGGTGATGGTTAAGTTCGCAGTGTCCTGTGATGATTCCCACCATCATCCTTAGATCCTCGCGTTTCATTTTTAACAGGGTATTTGTTGTTTTTCGATTCTTTGTAGGGAACATTGTTTTTGTTTGCTCGCAGTCAGTTCTGCGTTCCCAGACTCTCTGGTGCTCCTTTTCGGAGTTCATCCTTAGTCTATTTTTGATTTCCACCGTTGGCGGATTGGAGAGGTTGTTATCATTTGTGTTTGGTGTAAGCCTGGCTCCTTCTCTTGCTAAGGAGTCTGCCTTGTTATTCTCTGGACAGGAGCTGTGAGCCTATGTCCATCTGATGATAACACTGTGGTTTTCGGCCAATTTTTGGAGAGCACTGTGGCATTCCGCAATGGATTTCGATCGAGTGTCGGGTCGTCTGAGCGCGTTGATAAGTGCCGCACGACAGTTGGCATAGTACTTTGAAAGATTATGGGCGCATTTGCGCAACGGTGCCTAAATGTATTTAGTGGCTAAATATGATTTAAGGAGTTGTCAAATCATACAAATACGTCAAAGTGAAACATGTTTAGTCGCTAAATACTTTTAGGGATTGTTGTGTAAGCTAGGCTTAAATTTTAACTGTAGTGTGGAAAACTTTAAAAAACATGTTAATTTTTTATGTATGTATAGGTACTTTCTGTGTAGTTAGGTATGTGGACTTCTCTATTCATGAAAAGCCAAATTAAAGGTCATGACCTGCTTGAATGAGATCTGTTACCCCATTTACATTTCATGGACCCCTATATTTTTGTTCAACGATATGGACCCCTTGCAGATCTTAGTCGACCCCTGTCGAGCGCTTTCGTGCTTTGGTCTGCTTGAAAACTAACTGACTAAGAAGTAATCTTTGTAATCTATCCGAAATTACTTTCACTGAATACTGTGTCTTACTTTGTTTTTTTGTGTTTAAGGACATATTTGAGTGCAAAACTTGCGGCCTTACTGGTTCCCTTTGCTGCTGCACTGAGTGTGCTAAGGTAATGAATTGATTATTTGAAAAAACTAAACAAACATTCATAAATCAGATGTTATAATAATTGTTTCCTTCGTATAGGTATGCCACAAAGGTCATGACTGTAAACTGAAGCGTACATCTCCCACCGCGTATTGTGATTGCTGGGAGAAATGCCGGTGCAAAGCGCTAGTTGGAGGCAACTGGGCGGCGCGATGTGATTTACTCGCAAGACTGGCTAGGGATACTCAGCTAGCTACTCATTTCAACTCAAGGTAAGATAAAAATCTATTTTAGCATAATCACATCCATACTAATATTGTACATTCTAAAGTAACTCTGTCTTTCATTCTGTTTGTTACGTTTTCACGACTAAACAGCTGGACCGATTTCGATAAAATTTGGTAAACAGATAAATTATGACAAATGGTGATTTCAAATCAGTTTTTTATATGAGAGCTCGTGTTTGCGAGATGGATTTTAACTAAGTTTGGCGGCAGTTGTAATCATCTGTCGGGGTTTTTTTAATAAAATAACTTGTTTTTTTGACAGAGGCGAATCAATTCTGCTATTCCTTGTTCAAACTGTTGGACGTCAGGCATTAGAGCAGCGCCAGTTCAGAGCCGGCGGCGGGCGCGGGCGCGGACCCCGCAAGCAGCCTGGCTCCGATGCAGAGGTGGACGCACCTGATCATGATTTGGAGCCACCTCGGTTCGCGCGACGAGCCTTGCTGCATTTGCTTAGTAAGTAGTGGAGAAGCCGTTGATATTATATCATGCCTCCAGACAGAATACATGCCCCTTGTGTATGTATGTATACCACCGTCTGCACACTTAAATCTTCCAAGTCAGAGTAAACAGTAGTAGAGTGTGAAAGGGCTTGCCTGGGAAAGTACGGCCACTGTACCTATTTCTGCCGTCAAGCAACATTGTTGTGTTTCGGTATGAAAGGTATGGTTTCAGGTGACAGTACAGGCACATGAGGCTTTACACTAGTTCCGTGCGCGCACCCGCACCGGTCGATCACACTCGCGAACACTGCACAGCACGATACGCTAAAAACCGATTTACGATGTCGAAATCGACACTTAAGTCGCTTGAAAACTTACTCGTACAGTTTATCTCACCGATCGATCAAAAGTTCGCAACCGTGATGAAAGAATTAAAGAAACTAGAAGAAAAAATCGACAAACTCAAGGCAAAAAAGCATCTATAATTCAACATTGAGGGTAGCAGTCGCAAGTCCCCGGCAACATCGCTCGTGAAACCAACGACGTTGAACACGACCACAGCTGAACGCGAGCAGCGTACCTTGCAGAAGCGGCCCACGCACACATCGACAACTCCTACCATAGTCGCCAATCAGAACGCTGAGTGCTGCCGCTACACCCGTCCCAGTGCCACCCATCAGTCAGCGGGCCACCGCGCCCGTTGTCATTCCACTGCGCAGGCCCCCGCCGGCTAGACCGCTCGCACCTGCTTTCTCGAGATCGTATGCAAATAAACCCCAGCAAAATGACAACGACAACGAGTGGAACGTCGTAACTTATAAAAACAAACGCCCGCCTCGACGGCGCGAAGTTGTCACGGGTAAGGGGTCGACCGATAACGACTTACAAATCGTTGAGTGAGTGAAAAAAATTCACGCTTGTTTTTTCAAGCCCGATACAACGCCGGAATCGATCATAGCCTATATGCATAAAAAGAACCCGAACAGTAAATATCACGTAGACAAACTGAAACTGTCACACACTTATTACTCATCGTTCGCAATTGCCGTCCCATGCCGTCAATGTGAGTTTTTCACATCAGCCGAAAACTGGCCCCAAGGCACAGAGATAAGTGAGTGGTTTCGGCTTGGCGGCGGACGCGTGAGAGGCACGTCCACCAAGGCAGCATCTTTGCTCAAGCACAGCTTCGGTGCCGCCGCCCCACCCAGCGGCCCCAGCCGTCCTCACGAACAGCACGCACTAAGAGCCACCTTACCGTTTGCCACCAGAACATTAGATGTCTACCTAATAAGACTAGGAAGTTGGAAGTGCTCTTGACAAAGGATCTGTCCTGCGACGTGGTAGTGATAACGGAACATTGGCTAAAAAACCACGAACTAACGTCTGTTATACTTAATAATTTTGACCTAATATCTAGTTATTGCAGACCTAAAATTTCTCATGGTGGAAGTTGTATATATGTTCGCACCGGCAAAGTTGACTAATAAACAGGGTTTTTGTGATTTATCACAAGAACAGGTATTTGACGTGTGTGCCGTTCAGCTTGTTGTAGAAAATATACTTGTAGTAGGGAATATACCATTCTAATCAAACTGACGACTATGCGTACTTAAAACTATTCGAGAACCTCCTTACAAAGATATGCTATGAAGACGCTATCATAATGGGAGATGTTAATATAAATTTTCTAAAAAATAAAAGAACTAAAAAAGAGTTAGTAGATATTTTATCTAGACGTAATTTTGTCCAGCTTATCGATATGGCCACTAGGAAAGACGGGGACTACTCGACAACGTATACACGAACCTCTCCGCGGAGCGCATCGTGAGCTGTGCGGCGTCGCCACGCACCTCAGCGACCACGACGCTCAGTGTTTTCGCGTGTCCCGCGCCCCCGCCACCCCGCCACAGTCTGTTGCAAGACGTTCGATGATTGCAGCTAACAAATTAAATTTTGGTAGCGCTCTCGAATCGATTGACTGGGCCTCGGTGGTGGGGCGGTCGGATGACTGTCACGCACTCGCTAAGGCTAATGGCGATCGTTGTTGATAAATTCGAAATCTGTTTCCCGGTCAAAAAACAACCCTTCATCCATAAACACAATACCTGGATAGATAGCAAAGTTCACAATTTAAAAAACTTAATTTTTGATTTAATGACCCTAAAAAATAAATTCCCCAGTAATACTGACCTTATAGAAATTACCGACCGTTACACAACCAAATATAATTTGCTAATTAAAAGAAAACGCCAAGACTTCTATTCCAAAATAATTCGTTACCACCCGAATAAGGCAAAGAGTATGTGGAGCGTCATAAATACCGAACTCGGACGGGGAATCCGCGAAAGAATCGACTATACTGACCTCGTGAAAGACTGCCGGGGTGCTCTACAGCACAAAGCAGTAGCTGGTTAACGAGCTTAACCTTGAGTTTCCGATAGCCGCCAGCAAGTGCGGCGCCCCGTCGGCCGACATCACGAGTGCCTGACGTGCATGTACGAGTCTGAGCGCGAACGCAACAGCACGCGACTCCTCTCTGCGACTTACATTTTTCACCGCGGACGAGATCGGAAAAATTGTGAAGCTACACATAGCTCCAAAAAATAGCACGGATTTATACGGAATATCGTAGGACCTGCTCCGTACCGTCGCTACATCGCTTGATCACGTTATTGCCTACCTTTTCAACGCCTGCATCCGCGAGGGGGTGTATCCAGAAACTCTTAAGCGGGTTAAAATATCTCCATTATTTAAAGGTAAAGGTAAGAAGTCGGAAATGAAGTCCTACCGACCTATATCACTGGTACCCGCAATTAGTAAGATATTTGAGGTGGGACTCAACAAAAGACTCTTATTCCTTTATAGATGACGGTAACTTAATGTCTGACAGGCAGTACGCATACAGGGCCGGGCGTGCAACAACAGACCTGGTGCGAGAAGTGTAGTGGCGCGTGCGGGCCAGCACGTTGCTTTGCTGCGCTGTGACCTCTCGCGCGCGTTCGACACTGCCGACCACCACCTGATCGCCAACAAACTTCATTTCTATGGCATACGCGGCCCGGCGCTGTCCTTGCTGACTTCCTTTATGTCGCACCGTACGCAAACATTAGTTGGCGATCAAGGGCGTTTACGGTCAGTGGAGCTGGAGAACACTATGGGGGTACCGCAGGGTTCCTGCCTCTCGAACACATTGTTCAGCCAACTGCTCAACGACCTACCCCAAGTCCGTGAGCGACGCGCAAGTCTACATGTACGCCGACGACGTGGCGGCCATTGTGACTGCGCCGTCAACACTTGAACTAGAGCTTAGGCTGAACAATGTAGTTCGAAGGCTCGAACATTGGTTTAAATCAAACGGTTTAGCCCCAATGGCGAAAATACCTGCTTCATGACCTTTCGCCTCAATGGCAGAACATCGCCACCCTGTACCGTGATTGCCGGGAACACCACACTGCGGATGGTCGACAATACAAAACTTTTAGGGTTTTACATTGCCAGCGGACTCATTTGGGAGGCACATATAGAGGACCTCTGCTCCAAATTAGGTTGTACCTGTTTTGCACTGAGACGGCTCGCTAACACCGCGTCTCGTAGCGTACTACTGTCGTTTTACTTTGCGACCGTCCACAGCATTCTCACCTACAGTGTGGAGCTGTGGGCGCGAGCCGCTGATGTCGAACGGGTTTTCGTCATGCAAAAGCGGACCGTGCGCGCTATCGTCGGCGTGGATGACGATGTGTCGTGTAGAGACTTGTGACCTGACAGCTGAATATCATGCCTCTTCCCTGTGAACTTATATATCAAGTTCCAGAGGAGAGGTGTGAACACCGGCCGCGCTCTGCGCAGTAACAAGCTCGCTCACGTCCTCGTCACGCCTGCGCACAAGCTGTGCAAGTCGGAAAGGTCCGTATATACAATGGGTCCATCTGTCTACAACAGGCTGCCGGACACAATTAAAAAGGATGCCACTTCCACCATAATATTTAAAAACTGGCTCATAGAGTGTTCTTTTTACTCCATAGACGAGTTCTACACATTGCCTATTATTTAATTTTGTTATCAATGAATTTATTATAAGTACATTAATTAATTATGTTTCCATTAGATATATTTATTAATGCTCTATGAATTTATTACTTTTGTATTTGACTTGTAACTTGGCGTTATAAATAAAGAATTGTATTTTATTATTATTATACTGCTGGACATTTCACACAGCGCTATCTAGCCCCAAACTAAGCAGAGCTTGTACTATGGGAACCAGATAACTGATAGAATACTTATATACATTTTGTTTTGTAAATACATACTTATAATATATAGAAAAACCTCCAGACCCGAAACAAATATCTGTAGATCATGCAAACATTTGTTCCGCGGCGGGAATCGAACCCGCTACCTCCTGCGTCTCAGCCGGCTATTCGCCCACTGCACCACGGAGGTATTGTATTGTATGCCTCAAGTTGATGGGCGCAAGGCAGTGCGTGATTTATAAGGCAATACTTTGCATAAAGTAAATCTCACAGTATGCTCAAAACTGGATGTATCTGACGTGGTTTTGAGTATAGTGATGATTAATAACCTTACCGTTGCCATAGCTCCCGAAGGCGTTACTGCCTAAAAATAATACGTAATTAGAATATTTAATGTTTTAATCAGGTGTCTGGCCGGCTGTGGAAGCGGCGATGATGTGCGGCGCGTCCAGCGCTGCCGACGCCGAGCGTCCGGGCAGTCCAGCGCCTCACCAATCCGGCACCACTTTACTCGACAAGTTTACACACGCGCTTGTGGTCAAATGCACTAATGAGGTCAGTGCCCAGTGCCCACTTTCTACTATTACTATTAGCCCATATTGCTCCATTGTTGGGAAAAGGCCTCCCCCCATTTCTGCCATTCACAACAGTCCAGTGCCATCGTATGCCAGAATTTATTTTGCTACTAACAAATTTATAATTTTTATAATTTACCATGTATCTTGCATATGGAATTTCATGCTAGTGTTCGAGGTTTCTCCATTTGCTTTTAACAGGTGACAGGTTAACAGAAAATGCAGCCTGTGATCTATTTACCTACTATATTTTCAATACTATATCTGAAGTCGTACAGTATAAGCCATACAAGTCAGTTTTAATCAATTAATATAGCTCTGCTATCTATCTATTTCTGTAACCCAATCTTAGATTTAGAATAGATCAATAGCAGTTAGTTAGTTATATAAAAACTTTAATATTATAATATTTTCTTTTGATCTCATAATTTTAGATACTTGTTTGAGAAGTAGTTATATATTTAGAGTCATTATAATGTCCATGTTGTATTCGCCTATAATTGGCAAAAGTATTAGAACAAACCCAAACCAATAATATAATAATCTATGCATTGATACTTAAGTTATTGGAGTCCCTATCTTTACATCGTATAAAATGAAGTCGCTTTCGCTGTCTGTTACCTTAGATCTTTTAAACTACTCAACGGATACAACTGATTTTAATGCAGTTTTCAGCAATAAATAGATTTGAAAGTAACTCTGTTACTTTTTCACGACTTAACGGCTCAACCGATTTCGATGGAATTTGGTACTATATACCTAGATAGATTATGAATGGACTTGAGACATAGGATACACTTTACGCGACTGCACAGAAGGAGGGTAATGTTTTATTGACAAACCACGTGTACGAAGCCGCGGGCGGATCAGCTGGTTTTAAATAAACAATATCATGTTAGTATCAATTCAGTACTTATAGAAGTATGAGATCACTAAAATGTAACTGGCTTGTTCAGCAGATGTTGGACACTCTCCTGCACACGTTAATCCGTGAACAACAAAACGACACCATTCCGGGACGTGCCGAGCGAGCTCGAGAGGTGGCAAGGCGCTTCGTGCGTTCAGTCGCTAGAATATTCATCATATTTAGTATTGAAATGGCTCCCGGCGCTGCTAAGAAGAAGGGGTAAGTTTAACAAAAGGTTCGCCAAAGGCTCCAACCCTCCAACTCCTTCGAGCGTTTTCCTGAACGCGAGCTCAATCAAGACATTAACCATTAAAATATAACCTATAATATTTGCACTAAAAACGGAGTATAAACGGTAAAAGGAAAAACTGGACTGGGTATTCTGATATTTCACGCAGTTGCATGCGCCATGATCACGGGTGAACTGAAGCCTTTACTAAGTAACTCACAAAGTAAGTCGGGATACTCAAAAACTTACAAATCATGGTAAATACCCCGTTTTTAGTGCTAATAGTGATCATAATCATGATAGTTTCAAAAGTTATAATTTTCCTGTTGCAATAAGGCTTATATCTCGAAAATCAACACAATCGAAGATTAGCAGCAATTCATTAATTTTAAAAGCAACTGGCATAATTTATATTTACTTATATTATGGGTCATTTGTTTATTCAGAAATGTAATTCCACCTTCTCGTTTCAGACCGCTATCAATCACATCATCGTTGGTCCGTTGTCGGCGTGTGTTCGCCGCTCTTGTCGCGCTATCAGTTGAGGAGCTAGTTGAGGCGGCTGATGCGTTGCTGGCGCCTGTCCGCCTCGGCGTAGTGCGGCCTACTGCGCCCTTCCCACTGGCTACGACTTACGTGGATCTTGTCAATGGAAGCGAGGATCTGTTCGGTGTAGAGCCGCTTTCGACTGGACATTCAAGACTGGCGCATTCTAGGAGGTATGTAACATTATCAAAAGTTTAATATCATTAACAACTACCTCCGGCCTATGCCAGTGCGGCATGTAACGAAAATTCACTAGGTTCACTTTTAAGACAATTCTTAAGCCGTTTTTAACGTCATTAAAGTGCTGGGTAGACTAAAAGTGAATTGTGGGTTTTTTTATATTTAAATTTTATAATTTATTACAGAGAATCTAACCTAGTCGGCATCCGCGGCAATACGACTAGCGGCACATCAATGGGCAGCTCGACTCTAGTCCCCGATCGCTCGTCCACTCCCGTAGCGACAGAGTACGCGGACGACGTCGCGGGCGAAGCGCTCGGCGGCGACGACGACGCGTCGGAGACAGACGAGCCTAATATACCCGCGCCGGTGCCGCCTACTGACCAACACCATGATGACGCTATGCCAGACAGGTAAATCACTGACTGAACAACTAAACTTAGGTATTCACATCACCTAGCGGCTAGTTGGCTAACTGAGTGAAATCGCCCTTGACCCTTTGTTATTACAAGCTTTTTATAAACTTGCAATGTATGTGTGTTTGTCCGGGTGGAATCTTGCAACTGAATTTTAAACCTGTAACCCCTCAACCAATTGAACTGAAATTTGGAATACATATGTAATTTCAGTGACAATGTAATAATATGGTACCATGGAGGTGGTCTCATGATGGAGACGGATGCTAGACAATGGAACTTTTGAATGGATTATAGTAAGCTACTAGTGTTTGTGGAATATTTGAATCTGCTTGCGGCTCTGATTATAAATTTTATACAAGCTTGTTTTGAAAAAGTAATTTTTCAACAAAAAACTTATTTCTTTATAAGTGAGCAAATCAAATAAAAGGATTTTTTAAAGTTGTAGATTAAGTTTACCACATAGTATAATATGAGTTTTGATATAATATTGTATAGAGACAACTGATTTTTATATTATATTACAAAATATAATATTTTATGGAGAACTTCATTTATACATAGATTTTTTATATGTCTGTAAATGCAGGAGTAAATTTTTTCAAGAGTTATGTTTATTCTCCTAAGAAAGTTTACTTGTAGCTACAACAGGAGTCATAGCCCTATGTGCCCCATCACAACCTTTCACTTTGCATACCATCCTTTTAGCGTCTACTGAAAAGACATGGTTAATAAATGCAGAGCTACATAACTAAGCTTCGGGTTTTCTCAAGATGTTTTTCTTCACAGTTAAAAGCGCACATATTTTTTTCGAGCAGAAAACTCCTTAAGTGTATCTAAAACCCACCAATCTCCGGATCGTGATCTGCCCCACTAGGGCCTAGTTAGCCTAGTGACTAGGCTAACGCTGCTGAGAAATAATTCCACATCTTATCCACTTGTGAAATTAATCAGCTGACAAATAATTAATTGTGATACAGGGGTCAAGAACAGCACGTTGTGGTAGAGAACGGTGGCGAACGGGCAGAAGGCGGCGAGAGTGAGAGTGAACTGGATTTGCTTGCCGAAGTGGAAACCGAGAGCGACTCCGACGACCAGGACAATGCTGAGTCGGCTCAGCGAAGCGTGCAGACTGGCGCTACTCAAGGATCTGACGCTGGTATGTATTCTATTGCGAAACTTCTCTGCAAAAAATACATTGTAGATTTTGTTAGTTTAATATTATTAATAACAGTATTCTTTATCTGTGGGGGACGAGAAAGACTGTAAATAAGAAAGAGACAAAATTTAGGCCTTTGACTTATAGTGTTAAATCGCGATGAGATGAAGAGGAGGAGAGGATTTTGCTCTGGACTATAATAATCTGGTTTAATATAAAATTAAATAATAATAAAATGATTTTGTAGTAAAGGTCGCGTCATGTAAAAAGAACGCTGGCGGTTAAGCTGTGCATTAGACGATTTATCGGTCTATTTGGTGGTATGAGGTGCTGCGCGGGACGGGTGGGTCACGTGCCACATGCTTGCCGGTGCGCTATTGGTTCGTCAGTCGGCTATTGGCCTATAGTACTTTCGTGCGCGAGTGTACCCATTTGCAAACACACCTACTACACACTACTTTCTTCCAGCGTTCTTTTTAGAACACACTTTTTACATTTCTTTTTCCTTTTTACATCTTTCTTGATTTTCAACACAAATAGCACTCTACGTGTGCAGGTTTCATTGTTTGTTTTTAAATAACTATTGTTGTAAGTTAACGAGATAGACGCACAGTTTACCACTAAAGCAGTGTGTATATCTCCTTTCAACCATGATTATCGTGTTCACGGCGCAGGCATAGCATCACTGCTGCTGTACCCGGAAGACGAAAGCGGCGACTCGACGCAGCCGGAGGACGAGGACTCTGAGGCGGGGGAGACGGATGAACAGGACGCGGAGGCCGACCCGCCGCTGCACGATGGAGAACTGCCAGAGCGACGCGCCGCGCCGCCCGTCCGGCCCAACCTCGCGCCACATTCTATGCAGTGGGCTATACGGTCAGTTGGCATTTATCACAACACTATATAGAATTAATTATTTGTAAAATGTGCAAATTGGTTTAGGTACGAATTGGTATCAAAACAGTAAATAACTTTCTCCATACAAAACTTCGATATTAAAAATATCTCTAGCTTCCTAGGATACTCTATATCATGTGACGTGCAGGATTGCCTTTTCGCACCGTCACCATAGAAAATACCACGCTCTTTAAACTATCTTCAACATATTGCTTGCTAATTGTTACCGTATCTTTCATTGTCAATAACAATTTACTTTACGATCCCAGCAGGTCGCGTGAGACCGCTCGTGGCACGACCGGCAGTACTGGCGGCGTGCGATTGACTGGCGGTTCTTCGCTGGTTTTCATCGACCCTGCTTCACTGAGGAGATCTGCCGCCGCGGCCGCAGCGGCCGGGGCGCATGACCCTCATTCTACTTCGACCACTGCTGCCTGCTTGGCGAGAGCCTTCGGTAAGCAAACTTTATTATATCCATGTATGACTAGCTAGACGGACGTGGCCTATGCAAGCCGGTTTACGACACAACGGCATCATACTCTTCTTCTTTGATTACGGAGCACATCACTAGCAGCTATTTCTCTTGAATTGTCTGGGATGAAGATTTTCTATTAGAATATTTTTCTTTTAGCCGATTATATATCCATGGCAAGAAAGGTGGCCTGATTTTGTTTACAACCTATGAACCAGCCGTGCACGCATGCAATCTATATATATAAAACAAAGTCAGGTTAGTTACACCATTTATAACTCAAGAACGGCTGGACCGATTTTGATGATCTTTGATTTGTTGGATTTGTCTCCGCCCCAAATAGCAGAATAACTTATTAACTATTATCCTTTTAACTATCGTTTAAAGGGCAAGGTGTACGCTTTTATAATAAACTCACAAGGGATGTACAAAAATTGACAATTAACAAATTTAAAAACGTAATTAAACAAAATCTTTATAAAAGAGCCTACTATAAAATATCGGATTATGTAGATGATAGAGAAGCTTGGGATTGAAATTGCTCCAACTCGTTCAAAATGTTACAATTTAGACGTTATTTATGTTCTGTATTATGTATTGTAAAAGGATCATTAAAAAAAAACAACCAGCCTTGTTTCTTGCCTTTCTTTCCTGGCTTGGTCGCGAAGGAACAGGCAGTAAAATTGACGTTTCAAAGTGATCCTTGTGATTTTAATGAATAAAAATATTTGAATTTGAATTA
This sequence comes from Philereme transversata, assembly GCA_963924445.1. Classification (NCBI taxonomy): domain Eukaryota; kingdom Metazoa; phylum Arthropoda; class Insecta; order Lepidoptera; family Geometridae; genus Philereme; species Philereme transversata. The sequence goes on along the minus strand of OZ004350.1, from coordinate 10,496,115 downwards.
AAATATCGGAAAAATTCATGCAGAAAGAAATTATGAAGTAAATTCATTTTCTCATACAAAATGATGGCCAATTGACAATTCTACCGGGTGACGTAGGTACATATTGGCAGCACGCGTCATATGCGTGTCATATGCGTCATGTCAAGGTGGTACGAAGTTCGGCGAGTCAACTAGTATAATATAATCATATCGTTATGGCTGCGTCAATAATCTTAGAGCTATTTGCCGAATAAATGCAAGAGATTCTTCCCAAACATTTTAGTATTTAGCTATCATCTAAACGCTTTATTTTTCTTCGCAGGCATTGTAATCCGTCAAATCGCTGATCTCCTCTGGGAGTATGAGCGCGTATCCCTACCTCTCCCGCGAATGATGCCTCTTTCCTACCGCGAGGCATTGCGCCTTCAGTGCTACCTTGAGAGGCAACTCAAGCCCACCTGGGACTGGCTCGTCACAGTCATGGACGCTACTGAAGCTCAGCTAAGGTATATTTTTAATGTTTATTTTGATCATCTTCATCAGCTTATCATTCATCTTCTATCACAAATCTATTTAGAAAACTAAATCAATTATCGGAGACAGTTATAAGTAAAGCCTAGACTGTGATTAAGGGCAAGCCTATTTAGTCAGAAACCTCAGGGAACTGGTGTCTGGTGTATGTTCGACTTTAGGCCATGTCTGACAGAGGCAAAAACTACGACATACTTAATATATTCAAATCGCGACTTTCATTCTGCTTATTCCACTACATCCATATATTGTCTGGGCGCTATTTACGATATAGTTGCTTATAGTATTACATCTTAATGTAAAATTGTTTAATTTCTTTTTCCTTGATCAGTAAAATGGTTTCCATCTCTTAAGATAGATTTTGGTTCGTATGTTACCATATGCATCTTCATTCTTATCATTGTCACACATTTTCCTCTATCATCTCTCTGTTTGCCTATCTCCACAATAATAATAATAGTATGCGTAACAGATTCGGCGCTTCCCTGACTTCAAACAACGCTAGTACGTCCACTGAGGCGACCCGCGCCGCTGCCGCGCCCGCTGCGCGTCGCACGACGTCGATCACGTCGCCTGCCACGAGGATTATTGGATTCTCTGAAGCGCCTAGGACGAGGGATCGTGAACAAGGTATGTGTACTAATAAGATTAACATAAGAATAGAACTAAATATACAGTGTCTGTTTGCGGAATCACCAGCATCGGTTGTATGTATCTTAGCGCATAATATGCTTAGCATTGTTGACAATACTGACATAGTGTAGTGGCTTTTACACGTGTGATTGTTGAATATATATACTTTCTAAAGAACAGCACAATTTAAGCTATGTTCAAAAATCTTATAGAATAGAATAGAAAAATGCTTTATTGTATGTACACCTTAAAAAAACTAATTAATTCTAAACATAGTATAATGGGCGGCCTTTTCGCTGAAAGCGATTTCTTCCAGGCAACCTTTGGATGGAAAGTAATGAGCAAAGCAGTAATGGACAGCGATGCACAAAGTATAGTTACAAATGAAGAGTAATAAAAAAATAATAATAAACTGTACTTATAATCCTATACATAAATAAATACCTAAAGATAGATGAATATATACCATGCTTACAGATCTTCTAAAATGGAGTCAATTAAAATAAATAAATAAATAGGTAACACAAATGTCAAGAAAGCTAGGCCTTAAGGTAATGCCGCTTTATTCTCAGCTTAAAAGAGTGCTTGACGGAGCCAGTCTAATTTCTACTGTATTATAGCAAGGATTGATTGACCATAAAATTATCCCTGGATAATTTTTATTAACATACTAAACATTTAATTAACATTGTAATGCACAGTAATACAGTTGAGTATTTCGAGGAATTGCTAGAATTCCTTTATAGACACATTACGATGTTCACGCAGGCGCACTCTGTACTATGTGTCAGCGTTATTATACCGCGTTTACAGATTCGCATACTTTACTAACGTATTCTTCAGGTGTCGAGGCTGGAAGTGCCCGTCGGGAGTTCCTCGCCTACTGCCTGTCCCTTCTGCGAGCGCATAGCTCTGAGCACGCGGAACAGCTGCCGGTGCTGGACGTTGCGGCGCTCAAACACGTCGCTTATGTTTTGGACGCTCTAGTTTACTACATGCGAGCTGCACAGCCACAGCCTCACCACCACAACTCTTTGTGGACAGCGGTAAGTGCTGGCTCCCATTCTGTTTGGCACAAACTAAACATTTTTTAACAGCACTCCAACCTAAATTAAGACAATCCTTTGTACCCCTTTTTAAGCTTATTGGGCGCACGGAAGAGTGTGTGGTTTGGCATAGTTGAAGAGTCTATGGAGAAGGGGACGAATCCTAAAATTAAGCTAAAAAATATATGAATTACGGTCGAATTTCGACCACTGTGCAATGGCAACTAGTACTTTTAAATATGACAAAATTAACATCGAAATCACATTGATTTGTAAGAAGCATTTATACATATAATGTATAAACATATAGAAAAACATACATATAGAAATAACGTAAAAGCATTTTTAAGTCCGTTAAATTTTAAATAAAATTGAATTTAACATCCATCTCATTTATCAAATGTAAAAGAGCCTTACAGTCTCCTCTGTCCAATCTATCTTACGAGGAAACTGAGGAGTTACTAACCGTAATAAAGTAAGATTTTAAATGTTACATATACTCATACCTGCCTATGTTTGCACTTAGTTTATTTAGTTTTTTTTCAATACGTAAATAGATTTTAAGTTTTGTTAATTTGAGTATTCATAAGTTACCCCAGTCCAGCCTTTTTCGCCTGTAACACCTAGGTTTTCCTAGTTCAGGCAATGTATAAAGTGTTACCTATAAGTAGATATTAATCCCTAATGTTAATCTTAGCAATAAGAAAATGAATAAATATATATTTATTATCAAGCTAAAATGATATTATGACAATAAAATAGTAATGCTCATTACTAATCGTGAAGTTTCTGTGTACTTGTGTCGCAATAAATGTTTCTTATCTATCTACCTGTTAACTCAGGATGAGAACGAAAACGAGGAAGGCGATGAGGAAATGGTTGTAGGCGGCGGCGCGGCCGCGGCTGAATCAGACAACGAGCTCGAAGCTGGCCGTGGAAGGGCCCATGGGTTCCTGCAACGTTCTGATTCCACTCTCTGCCTTGGGTGCCCACCGCCAGACCCGTTCAATAGTAAGTTACTTTGAATTAACCATTCATGATTGGTTCGCAGAAAAGGGTATACAGTTTGTTCTTCAACTTTAACTAAGGCTTATTTAGGTACGTTAAATATTATGATAACTATTACACAGATAAAACAGGACAAATGTGTGTATGAACTGCAAATATTTGTTTCCGATATAGGTATTGTAGTACCTGGTATCTATATTTCCAAAGATATTATTATATAGATAGTGTTAGTTTTGTGGAGTCAGTCCTACGTATGTGACTGTTAAGTGTTTATTATTTTTCATCTGTAAAAAAAATAGTAAGCTGGCATGAATAAAAATCTCCCTTGTAGGTTTTTTTTACTAACCTAAATTGTCCCACTGCTGGGCAAAGGTCTCCCCATTTCCCCTCCGTCCATCACGGTCCACAGCAAAATCTGACCAATCTGGTTTGAATGCATCCAGGTCGTCTCTCTATCTTTTTTTAGGCCTACCATGGTTTTGTCTTCCGTTTGGTATCCACTGGGTGACTAGATTCGCCTATCGTTCTGGATGCATTCGAACCACATGGCCTGCCCAATCCCATTTTAAGCGGGCGGTCTTACATCGGCTATGGTTTTGACTCGTAGGTCGGTCCTTCCTGACTCTATCGATTCGTTTCACTTCAAGGATGCTTCTCTCCATCGTAGGTTTAGCAAAAATTTATAAAGATATATGTATTACAGTGAGCATGCAAGAAGCGTTGCCGCTGGCAGACCAACCGCAGTTACTACAGCCTAATGCTCGTCGTGAAGAGCTATTCGGAATGCCGCGCCAACCCGTCACAGTGCCCGCCACGGGCGACGCCCCGCCCGGAGTCAACAACCCTTTAGAAGGTACACTAATAGCTTATGAGCTCAGAGGATTAGCAAGCTGAAGTCTTCTGCACTTAGAGCTGTAAGATTATCGACTGTAGACAAGGCACTGGAAGGAGCAGCGTAGGACAGTTCCCCACGGAACTAGATGGAAAGACGAGCTATAATGGTTGATGGGTGCCGTTGTGTGCAGGCCACCCAACATCGATCCCAGGCTTTGCTCGCGACAAACGGGAGAATATTGCGAATCTAGTCAAGCTTGATCTAATCAATACATGAATAAAATTATTTTGAATCTCAAATATCTTCAATCAAACTTTTAAAACCAAAATTTGTATTTGTCTATCATAAATGAATGTAGATCATAGGCTTTATCTGGTTCACATCATTTGATGAGACGCAGTTGGTTGCGGGTTTGATTCCCTCTGCAGGACAAATGTTTACATGGTCTACAGATATTTGTTCCAGGTTTGATTATTTTTCTATATATTATAAGTATGTATTTACAAATAAAAATGTATATAAGTATTCTATCAGTTATCTGGTTAACATAGTTAACAAGCTTTGCTTAGTTTGCGGCTAGATGGCGCTGTGTGAAATTGATTAATGAATTGTTGATATTTGTGTGTATAGTTGTACCAAGGCGATTGGGTCTATCCACGCGTGGATCGGACCGCGGGTGGTCGCCGCCCGCCCGACCGGCGTCCGCACCTCCGACGCATTCACACACACTCACTAGAGATGAACCACAGGTTAATTTAAAATATATTATTTATATTTGTATATTTTATTTAGTGTAGTGGTATATGCAAAATGCTGAGAATTTATGTACTATATTTGTTGGATCAGCAGATATTTGATATCCACACTATTACGTAAACTGGCCTGTAGGATGATCCATATTGCAGACCATGGGGATCGTAGTTCCCACGAGTAGATGCCTAGATGATGGATCACATGCCTGCAACTCTCACACAACAGTGCAGTCTCCACATATACATAGTGAATGGATTGAGCAATACTCTTGCAAAATTGACTATTGTCTAGTAAAAGACAAAGCTACTGTACGACAAATACCTGTTTCTCTTCTGTCCCTCTGTCGCTTTCTTTCTAACTCCTTTTTCCCGCCTCGAACCTGACCCCTTTTTGATTGCAATTCTGCTCTTTTGCTTTCTTTTGCGCATTTATAAGCTACTTGAACAATTTGCTATCTTTGACCATTTATTAAGAACTAGCTGCCCCGCCGAATTTCGTACCGCCTTGACATGCATACGACGCGGGCTGTCAATGTACGTCACCCGTTGCATCTATGTATGAGAAAATGAATTATCTTCATTATTTCTTTTTGCATGATTTTTTTCTATATTCTAATAGTTATTCTGCTATTCGGGGCGGAGACAAATACAACAAATCAAAAACCATCAAAATCGGTCCAGCCGTTTTCGAGTTATAAGTGTTCGAACAAACCCGACTTTGTCTTATATATTAGGATTTAAAGAGTTTCGTTCTGTCTAAAGACCAGTCTGTTTAGTATCTTGGTTTATCAATTAACGTGATAGTATTTTTTTAGGACTTATCGTGCACAAAGGACACAACCACAAAAATGGATATAGACACGGATGGAGAATACCTCTCCGATTCTGACTCTAATGAAGCTAGACAAATTCCAAGGAAGAAACACCACAGGTGAGTGTTTGACTGTACAATCTAGAAATATCTAAAATTATCCTTGAATCCCTTTTGCAAGCATTTTATCATCAATGTTTGTTTTTTCACATTATATTTTTGGGTACTTTCCTGAGTGTCCCTTTACAACACCCTGAATCTCATTTTGTATCCTCTAATAATAACAATACTTATTTAAGCTGATCTTTCAGATATCTTTTAATATTTCGTTTTTTTTGTAGACATCCACACGCAATGTCTGTGGGCCCTAGTACAAGTTTCGTAGATGCGAGCTCGCAGCCATCTGAATTTCACACTCTAGTCGACACGGCCTGCTCTATCATGGAGGCGCCGCACCAACAAAGGAGCGCGTCACCTTTGCCTGGTAACATTTTAAATCTTACTTCATTATCCTATTTGTATTTGAATCGTGCTTTCTACGGTTATAAACATTGATTTTATCGTCTTTCAAAGTGAAATAAAGATTTGCTAGCAGACATTATGGGACACGCCAACGGATGGGCTTGATAGCATACTAAAAGTCTGGACTTCCAATAAGCTGATTGATGATTGCAGCATTTAGCTATGCAACTCCATATTATCGGAGTTAATCGAATCAATGATAGTTTTTCTATACAGCTTCCGATTTTGAGGATAACAGACAAAATCTTACAAAAAGTTCATACAAAAAGATCAGAAGCCGAGGAGAGAATCTATCACTGATTTTTGACATCTCGTTTCCTTGTTAGACGACAAGCTCATTGATAATCTACTACAATGACTACAAGCGCATTGATAATCATAAAACACTTCCCTGTCCAGGTCCGAGTACATCAAGCGCGATTGTTCCGGAGCCGCGTCCGTCCTCCTCCCGCAGCCCCAGCAAGACCGTTATTGTACGTGCTGTAAGTCACTCCACTTATTTGGGGGACTTTTTCTTATCAAAATTACTCCCAACCCCTTCAATTGGTCCTGGCATTTCCTTGTGCGTGTCATAAGGAACCTTTTGATTGAATGCATGTTTATCTGTAATGAGCTGTTTTCAAGGTTATATTTTTCAAGCTTCTAGTGTTGTTTAAAGATGCTTTGCGAATACAGTACTACGATTTAAGATGCAAAATTCGTGTTTCCGAATTAGTACGATTATGCAACCAATTCGGCCGTCCCCGTGGCTCGTGACGGCTCGTCTGTCACCAGAGTGAGCTTTAACGCATGTGTGGTTCCAGTATTTGGAAGAATATAGATTCCGATATATTCCGTAGGTCCGATGATGGTTAAGTTCAAACTTAACTCAATAGTACTGTAGTCAAGTTTTCGCACGAAAAACTTGTTTATAAGTATTTCTTTATTTGCACTGGTAGGGTAGAGTTACTGACTAAATACAAAAGCAAGCAAGACAAAGTAAATTTTTAATTTTAATCACAAATTTGTATATTTTGATAGCAACTATTGGCAACTAGAGGCAATTAGAAATAAGAATAGAATAGAATATATTTATTAGACACACACAAAGAAACACAGAACGGATCACAAACAAAATAGTAGACAGTCAGGAAAAATACAGTAGAATGAGATATTATAACATGAGTAGAACACAAGTACCTACCCAGCCAGTAGGTAGGTGTACTAACTAGTCCCGCTCCGTGCCACGCATGGCCAAACAGGTCCTGCCTCAGCTTTAAGCTCCTTTGTGCAAAGCAGCGCTGGTTTTCAGGCAGGGCCTTATGTAGGGTGACGTCACAAATTTAAAAAACATAATACTAAAAATAATAATAAAATGAATAAGCGATAACAACAATACTAATAACAATAGCAATAACATTTTCCTTTTTTTATTTGCTTTTAAAATCCCCTCATCAAATACAAAATATCTTACTGCATTATATTCTGACTGGTGTTACTTTTTAAATCAGGGTGAATTGCTAAGTGCAGCGGATCCCTTGGAATCTCAGGAGATATCCGCTAACGTGACCGTGGAGACTTCAGGACTGCCACCGCCACCTTTATTGCCCCCTCTTATCGCGCCTGTAGCACCGTGAGTATACTATTTTAGTCTATTTATATCAAACTCTATATCAAAAACTTTATATCAGAAGCTCAAACTAGGAGTTTGCCAAAGAGCGATGGAGCGCAGTATTTTGGGTGTAAAGTGGATCGACCGGATTCCAAACTCTTGGCTGCGCTCGTGGCATCGCTGACGTAGGCATCAAGGCTGCAAAGCTGAAATGGGACTGGGCGGGTCATCTCTTCCGTATGCAACCCGATAGGTGGGCCAAGAAGACAAGCATATGGACTCCTAAAGACGGAAAGCGACGCCGAGGAAGGCCTAAAAAGCGCTGGAGCGATGAATTGGACGTCTTCTAAAGAGACTGGCGGGATCTGGCTCTAGACCATAATAAGTGGAAGAAAGAGGTGGAGGCCTTTGCCCAGCAGTGGGACAGTTTGAGCTAGTAAAAAAAAATTCAAATTAAGCTTCAAGATACAGTATAAGGGGCTGACCTCTTATACTGTATCTTGAAATCTATGACAAATGTTGGTAAGTAAGACACATCAAGTACACAAAGTTACAACAAATGTCATGTAACATTATAATAATAATAATAGGCCAACATGATCCACCAAAGACTAGCCGCAAAATACAACCTCATCGACACGTCTGCAAAGCCCACACCTTACTATAAATACATACCTGAAATAGTACTAGAAAATGCAAACTATAAACTCTATTTTGATAGAGCTATCCTGACCAACAAGATCACTCATTTCAATAGACCGGATTTAACATTTTAGATAAAATCAACAAAACAGCACTTCTTATCCACATAGCCATCCCAAACACTCATAACCTACACAACACTATATCAGAAAAGCTCTCCAAGTACATAGATCTGAAAAATGAAATCGCGCGTATGTGGCGCCTGCAGAAGGTATCCATCGTACCAATAGTAATTTCCAGTACAGGTGTAATTCCAAAGCAACTGTTTCAATCACTTGCCGTATTAGACCTCCCAAAACACACATATATTCTCATGCAAAAAGCGGCTATACTGAACACCTGCAGAATTGTGCGCAAATTTTTGCAAACGGACTTTTCAAGTGAAAGTCCAATCAATCATACGTTAGGTACTGATATGCACTTGGCTTAGGCCCGTACAGCTCAGGTATATCTCCGGTTATAGTACAACCGAGTGTAAAAAATATAACACCAAAATAATAATAACCCCCCGTGTGTGGCGACACCGCGGAGCCCCATTACTCCCTGGGGTTGACAGAAACCCCTGACCCTTGGTTTGCCTTAGTTGGCCGGTCAAGGGTGGGAGGCGCAAGAGCGGAACCTATGCTCCAAGGGTTGAAGTGTTAAAGGCCTAAAGCCGGGAGTAGCGCTTAGTGAAACTGCAGCACACCTCTCAAAACCCTTTGACCGCCCATACCAACGTTGCCCCTTACACTGCCTTCTATTGGCGGCACTTATGGGGGCCCGTTTAGTGGACGGCTAGTCACCACCTGCCTCAGTAATTCTAAATATTACAGCATTGGCAGATGCCGTATCTCATTTCTCTGCTAACCCATACTCTATTTCATAAGCATTAGTGTAACAATAGCCCGAACTCTAATCCATGTGTTGCTATAGTACTACCATCTGTCTCACCTTCATCTTGTCATAGTGATTTTTATAAAACAAACAGGCCTCTTACTCGTTGGCTTCGTCCCCTGTAATGCCTTTGTAAAGGTCCAGGCCTAAAGCCTGTGTTAAGTAATAAATGTGTGGAATAATAATAATAAATCTTTATTTCAAACAACAATAGAAAAGTACAAGATGTTAAAACTTAATTCTACGGCCCATATAAATATATACCTTAGCGACTAACATACATATTGTGCACTTGGGCAAATCGGCGTTGTATGTATGTATGTTTGTTTGTCCGAGGATTACTTGCGAAGCGTTGATCCGATCATTGTGAAATTTGATACATAGGTAGGTAGTGATGGCACAATTTTGATGTGACTAAATTAGCTGAAAATGTTGGGGGGTTGTTGAGATATTGGGGTTCAAGGGTAAAAAAAAAATGAAAATGAGACTATTAGGTCAAGTGGAAAGTCAAATGAAAGACCTTCATTAGTACATTTCAACCCTGTTTTTATTTTTAGTCTAATCCTTGTAGTTTTTGAGTTATTAGCCGTAATAAAAACAAAACTTTGACCAAATTCACAGGGTACACCAGTGACCCCACAATGCTGAAATTTGGTATTCGTGTAGCTTTAGTAACACAAATATAGGCAAAAGTCTGAAATCCAGAATAACTGCAATTTGTACCCTAAACAAGAGTAACCAAATCACATGAACTCCCGTTACCTGTAATTTGAATGAAACTGTAGACCAAGTTTTTGGTTATGCATTTCGTGGCACTATTTTGATTGTCAAAATTACAAATGATATTTTTTTGTTATAATCGGAGACTCGCGAGATCTCAGTTCGGGTCGTACCACTAGTAATACTTAAAACTATTTGCTTACACATAAATATATGACTGCTGTTTGGTTTAAAACTGTTAAGTTTAAAACTTTTTAAAGGAAAACTTTTATTAAATTTGAAAAGGATTCAATGCAGTTATATTACATTTCCAGATATTATAAGGAATTATTTAAAACCATACCCTAAAATGTATTGATGTATTGTTTAGACGCGCCTGCCCATCTCTCGGTGCATCAGTTTCCCACGATCTGCTACTCGGCCGCTGGCGCCTGTCCCTCGATCTGTTCGGGCGAGTATTCACTGAAGACGTAGGCCTCGAGCCAGGGTCTGTGGTGGCCGAGCTTGGTGGCTTTCCTGTAAAGGAAGTCAAGTTTAGACGCGATATGGAGAAACTGAGAAACTCACAGCAAAGGGATCTCACACTGCATAAGGTAAGCTTCATGTCTACTTAGCCTTTGTAGTGATGACTTTCCTACCATCGTTGTTTATTATCTATGTTCTATTAAGAAAGCAATGCGTAGTGGTTACAAATGTTTCTTCAAATGTTCAACAGTAGAGCAGTGTTTCCACTGCTGTTAGCACTTCGCTGTGTGACTAATTCTGTTGCGTCTTTTATTGTTTTTAGTTTTAATTGTGTACTTATTTCTAAGTTTTGTTTGTGACGCAAAATAAATATTTTTTATTCTATTCTAATAAAAGCACTCGTGTGTTGGTTCTAAATGCAGTTACATTTTTGAGACACTTGCAGTGAGTGCTATGAACACTTCAGTTTTATTTTGAGTTATTAATAATTTGTTATATATATATATAGGGTGTTTGATAATATACCCACAAAAATGAAAGGGGTTATTTTGATGAGCATAATAAATAAATTTGTGAAATATTTACCATAGAAATGTGAAATTCATTTTGGCATGTCAAAACAAACACTTTATTAAACTTATGTTGTGCTATTGCATAATGCTTGCCATCTAACCACAGATACTGTACTGGTGACGTCTCGAGATATCTCTTGTTGTCCCTTTCTAACCCAAAACCGGCAGCCATTTCCGAAAGAGATATCAAATCGGCCTTATTTTTGGATGTCGATTGTAAGAGTAGGCAGTAAGTTTTATATCAAATTAATCACCTAAACAAAGTCGATTTTCTTTAAAATTTGATATTATAACTAGTAGTTTTTTTTTCCAAAAGTCTTTTTTATTTTTTGAGAAACCGTCACTTGAATATCGTCAGTATGTTACCAAACACCCTGTATACTATGATAATGCTGTCACAAAAATCGTTTTTGATTTAATTGTAAGATGACAAGAAGTTCTAAACAAATCTTGTTTCGTAGATGGAACGCGATCGTGCCAAACTTCTACAACAAACGTTTGCGGAACTAAACAGTGCATTCGCGGGCCAAAATCGGCGCGCCCACAGCGCGCAGCCGCCGCTAGTCGTCAACCGCGTGAAGGTCACCTTCAGAGACGAGCCTGGCGAGGGCAGTGGAGTAGCCAGGTCCTTCTATACAAGTGTCGCTGAGGTGAGTAGTAACACACATCATTTTTAACCCACGACGAAAAAAAATAGTTGTTATGTTTGACGCCTATGTGTAGTAGTTCCCAAAGAGATGGACGCAAAATAAAAAATGTTTTGTGTCTGTAAACAGGCGTTGTTAGCGAATGAGAAGCTGCCACCGCTAGAGCCGACCACGGGCAGCGGTGGTACTACAAACAGCAGCAGCACGAATGGAACGGCAGCCGCCGGCACCGCCACTACGCCGTCTAGCGGTACTGCTAGCAATAGCGCTCCTCGGTAAGCAGAATAAACCTTTTTTTCCGCCCTTCAATTTCAATTTCTCAATTGAGCCAATACTGTCATCTTAATCATGTCGTCCGCTGTCCCCCATAAATTTCCAGAGCAACCAATCTTGTGCGGCCTGCACCCAACGGCTCCCAGCAACCTTTATCAGGTAGTCTTTCCATCTAGTTGGGGGCCGTCTTACATACACCACGCTTTCCAGTGCGTGGTCTCCATTTGAGAACCTTTCTACCCAACGGCCGTCAGTTTTTTGGTTCTACAAGATTCATTATATCGTATCTCGACGTCAGGGCTAATGGAGACTACTTAAATTATTTTAGTTTATAAAGTGTGTCTGTATGTTCATTGGTGTGTAGTTTCTGTATGTTTCTTGTATCGTAATAAATTGATACATACTCTGTTTAAATCAAAATGATGAACATGTTATCTATGAGCCCTGTGTAGAAAAAAGAATCTGGCTAAGCATATGCCAGACAAATGAGGGATTTTCGTTTTAGATTTAAAAAGAAAAAACTTGTTCCAACTAGTGCAATAGATGGCACTGTCTGGAAATGCGCCGCCAAAAAATATGGTTTAGATGTTCTGAAAACCACAATATCAAAATTTGTCTAAAATAATTTCACTTCGTCAGATAAACAAACACAAATGTTTGTTTTTTTATTTCAAGTTCCTCGGAAAATAATGTTGACACGGCAATTCACACTGACAGTTCACTTTCCATTGTTAATCATGACAGAGCAACGCCATCTATTAGCAGTTATAAAAACATGGCTGTGAAAACCCTTTTGTGGATAGATTTTATAGATAGATGAAATAGATTTTGTGTAGAAAGCCGTTTGTTGACGCCACGGACGCTTGCCATAATACTGTTATTTTACAGAAGTGGAGCGGGACGCGCGCGTTCGAAAGATGCAACTCGTCGCACCCCGGGCAGGCCTGCACCTCGCCCGCCCGCAGCGAGGGAGCCGAGACGAGTACTGAGCGTCGACGCCAGACCTTATTCTCCACAGGTATACATCTTCTTCTTTTTTTCTTCTTTACATAGTATAAAATGAAGTCGCTTCCGCTGTCTGTTCCCTTAGATCTTTTAAACTACTCAACGGATTTTAATGCAGTTTTCAGCAATAGATAGTGATATTCAAGAGGAAAGTTCATATGTATACTACATATAATATCAAATCCATACTAATATTATAAATTCAAAAGTATCTGTCTGCTGGGCGGGTAGGGGATTGGACAATGAAACTCCATTTAAAACACTAGATAGAAACATCCATACTATATTAAACACGTCTGTCTCTCTGTCTGTCTGTTTGTTGCGTTTCACAACAAAAGGGCATAACCGATTTCAATGAAATTTGGTACCTATTTTGAATGATTATAACCGGGATTGAGACGTAGGCTACTTTTTACCCGACTGCGCAGAAGGAGGGTAATGTTTTTACTGTCAAATCACGAATCCGAAGCCGCGAGTGGGTCAGCTAGTATAATAATAAATCTTTATTTCAGGCAACCATAGAAAAGTAAAAGATGTTAAAACTTAATTCTACGGTCCATATCAATATATAACTAACATACATAATTATAGATAATACTTAAAACTATTTGTTGACCCGTAAATTCTGTGTCGTGTGACGCACTTGCGCTGTGTCGTCTGAGTCACGAAAATGACGAAACAACACACTATTCAGCCAAAACTCTTGCTTTGTTAAAGGTCGAGAAATCTGCAGTCAGAACAAATATGTATCTAACTATTTATTGTTATCCTTCTAAAGAAGATAAAAATAAAACATGTCATAGCTAAAAAAGGTTCAATATTCCACACCGAATATGCCGGAATATTGAACCTTTTGAGAGAGAGAGAGAAGACTTGCAGGCCTGCCACGACCTAATTATTGTGCTGCAGTTGAAAAATTATTCAGTACACCTTCGTTGTTTTTACCATTTCTACACAGTATTTTTTTAACTGAAAACTTGAACATGTCGCAATAGACGCATTCGCACGAAGCAAAGACATGTGCTTCTCATTTATACATAACACTACAATGTATTCTACCGTGTTTTCTATACTAATATTATAAAGAGGAAAGATTTGATTGTTTGTTTGTTTGCATTGAATAGGCTCCGAAACTACCTACGCTTTCGCAACGGTGAAAGAATTTTTTATATCGGCCCAGCCGATATAAAAAATTCTTTCACCGTTGCGAAGCTACACTATCCCCGGGTGACATAGGCTACTTTTTACCCAACTGCGCAGAAGGAGTGGTCAGCTAAGCTAGTATTTGTTTTAGTTGATTTCATTTCATAGAACAAAATAATATACCCTACAAAAATTGCGAAAAATAAGATTGTGCACTAAATATTTTTAGTTGCATCGCAATAAGAAACACACACACACAGAATACTTAATAGACAGTTATAGAAGGATTACTCCGCAAAGACATTAAAATAATACTACTAAATAAACCGAATCGGTCCATCTGTACGGGAGCTACGATGCCACTGACAGACAGGCGTCAATCTATAACACCCCTCATTTTACGTCGCGGGCTAAAAATAGCTGGTTGCTAATAGGAACACGAACAAAATACTTACTGGAATGTAATTGTAGGCCGCTCCTGGCACTGAAGGCGCCGGCTACAGCGGAGACAGGCCGGGAGGCCATAATGAACACCTGACGCTTCATCAGGCGCAATTGGGAGAAAGACTATATCCAAGGGTAAGTGTGGGCATCTTATAAAACTACATTAATCTGGTTTGGCGGCTGTGAAAGTTTCGACCTGAAGCAATGTCCAAATAATTAACACTAATTCACGATGTGTTTTCGATTTAAAAACTGTTTCCCTCTATATCACACTGACTTAAGCTAGACGTGACTTACAGAGGCGACTGACGGACGCGACTTACTAATCTGCACTGCACACCGTGTCGGACGTCGTGTCCGATAGCGTCAGATGCTTCCGCGAGTTATAACAAACATCCGAGGAGCCATATTTTCGTCGGACGTCCGAGCGCATAGTTATACCTACGACTTATTCCTGACAGTTTGCACATGACTACGTAATGTTAATAGCTAGACGTTATGAGACTAAGGCCCGTAAGAACAATAGCAGTTTTAACTAAAATTCTAAGCTTAAACTAAAAATTTTCTTTGACAGTGATGGTTTAAGCTTAGAATTTTAGTTTAAACTGCTATTGATCTTACGGGCCTTAGTGTAGTCTGATTTCAGTAGTTATTTAAATAAATGTCGATTGTTCATGTACCCTCAAAGATAATGATTACACTCAGCTGTAACATACATAGTCTTGATCCGATATCAGGATTCCCTGTGTTTTGGGCATCAAGAACTACGAGTACAATGTTTACTAAACACGGGATAAATATTAGCAGTTTATGCAAATATTTGTTCGCACCGGGAATTGAAGCAGTAATCGCATGCGTCTCGGCTACTAACCTAATGCGGCGTCTCAGAAGTTGTCTTAAGATGAGAGAGAGAGTGTTTAATTAATGTTTGTGTTTTTTCTTTGAAGGTGCACTCTCTTCACCCGACGTTCGCCGGTAAGATCACTGGCATGCTACTGGAGCTGACGCCTGCGCAGTTGCTAGTTCTGCTCGCGAGCGAAGACGCGCTGCGGCAGAAAGTGCGCGAGGCCATGGATCTCATTGTCATGCATCCTTCGGAGGCGATACTTGGTGAGTGCCTTTAGTAAATTATTAAAACTAGCTCCCAGTGCACAGTGGTCGAAATTCGACGGTAAATAATAGTTTTAGCTTAATTTTAGCATTTTGCCCTTCTTCATAATAAAATCTTTATTTCATATTGCTGAGATTAACATTACGGATTAGTATCTACTTATAGGTAACACTTTATACATTGCCTGAACTAGGAGGACCTGTATCTCAGGCAAAAAAAACTGGACTGGTGTAACTAATGAATACTCAAATTAACAAAACTTAAAATCTATTAATTAATCTATTAATTATCTTATAATAAACGTGCACTATGCCAAATCTCACAGTCCTCCGTGTGTGCAATAACATTAAAAAGGGATACAAAGTTATCTCTTCACATATTAACTTAAAGATTATCCAATTACAAATAAGCAATAAAGTTAATGTGAGGATTTGCTGTCATAAACACTTCTATTTCTATCACTAACATAGTATAATGTGGTTCATAAATGTGTGAACTTCGAAAATAATGTAACAAAAAAATCTAAATTATTTTATTTTAGAACGAAAACATGGTACTGGAACACGATAGTATTCGCAGAAGTTATGAACTCTGTCGCGCACACTTAACGCCCCCCCCCCGAGTTTATAATGTCCAATATTTTAACAAGTTATGCATATTTAAATAAAAAGTAAGCTAACTGACAATATTCTCTAGATCTGGACGTGTTCTCGCTGTCAGAGCGCGGCGGCGGTGGCGGCGGCGGTGGTGCCGCGGCGGCCGGCGGTGGCGCCGGCTCGTCGACCGCCCCGCCCGCCGCCACCGACGACGCGGCGCCCTTGTTCTACTCGCCCGGCAAGCGAGGATACTACTCGCCGCGGCAGGGACGGGCCACGCCAGAGAGAATCAACGCGTTTAGAAACGTGGGCAGGTATGTGTCGCTCAAATTACACACTACTAATTAATCCGGCACCGCAACCTTAGAACAATAAATTGGCGTTATCCTTGACAGGTTAACACATTATCTAGATTGCAAACTATGACTCTACATATTCAGCCTACTCTATCTTGAACTCTATAAATTTAGGCAAGGTAGCTCCTAAGGTAAGGTAGTCCCTAGGTAAGGTGAATACCTGTATTTACCCAGTTACCAGTATCTCTTCAACTTTTAGTATGTTAGTTTATTTTGATAAACTAGAGCGTAAAGTTTTTTTATACAACATTTAAATGGCATCAGGTGTTAAGTGGTAACCATCGCCTATAGTTTAAGACTATTTTATTAATATTATCAGCCCATAGAGTCCTACTGCAGGGCAAAGGCCTCCCTTCCCTCTTTCCACGAATCCCAGCTACAGGTTAATTGGGGCCACGCTGCATAGTATGCATCCCTCCATCTCCGCCTGGGCCTACCACGCGACCGCCGCCCGTTTGGAACCCATTCCGTAGTGGTTTTCGCCCATAGTTCCTCTGGCGTACGACAGATGTCTAAAAATATAGAATAGAATACTCTTTATTGCTTACCAAACAAAATTAAACATTCTTCTGGCGTACGACAAATGTCTAAAAATATAGAATAGAATACTCTTTATTGCATACCAAAAAAAATACACAAAAATAAAGGTAAGTACAATGAGCGGTCTTATCGCTAAAAGCGATCTCTTCCAGACAACTTTTGTTAAATATATGTGATATTTTACTACAAAACGTTGACACTCCATATTATTTCCAGGATAATCGGTCTATGCCTGCTCCAAAATGAATTATGTCCAATGTTCCTGAACCGCCACGTGCTGAAATACCTGCTGGGCCGGTCCATCAGATTCCACGACCTGGCCTTCTTCGACCCCGTCGTGTACGAGAGTTTGCGGCAGTTGGTGGTCGATGCAGAGACAGGCGACTCGCACTCGCTATTTGCAGCTCTCGATCTCAACTTTAGGTAATTTACAATTTTAATTGAAGTATTAGAACAAACCCAAGAGCAGAGTACAGTTTTAGGAAACAGAGACAAGTTTGGAGTGTGTTCAAAATAAGTTTTGACTGACAACTTTGTAAAAGGTTTGCATTGCACCAACATCCCGTTATTACGGGCATATCAAGCCCAGCAGCTCTTACTTCAGGGCGGTCTTATAAGCAGCCGTATAGTATTTATCTATTTGTTATCGCTCAGGGCTCACATCACAACCATACGAAAATTTATTGGCTTGATGCTTGACGGATTAATTACTGCATTAGCAAATAAAACTACATAACAATAAGGCAATCATTTACTCTGTTTCAGTTTGGAAATGTGCGAGGAGGAAGGCGGCGGATGCGTCGAGTTAGTGCCGGGCGGACGCGAGATCGAAGTGACCGCTCTCAACGTGTACGACTATGTGCGCAAGTACGCACATCACCGTATGAACCTAGCGCAGGAAAAGGCCCTTGAGGTAACATACTCAAAAATAATATTATGAATGCCAAAGTGTGTCTAC
Organism: Philereme transversata; assembly: GCA_963924445.1. Lineage (NCBI taxonomy): Eukaryota > Metazoa > Arthropoda > Insecta > Lepidoptera > Geometridae > Philereme > Philereme transversata. The sequence goes on along the minus strand of OZ004350.1, from coordinate 10,477,999 downwards.
ATGTTTGTTATGTATTCACAGCTAGACTGCTAAACCGATTTTGATGAATTTCATTTTGCATTTTGGCACAACCATAAGTTACTTTTTATCGGACATCATAGTAAAAATTAGTAATTCTACATTACCCTTATGGGGTCTCACAATTCGTTGCATAAAATAAGGAGTACTTAGATCATTTTTAGATAATCCTTACTAATATCATATATTCGAAAGTAACTCTGTCTCTCTGTCTGTTTATTACTTTTTCACGACTAAACTGCTGGACCGATTTGGATGAAATTTGGTATATGGATAGATCATTCCTGGAATGAGACATAGGCTACTTTTTAGCCAACTGCGCAGAAAGAGGGTAATGTTTTAAATTGACAAAAAAGGCGTGCGAACTCGCGGTTGGGTTAGTTGGCTAGTTAGTAATAATATTTGGGGCAGGCGATGCGCGTCGGTGTCCTTGACGTACTTCCTGAGAGTGCATTGGAGGGTCTCACGGCGGAAGACTTGCGGCTGCTCCTAAACGGCGTCGGCGACATCAACGTGACAGCCCTGGTGTCCTACACCAGCTTCAACGACGAGAGCGGCGAGCCCCCTGAGCGGCTTGCGCGCTTCAAGCGCTGGCTGTGGGCCATCGTCGACAAGATGACGCACCTTGAGAGACAGGACTTGGTGAGTACAAATACCCAATTCATTATCCGGCTAATTGGTTAGATCCTTCAAATGAAGCGCTGTAGTGATGCCGCCGATATAGCGCGGTACAATTTTTGTACGCTTGTAAAAATTCTAGTAATTTGAATAAATATTTATGCCATAAAACAGTACGGGTTGAAGAGAAGTCGCGTATTAATTATCGGTATAAATTGGGGGCAATCCTGTTGTCGGAAACAGCTTAATTTAAAATAATATAAAGACCTCTGCCACTCGACGTACTCGTACTCATGTAACGAAAACGGAAGGCAATAATTTTAGTTCTGTCAAACCTAAATTTAGTTTAGTTGGTGCCAACAGAACTGCCCCCATTATGGACATATGTAGATTTGCAATCATGCATTATCCTAAGGGGGAATCTGTTCAGACATTTTAGTGTACCTATTCATTAGTGTTCATGATTTAACACTAACACACAGATTTAGTCGCGCCACCTAGTTCCAATCGCGCGAAGTAACTTCTATACAACTATTTGTTTGATCACTTATTGTACTAAACAAGCTCCATCCGCTTGCATGCGCGAGGTACAAACAGTAAATACAGTAAGTAACACCACAGAAGTGATTAAATTTTTGTGAGATACGAGGCATGCCTTTTAAGTTTTGTCGTTTAAAGAAAAAAACACAACTAGAACCTTATAGTACTTTTTATTGTTTTTCAAAGTATTCACCGCGTAGCTTAATACACTTTTCCATTCGCTCAAACCAGTTATTATAACATTTATTCCACTCTAAAGTGGGGGTGTTCAAAATGGCTGACTTGAAAGCGTCGACTGCTTCTTCACCGGACTGGAACCTTTGACCACGAAGACTTTTTTTAATTTTAGGAAATGTAAAGAAATCGTTAGGGCTTAGGTCAGGACTGTATGGAGGATGGTCAAGAATTTCTACTTTTTCCTGCTTCAAATACTCAATCGTTTGACGAGCGCTGTGTGAGCTTGCGTTGTCGTGGTGCAGGGTGATGCGCCGCTTTGAGTTAGATTTTCGAAGTTCGGCGATGACTTGTGGTAAACAAACTGTAGTATACCACTCTGCGTTAACCGTTCTACGATCTTCAAGTGCAATAGTCGCAACATGGCCGGTTTTTCCAACGAACGTGGCCACCATCTTCTTTGAAGTGCTTCGAGAACGAACAACTTTAGTCGGCTTTGGCTCGTCTTGAAAGACCCAGATTGTAGATTGTTGTTTGGAATCAGGATCGTAGGCATAGATCCAAGATTCGTCACCACTTATGATGTCGTAGACGTGATTTGACTCCCCTCGGTTGAACCTTTGCAGAGTTTTCTTACACCATCTGACGCGGGCCGCCTTGTGATCGTCGGAAAGCAGATGCGGTATCCAACGGCAAACTAGCTTTCTCACACCAAGCGCTTCATGCAAGATCTTCTGAATGGTTGTCCCTGAGATGCCTAATAGAGCCTCTATCTCTCGATACGTCACATGACGATCTTCGAGAATTAGTTGTCTCACAGCAATGATGTTATCTTCAGTGAAGGCGGATTTTGGGCGTCCTTCGCGAAATCTGTCACTAACACTAGTATGTCCACGCTGGAATTCTAAATACCAGCGTTCGACAGTCCGCAGACATGGGGCTACATCACTGAACACAGATGTTAGCTCTTCTAAACACTGAAGCCGTGTCAGGCCTCTTCTAAAGTTGTAGAAAATTATTGCACGAACATTTTCCTTAGAAAGATTCATTTTCGTACGTGACCTGACAGATTCAAATCGAAACTGTGACTAAACAATAGCATTAATACTTACCTAATACTTTCAACTGTTTTGAGATTCAAAATGTAAACACATTCGAATATAGAACAGTTCCAAATTCAAAATTGCCGGAAAATATGGAAACGACAGAACTTAAAAGGCATGCCTCGTATAAATGTGAAAATAAATTAGGTTTTTAATTGAAGCAATGAAAAAATAATACAGGGGGGATATTAAAAAATGTTTTGTAATCTGGGGGGTGCCAGGCAAAAAGGTTGGGACCCCATGATCCAAACTTGCATGTTTAGATGATGCTCTACAGTTTATGTCAAGTTTGTGATCACGATCTTGTGCGAGCGAATGGACCTTACTACAGACTTCTAAAATCCAGTATCCTGAAGCAAGATTAAATATTGTATTGTGTTGGTGCAGGTTTACTTCTGGACGGGCTCACCCGCGTTGCCGGCGTCCGAGGAAGGCTTCCAGCCGATGCCGTCGGTGACGATCCGGCCGGCCGACGACGCGCACCTGCCTACCGCCAACACTTGCATCTCTCGCCTGTACATACCGCTCTACTCCTCGCGACACGTGCTCAAGCACAAGCTTCTACTCGCCATCAAAACTAAAAATTTTGGCTTCGTTTGAACGATCAACGGCGTCTCTATTGTTCTTTAGTTGTAAGCCCAGCCATGTAAGACTGCCGCTGTGTCATAAATCATAATGTATCTGTGTAAAATTTTGTGTCTATCAACGCTCACTATGATATCTATATCCTTTTAGTAGTACTTTCAATGTGCAACATTATGTATATATATCTTTTACCAGTCCACAGTGAATGTATGATTTTGGTATCAAAAGAAAGGGAATGTGTATAGTTTATTAAATAAACTTATTGCCTAAAAAAAAATCAGACTAATAATGATGAATTTGGTTGAAAAGCCATGATAAATTATTATTAATTTTTTTTACTAACCTACATTTGCCCACTGGTGGGCAAAGACCTCCTTCCACTTATCGCGATCTTTGGCAGATTCCCACCATTCCATTAAATAACAAAGTTTTATTACTTTCTGCTTACATAAAAAAAAATATGTCCATTTGTCCTATGACTTAGCTTCAGTAATTATCTAAGACTCTATTTCTTCATTCGTTATTAGCGCGCGTTGAGGTTCGAACGGCTTTTGTGCCGGGACTGTTGACCAAATGACTGTATTTGACAAATATTTAGCATTTACATGACTGGGTACCATTGACTGAATAGTAATATTCGTTTACTTGATGATGGAAATGACTTGTATAATGAATATCTTGCACAAGTACACATTATCCAGTGCAAATTTACAAGTGCATTACATGTATGTAATCATCAATTTTTCTCATAAACCATTAGAAGTGAATCTAAATTTTATAAAACACAATACTTGTGTATTAATATGTACTGTATAATAATGTTATCCATTTGATAGTTATTTTTCTATTATAAATTAATTTCGTATTGCGACGGAGTTGAACCATTTCGATGGCCTAATTCAACAATTGTGCATTTGATTGCTTTCATAATCTATGCTTAATTTATTTAATTCTTGGCAGAGGCAGCGTAGTAATATTTTGGACTGTTAATAATGCTTTGTTAAATAGAAAAAAAATATATATAAGACAGTAGAGTATGGTGGGTATACTGAAACAGTTTGTAAGGTGAGCTCAGGAAACTGAGGCGCCAGGTCTGAGTAATGGGTTTTGTGATATCAAAGGAAGTATTTATCGCCTCGTCTCTAAATATAAGATTATGAAATAGATTCTTTTTATTAGTTAAATATGATTCATAAATAAACAACTCAAAATGCTTATTTTCTGTTTTATTTTAACCACCTTCAATGTGTATAGTATAGTTAAATATTACTCAAATTATTCAGGATTCACCTATTAAATAAATAGTGATTCAGCCACCATGGTCCAAAATAAGAGCAGCGCGATGGAGAAGCCCTAGTGGCCAACATGAATCAGCCTAGGGATATTTTTGTCCTAATTTTGATATTTCTTAAAAAATTTACATTTAGAAATTTAATTTAATAAAAAGGTATAAAAATACAAATAAATATAATACAAGTTTCACCTTGGAAACATGTCGGAGGAATAGGCGCGGTCGCCGCCACGGTGTCCTGAGTACTTGCATACTAATTTACATAAAGTAGGTACATAGGTATACAGATGATTATTTATTACATTTTGTAGGTACCTCAGCAAATATGTTAGTCTAACTTACAGAAACACAGCTTTACAATAATATTTTGACTACATAACAGATAAAAATGCATGGTTTGAACTAGAGAAAACTAAACACAAAAAAGCACACATTTCACACAATGCTAAAACCTAGTAAGTACCAAAACATCATACTGTGAAGTTAACCTTATTCTAATTTGGAAGCCATTTTTAATTCTGTAGATATTTTCTTGTAAACACCATAAAGTATAACTATGTGGCAAATGTGCAGCAATGCACTAGTAAAGCTGGTACTTGGATAAGTGTTCCAGCACATTTCAATAAGGGCCAATAGTAAAAATCTGGTTATGACTGAAAAATTATTGGACCACAGCAAATAAGGCAAACTATGGAAATACCATGAATAGAATTGATAATGTAAACTTCTTGCACATACAATTCCAATGAAGTTAATTATGAACATAGGCAGAATAAATAACTGTGACAATACATCAAAATTAATGCTGTAATTAGTTTTTTCCTCTGTTTCAGCAGGTATTGGGGTTTTCTTAGCAGTTTTCTTTGCATCTCCATGTGTAGACTTCTTCAGCATAGTTTCAAATAAATTCATAAAGTTTTCCTGCTCTTTAGATAATTTTTCTTCAGTATCATCTTTCATCTTGTTTAATTTTTGTTTGACATCCTTTTTTTGTTTGTTTTTCTTTTTGTTGACAAGATTCTTAGCATTAATTTGAGGCTCAAATTGGTGCTGCACATACTTCAGTCGACAATAGCTTTTGAAATATTTGACACACATTGGTAAAAATAAGATCAGCAATATAACATGGATGGCAAGAAGTGTTAAATGAAAACATTTATTTTCAAAAGTTTCAACATCTAAGAATCTGTAATTAACAGTCCATGTGTGGTTGAATACTCGACCCAAATCGAAGCTTCCTTTTATGTATGCAACTGGGTTATTGATCAAAAAGATGGAACCTAATAACACTTGTATCAGTCCACAAACAAGTAGCTGTTTTATGGTATTTTTTAACCCCAGGTTCACTATATAAAAGAAGAACAATGCAGGTGCATACAATAGAATGTTCATTTTAACAGAAACGCCTAAACTATAAAATATACTTCCTAAGTACCATTTTGAATCTAAAAACAAATTGAGAGACAAGTACAGGAAAAGCACAGCAATAGGATCGTTAAAAAGTCTAAGCACATAAATTGAATGTATTCTGTAAGATGTCAAAATAGTCAATACCAGAACATAAGGTGGTACCTTCCCGCTCTTAATATAAATCCTGAGGACAAGGCACAGCTGTAAAAGGTAGATAACCACAAAAATGTATTGAGCAAGCCTAATATTTTCACCTTGACTAGTTATAAAATATAGTATGGAATAAATGTAGACGAATCCAGCAGGATACACTAGAGGACCTGTATCACCTCGGAGCTGGCTGTAATCAAATGTACCATTTAAAAATCCTTCACACTCTTGCATGTATGCTTTCCAGTCGATCTCGGTGTAGGGCACTCGTTCTACCACCAGTATGTTTATAAAAAGTTCAGCAACTATGATGAGGAACGCCACGAATGGTAGCTGAGCTCGATTTGTAGGTAATCCTTTTACAAACGACCATCTAAATATTTTTTTGTAGTCTTGTAGACAATCTTGTATTTTAGCAAGAGTACCCATTTTGTGTAAGCAGTCTTAGTGAAAGTTATAGTAACTGAAGTCGTAGATCTAACAAAAGGTATTTTTATAACTTGTCAGTGCGAAATATAACAAATTTTCTATTTTTGGAATAGGTCAGCAAGTAATCTCGCTAGCACCGGCCCAGGGGCAGGCACGATTTTAAGTTTTGACGTTGACTTGATAGTTGTCACTGACTTGACAGTCGACACTGACTGCCTGACATTGAAACATGACATTGCAATAGCAAGCTACGTGGTAAGGTAACTATACAGTTTTCGCATCCTCTATAAAGTTGACCACTCACATTCACAAGCTTTATATTATTGACTAGCTGACCTGCCCTGGCTTAACACGGATTGTTATAAAAATAAACTATGGCATAAAATATGGATAGTATAGCTTTCTATCAGTGAAATAATTTTCTAAATCGGTTGAGTAATTCCGGAGATTACCGATGACATACAAACTTACCCCCTTTATGGGGGTGCCATGGACGAAGATTTAAATAAGTGTAAGTATATAATTATATTTTTGTAAATCATTTCAACAGTAATTTCAATTTGATAAACGCATTTTTTATGTAATTTTTTCATAGTTACAAACTTTAAGTCCCTTTTACATAGGTACCCCAGAAACCCAGGATATAAATATTCTAAATGTTAATCCATAGTGTAAAGTATTAATAAACCAAGTTTCATAAAAATCCATCCAGTAGTTTCAGCATGATACACGTACAAAGGGAGGGGCAGACGGACAGACAGACAAAAATGTTGTTTTGACCTCCTAAGAAGCGTTAAAAAGTCAACTAAAATTTTCAAAATATATTAATTCGGTTTTATTACTTGTTTAAATAGATGACAATCCAATTGGATACGATTTTATATCATGACACCAATCAATGGTTGACCGAGAAACTTATGTGATTGATTTCAATCATTATTATAAATATGGGATTTATCACGTATCTACCGTCTTATTGGTGTTTCGACCGGCAATGTTTCGATTCAATTCGTGAACCTTTATCAGCTTTTTTAGCTTTGTCAGTGATCGAAAACTACTAGTGGTTCGCCCCGAACTGAGATCTCGCGAGTCTACCATAAAAACAAAAAAAATATATTCATAATCTTTGACTATCAAAACAGTGCCACGAAATAAAAACTAACTAACTTGACCTACAGTTTCATTCAATTGACGACCTCCGTGGTACAGTTGGCAAATAGCCGGCTGAGACGCAGGAGGTAGCGGGTTCGATTCCCGCCGCGGAACCAATGTTTGTACGATCTACAGATATTTGTTCCGTGTCTGGATGTTTTTCTATATATTATAAGTATGTATTTACAAAAAAAAAGTATATAAGTATTCTATCAGTTATCTGGTTCCCATAGTACAAGCTCCGCTTAGTTTGAAGCTAGATAGTGCTGTGTGAAATGTCCAGCCATATTTATTTTATTTATTTATTTAATTACAGGTAACGGGAGTTCATGTTAATTGGTTATTCTTTTTTGGGGTACAAATTGCAGTTATTCTAGATTTCAGACTTTTGCCTATATTTGTATAAGCTACACGCATACCAAATTACAGTACTGTGAGGGCACTGGTGTACCCTGTGAATTTTGTCAAAGTTCAGTTTTAATTTTGGCTAATAACTCAAAAACTATAAAATTTTTACTAAAAGTAAAAACGGGGTTGAAATGTACTAATAAAGACCTTTCATTTGACGTCTCACTTGACCTAATAGTCTCATTTTAATTTATTTTTACCCCTCTTGAACCCCAATATCTCAACAACCCCAAAAATTTTTAGCTCATTGAGTCACACCAAAATTGGGCCATCATTACCTACCTATATACCAAATTTCATGATGATCGGATAAACGCTTCGAAAGTTATCCTCGGACAAACAAACATACATACATACATACAACGCCGATTTGCCCAAGTTGATTTGGAGATCTCGCTTCGCTCGATCAATAACATTATGTAGGAAAAGCTATCAGATTAGAACTTAATTGATTAAGTGGATGTATCGATAAATATATTACATAAATAAGAATGTTTTCGTAAAAACCAATACATCGTTGAGGAATCTTACTCGCCGTAAAGGTCCTGTACTTTTAATTAATTAGATTTTATTTTTTCTAATTTTTGTACATTCCACTAATATTAAACTATAATGAAATTCGTGATTTTGGGAATTGTGACGCTATGTGCGGTCGTATTTGCGAAAGTCGAATTCTTACCAACAGAGCTACACAATGGTAAGTTTAATTCTACCTAATACTCAGGTAAGTAGGTAGGTAAATATAGTTTTTCATTATTTTATATTTTAATACAACTTTTTATCATACTTATTATATGTTTGTGTTGCTACAGGTGTGTTTCATAATCGTCAAGGACCCTACTCCCTGAAAGTCTCTCTATCAGACAAGGAGAACCACCAGATCACTGATGAACAAGCATTACTAGAAGGATTCCTTGGGCGTAGTATCATCGTTGACAGCATCAAGAATGCTTTAGAAGATTTTAGGGATGTTGTTATCAATGGAAACGAATCTATTGCTCCTTTGGATCCACTGGCGATTGACGAGATTGGGCCTTTTAATCACGATATTGCTGGGTAAAGAAATGATAATATTATGTCTAAATTTGTGCGGATATTCTGTAAATTTATTATTTGATGTCGGGTAATGAATTGGCCTTCACACTATGCAACTTAGTGTCTACCTACAAGTAAAGCCGTTAAGTGTTTAAATGTTATGCGATTACTCTATTTTAATATGTACCTAATTAGAATTATTATTTTAGGGCCCGTGTAACAGCCGTCATTAACAACTTTAAAGCGGAAGGTCTCCGTTGGTATGTGGTTGACTACGTCACCTTCAATGCCCTACGATTGACTCTTGGAGCACAAGTCACACTACCATGGTTTATTTGTACCGGTAGGTACTATTAGATTATTGTTTTATCAATCTTAGATAACTTATTGCGAAACATTTACCATAAATTGATTGGCACTTGTCTTATTTCCTATTTTTTAATTTTTATAGTTATAATGAAATGTTTTTAAGCCACTGATTGAATTTTGTTTAAAGTTGAGGAGCGTACCTAGATAATGCGTACCCAGCTCCCATCTATATTATTGTTACGAGCTGAGGGTTCGGGATAAAATAATGAGAATTAGTCTAACCAAAGGATAACACTTTTATTCAGCACTAAACGATGAATACACGAAATTGGTCACACGTAATCACAACACACTAATTCACACCACTGTTGCACCACTTAAAGTCACCGAAATGTTCGCACGTATAGAAAAATCCAGACTGACTGTCCGACCAACTACTGTTCACGCGAGACCCTTCTCCACGTCAGTCCTTCAGGGCCTCGCTGAGACTCACTCACTGAGACTCCCGGCCATCTCTCCGGCCTATTTATATCGTACACAATTCGATTGTTCGAGAACGATCTCGGTCGTTCCAGGAAAGGGGTCGGTGTTTCGACAGAACGACCAACCCCCATTGTGCGCAACCGCAGACAATAACAACAATAACGTAGCAAGACTTTTGTCTTGCTACGTATGAGTAAAACTTCTCGAACGCTTTTGCGTTCGAGAAGTTTTACTCATTGTTTAACAGCCTCGGCGTAACATTATTTAATAACTTGCCGTATCTCCAGGTACTTACGAATCTGAAGCTAGACTGTCGGTACTGACTCACAGAGCAGGTGGAAACTTCAGGTAGGTACTTAGTTAAGTTATTATATCATTAGGCCAAAACAGCTTATTTCATTGAGCAGAAACGTGATCTAAAGCCAATTATCTCTCTTCTAGGGTATTCATCAACCGTTTTGAAGTAGGCGTGGATATGAGGCTGGGAACCAATTTAATCGGAGGATACTTGCTGCTGCGACAGCTCGACATCAAGCTAGATATCGCTGATACTCATGTGAGTTTCTTAGCCATTTAATTACTTAGGTACTCTAAAACTTTTACACAATTTGAGGTAGAAAATCCCACAGTGTAAATAATTTGGCTTATGTTCTGTTTTCGGGAAGAAGCTAGTAATAAACACGTCAATATTGTTCTCAGATTCAAATCACCGGAATGACCGGATCAACTCTTCTCAATTCACTTATCAGCTCGTATGTGCAAGACCTAACTCAGGATATTATCCAGACTCACTTGGAAGATGTCAGCCGAATCATTAGCGAGGAAGTCTTCGACAGCATCAACGAGGTCCTTAGAGACTATACTATTAACGACATTTTAGGATGATTTATTGAAAACTGTGTATTTAAGACTAGCATAGCAATAATACGGAATGATGGAATGAGGTATAATGTTATCTAAATAAATTATTTTGAAAAAAATACTTAAATACTACCTTGATTACATGACTTTTATTAGCGGTGTTTTGGATTACAATGCTCTGTGTGATACCATTTTTACTTTATGTCTAAGGGGATTCTGGCGAACTGATGAGTTCACGGGGATCCCCCAGGGCAGTGACGGGCAAAGACGGGCCAGCTCCGGCCCGCGAAAGCATTTAATCCGGCCCGCCGACGGTCCTTTGACATGAATAGTATATGGCCGCGATAATTATATTTTGACGGTCCGGAAGTATAGGTAGATTCTACTTAGTAGGGTACTACTAGTAGGTACAGTGCTCCCTCTCTATAATTCCCAACTCAGGGCTAAAATTCTAAGAATTTCTTCTTAGCATTCGAAAATATTATGGCAAATCAAAAACAATTTCATATGTCTCACACGCATACCATGGTAGGGCTTCCGAATAAAAGTTAAATTGTAATTTTTAACATTTGTGCAAGTGTGTAATGCTGTAATGTTTTTATATGATCAAAAGTTTCTACACAATATGCATTTTTTCTATAATTCTGATCTTCCTGTGAAATTTCTTAAACTTTCTGGCCCCCTATTAAGAAAATTTGCCCACCACTGCCCTACGGGATCGGGCTAGGGTATCCTGCGGCCGACATACGAGTAGATTAAAATTAGTACCTACATTATAATGTGCACCACCACCAAGAATTATATATTCAATTGTCTAGATCTGTAATGTTTTTAATTCCAGGTATTTATGTAATCTACTTACCGACGTAATAATAATATACAGTGTGTTTTTTTTAACTGGGACACTACGGAGGCACCCATAACCAGAGGAGATACAGGTGCAGTTTCTTTTGAAACATCAGCTCCTTTTTGGAGAAAAATATTTTGGCGTTAAAATTTTTTTGGTCAAGTGTGAGTAGCGCCTTAAATGGAGTCAAGTTGGTAAATTTTATTTTTTATTTTTTGCAGTTCTTTGTAAGGATCATTTTATAGCATCGAATGAAAAAAATCTGAGCAGCGGAAGTAAGTCAAAAATAAAATGTTTTCACATACGATTTCTTAGTAGTTTGGTACAAAACGATACTAAAACTATCACAATAGATGTTCGATATGGCCCCCATGTTGCTGTATGCAGGTACGGGTATGTTTCAGAACACTTTTAGTGGCCTTAGATAACCATGAGTGGTGAATCTTGTTTTTGGTGAAAGTGGACTGTGTCTTTTAATTCTTGAACGGTATTGTACCGAGTTTCGTAAATACCACCATTTAGGTAGCCCCATAAAAAAAGTCCATCGGCATCATGTCGGGTGAACGTGGTGGCCATTTAATTGGACCATATGTACCCATCCAACGGTCAGGCAAATGCTCATCTAAAAACCGTTTACTCGCTGTACTATCATGAGGAGGTGCACCATCCTTTTGGTAGATGACATTATGCAAATCGCTTAATGAAATGGTATTATCCACTTCTTCCACAGCCAGATTCGATGTATCTTGATACTTTTCACTATTTAATGTTCTTAACAGCAATGATTTTATTGTGTAGTATCGCACACCAACAGTTAAATTAAAACCGAATTTGGTTATGGCTCTGTGAAGGAGGATTTGATCGTGACCAGTAATGGCTATTCTTTCTATTGTACATACCATTGTTTGAAAAATTGCATTCGTCTAACCAAATAATAAGTGTTCGGGAAGTAAGCGTTTCCAACAAACCGTGCTACGAACTGACCAAATGATAATCTTCGGTCTGTATCTCCTGGAAGCAGCGCTCGCACTGGCCGTCTTGTAACACTTATAATGGTAGGTTTTCAGTACTTTACGTATGCTTGATTTGTTCACTCCGATATTTTCAGCTGCTTCTCGTAATGAAGCTTTTGGATACCTAGGCCTCGAAAAACGCCAAGATGGCAATGGTGGTCAACTCATCTATTTTTGTTGTTCTGTTTCTTTTAGGCTGAAAACAACCTTCTTGCCTTAAATTTTTTATTATTTTGTCAAAATTCTTGCGATTCGGTACATCGCGGTCTGGGTAGCGTTCTTGATACCACTTCAACGCATTAGTTAGGCTGTTTAATTTGATTGACTTCCGCTGCTCAGATTTTTTTCATTCGATACAATAAAATGATCCTTACAAAGAACTGAGTCGATTGGCATCAAAAAAAATACCAACTTGATTCATTTTAAAACGCTACTCACGCTTGACCAAAAAAATTTTAATGCCAAAATGTTTTTCTTCGAAAAAGAGCTGATGTTTTAAAAGAAACTGCACCTGTATCTCCTTTGGTTATGGGTGCTGCCGTACTATCCCAGTAAAAAAAACACTCTGTATATTACATAAATAAATAATTGATTCATACTCCTAGTCTATCTTAAAATTACTATCGCCACCGATGCTATCTTTTACACCGAGGCCCAAAATTTAATTAATTTATTTTTATTTTGGCAAAATAACTATAGTCTTTATTTTATCTTTATTGTTTACATTTACATACTTATTCTTAGCTTAGGTGTCACCGAATTTTAACACTGCTCGAAAGTGTATTTTTTTGTTTTTTTTATATAACCGCATACTGGTTTTAGGTACATAATGGTTAAAGTTATGATTGTATGTATCCGCGCTGGAAGAGGTTATTTTGAAGACAAATAGGGATTCTTGTATAAATCAAGGTTTTAATATAATTTATAACCTTATTGGACAACTTCCGTGGTGCAGTGGGCGAATAGCCGGCTGAGACGCAGGAGGTAGTGGGTTCGATCCCCGCTGCGGAACAAATGTTTGCATGATCTACAGATATTTGTTCCGGGTCTGGTTGTTTCTCTATATATGTATTATAATACTTATATAAAATGTATATAAGTATTCTATCAGTTATCTAGTTCCCATAGTACAAGCTCTGCTTAATTTGGGCTAGATAGCGCTGTGTGAAATGTCCAGCAATATTTATATTTATTATTATTATTTAATTTACGTAAGTATAAAATTAATAAAATATTTAGTTAAATCTCTACGTTATTTTGGGCCACCTTGTAACTATCTACTACTGTGATAATGTAGTCGATTAATTATTTTGATTACAATTAGTAACGGCAATCAACATGTGTTCTTTTATCGTTATCACTTATCATACAAAGTCCTTTAATCTCTTTGCAAACTTTGATTTAAGATTACGTAATGATAATATGTACCTACTCGTATTAAATAGTGCCTTCTCGCCTAGAGAATGCCCATTCAATTTACCAATTTGCATGTTCTACATTCTAACAAAGATACGGAGAGATGTCGGAAACAAAAATGCTGCTAAGTGTACCTACATCACAACTGTGTGTACGGTCTAAAATTCAACTCATATCATATTGTGTTTTTCATTCGTCCCCGCTGGTGGTACGAAGCTAGGGGGAGTATTATATTTATCTTTGCTACAGGGAAGATGGTAATAAATGATCCTTCTGTCCGCAACACGTTATTTATTTACAAATACCTACATTAAAACATGACCTGATTTTCATTCATAAAAAAACGTGATGCGCATTGTAGGCATTAACACTAGAAACAAAAATAAACTGCACATTCCTAAGTTTCGATTAGAGAAAGTGAATAGAAAAGTCATTTATGGCGAATTCTGAGCGATTTTATAATAATCTTAAAGGTTTGCTGGAAGAAAACTTTTCTTAGGGTTAAGCTCGCCTTTGTACATATCCTCTATTTCTGTACTTTTTAATGTATTTTCTTGTATACAATAAAGAATAAATAAAGATTAAAGAATCTTCCGGAAAGCACTTATAAGCTTCCAATTCGTAGATTTAGGTAGGTATATCTAAAGCAATTTATTGAAGAAAATACACTATAGTTGACGTTTACCATAAATACAGTTGACAATAAAACGCCGTGGCCCGATGTCGCTCACTCAGCCTCTTAATAAAAAGAATGTAAATTTTACAATATCTGTATTAAAGGTACCTACATAAGTATTTACTTATTGTTAGGTGTTATACAAGGATCTTAATTTAAAACAGGTGGTAAAATTTACCTTTAAAAATGATCCTTGTGATATTAATAAATTATTTTTTTAGCATGATATACGTACGAGGAAGCTCCTGGCTTTATGCTATGTGGCTAGCTTAGGTGTGGGTACATAAACGGGTGTGGACAAACACCAGTTTGACTACTATTGACTACGTAACAAATTGACAGCTAACGTGTAGACTGTGACTGACTGTGTCAAGTCTTGTCAGATGTCATTGTCATCGTTCATTGTTAATTTTTTTCGTTTGTTTTCGTTGTGTGAAGAAACTGAATTTTATTTAACTTGAATCAACGAATGAAATTGAGATGTATTAAATAAAAATTATCAAGTTTTGCAAATCTGCTCGTGCATATTACTGTGTATAAAATGGCTGGTAATTTCTGGCAAAGTTCGCACCACCAGCAATGGATACTGGACAAGCAAGATCTCATCAAAGACCGCCAACATGACCTCAATATTTTAAGTGACGAAGAATACCAAAAGATATTCAACTTCTTTGCTAGCATTATACAAGTATTAGGAGAACAGTTAAAACTCAGGCAGCAAGTTATTGCTACAGCTACTGTGTATTTCAAACGGTTTTATGCAAGGAACTCCTTGAAATGTATTGATCCTTTACTTTTGGCGCCTACGTGCGTGTTTTTGGCTTCTAAAGTTGAAGAATTTGGTGTAATATCCAACTCTAGACTTATAACTACTTGCCAGACTGTGATAAAGAATAAGTTTAGCTATGCTTATGGGCAACAAGAGTTCCCTTACAGAACTAACCACATATTGGAGTGTGAATTCTATCTACTGGAGAACTTAGACTGTTGCTTGATAGTGTACCAGCCATATAGACCTTTACTGCTATTCGTACAAGACATAGGCCAAGATGATCAGCTTCTGACATATGCTTGGCGGATTGTGAATGACTCTTTGAGAACTGATGTCAGCTTGTTGTTTCCACCATATCAGGTAAGACATAACAATAACTCTGTATCACAACCTCTGTGGCTCAGTGGGTGAATAGCCAGCTGAGATGCAGGAGATTGGGGGTTCAATTCACGCTGTGGAACAAATGTTTGCAGGTTGTACAGATATTTGTCCTGGGTCTGCATGTTTTTCTATTATTAAATGTATGTATTTACAAAACAAACAAGTGCGCGCACTATAAAATTCAAGCATTGCAATTTTTATACTACTGGTGCATTTCATAACTAGATTTATTGTTCTTTTCAGATTGCAATTAGTGCATTGCACATAGCATGTGTTATGCTCGGAAAGGACAATCTCAAACCATGGTTTGCTGAACTAAATGTTGATATGGACAAGGTAATTCTAAGTTTAGTCCCATTTATTGTGGGACCATTCTCATTTTTAGGGTTCTGGACCAAAATGGTAAAAATAAAACCCTTATGGTGTGACTTTGTCCATCAATTGTTGATTATCTCAGCAACTGAACCTATCTACTTGAAATTTGGATACTTATGAATAATACTGATCTATTGCAAGTAAAAATATTAATTTATTTTTTATTTTGATGGCTAAAAGAGGTATGATGGCGGTTGCCGTAGAACACAGTGTTAGATGAATCTCAATTTTCTTCACAAAATACCGTCATTTTAATTTCTTAACAGTCTCACCTTAAATTAGCCTAACTTTCTTTCCTGCTGATGTTCAGCTAACTAATAACCTGTTTATTTTCAGATCCAAGAAATAGTGAGATCAATAATAAATCTTTACGAAATGTGGAAGAGCTATGATGAAAAGAAGGAAATTCAGGGACTACTGGGGAAAATGCCGAAACCAAAGCCAGCACCCCAAAGATAACCTTCAATATAATTATTAGCTGACGTGATTTTGAAATGGGATGAAGAATTTTATAGTACCTATTGTGTCTGTCTAAATTTCACAGCCATTTCCACCTTGATAAACCAATAGACAGATTTTCAGATTTATTTATTTCACCTTAATCTTATCGATGGTTGTTACAGGGGCATGTCAATTTTTACATTGTTTCATAATTCTAAGTAAACACTGATTTAGACTTGATAAAGACTTACTAACTTAAAAATGTTTAGCTAACAATTGTAAAGATGCTTGGCTGATAAGATTGATACCAAAGTAAAAAGTTATGCTTAAAGAAATAAAGGATAATTGGTATGGAAAGAGTACCCAGTGCGGATACGAAACAATGATGTGTTATCGAGATATAACTTTAAATTAGATGCCTTATGTTTAGTTTTTTGTTTGTTTGAGTCTTAAGTTTCATATTAATCTAATATCGAAGTACTGGAAAGCAGTGTAGGACAGCCCCCCAACTAAATGTAAAGATGACCTGAGAAAGGTTGCCAGAGCCGTTGGGTGCATGCTGCTCAAGATTTGTTGCTTTGGAAATCAATGGAAGAGGAATTTGTTCAGCTGTGGACACTATCACTGATATGATAATGGTGATGATGAATATTGAAGCTGACAATCCACCGTTCCATACAAACTGCACTGTCTGAAGATGCTGCAATGTATGAGAAGAATCCTTCTGTCTGTGACTTCAATATAAGATAGAAAAAAAAAAGATTATTCTTTCAGATTACTGACAGAGCCGTTCCTCAAAATTTGACATCTGTTTAAAAATTCAGAGAATCAAGAGTGTACCTCAGGATTAAAACCCCACCACTTGATTAGTTTGTGTATGCAGCTAAGTCAAATCTGCCCATACTACTTCTAGAAGCTATTTGATTCAGACTGTCGGATTCCTCTATCAATTCAAACATACACATGTACTGTATGACCTAAACACTTAATATAATTTATAAAGGGTGGTCCATTTACAGTAGTAAAAATTGTGCTTCAGACATAAAATCACTCTATTTTTTAACCTAGTCCAAAAATGTAAACAAAGAAATGATCAATTATGTCACTGTCAGAGACAAGCCAGGGCCGCAATACATGATTTAGGGATCAGTATCTCTAGGTAGTACCAGCTCGCGGATTTACTTGTGATATTTTAGATTTGGTATCCCCTTTGTTTACCTTTTTGGACATGGATAAAAAATCGATTTAAAAATTTATGTACAAAAAAATTTGGACCACTTTATATGGGCCAGCCTGTATATTAAATAATATATTATAAAATTTATACAATTATAAATGTGTTTACTACAAGATTAATCAGGATAGCTGATATTAAATTTGTACTTTCATATTTGAGGGTAACTTATTATGTACTTACATTATTTTCAATTATCTGATTTCTATGCTTGTTAAAAATATGGCATTCATATTTAATACATACATTCATATTTAATATAAAGATTATCTTTTTGTGAGGTTTGCCAAGTTTCATAAATAGTTCCTGGAAAGTTAATAGGGTGAATAAATTACTTAGCAGCATTTTTTAACTTTTATATGACATAAGGTATTGTCTTAAAAAAAAGTCTAACATAAAAAAATAAATTAATAATGGTTTTAAATACAATGTAATTTTAGGGGTGAATACCAAATGGGGCAACAAATTAGTAAAATTACTAGACTTTAGATTTCCACTAGTCGGTATGACTAGTTAATTTCATTGGATTTGTACAAAAAACATTTAGGGATAGGGAAAAGTACCTGTAGGTACTATGAATGGTGAATGGTACGTGACGCTAAAGGTGTTATGCATTAGTACATTATGATATAAGTACGGTAAGTTGAAAATTACAGCCGAGGCGATATTGCTAGCCCGAGCCGTAAGCGAGCGCTACAAGAAAGCAGAGGCTGCGGGTTCGATCCCCGTTGCGAGATAAATGCATGATCTGCAAATATTTATTGCGGGTTACAAGAAACTGATGTCTAAGTATTTACAATAAAGTATTTTCATTTCTTACTTTTTTGTGATTTACAAGTTTTACTACACAGTTCAATTTATAAATGAACAGTTTGATAAAACCACAGTCTGTTAATTATAACCTTATTATACAGTGTGTCCCTGGATAAAGTGCAACCCCGAAAGGGGGTGAAACTAGATCAAAAATTATCGACAAAAAAATAGAAAAAAAAATTAAAAAAAAAATCGTATATACTTTATTGATGTATTAAAATTTTTATTACTCACTAATTACTCTATTTAATAAAAAAATTATTTCTTCCAAAGTAGTAGGTCTATTTTGTTAAAATAAAAACCATAATCATGTCAGATATGTGACGATGACGATAAAATAACAAATAACTCACAAACGAGTGGCTATCGTGACTTAAAGTTTAATTTTTGTATTAAAATTACATTTTTTAGGCTGTTTTTTTCCAATAAACTCCAAAAATCTTAAAATTAAGCCTATAATACTAGAAATTTTTATGACTTTTTATTATTGTCTATCATAATAGCTTTTAAATAAAAAAAAACCTACGTTCTAACATAAAAAATGTGCTGGCTAGGAGCTTTTAAAGTTGACCACTGATTACGTCACCACTCAGGTAGAGACACGTTTTTTTTTGCTGCTCAGGTAGTATTAAAAATCAAATTTTAGTTACAACATTTTTATTTAACTTATTACATGTAAGTATGAAATAAGGGTTTTGTTTAATGCATTAAATGCTCAAAATGGATTCCTTGTTGTTGTAGGCACATTGCCGCACGAAGAGCGATTTGTTGTGTGGCTCTAAGCACCATCTCTGGGTCACTTCTTATCTCATCGGCACATCGCATGATTTGATCTTGTAACTCTGCCTCGGTGTCTACGGTCGTTCTGTAGACTCTTTGTTTCATAACACCCCACAGAAAATAGTCTAGGGGTGTCAGGTCAGGTGAACGTGCCGGCCACCCGACTGGTCCATCCCGGCCGATCCACCTATTAGCGTAGTTTTCGTTTAAAAAACTTCGCACATTGCGCCCGTAGTGCGCAGGGCATCCGTCCATCTGCAAATACATCTGTTGCCTTGTAGCCAGCGGAACATCTTCCAGCAGTAGTGGCAGATCGTCTCTTAATAAGTTTAAAAAACTTTCGGCATTTAATGTTGCGGGTAAAATAACTGGCCCAATCAGCGTGTCGTCTATTAGAGCTGCCCATACATTAACTGAAAATTGCACTTGAAAAGTAGACACCCTCTTTAGGTGTGGATTTTCCTCGGACCATACATGTAAGTTTCTGCAATTTGTGATTCCATTCCGGGTGAATTTCGCTTCATCCATCCATAAATTTTTTTTAGGAATTGTGTATTATTTCTAATTTTTTGTTGAATCCACGTAGACATTACGCATCTTGCACGATTGTCTACATTTTCATGCAAATGCTGTACTCGCTGATAATGGTATGGATGCAATCCCTTCTTTTTCAAAATTCGCCATACGGATGTTTTTGATATACCGTGACGCAAAGCTAAGCGTCTAATGCTGGTTGTGGGATCAGCAAACAAATCGTTTAAAACGGCCTCTTCTATGGAATGGTCAATAATGGTAGCTTGTTGCTCACGGCGATCTCTTGCTAATCCAAGTCCGATGTTGGATAACTTTCGGTGAACTTCTTGGAAATTTCGTGCTGACGGTATAAGTCTGCTCGGAAACGCATTTATGTATGCAGAACGAGCGACTGTTGTGTGTCCACGTGACATACCATAATAATAATGGATGTCAGCGATTTCTCGCGGAGAGAACTCAGTCAATCGCGGCATCTCCACAACACAACAAAGTACAGTCAAAAACGTAACAAAAAGTCAAAAACAAAACAAAAGCAAAACAACGTAACAAAAACTTGAAGGCGCAGTAAGGTACGGTAGGCGGTAGCAGCGGCGAGAATATCGGAGCGACTGGCGTGCCTTGTTGTGAGTCCTGTTTCGATCCCCACCCTTCATCTTTCATAGAACAGGCCCAGCGACCATAATCTACAACAATATAAGTTAAAAAAGGGTCTCTACCTGAGTGGTGACGTAATCAGTGGTCAACTTTAAATGCTCCTAGCCAGCACATTTTTTATGTTAGAACGTAGGTTTTTATTTTATTTAAAAGCTATTATGATAGACAATAATAAAAAGTCATAAAAATTTCTAGTATTATAGGCTTAATTTTAAGATTTTTGGAGTTTATTGGAAAAAAACAGCCTAAAAAATGTAATTTTAATACAAAAATTAAACTTTAAGTCACGATAGCCACTTGTTTGTGAGTTATTTGTTATTTTATCGTCATCGTCACATATCTGACATGATTATGGTTTTTATTTTAACAAAATAGACCTACTACTTTGGAAGAAATCATTTTTTTATTAAATAGAGTCATTAGTGAGCAATAAAAATTTTAATTCATCAATAAAGTATATACTAAATTTTTTTAATTTTTTTTTTCTATTTTTTTGTCGATAATTTTTGATCTAGTTTCACCCCCTTTCGGGGTTGCACTTTATCCAGGGACACACTGTATATAATAATAAACTTTATTGGAACCAGAAAGATGTCATAAACAATTTTAAAGAAAGGTGCTAGTTTACATATATTATTTTATTATACATATTTACATTATTTAGCGAGGTAAGACTCTGAGTCGATTGAGACGCAAGAGGTTGCGGGTTCGATTCCCGCTGCAGGGTCATATATTTGAAAAGATAACCTAGGGTAGCTTATTTATAAAAAATCAGCTAGATCGATTTTGATGAAATTATTTCTAGATTTGCGTTATTTTAAAAAGACGATATCTCGATGTCACAATTAACTATGTTGCTGACAGTACCTAATTAGGGGACTAGACTAATGCGCAAAGAAATCGTTGACGTGTGTCCCCACAGCCTCAGTGGGAAAAATTTGTTCAAATTTCTAGGCTTGTGGGCTCTGTTAGGCCTTCTAGGCTTTACATTACACTTAATGAAGTAGGTGGGTGGGTACTGCCATACAAAAACAGTACTTATATACCTACTGCTGGTTATACAAGTCCCAAGGAATTCGATACTCCAGTAAGTACTCCTCAGATGCATATTGAGTTCCATATACCTGTGTAGTTCTAGTAAGTGACGACAGTGGACTATGTATGGCGCTAACTAGGTGGAGGCCGGGAACTGAAAAAAGGAATAGGGTATGACGTGTACGCACGGTTACACATCAAGCTATACACTATTTGTACTAAAAACGGGATATTTACCATGATTTGTGAGTTTTTGAGTATCCCGATATTTCAACGCAGTTGCGTGCGCCATGATCACGGGTAAACTGAAATCTGCGAGTGGATAGTTGTTGGCAGATATAACGATCTACCCTCTTTCTTAGTCTCTTGCTAGGAATGAATTCACTAATACTATCATTACCACTTCTTCGTTTCACCGGTAATTCGAGGAATTCACCCATGCTGTAGAAAACCCTCTCCAACAACCATGTTTTTAACCGGCCCTTAAACGCCGCGATGGATGCTGCATTTCGGATACTATTTGGTAGTTTGGTAGCCTATTGTAGACTGCCGGGATGTTCACAGTGTAGAGTAATGATGCCCAGTTCCTTGAAATGTTCTCTGCATGACTCGTCGTTCGGGATGCCCACTATGGCTCGGACAGCCTTCTTCTGCATCACGAAGGCCCCCTCGGCATCGCTTGCTGGCGCCCACAGTTCCACGCCATATGTAAGTGTACTGTGGACTGTCGCGAAGTAACAGGAGCGCACAACGTCGCGAGTGGCGATGCTCGCAAGCCTGCGCAATGCAAAAGAAGCCCGTCCAAGTTTTGAGCAGACTCCATCTATGTGGGCGTCCCATATGAGGGAACTACCGAGCTGGAAACCAAGCAGCAGATGTTCCGCTATGGCAGACTTGTCTGTCAACATTTTTCACCGCCCTGATATGTTCCGTCACTCGACAAGCTATTGTGCGTTTGGTTTGACATATATAAAAACTCCCACAGCTACAGTCTATTTTATACACTCCTGGTTTTTCAAGTGGAAAGCAATCCTTGAGTGCAGGTAGTTGTGTGTAATTTTTTTTAAAGGAGTTAAGATGGTCTTAAGTGAAAATTTAATATATGGTAGAAAAGCAGGTTTTCGTTCCAGCCTGCAGCTGTGGGTCTAGGTCTTGGTCGAGATGGTAAGGACTGCAATTTATAACCATTCTTAACCAGAACATTACGGATATGTGCCAATTCACCCTGAATATGATCCTCATCGCACAGGTCGAATGCACGATTGGTAAGTTTACTACCGTCCAAGAATGCCAAACGACGATCACATTCTTTCTCGTACGTAAACCTGATTTTACGATGTACATCGTTAAGGTGTGCCAAAAGAAGTTCCACTTCAGCTGTTTTTCCTTCCAAAATACAGAAAAGTCATCTACATACCTCTTCCACAACTTGATTGGTAAAGGGGTAGACGAGATGGCCATATTCTCGAAATACTCCATCCAAATATTGGCCAGCACAGGAGCAACAGGACTTCCCATAGCTACTCCATCTAAGTATTTGAAGATAGTATTGCCCCTTATACTTATATGAAGAAGTTGGAGCATATATAACATGATCTAGAATCTTGACATACTCTGCCGGGATACCGTCTTGCTGTATTTACGCCTCAACTACCCTCATACAGTCAGCCACGGGGACGTTCGTAAAGAGAGATTCTACGTCAAAACTTACCATCACCTCATTATCATATACCTCTGTCTCCTTAAGTATCTGTACGAAATGCCGCGAGTCCTTTACAAAAGACGATGTACGTCCCCCCATCAGTTGTAATACTTTAGCTACATGTTTCGCTAATTCATAAGTAGGAGAATCAATTTGACACACAGTTATATCAAGCTATGCATTACAAATATAAACTTTTATTTTAATACTACATGGAGGTGGAACAACCTGATGTTAAATGGTAAGGTAATCGTCGCCTATAGCAAAGTATTCCCTCGTAGGTCACGCACCGTAGAGGTGCCTCAAGTTGATGGACGCATTGTGTAAACTTTCCGTATAATGAGACTTAGGTACACTGGAAATTTATAACTTCATGTGTAGCCGTGTGTACGTGGTTTGGACTAGAACAAGATTAGGATGAATGGGCAGCAGTAGGTTAACGCAGACTGAAAATGATGGTGTTCCACAGAATATAATAATGGGGCAACTGAACTATGTTTACAAATTCAGCCAAATTCACACAACTGTTCATATTCGTACCTACTTAAGGTTCGTATATGTAGGTATGTGTGGGTTTCTAGTATTTTCAATCTGAGATAGGTACCTATACCATAGGGCGTTATCACACTGGCGATAACGCAACGCGGACGCCGCGTTCGATTTATAGTTAAACTCGCGCGCTACGCCATACTTCAGTGAGTCGTATTGTTGGGAAAATAAATAAATATTGCTAGACATTTCACACAGCGCTATCTAGCCCCAAACTAAGCAGATCTTGTACTATGGAAACCAGATAACTGATAGAATACTTATATACATTTTTTTTTGTAAATACATACTTATAATATATAGAGAAACAACCAGACCCGGAACAAATTTCTGTAGATCATGCAAACATTTGTTCCGCGGCGGGGATCGAACCCACTACCTCCTGCGTCTCAGCCGGCTATTCGCCCACTGCACCACGGAGGTTGTCAAAATGCCGTGTACACGTTGCAAGGTCGATACGCACACGCAGCACGCGCGTTGACGATCGCCTCGCTTGAAACACGCTCGCAAATCGCCAGTGTGATGACACCCTAAGTGAGCCATCAGCTGCGAATGCACCGATCGAATTAACGGCGCATTGTGTATGCGCGCATAATCATAACAATCTCGTCTTTGCCCAGGGTTCGATCACAAACAACCGTTTTGTAGGGTGTCCTTGCATTTGGTAGCAAATTAGAGAGTAGGTATACTCAGAGGTACGGTTTGGTCATGCTTTTGAGCCGCCTAAAGGCCTCTGATATGACTTCAACTGTGCTTTAAATGGCGCAGCAACCGCTGAGTTCCATTGAAAAGTTCATGTAGACTGGATTAAATCTTGCTTTAGTAGATAATACTAATATTACTAGTGGTTCGCCCCGAACTGAGATCTCGCGATTCTCCCATATAAACAAAAAAATTCGTAACCAAAAACTTGACCTAAGTACAGTTTCATTCAAATTACAGGTAACGGGAGTTCATGTAATTTGGTTTTACTTTTTTGGGGAAAAAATTGCAATTATTCTGGATTTCCGCCTTTTCCCTATATTTGTGTAACTAAAGCTACACTCATACCAAATTTCAGCACTGTGGGGTCACTGGTGTACCCTGTGAATTTTGTCAAAGTTTAGTTTTTATTATGGCTAATAACTTAAAAACTACAAGTTTTAAACTTAAAATAAAACGAGGGCAAAATTACTCACAAAGACCTTTTATTAAACTTGCCACTTGAGCCATTTTGTTTTTTTTTTTACCTCTCTTGAACCCCAATATCTCAACAACCACCGCACATTTTTAGCTCATTTAGTCGCACCAAATTTGTGTCATCACTACCTACCTATAAGAATACCAAATTTCACAATTATTGGTTAAACGTTTCGAATGACAACCTTGGACAAAGAAACATACATACATACAACGCCTATTTGCCCAAGTTGATTTATTGATCTCGCTTCGCTACTAATACTAATATTATAAAGAGGAATGAGTGAGTTTGGTTGTATCCGACATTCTCCGTAACTACTAGGTAACTAACCTAACCGATTTTGAAAATTATTTCACTGATAGAAAGCTACACTATCCCTGAGTGCTATACACACTATATTTTATTAGAATAAAAATCCTTGCGAAGCCAGTCTCTTATAACCTAAATACATCACCAACCAAAAGTTTAAATTTTACACCCCACAATGGTCACCTTAGGTGTCGAATAGCATCCTTAGAAACAAATGTTGGAGTATAAAAGTGAGTGTTGTATTACAATTGTCGCCAGTAAGCGGTGTATGCTGAAGCTATCATGTCGTCTGCCAAGGCACTGCTTTGCGACCTGTGTGTCATCGTGGTGGTGGGATTCACGTTAGCTGAGCTCAACATTCCAGTGAGGTTAGTTCAGAAAGACTAAAAATGTTATACCTAGTTGGCAGATTTCCAAAGAAATAAGAGAAAATGTATTCTTTTTGGTAAATTTAATAAACATCCACAGTCCAACTTCATAAGTTACCTTGCAAAAATGTCAATTTGCCCGGACGTTTCAGAGAGGTTTCTACAGGGTAGGGAACGCATCGACAATACCCCGGGTGTTGCCGGTGTCAATAGGCGATGGCGACCGCTTACCATAAGGTGGGCCGTAAGCCTGTTTCCTCACAAATACCATCGGCTAAAAAGACTGCGGATGTACGTAACAGCCAACAGCTTCACTAAAATTCTCCCCAAATGTTTAGCGAAATACATTACTCTTTCCTACTCAGTCTGAACGATGGCACCAAAGGCAACTGCACGTGCGGAGGTTTCCCGTCCCATAGCAACTCGCCGGGCTTAGCGCCACTCATATCCCAGAGCCCGGGCCTCGAGGTGAAATGCGACGATGATGGTGACAGTACCTGCAAGCAGCTCTGCGTAGCGCTGGCCACGGCCGCCAAGGCTAAGGGACCTGAAGTGCTGTGCAACCGGCTAAAAGAGGCTGATGAATTGAAGGTTAGTTTAACCATTTGTTATATCTGATTCAGTTGTTTGACATGCAGAACTTAAGCATTAACCCAAGACCTGAATTAGGTGGGTTCAGCGTCACCAGTGGCTCATACCAATTAAGTTACGCTGTATTGCAGATTCAAAGCTAGTTATGCAAATATACCTTGCTTAATGTCAGTCAATTATAACCTACTGTATAACATCTTGGGGAGGAGCGTATAAAACCTTTTTATTAGCCACAGAAAGGTCACAAAGAGCAATCCTTAAGGTATCCACTTTTCGTCCCTTTATCCAACCAACTTATTATATAAGCCATGTAAAGTTCTAACAGTTAGGCAGCTATTTATACTAAACATAGTTTTAAGACAGCACAGAGCACTTCCCAATATCACTGAAAGTACTAACAAAAGACGAAACCCCAGTAACAACACCCCAGTAAAACATGCTTTTGCATCCAGATTTTTAATATTCCTAGGACCATACGTGTACAACAGGCAAATCGTAAATTGAGCATCCACTCAATGAATTTCTCAAACTGTAAAAGAGCCTTACAGTCTGCTCTATCCAATCTATCTTACGAGGAAACTGAGGAGTTACTAACCGTAATAAAGTAAGATTTTAAATGTTGTATAGCACGTAAACTTATACCTAGCTGCAAACATAGTCAGGTATAAGTTTACTTAGTATTTTAGTGATTTTGTTCATTACGTAAATAGATTCTAAGTTTTGTTAATTTGAGTATTCATAAGTTACCTCAGTCCAGCCTTTTTCGCCTGAGATACAGGTTCTCCTAGTTCAGGCAAGATATAAAGTGTTACCTATAAGTAGATATTAATCCCTAATGTTAATCTTAGCAATATGAAAAATGAATAAAGATTTATTTATTTATTTATACCAATAAATAGTACTTACCTACTTTACGAACTGGACAAAACCACACCAGTAGTTTTGTCTCAAAAAATAATTTAAAGGAGTGAAATAGGAGTTTAAAGTTGGTATGGGCAATCCATAATTCCTCAAGTTACTGATCTGAAAATTCATTTAAAAGGATAATAGTCCGAACGAACGAAGTCGCGTGTATGCAGCTACACACTATTAATATAAATGTGAAAGTTTGGATGTTTGTTTATTTGTTTATTACACAATCACGTCGTAATGTCTGAACCGATTTCGATGAACTTTGGTATACAGATATATTACGACCGGGTTTGGGACATAGGCTACTTTTTAACCGAATGCGCAAAAGGATGGTAATGTTTTTATTGCTAAGCCGCGGGCGGTAGCTAGTCTACTTATATAGTTTTTGTAAATAGTTATGGTTATACTTAGGGTGACTTGCGCAAAGATGTCTAACCGTATTTAGTGCTGAAATATGTTTAAGAGAATTGTCAAATTATACAAATACGTCAAATTTAAACATGTTTTGTCACTAATTACGTTTAGAATAAAATAATATTTATTTGCTATCACCTATATACATAGGTTAACAAAAAAAAAAACGCATTAAAACAAATCTAAATGTACGCACAAAGTATGACTAGTTGCAAAATGGTACTTAACTCAGCATGCAGTTGCAGCAACCAGCGCTGGTCTTCCGTTAAGGCCATTTTACTTGTTGCGTTTAGGGATCGACGACCTATGTGGCGCAGTGGGCGAATAGCCGGCTGTGACGCAGGAGGTTGCGGGTTCGATTCCCGCCGCGGAACAAATGTTTGAATGATCTACGGATATTTGTTTCGAGTCTGGATGTTTTTCTATGTATTATAAGTATGTATTTACAAAAATATACGTATACATATAAGTATTCTATCAGTTATCTGGATCCCATAGTACCTACAAGCTCTGCTTAATTTGGGGCTAGATAGCGCTGTGTAAAATGTCCAGCAATATTTATTTAATTCACGATTTCTTCTAGCTGTCCGCCTTCTATAAGATCTGTGACAGAGCATGGACCTTTGCTGAAATGACGGCAGAGCAGCCACTCTGCTGCAGTGACGGCAAGGCGACGGTCTGCGCTTCCACTAAGCAAGCAAACACCACTGAACTCATCGACGCTAAAACTATCATGTGACTAATGTGAATATTCTATTTATTATTGAATCTGCGATTATTAAATGAGTGGATGATAAATTTGAATTTATTTAACCAAAAAAAAACCGGACAAGTGCGAGACTGACTCGCGTACCGAGGTTCCCGTAATTTCCTTATTAATGTTATATAAATGCATCCCATAACCTCAGAACTCCGCCATTTATCAACCGATTTGGAAATAACCAACTTCAGATAACTGAAAAAACCAAACTACTGAACCGATTTTTATGAACTATAGGACCAATCTGAATATTTTTTCATATCAAAAGTATTTCGGAATCGAACCTCCTCCTGTTTTTGAAGTCAGTTAAAAAGCTGGGTATTCAATGGATGTTTTTTTTTATTTATTGATGATAAGCCAAGAGCCTAGCCACTACCTCATCTGATGGTAAGTGATGGTGTGATCGAAGATGGAGCACGCTTGCCTAGAAAGAACCTATGTACTTATGTTCTACGACAATTCTGTATCTGGTTGTCAGAGTTTAATGAAGGAGTACCTCAGGGGTGGTTTAGATATCAGCTTAGTAAGTGTGAGTCACGCTATATACTATACAGGCTGTTTGATAATAATAGGTCTTTACCTATGAAATTGCCGTTCTTCAGTACTGGTCATTTCAAATAAAAAAAAGTTTGGAATGGCTTTGTATTCTAAATTCAAATTCATTTTGTTTTAAAAACATGACATTCTTTTTACAAACTCAGTCTTGTTTATTGATTAGCGTTGTATTTTCATTACATTTGAACATTTTTCGTCATAATGGATACTTTAAAAATTCGTGTAATTATGGAATATGAGTTCCGTCGTGGCACTAACGCGACACAAACGGCACGTAACATTAAAAACGTTTACGGAGAGAACTGTACAAACGAACGCACAACCCGTTATTAGTTTTCCCGGTCCGTTCTGGAAATTTTGACTTGAAAATGAAGCTCGTGGTCGTCCAGAGAATTTGGTCAACAATGATGAATTAAAGGCGATTGTGGAAGCTGACGAAACTCAATCTACAGCTGAGCTAGCAGCAGCTTTTGATGTCAGCATCAAAACAATTTTGATCCATTTGCGACAAATAGGCAAGGTAAAAAAACTTGATACTGCTCCTTCACGACAACGCACGACCCCATACTGCACAACAGACAGTCTCCAAGCAGCAAGAGCTGGGGTTGGAAGCACTCCCTCATCCGCCATACTCACCAGACCTTGCACCTACCGACTATTACTTTTTCCAAAATTTAGACAACTTTTTAGTGGGTAAAAAATTTAATTCCCGAGAGGCAGTACAAAATGCCTTTGAAGAGTTTGTTGCCTCCCGTCCAGCTGATTTTTACAATAAGGGCATCAATAAACTGCCAATGCGTTGGCAAAGATGCGTCGATTGCATGGGTGATTACTTTGAATAACAGAAATAAAAAAGTTAAAAAAAATAAGTACTTTCACTTATTCCATACTCAACGGCAATTTCATAGGTAAAGACCTAATATACTGACGATATTCAAGTGACGGTTTCTCAAAACATAAAAAAAGACTTCTCGAAAAAAAACCTACTAGTTATATTATCAAATTTTACAGAAAACCGACTAAGTTTAGGTGATTAATTCGATATAAAACTTACTGCCTACTCTTGCAATCGATATCCAAAAATAAAGGCCGATTTGATATCTCTTTCGGAAATGGCTGCGGGTTTTGGGTTAGAAAGGGACAAAAAGAGATATCTCGAGACGTCACCAATACAGTACCTGTGGTAAGCATTATGCGATAGCACAACATAAGTTTAATAAAGTGTTTGTGTTTACATGTCAAAATGAATTTCACATTTCACAAATTTATTTATTATGCTCGTCAATATAACCCCTTTAATTTTTGTGCTTATATTATCAAATATCCTATATATATATATATATATATATATATATATATATATCGTCTTCAATTAAAAGATGTGTCGTTCATTATAGTTAAAATAATACAAGTGAAATCAATATCAATTAGGTTTATTTACAACTAAATTATATTCTAAGCCGGTTGTGCATAATGTTTTGTACAACTTAAACAGTCTGATTTGAAATAATGAAAGGAACACGACCCACATCCTTACGCAAAAGGTATAAAAAAAACCGAACGACCTCCTGCTACTCCTCTGGATGGCAGTGGGTCGTTAGGTTTTTCCTAAATGGCCTTAGTAGGTATCTTAGATGGAACGACGGCAAAAAAAATATTCCTTAGTACCATTAATGGTACAAAAAAAAATTGCTATAGTACCATCAATAGTACCACGCAGTGGAGGATTTATCAGAAGGCTAAGTAGGAGCCTAGGGCGGCAAATTTGGTGGCAATTTTTTTTAAACAATTCCTTTAAGGCATTATTCTGATGTTTTACAGAAAGAAGTCTACAGGTCAGTCTCACCCAATTTTAACGCAGTTTTCAAAAATGTCTTCGGATTCATTAAATTTGTTTCGATTTATCATTTAAATCTAGACGGAAATGCAGTAAAAACATTGCACAAACCTAAAACTCATTGTTAATAGTCTAAAGAACATTCGTCTCTCAGTAAAAGCCTTATTGCCTTAGTAAATCAATTCGTTATGCTTTAAAAGGTATAGTCACATGATAATCTCAAGTAACAACTAACCTTAATGCCATAGCAATAGAATTCATGATACCTTAAAGATATTTGGCTTCGCCTCGCGAAAATCTTGTGTTCAAGCCTTGAGCTTTCTTGATGATGGATTTTTTCTGGGCTTCGTCAAAGCGGTTCACCTGTAGATCGACGTCACGACTGAAAGGCCGACGTTCCGATTTGCCATCATTGTCCTTTTCTTCTTTCTGAAAATGATAATAAAATTAAGTAATATAACGTATAGTTAGATTTTAAGGATCTGGAGCCGCTGAGTCTGCGCCGTGACATCGGAGCGCTCAGCGTTTTCTATAAAATATATAACGGCGAATGTTCGGAAGAGCTGTTCAATATATACCTGCTTCCCACCTCTACCATCGAACCTCCTGCAACCGGCAACGAGCTCACCCACATATTGTAGATGCGTGGAGTCTCACACGGTGCGTTTCACCCGCTCGTTTCTTCCACGCACCTGCAAGATATGGAATGACCTTCCTCCGGAGGTTTTTCAAACCTGTGGGCTTCAAAATGAACGCCCTCAAGAGAGGTGTAAATAGAGTATTAAGTTCTAGGCAACGCGTGTACCACGAGTGCTGCAGGAGTTTATAAGACGGCGGTGACCACTTAACATCAGGAGGCCAACGGCCCGTCAGCTTGTGTGTCCTACAAGTTTAATATAAAAATAAAAAAGCATGTGAGCAATTCACACGTGGTAGAATGGTAAATGTTGGTTTCAAGATAATGGGACAAATGTAAAATTTCGGGAAGATGATTATTGTAGGTTTTAGTAATGATCATAGTGATGCAAAGTTAGATAATTATTAACACGAGTGGAGGGAGTACGAAGCAAAGCACAAAGAGAACCACGAACATAAGAAACACTGTATAATGCTTCCTATCTCATTTTCTCCTACGTTAAATCTTATGAATTTATGTGTCTGTCTCGTTTTACTATCGTTTTTTCGTTTCATCGACTTTCAAATCACAACGATGCTAAAGAAGTTTTCACTTCAAAAACTCTTTTGGAAACGGGAAAGCATCTGTTGAAACGAATGCGTATCGTAAACCAAACAAGACAATCTGTGGTAAAGTGGCCACTTCGGGTGTTATATATCTCTTTTTTGAGCCTATTTTTTTTTTTTAATTGATTCAATTAAGAAACGTCTTGTCAGAAGAACGATAAACGCAAATTATGGTGCATCTGCGGATTGACCGCCATACGGTTAATATAATGAGATTAGTAACGATGATTCCTAACTTTGAAAAATAATTGATTCGTCTAATTCTTTAAATATTTTACTTAGAAAATTACTTTGCGAGGCGAAATGTAATTGAGCGATGAAGATTCACGAATTGAATCGAATCATTGTCGGTCGAAACACCGATAAGACGGTACGTGATAAATCCCGTAATTATAATAATGATCGTTAAATATTGTTATGAACTAGTAAGGTTAGCCAATTTGAGCATTTTTGATCGAGCGAAGCGAGATCTCCAAATCAACTTGGGCAAATCGGCGTTGTATGTATGTATGTTTGTTTGTCCGAGGATAACTTTCGAAGCGTTTATCTGATCATCATGAAATTTGGTATCTAGGTAGGTAGTGATGGCACAATTTTGGTGTGACTCAATGAGCTAAAAATGTGGGGGGGGTTGTTGAGATATTAGGGTTCAAGAGGGGTAAAAAAAACAAAATGGGACTACCTGGTCAAGTGGCACGTCTAATAAAAGGTATCTGTGAGTACATTTCGACCCCGTTTTTATTTTTAGTTTAATCTTTGTAGTTTTTAAATTAGCCTTAATAAAAACAAAACTTTGATCAAATTCACAGGGGTACACCAGTCACCCCACAGTGCTGAAATTTGGTATGCGTGTAGCTTTAGTGTCACAAATATAGGCAAAAGTCTGAAATCCAGAGTAACTGCAATTTTTACCCAAAAAAGGCTAACCAATTAACATGAACTCCCGTTACCTGTAATTTGGATGAAACTGTAGGTCGAGTTAGTTGGTTATGCATTTCGTGGCACTATTTTGATAGTCGGAAGATTACGAATAATATTTTTTTGTTTTAATCGGAGACTCGCGAGATCTCAGTTCGGGGCGAACCACTATTTATACATTTATAACCTGTTTTAGTGTGTAAAACACAAAAATAAGGCTTACTGCCGGCGAGTAAGCGATTAGCTATGTAGCTGAGTATCGGCCGCCGCACTTGCTCACTCGCTTTAGAGCCCAGCGAGACAACTATAGTAACTACACACTCGCTTCTCGCGCATCGCCGGCGGTGAGACAAGTGCCTAACTGACGGGACGGATCGACCGCCTTGCGGTCGCACAGATACGCATATACAAGATGGTGGTCATCCACTGAAATGAGGGACAAGTTTTCCTACCAATTCATCTAAAATGTATGTCCATTTTACAACTAATAGAGGAACAAAATATTGATCAGATTACAAAGCTGCTGGTGAAACATATGATGATTCAACTAAAGTGGCCATTATAGACACATTATATCTTACCCAGGGAATATTGATAACAAAAACTTAATTACCTTTTTCTTCTTTTTCAACTTCCTTTCATGTAATTCCAGCAAGCTCTCATCCCTTTTGTGTTTCTTTTTGTGTTTTCTGGAATTTTTTTTATTAATTATCATTTTGCCAGTTATATGTATAATGTCTCCATTCGGACCTAGGGGGCGACTGCGTTAAAACTATTAAGATTGACCATTTAAATTGCAATAGGTGACCCGCTCGCAACTTCGTCAGTGCCTTTGACTTTATTTGCAAATATTGAAAGCAAGGTAGCCTAAGAACTCAGGGATCAGTAGTTTCCGAATTTAATTTACATTGCCGTGTAAAGGAATGGAAGCGAAATTTTGTAACTATAATGTATACAGCAACTAGATAAGACATCAAAAAATATTTTTTGGACTAGGATCTAGTTAGAAAATTGATATAAAATTCATTGTGCTATGTACAATTAATTCGTTTTCATTTTGTTCCGCGGCACTGCAAATCTATATATGTATATAAAGCAAAGTCAGGTTAGTTACACCATTTATAACTCAAGAACGGCTGGACCGATTTTGATGATCTTTGATTTGTTGCATTTGTCTCCACCCCGAATAGCAGAATAACTATTAAAATATCAGTAAAATTATGAAGAAAATTAATTTTCTCATACATAGATGTAGTTAATGATGGCCTATTGACAATTCTACCGGCGACGTACATTGGCAGCCTGCGTCATATGCATGTCAAGACGGTACAAACTTGATGGTAGAGTACGGTACTTGAGTTAAGAATAAAAACATACAAACTACAAACTTAATCTCTTGATAACATGAGTTGATGTATAAGTATAGAAGAACGAACGGACGGGACTTAAAATATTTTTAGCCTTTGGCCAATCTGTATTTTATCATCAAGATTTTGCTAATATGATAACAAATAAGGCCTTGAATTGCACTTACTTTACCGCCGTCTCCTGTTCGTCATCTCTGCTGTTGATGAGACGAGATTTGGCTTCGCGCTTGAGGGCTTCTTCTGAGCTTTCCTCTTTTTGTAATCCCGCTGCTTTTCTTGCCTTTTCTTCAGGAGTGTCTGTCCAACTTGATCTGCAATATAATGAGTTCACGAGTTCTATTTGACTTTTGATGATTGTGGTCACTACTTTAAATAAGTGTTCCAGGAAAACTAATTAAGAAATGTATATGAAATTAATTATCAAATATTAATCTTATTCAACCCAGACTCGGAACACGGAAAAATCCTCAGTTGCGAAAATTCTCGCGACTTGGGATTTTTCCGTTGTGTTTTTCCGCGATTAAGATAAAATTGACGCATCTCTTCCCTTTTCTTCTGCGGCAATGTAAATTGAACCTAAGATATTTTAAAATTCAAATCAAGTTCTTTTAATGTAAGCATGTATTCATCATCATCATCGTCAGCCCTTCTCATCCCACTGCTGGGCATAGGCCTCTCTTCGTTGTCGCCATTCGCCTCTGTCCTGAGCTGTTCTAACCCACATACGACCTGCGATTTTTATAATGTCGTCGATCCCTCTTGCCGGCGGACGACCTGCGTTCCTGGTTCCATCTCAGGGCCACCACTCAGTCAGCACCCTGCTCCACCTGTCATCACCGCGCCTGACCACATGTCCTGCCCAACTCCATTTGAGTCCCAATATACGCTTGCTAACGTCTTAATCATGTATATTTATAAAAAATCATTTTAGCTTGATTTCAACGTTACCGCAAATGCTTACCTATCTGACATATCAGGTCCTGCTTTAGCCCTGAAGCTCCGAGCCTCCAAGCCCAAATACTTCGTCTTCCCCTCAGGCAGTTCAAGCATCCATTCCTCCCGATTCTTTATCTTCTGACTGTCCATCGATTGTCCATCTAGCTTCCGTATCTTTATGTCCAGAGCTCTCTCTTCCAAACGCTGGTGAGCCTCAGACCACTTGGATTGGGCGCCTGCAGGCAAAGGACCTATACCATCATCGTCCGAGCTTTGATACTCGATCACTTCGCAATCTTTTTCAGCGAGAACCTTGCGGATATTTTCGGGAATGGATGGTCCTGAAAATATTGTTTAATTTTTACATAGGAATTGTGACGGACGGTGAAGAACGAGATAGCTGGTCGTATACAGTTCTCTGTCTAGAATTTAACGGTAATTTGGACGCTTAGATATTTTATTTGTAAATATAACTAAAACTGTAAAATGCGCTTTGCGCGGTAGGCGCTAGGGCGAGGAACTGATTTGTTTAAATCTACCGACAATTTCATACAAAAATACATACAATATTTATACATAACAATATACAATTTCATCAAGTACGCGCTCTTATATTGAGAACATAAGACGAATGAAAATGCAGTGCATTCTGCTGAATACAGAGCTTTTCATTTGAAGCCTGGGTAGAAACTCTACAGGATTAATGTAACGTTTGTTTGACTACTAATACAAAAAAATGCAGTGTGTTTATCTATATCGGAAGCTCTAAGGTACCAATTCGTCCATATAGAAAATATAAATCAAATTGAATTAATTTTTTTGTAAAAATATCGTGATTAACGGCTATGATCATTACGGCATGGCCTCGAAACAAACATAATTGGCACAGGATACCTAACTATAATTATTGGATTTATACTCACCAACAGTTCTTGACTTGGAAAAATGAGGTGGAAGTGCTGGCCCTTCCATATCAATGCTTCGCCGTTTCTTCTCCAAATACGGGGGTAGAACTGGCCCACAGACGTCAGTTTTTGAGGTGGTTTCCGGTTTGCGCCTCAACTTATGTCGTAAATCTGACGGATCATACTGTTCTTGGGAATCTTGAGTATCATCTCCTGATGATATTTCGCCTTCTTCGCTACTCTCTTTGGAAGAGTTTTTTTGAGTAGAACTGACTTCTGGGACCGGGCTCTCATCTTTGGAGCCGTCGTTGACGTCAATATCGGTAGTGCTGGTAACTTCCACTGCTGTGCCAGCTTCGTCCGGTTCTCTACTAGACTTGCTTTTCCTTTTATGTTTTTTCTTATGCTTTTTCTTCTTTGTCTTTTGAAGTTCTTTTTCTAAGTTTAAAAGTTTCGCTCGTAGTCTTTCATCATCTGAGGAATCTATTTCGCTGGATTCGTCTGACTTATCTTTAATGACAGTGGGAATCATTTTGTAATAAGATCCAACTTGCACTTCTTCTGACTTATCAGATTCGTGTTCTTCCACTATTATTGGACTATCGGATTTCCTCTTTGTACTGCTTGGTGGAGGTCTATAAACCTCAGACCGTTTACCTCTATAATGAGGAGATAGTGAAACTCTTTCCTCAGATCTTCTAGACTTTGAAGGAGATTTTCTGCTCTGCACTAGAGTGCGTCGTATCTCTTCCTTCATGTCTCTTTTATGTTCTGGGGATTTCTGAGTCTTGCCTCTTGAATCTGGAGACTTATGAGACCTAGATCTTAATTCTGGAGACCGGTTTGATCTCGATCTTGGTTCCAGAGATTTATTTCTTGTTCTAGGTTCAGAAGATCTGGCCTTTGTTCTAGCATCAGGAGATCTTTGAGTTCTTGCCCTTGGTTCAGGAGATTTTTGACTCCCTGATTTTGGTTCAGGAGATTTTTGAGTCCTTGATCTTGATTCAGGAGACTTACGTGATTTGGAACTAGAATTTAGTTTCTCTTTACTGGAACTGCGATGGTTTCTGGCCCTAGTATTAGAATCTCTGTAACTATGTCTCTCAGGGGACCTCCTTTTAGGACTCCTATCTCTTGAATTTTTTCTTCGGTTTACTGGGGAATGCCTAGAGTTTCTATGTCTGTCTCTGGAGTGCTTGTCATAATCAAGCCTCTGATCTCGTTGTCTTCCAAAATCTCGGCGAAATCTATTATTCTCAGATGGCCTACCTCTTCCTCTAAATTCGCTCTCCCTTTGTTCTTCTTTTGGTTTAGATTGACATTTGAATCTACCTGTTTCTGAGTCACTGCTTGACTCATCCGAGAGCATTTTGGAAACCTATGAACAAAAAGGTATAACATAAAAACAATAAAAAAATATTCTATTTACATACTACTTTTATTATGATTTGATAAAATTAATATGTACTATGACAAGTCAATTAAATCATTTTAGCTATCTTTTTTGCACTATATCTGATTGATTTCAGCATGCCAGCTGTAAGGATGCCCTTTAAAGATTGTCTCACACTGGACTGCCAAACAATATCTTTAAGAATTTGTCTTAGAACAATTGAACAGTCAATATCATAGGCAACAGCGCGGAGCACATCCTCCATATCTTGTTGTACACCACCATGATTCCAGAACTTCACGATTCTCTGTTGCGGTACCATCGGCAACTGCATCAAATGGTGCAACTTTGTTTCTGGATGCAAGTCTTGATGACATTGTGCTTCATTAGTAGTGAAATCCACATAGGCATGGAATTGTTGCAAGATTGGTTGGTACAATTCCCGGAAGCTTTGCAGCTGGGGTTGCACAATATTCCTCACTTTGTTTTTGTTCTCTCCAAAAGTCATTCTAAAGTCACCGGCATAACTTAGGTTAGATATGGCAAAGTAGAAGTCATATTCTGAAAATGTTTCAGGTAGTATGAGGAGTGCAGTGTGCACTGCGGACCGAAGGTTGGAATGCAATGCACTCTGTAACTGAGAGCTATTAGTCTGTTTTATGATTTCAATTGGTTTGTGAAGTCTGCCAGACAGATACAGGTTATTCCAGTCTAACAAATCAGTGATCAAGTCCTTTTGAGATACAACTCCATATTTTATCATAATGTCTTCTCCTTTTAATTCTATAAGTGTGTTAAAGTATACTTTAGCACCCCAGTTTTCTTGAAATCTTGCAACAAATCCCTTGCCAAGGAACTTCAAAGCGGAATAGTGCGAAGGGTTTATTTCTATGTTAGCTCCATGCCATCTGTATGAATTGTCGACGCAGTAAATCAAATCAATCATGTTTTGTTTGTTTTGGTTGCCCATTTGTGGTTTTACAGCAGATCCGTACGCGAAACAAAACGTGAAGTTTTGTGGAAATTTCGATAGTATTCTGTAGTACAGCGGAGAGATATCTTTGGCTATGCCGCCTAAAGCCTTCACAGTTGCTGATGCCATTGCAATATAAAAATATTATCTTCTGACCTGATGAAAAGGTTAGGCACGATGACAGGCCTAGTAAATGGTTTTAGGGAATCCAAACTGAGATAACTAATACGTGGTTACTGATAAAATAACGTTAGAAATAAGATAAATTTATCATTTGCAGACCACACGGATAAAAATTACACAAACAACTTCGTTCGTTTGATTGGATCGAATCGAACAAACGCAAGCAATGACAGATGCAGCGTTGCCAACTTATATAATGAAAAAGGGGCTACTAAGGTACATCTAAGTGGTCGTCTGTGCTACTATGCCATGAAGATAAATGGGCTAGATTTTCCTAAATCAGGTTTTAAAAATAAGCCTAGGAAGGGCAAAAAAAAGCAACAAAACATTTATTGAAAAATCTGTTGAGGTTTGTACAAATTTCATGCATCTAACATAAACAGCAGGTTAAAAATACCTGCTTAAAAGTAAAAGTCAAAAAACAATCCTCCCCGTTTTACCTACAAGGTTCACATCCATCACCACAGATTAAAAATGTCTTGCTTGTTTGAATCCACTAGTGATGAAAAATTGCCGGTTTTCTATATTTCTATTCTATGACATGACAGTACACTCACAGTGACAAAAATCAAAAATGAAAGAATAAGCTGGGTACTCACTTAGCAGTGTAGCACGTAACGTATCAGATACGGTATCAACCTGCAAGTGGGTACGGCTCGTCCACGGTCCTCCGCGTATCTAGCTACGAGCTGCCGGAACCGCAGTGCTCGCAACGACGTTACGCCGACAACATGTCTCAAATGGTGGCTAGTGCTGCGTTCATATTCATGTATAATATTTTAGATAATTATAAAAGCCCACGTCGATTTTGGCAAAGTGAAATTTTCAAAGATAGAATTCGTTCTAACAATTTAGTAATGGATATGAAGTCTCAAGAGATTAGTGGGCATTTCAAGAATTTCACTCGTATGTCGAGTACAGATTTTGAGTATCTAATTAATTTAATTGGACCTCAAATTCGCACTAGAGACACAAGGTTTAGAAAAGCGATACCCGTTCAAGACAAATTGGCTTTAACATTGAGATTTTTAGCAAGTGGTGATTCATTCACTAGTTTACAGTATACCTTCAGGATGTCTAAGCAAGTTATAAGTAAATTCGTTCCAGAAGTTTGTGCAGCAATCATCAATGCATTAAAAGACAATGTAAAGGTAAGTAATTGAACTTTTTAATATAGAAACTAAATCAATGAAATAGGCAAATAAAATACTGTAGGTAACTTAAACATAATCATCCATGTCCAAAAGCTCAGACAATTCACTTTGTGGAGATGACATAGCATATTGTTCGTTAGTTGATAGATGTTGAGGAGATGGTTGACCCGGAGATGGTTGACTCGGAGATGATTGTCCTACAGACGCATATATTTGGGATACCTGTTCCATATTTTTGGATGTACTAGGACCTGTATAATATCCAACATTGGCTGGTTGCCTATACGCCTGCATCGAGGTTGGTTGAACTGAAGAATATCCTTGAGACGTTTGTGTCCTATTGCTTGTGTGCTGGTAGGGATATTCATCGAAGAAATGGCAGTCTGCCTTAAAAATTTAGTCACATATGCCTTGTTGCACGATATTTTTAGTGTGCTCAGAATATTTCATCATTTTACTTCCTACAAAAGTCAAAAAAGATTTAATTTCCTCATTTTGCGTGTTGGTATTTGACGAGGCTGATTTTAAAATTCCAAAAGCTTCTTTCTGCATTTGTAACTTTGGATCGCGTTTTTCTTTTTTACTTGGCGGCCCAGATTGTACTGAGCTATTTGGTGTCTCCGAAATTCCTTCTGCTCCAGCTGCATCTTCATTGTCCTCACGTTCCGTTGTATTGCTTACCTAAATTATGATAAAAATTTTACTGGTGTGTTATCGCTTGCAGATTCCTGACAACTCACTGGACTGGAAAAATATATCCGATGACTTTAACAATTTATGGAATTTTCCTCACTGCGTCGGAGCAATAGATGGAAAGCATGTGTTGCTACAAGCACCGTTCAACAGCGGAGCAGAATATTTTATTTATAAGTCAACATACAGCATCGTTCCGTTTGCCATGGTGGATGCAAATTATAACATTCTTTTCGCGGATGTCGGATGCCAAGGGCGAATCTCGGATGGAGGAGTGTTTAAGAATAGCAAACTACATGACATGATCGAAAATAATATTCTTCAATTGCCCACACCTGTACCTTTGCAAGGCCGAAATAAGCAACTGCCATACTTCATTCTGGGTGATTCTGCCTTTGCGTTAAGTGAAAATGTGATGAAACCTTACCCCGGGCATGCTCACGCCAAAGGGTCAAAAGAAAGAATTTTCAATTATAGACTCAGTAGAGATAGAAGGGTGGTTGAGAACGTCTTCGGGATCATGTCAGCCGTGTTCAGGGTACTAAGAAAACCAATGCATATTGAGCCAGATAAAGCAACAACAGTAGTGATGGCCATCGTTCACTTGCACAATTTTTTGAGGCGCAGCTCCTCCCGACCGCTTTATATACCAAGTGGCAGCTTCGACACAGAAGACGAAAATGGAGAACTAATTAATGGAGCCTGGCGGCGTGATCAAGAAATGACGTCATTCCATGCTATAAGAAATGTTGCTCGCCGTTCTCCAGCGGCGGCTAAAGAATTTAGAAATGAGTTAGCAGGCTACTTCACTGCAGAAGGAAGGCTTTCCTGGCAGGACGAATATGCATGAATTAAAAACCTACCCAGTGGTAGTGGTAGTTTGAATGGCCTTTGTCACCCTGACTATTCATAGTATAAGATAAGATTAAATAAAGGAACTTACAGTACTCAATCTGTTTTGGCGTGGAGTGTCTCGGTTTAATAAAAATGACATTGCATCAAAAGCAAACCATTTACTTTAATATATCTCTGAAGTTCCTGTAAAAGAACGTTAATACCACATTTTGTAAACAATACCTATTAATGTTAAGAGCGAGTGATAGCCTAGTGGTATGACCGTTGGACTGCCAAGTCAAAGGTCGCTGGTTCGGACCCAAGGCACACACCTCTTACTATTAAAAAAATATTAATAAACGTTTCATACCTTTACCAGTTCCATTACTTTTTTTTATTTTCATTCTCTCTCTCCTGTAGCAAGACAATAAAGTAATCATCTTATTTTTACAGTTTTCGCCCGACGTACCTATAGCTTGTCCAATAGTTTCCCAAGCATCCACTTTTAGATGTTTTTTGTAATAATTCTTATTTTTAGGGTCCCACAGTACTGGAGTATTCTGGTAAACCTCAATTAGATTTAACACTTTTTCTTCAGTCCACTCCATAATGAATAATTGAATACGTAAGTTCGTTTGAAGCTCGCGCGTAAGTACTCACTACACAAGCGGTCGTGACGCCGTCCACGAGCACACTGCGAGCTAGGCATGGGCGTTTATTCAACGGACTAGTCGAATCAACCGTCGATTAACATTCGACGCTTCAACGGTCTATCGTTTATTCGTAGACTAGTTGAATTCGTAGACGGTTGAATAAAATGTTGAGACGTTTGTTTCAACTAGAGCGCGACGGCTCGACGCGGAAACATAGTCGTATAATACGGGAACGGTAGATAGCTGGCTCGACGCGATGATAAAATAAATTTGAACTTTAAAGTTACATAGGTAGCGTTCATATTTGAATAAATAGTTATAGTGAGTTAAGCATTTATTAAAATTATCCTGTCGATTAAAGAAAAAGGATACCAACTACTTAATTTTTCACAACAATCTAACTGGACATTACATTACGGTAGACCTCGAGTTCAAAACAGTGTTACTTGGATGTTGCCAATTTCAGGGACACCACACTGCTGCTAATTAAATATCGCAGCCAGCTGTAGGACTATATCTACTTGTCGCGACGAGATTGCGTCGACGTTGAGCGGCTTTATCGTTGACTTTCTCAACGAATAGACTATAGGTCACGTTATGAACTAGTCGAAAAATTCAACTACTTGATCGACTAGTCGACGATCGACGATGAACGGTTTCGTTTCGTTTATGAAAAAATCGTCGACGACCCATCTCTACTGCGAGCCGCCTTTGTGTTCGCAGTGAAACCGCCACTCGGCGGGTCACTGCGAGCTTACAGCGCTCCACGCGCGAGCGGCTCGCAGCGGGCTCGTGCCTACGTACTCACTTGATACCGTATCTGATACGTTACGTGCTACACTGCTAAGTGAGTACCCAGCTTTAGATGGATAGACTGACTAATTAGAAGATTGACTGACTGACTGACAGAATCAATTAGAATTTTAACTGAATCTGAAAATACTGAATGAATTTTGTTGAGTAGTCGAGCGAGTTTGATTGTGGTGTGGTACTGGTATGTGTTTTTATTTTCGTTTGTTCTTTCAATGCAAGTAGAAATATTATTAGACTGGGAAGGTATCTTGTATTTCTGATTCAGTTTCCTTTACAATCGGTTTCTATTAATTTAGGGTAGCCTCTCATTTTAGGGTAACATGTCGAGTGCCGATAGAATTGATTTTGAAATGGAAGTAGAAGTAGTGGAGAGTGCATCTTCGGGACCGGCCGTAGATGCTCCGAATCCGACTTCACCTGCCCCAGCGACTCCTGGAGGTGCCAAAAGTGTGGTTGTTACGACGGCGACTTCGGGATCCGTGACTGTGTCACTTCATCCCTTGGTTATCATGAACGTTTCAGAACACTGGACCCGTTTGCGGGCGCAGGAAGGTTCTCCTCAAACAGGTAAGGGTATTTTGATATGGACATATTTATTTATATATTTTGTTTATAGACACTATGAGCACTGTGCGATATAGACATAATATGCTTATAGTCTCTCAATGTTCACTTTTCTAGAAAATTAATAAACACATATGTTATATATCAAGAGGAACTGGTTTTTTTATAGTTTCAGAAGTTTCAAGCCATCAATATAAATATAATAATAATAATAATAATATATAAAGTATAATAATAGTAATAGCAATAGTACTAAAAGTAATCATACAAAACCGATGTAAAAACTGTCTACTCAAACTTTGTAAAATTTCTAAATATTGTTTAATATAGTACATAGTACTATAAACCTCATTACTATAATGTTAGCTTGGATTTCGATAGACTAATTATTTATAATTAATACCACAAATGTGTGTGTTGCATTAATAATCATCAGTGCCATCTTGTATTGCACTAACCAAGTTGTGGCGAACTGCACTATTGTCCAGAATTGTGGTGTATTTATGCATTATACACAAAATATTTCAAAATCAATATGTTGAGCCTGTTTTTTTGTGAAAATAGATAACTTTTGTCAGTTAAATCATGAGCTTTTAATGATTACGTCTATTTATTAATTTTTCAGTGGTTGGAGCTGTTATTGGCAAACAGAAGGGCAGAAACATTGAAGTAATGAATTCATTTGAGCTAGTCTTTAGTTCTATTGGCGACGACATCATAATTGATAGGGAATATTATAATTTGAAAGAAGAACAATGTAAGTATGCTCTGTATATATTTTGTTAGAACACATGCAATATTTTCTAAAAGCAACAAAGTTATGTTAAGTTTTGGAAATAGATTAAAACTCCATAATTTCTATCTATATTTAATTAGCCTGCATTCGCCTACTGCTAGGTAGAGGCCAGGAAGCAAATAATAATACACGATTTGTTCTATTTATTTTAACAAAACATCCAAATGGTTTTAATGAAAGGAATTTATAAAAATAATCTTCTGAAAATTTTAAGATATAATTACTATGTTATACTATAATTTTATTAGTATTTTTCAAACTTTCGCGATCACTGTACATAATTATTGATTGAAACGGGTATTTATCGCGTATGTGCCTTATTTACCTTGTTTTTTATTTCATAAGCGATAAATACCCGTTTTAATCAATAGTTATATAATTTTATTTTTTATAAACACTGGAATCGTTTTGTTTATTATAATTTTGGATCATTGAAGTCGTAAGAAATAATGCATGCAATGTTGTAAATTTCTTGAAAAATCTATATTTAGTCTAGATTTTGATGTTTTACAGTCAAACAAGTGTTTTCCGACATGGATTTTCTGGGCTGGTACACAACCGGTGAGACACCCACGGAGCGAGACATTGCTGTGCACAGACAGATTTGTGACATTAACGAGTGCCCGGTAA
Organism: Philereme transversata; assembly: GCA_963924445.1. Lineage (NCBI taxonomy): Eukaryota > Metazoa > Arthropoda > Insecta > Lepidoptera > Geometridae > Philereme > Philereme transversata. Next base: position 10,433,231 of record OZ004350.1, on the reverse strand, counting down.
TGCTGATGTTAAATCCAGCTGGCAGAGACGGAGAGGTAACAACACTTCAATATTTATATTTTCGGCTGTACGATGAGTTAGCGAAGGCGAATATAGAGCTGGATATCTAAACTATACAGTCTGTCACCTCATTCACGTTATTAATTTAAAACACATGTGCAGAATCGTATTAATTGATTTTAGAGATTGGTTTAATACCAGTTGCTTGAATATTTATCCAGTAATCAGTACATTTCCAATAAACAATTTTTAACGTAAATCGGCGGCGCCTTTGCGCCGATGCCGCTTAGTCAGTTTAACATGTACCTACTTACATAATAATGAATGTGATTTGTTTACCTATTTTATACAGGCTGTTTCATTGATATTTTAGGACTTGAAATTAAGGTAGATTGAAAATTAAAACAAATTCATCTAATGAATTTGAAAAAAAACTATTTTACAACAATACTAGCCATCAGTCCTACCCATGATTTAAATTAATGTCGTAAATGCGGTGACACGCAGTATACACACAACTCAAAGACAACCTCCATTATAACGGTGATTCAGACGCTCTAATTAGCGTCGTGGGCTACCAAGTCGATTGATTGTACATACATAGGTGTTGTGTATATATTACGTGTTTCATGTTTGTGTTTTTATTGTTTTGTTTTATTTTTCTGCTTCTCATTTATGTGTCTGTTCACTTTAATTAGTAGTAGTTATGTCTTCAAACATGCTTGTTTTTCGTTTCCTCGATGAGTATTTTTCTGTTTTTCTGTGCGCACATATGTTACATTTCAAGCCAGATCAAATTGTTATTCTAGTTACGTTTTAATTCTTATTGCTTGTAATGTGTGCCTTATTAAATTTAAAAAATATATATATACACAATAATGTATATGTTTGTTTAAAAGTATTCTTACAGATTATGAGTCTCTTCTAACACAGGTTTTTAACTTAAAAGAAAAGCTACCAACCCCTAGTATTTAAAAATGTACTTGTAACAAACAATAAAAAGATTTTTGATTTTCAAGTGTTTCGGTTGGTCAGTTTCCTTCCTTTTGCCTCCCGGGAGCCAATCCCTGATAGGCTAATGAACTGTGGCATGGTTTGATTGCAGCAATTACCAGTGGTGCTGTACGAATCAGTGATAGATGTGGTAAATGGACGAGCCACAATGCTGCTGGCTCCTCTGACGTATACCCTGGCAGCTGAAGAGGCGGAGAGAATTGGAGTGGACCACGTCGCAAGGGTATCGTCGGGAGAGGCCGCACTCAACAGCTTAGGTAAATAACGATGCAGATAGCCTGTTGCAAACTGCGTTCTTCCACTGCATTCCTAATTCCAATATTCTTTAGTTACTCAATTACAGTACGAGCTGTCTGCTTATGGTACGATATGCCTGTTTCCATTAGACATGCTGTATCCATACCTATTTTATATATACCTATAGGCATATTTATGTAAGTATTTGATGTATGTTTTAAAGAAGATATATTTATTAATTATCGTTCTTAAATACTTATTCTAACACCGCCTTCTCTCACGTTCTTTTCAATCCATTCCAACCAAAGATTGCCTGGAAGAGATTGCTTTATGCGATAAGACCGCCCATTGTACCACTGCGTACGAGGCATGCCTTTTAAGTTTTGTCGTTTGAAGAAAAAAACACAACTAGAACCTTATAGTACTTTTTATTGTTTTTCAAAGTATTCACCGCGTAGCTTAATACACTTTTCCATTCGCTCAAACCAGTTATTATAACATTTATTCCACTCTAAAGTGGGGGTGTTCAAAATGGCTGACTTGAAAGCGTCGACTGCTTCTTCACCGGACTGGAACCTTTGACCACGAAGACTTTTCTTAATTTTAGGAAATGTAAAGAAATCGTTAGGGCTTAGGTCAGGACTGTATGGAGGATGGTCAAGAATTTCTACTTTTTCCTGCTTCAAATACTCAATCGTTTGACGAGCGCTGTGTGAGCTTGCGTTGTCGTGGTGCAGGATGATGCGTCGCTTTGAGTTAGATTTTCGAAGTTCGGCGATGACTTGTGGTAAACAAACTGTAGTATACCACTCTGCGTTAACCGTTCTACGATCTTCAAGTGCAATAGTCGCAACATGGCCGGTTTTTCCAACGAACGTGGCCACCATCTTCTTTGAAGTGCTTCGAGAACGAACAACTTTAGTCGGCTTTGGCTCGTCTTGAAAGACCCAGATTGTAGATTGTTGTTTGGAATCAGGATCGTAGGCATAGATCCAAGATTCGTCACCACTTATGATGTCGTAGACGTGATTTGACTCCCCTTGGTTGAACCTTTGCAGAGTTTTCTTACACCATCTGACGCGGGCCGCCTTGTGATCGTCGGAAAGCAGATGCGGTATCCAACGGCAAACTAGCTTTCTCACACCAAGCGCTTCATGCAAGATCTTCTGAATGGTTGTCCCTGAGATGCCTAATAGAGCCTCTATCTCTCGATACGTCACATGACGATCTTCGAGAATTAGTTGTCTCACAGCAATGATGTTATCTTCAGTGAAGGCGGATTTTGGGCGTCCTTCGCGAAATCTGTCACTAACACTAGTATGTCCACGCTGGAATTCTAAATACCAGCGTTCGACAGTCCGCAGACATGGGGCTACATCACTGAACACAGATGTTAGCTCTTCTAAACACTGAAGCCGTGTCAGGCCTCTTCTAAAGTTGTAGAAAATTATTGCACGAACATTTTCCTTAGAAAGATTCATTTTCGTACGTGACCTGACAGATTCAAATCGAAACTGTGACTAAACAATAGCATTAATCCTAATACTTTCAACTGTTTTGAGATTCAAAATGTAAACACATTCGAATATAGAACAGTTCCAAATTCAAAATTGCCGGAAAATATGGAAACGACAGAACTTAAAAGGCATGCCTCGTATTAGTCTTAAGGTGTATCTATCTATTTATACATACACAATGACATGATAACGTTAACGACGGACAAGTTGTCTGATTGAATGATCTCATGTGTAATGTGCTAATGTGATCTGTGCCTAATATTCTCAATATGTCTATCCTCTTTTCAGTAGGCTAATGTCCAAATTATCATTATGTGAAAGTCGACAGATGATAGATAGCTAATTCATAGTGTTATCTAATTCTAGTTAGCGCAATGTGATTACGTATATAAGAGTAGAAGAAGAAGCGCTGCTTGACGCTGACAATGCTGTGAGCGCGTTGACAATGCTGCGAGCGGAACAGCTAGTCCATACTATCCATATGTATATATATTTTCCCATATTAATATTATAAATTTGAAAGTATGAAATTTGGTATATAAATAGATTATGACCTGGGTGGAGACATAGGCTGATTTTATTGACAAACCACGCGTTCGAAGCCGCAGGCGGCCTGTATTTTCAATATATTAAGGCATTGTTTGTCATTTGACCATAACCGTCATTATTATAAATACGGGATTTATCGCCGTTTTGTCGGTTGTACGCGTTAAATCCCGTATTTAAAATAATTATTGAAAAAAATTACGAAAGATTCCTAGAGCATAACCTCCTGTTTGTTTTCAGTGGCGGAACACCTAACAGCCCAGCGGTCTGCCATCAAGATGTTGGTGTCGCGGGTGCGCGCGGTGCTGGCGACCGTGCGCGCCATCCGTGACGGCAGCCTGCCGCCGCGCCCCGCGCTGCTGCGGGAAGCGCGCGCCTTGTCCAACAGACTGCCTCTGCTGACCTCGCAGCAGTTCCGCACGCACTTCTATAATGTACGTACATCTACATTTACTTACCTCAATTTCAATTTTTTATTTACTATCCATATTAATTTACAGTGAAATGCTGCAAAGCAAGTAAAAACACAATACAATATATAAAAATGTTAGAGTTAGAAAATAGTACATAATAATGTTAATTAATTAAAATATAAACTATAATTTGTAGTACAAAATATGATATAGCACTATAATTAATTAATATGTCAAAATTAACTAAGTTTTATTTATTGAGAAAAGAAGAGAATTCTAGTTTTTTTTTAATTTATAAATTCTATTAAATTATAGAAAACATTTCCTAAAAAGAAGTGTTTGAGTTTTCGTTTGAACCTGATGCATTGGAGAAGGGCATTAGCAAAAGCAATTCGCTCAGTACTCTAACTTTAATATAAGAGACTCGAACTGACTGTTTGATGTGTCAAAACCGATTTTGACTACAAAAATCAGCGAAAAATAGTTTTGACGAAAGACGTTAGTCAAAACTTATAACGAACTACTGATATCCATTGCATCTGGTTGGCAATAGGTTGTTATATGTTTTTTTTTACTTTTATCCCCTTCCTGCTCTCCATCTAAAGTAAGTTATGATTTGACCGACCGACGTCATTATTTGAAACTAGTTTTGATTGATTTTTGCAGTCAGAATCGGTTTTGACCGGTTATGAGTTTTGACTGTGACATATACATATCAGCAATAATACTGCTCGTTTATAATTAAATATTATGTATAATATTTTTTTTTATTATTTATCTTCCAGCAATGCAACGACGTGGCCCTAATGACCTACCTCGGCACGATCACAAAAGGATGCAACGGTATCAACCAGCTAGTTAACCGGTTTAACGTGCTCTACGACCGACAGGGCATGGGCCGGCGTATGAGAGGATTGTTTTTTTAGGGTAACTAGTCTTTTTCCTTATGGCTTTACTTATAAACGGATCGCTGGTATTCATTCTGTTGTAAGGCTTTACTGATAAACGTAGACACAGATCACGGGTGTTAATTCTGTTGTAAGGCTTTACTGTTAAACGTAGACACGGACCACTAGTGTTAATTCTGTTGTAAAGCTTTACTGATAAACGTAGGCACGGATCACTGGTGTTAATTCTGTTGTAAGGCTTTACTGATAAACGTAGACACGGATCACTGGTGTTAATTCTGTTGTAAGGCTTTACTGATAAACGTAGACACAGATCACGGGTGTTAATTCTGTTGTAAGGCTTTACTGATAAACCTAGACACGGATCACTAGTGTTAATTCTGTTGTAAAGCTTTACTGATAAACGTAGGCACGGATCACTGGTGTTAATTCTGTTGTAAGGCTTTACTGATAAATGTAGACACGGTGTTAATTCTGTTGTAAGACTACTTTTAAACGTAGACATGGATTACTGGTGTCAATTCTGTTGTTAAAACTAAAACATCACTTAGAATGAGCCTGGATTTTTTAAACTGAAAAGAAAAAGATTACGGTACTAGATAGATAGATAATTGTTACACCAAATCTTAACCTTAAAACTTAAAAACTAAGCTTTGATACAATGAGGGGCCTTATCACTCAAAGCGATCTCTACTAGGCAACCTTTGTTATTTATCATATCGATTTTGACACTTTCAGAACATAAGAAACCATTCTGTAACTAAACAGGTTTATAAATAAGGTCGTTGGTCTTCAGTTTTGTTAGATGGTTGAACAATAGATGCGACATCATTTTAAGGTAACTATTCCACGTTTATTTAAAAAGCCGTTATAGTTTTAAGTATTTTATAATTGTATTGAAGCCAGTGTACAGATCTATTTGGATATGTGAAGAAGACCATGGACTGTAAAAATTAATTCTCTGAATATGCCATTAAACTGTGTCCCCATGATGGAATAATTTGCATATACAATGTAAGGTCGATTTGTTCAAAAGCCATTTTATTTGGTAGAATTGTTTCTTAAGTATTTTCAATACAATTTTACCACTGTCAAATTTCGAACTTTCTGTCAAATTTGGCATGCGTTATGTGTCTTGTGAGTGATAAACATTGTTAACACTTTTAGACGGATACCATCTCATATAGCAAAAGCTTCAAATTAGTTTTCGAATAGGTTTTTTCGTATAATATTTCTTTAAACTAGTGTGTGTTTTGTCTTTATTGCTCGATCCATTTTGACACTTTGTCTTGTGATGGAAAGTGAGAACTCATTTGATAGGTGTTAATAATAGTTTTACCAAATCATTACGTACGCTCAGGGTTTCACCCGTAATGTAATTTGCTACAGCTTGCGCCTTGGCTAAGGCCTGAGTGGATTATGTTGGTTAGGGCTGATTTCCACCAAAGCGGTGCGGAGAGATGAGTGATATCAATCAAAAGTAACTCCACGTAGATGACGTAATACGATTTTGACGTGATCATGATGAATTTACACGTCTTATTTCCTCTCCGCTCCGATTTGGTGGAAACCGTCCTTGGCGATGGCGCAGGTCGTGGCGTGCGGCGTTCAGTGTCGTAACTTACGTAGAAGTATCTTCAGTGACTGAAACATTGATTTATTTTAACTAAGGATATCGCACGTCATACTAAAGCTCTGCGAAAAAGTGGCATATTTTGTGCGATGCTAGATTATATAGTAATGTCTACTTTCGCTTTTGGCTATTCAAACAAATAGCGACTCTATACTAAAACGTTAAGGCAAATTTTGAATGCGCACATTGTTATGTTGATGCCTCGATAGCTATCGAGTGACGGATACACCGACGCGTTGACAGTTTTAGGTAAGTCGCGGCCGGGCGGTTGCTGCGAATTTCATAGTTATAATTAATCGATCAACTGAAAGAAAAGTCTGAAGCGTTCAGCCGAAAGTCACTTAGCGAGAGTACGTCACTGAATTATTTGAAAATTGCAATATGTATTATGTAATGTAATTTGAGTAGTTGATGAGTGTTTTACTACAGAATGGGGGGAGGGGGGGGGGCACTGCGCTGCACGCCCCGTATTTCAACTCAGTTGTAAAAATGAAGGTATTTGTAACAAAATGTATAAAGACGATTTGAAATAAAACAAGAATTAATCGACGCAATAATTTAATTTCGCATCCTCTGGTTTAAGAGCCCATACTACGTTATGCATCTGACTCTGTCACTCCAAGCTAAGATATACGCAGAAAACCAAATTAAATCGTATAAAATAACTATTATAATACGCAAGTGCTATGTGATTCGATTATAGTTTTGCTATAAATAATTTTTACTAACTATGCAAAGTTTCACGATCGCATAGTAGGTACTTGAATTTTGGACGTGACTTTATTATTACAAATTAAATGATGCAATGTTACTGATAAAAAATTATACGATCTTATTGAAGTTATCTGAGGTAGTATGGACCCTAAGTATAGTTTTGTTTACTCAAAATTAATAAACTTTGGACACATTGAGATTCATCCTATGGAAGACTTTGGAGTCTTTAATAACTGTTCAAACTAAAAATACTAAACAAATCCAAAAGATAATTATTTTACGAAGCTATACAAAATTAAAAGCGAAATTTTGAAAAACGTGATTATTTACAAGACAGCTGCTAACTTTGTTAGGATAAAAATACCAAATAAAATTTGAAAATTTATAAAAGCCCACGACCGTTCACTTCCATACGTCGTCTACGTACAGTACGTACCGTCGCGCGACGCTCGTCGTGGGTAAAAATACATGGTGGTAAAAAAATGTAACAGTATTTTTATCATTAACATGTACAATTATACAGTCTTACATTAGCACTGCCATTTATTTACTGTATATATCTAATTAATTCCATAATAATATGTTTAATTCATCAAAAATCACACTTACAGTTCTATATTATCTTAATTTATTTACCAAATCAATAACAATATTTGTGTGATATAATTTACGTTATATTTTTACACCTTGTATTTTAATCGATAGTTAAGTATAAAAATATATTAATAAATGTATTTATTTCGAATCAAACGCTAATTATTGCTTTCATGTATCTACGAAGTAAACATTTTCTAAAAGTCACACATTAAAATAAGACACGGTTTAATAATCACTTGATTACAATTTGTTGATTTATATGGTACAAACAATAACGTTATAATAAATGCATTTAAACTAATGATTGAGATAAGCTAATATTGTACTCACACGCAAGCTAGTCATATGTCTAAAGTCTTGTCTTCATAATTACTTCCATCCACCGGTCATTTCACAATAACCATGCCAGAAGGACTAAGCACGAATCATTTGCAGGCAGCGTTCATAACGCCAATGACCCAGTCACTAGCTGATTTATCATCGTCTCGCTAGCCTCTGCCGTAAACTGTTCCTGCTAAATTTTAAGGTATCATTTATAAGTGCCCGGTACTAACTACGCATATATTTATATTACAGCCGATTCTTCACCTTTTTGAATAATAACTCTCCACTAAATCCCTCCGCACCGCTCTTTTACTGAGGCTCAAAAACACTTCCGTCACTGATCTAGTGCAAGTGAACCCAGAAAAGAGTCGAACGATAACCGAACCTATAGAATCTCTGCGTTCATGGCTAGCCAAGTCTCGACACCGTGTATTACACTCGCGTGGCAATGAACCTGACGTCTCGGCGACGCAAGCCTTAGCTACGAATCCGGTATCTTCTCAATGCCGATGAGCTCGTCGAAGAGGGAGTGGGTGTCGGGGTTCACGTGGGGCTCTTCTAGCGCGTGGCGTGCGTATTTGAGAACTACGCGGGCGAGTTTGCCCACAGACCATTTGCGGTCTACTAGCACTCGGACAAGCGTGTCCAGCTGGGGAAAATAGATAAAGCTTGTTAGTAAGTACACAGTTTAGTAGTCAGTATTCTTCATCAATCAAGGTTCTTCATTTGAAACGTAAGGTATCTTGTTTGGTCTTGCAAAGCTATTGCTTCATTTCCTCCTACTACACGAGCGAAGCGTGAGAAGTGTGAAAGGAGTCAAGCGAGTTCCGATAAAATATGAGTTTGTGAAGAATAAAGAACAAACGAACGAAAGAAACGGACATTATGTTAGAAGGGCGCTTTTCCAATTGCAAAGCTTATCGTTCTATTGAATTCGATACGTTTGCCTTTTGGATCTCAGCTCCTAAACATGTTGAATGAGCTGAAAGCATGGTATAAGTGCAGGACAACGCTACTCAATCTATAAACCACCACTCCATGCAAATTGCTATCACAAAATTATTCTAGTTGTTACTCACTTTAAAGAGCTGCTCATTGCCCGCAGTATAGTAAATGAGCGCGGGCACTCCCGCGACGCTGGCCGCCAGCCACTGCAGTAACATCTTGAGCTGCGGATGGCCGCGCTGCCGCCGCCCGCAGCCCCAGTTGCCCGTCGCCACCGGCCGGCAAGACCCGCCCGTCACGATCTTGTGGGCAAGTTGACTCAACTGTAATTGTACGTTGTGGATTAAACACATTTTTGGACACAATTCTCGTAATTTTAACTTCTGTCAACGTTCAGTTCCATTACGATGTGTGGCATGGCAACATCATCATTCAGCTAACCACGAATGTTGCACTGCCAGGCGGCATCGAGATTAAGTCGAAACTTGAATTTGATTATGGATTTAATTACGGGAATTGCCTTGTGAAATATTACGTCAGGATGACGTAGATATGATTTTGGAGTACTAGTGGGAACTTGCCTTTTGCTGTCAGACCCCAGAACCTGCAGAAAGAGTGAAGATGCTGTTTTGTCTAGTCTAATAATTGTGAGAAATTTGGTTTTCTTTAGATTTTGGCTAGCCTAATGTAAGATATTGTCAGAACGTATGTGTTTTGTAGCTTTAGTGAGATCGTACGGAAACTTATAGGAAAGAACGATTATAAGTGGTGCCATCACGCAGTTGACGCAGTGCTTAGTAGTGTGTTCATGCATCACAGATATGTTTCGACAGAAAGCGAAGTAATGTTAGTTTTATTAGAGCGTGAAATATTAGCGAGAGACGCCTGACCTTCGGTTTTCTAAGCTTTACAGTGACAGGTTCGCACTCGACCGTCTCTTCAATAGTCTCGACTATCATGTTTAGCATCCAATTCAACTTTTTCTTCCTAACATTCGGGTTTGACACTTGAGTGGAGGTAGTCTCTGTGGAGTTTCCCACAGAGTCTTCAGATCGTGTTTCGTCTTCGCTTTTCGTTTGTGTGCTCTTTAAAATCTCCTCCGGTATCGATTCTTTTATTTTACTTTTCTGTCAAAACATAGCAACCGTGAGTGAGAAGCTCCTAGAAGTGTGGAAGAAAGTTGTAAGATACAATTTCGGTGGCACGCATTAGAGATTCAATTAGGTCAGGAGGCCATTCCACATTCCACTAATCAGAACTATGTGATTGTTGTACAGACAAATTAATTAGGGATGCGTGTCAAATCTTAATGAATAAATACATAATACACTTTACATTAACATTCATAAGTTCAAACTTAAAATTAAAGTTACTACGGCACATAATCGGAATCAGTCCGGGAATCTGCTTGTCCGTCCATCAGACAATGACGATGACGAAGCCTTCGAGCTTTTCTCGTCGCCACCAACATCAAAAAGTGGTAACAAATAAAGCTATTAGTTAGAAATATCACTCACCAGCTGAGCAGCCAGCCTATGCCTGTGCCTCGCCAGTTCAAGCGAGAGGGAACGCGCGGCGAGGGCTAAGCGTCTAGGTGCAGCCCTATCTCTTGAATCCCTTCCTGGTCCATACAGTTCTGCTGCTTCTGCTGAACCAGCGCCGGAACTGGTGCCACTCGCCATCGACTCGCTCAGGGTTCGTTTTAACAGGGAACCAGCAAATCTGTGACATACATTTTTAAATTGAAATATTACGTGGGTGTAGTTTTCGGCTGGACTGGCTCCGTCGACATTCGTCGATTAGCGTTGGGCCAGAAAGCATAAAGGCAGATTATACTTCTCGGCCTATGGTGAGTGATGCACAGCATGATCAGCACAGGCTACGACCTAGCATGTTTTCAGGCTATTATGATTTCCAGTTTTATGTTATAATTAGGGCAGTATGATCGATTGATGATGAGTCGTGATGTTGCTTTGATTGAAGTAGACAGGTTTACGATTATGTTTATTAAGATATGATGGTTTTCGTGCGAAAGATGTCTTACCTTATCACAGCCAGATCTCTGGAATCAAGTTCCCTTGCTTTATGTTCCCCGGATTCCGCATCGACTATTGGATCGCTCAGCCATTGGTTGAACTGCTCGTATACCTCTTCTAACTCTGATCTGCAAGACATAGATCAAATCTTAGGTAACTAGCCGAAACAGTACAGTTAGGTACGTTTCTCTGTTTCCATACCAGCGACTAAGAGTTCTGATGGCGACTTGCGCAACGATGCCTAAACGTATTTAGTGACTAATTATGATTTATGGAGTTATCAAATCTAAACGTGTTCAGTTGCTAGATACATTTAGTGATCGTTGTGCTATCAATATAATATCGTGTAAATATGATTCAGAGTTGTCAAATCATACAAATACGCCAAATTTAAACATGTTTAGTCGCTAAATAGGTTTAGGGATCATTGTGCAAGCCGGGCTAAGAGTATTAAGGACGTTTTCCCCAGTGACTACAGTATGGGGTTCTTTAAAACGGACGATTTCAATTTTTTAAAGGGTCGGCAGTTCGCGATTTTTTTCTTTGGTGTCACCACAGGTAAATAATGGTGTTACAAACGTCTAAAGGTGATAACCGCTTACCATCAGGTAGGCCGTACGCTTGATAGGCACCTTAGTAAAGAAGCGTACAGTATCAGAAATCCGGCTCGAAAGTATATTGTAAATTGAACATCATTTATAAGAGTGTTACAAAACTGTTCAAGAACTTTTATAATTTATTATAATTATGGCTGAGTAGATAACAATACTCTTACGTATATTCTGTACTGAAGCTGTATTTTGAACTGTTCCCAGTTTCCTTCCTGCCGAGAGGCCTGTGTCTGGGTGAGTGGTCTCCGTTGCTGATAGTCTCTTTTTCGGTTAGAACGAAACCCACTGAGCCGCCACGTTTTACCCTGAAATAATAAAGGAAATGTTTTCTGAAAGAAGCCTGTCGTACGTTTTCTAAGAAATATGGCGCGTCTGCGATAGTCAAAAAATACCACCATCTTTCACGTGAACTAACTATGGCTACAAAAGCATTGATCGCCCATTGAGTGGCTTGAAGTCTCTTTGGCTTGCATAGAGAAACTGTTAAATGGCTGAAAAGTAAAATTAGCAAAAGTTGTGGCGCGTTCGTTTGTCTGTCGATACTGAGGGCTTAGCCAAGTTACAGTCGGTTAGCGATGACGCTCGTCGATACGTCCGAAAATGTATGGGATTTGACACATGCTATGGAAATACCACGTGATTCAGCGACAACAAATGTATGAAGAAATCGAATAGATTCGTGGCGAATGTAATTTGGCTACGGGCCCTGGTTACAACTGGTTTTAGAAGTAATTGCTTAAAATCCCAAGCAAACCAAAAAGGAGAAAAGTAAGTACCATTGTTTTTAATGAACTTACCTAATATCATTATCATTGACGCCAGCCCCAGATATGCTGATGCCTACAGCATAGCTAGAGCTATCAGTAGACCAGTCTCCAGTCGTGCTAGTAGTACAGGAGTGTTCAGCTTCTCTTCGCAACGCGTCTCGGAGGCGGCTCGCGAAGCTAATTCGTCTTTCTTCTGTGGATAACTCTTTGGAGTAGTGGAATGAAGTCGGTCTTGCGCTCTCGCCTCTGCCCTCGTCTTCGCTACCTGTTTATTATTAGAAAAATGATCGCGTCTTCTGTTATCAATTGTTTTATTTCGACTATTCTAAGTTTCTTTATAATGATGTGCAATAATGATATAATCCAATAATGATCAATAATGTTGAAATTTTACTGCCTCCGTGGCGCAGTGGACGTATAGCCGGCTGAGACGCAGGAGGTAGAGGGTTCTATTCTCGCCGCGGAACAAATGTTTGCATGATCTACAGATATTTGTTCCGTGTCTGGCTGTTTTTCTATATATTATAAGTATGTATTTACAAAAAAAAGTATATAAGTATTCTATCAGTTATCTGGTTCCCATAGTACAAGCTCTGCTTAGTTTGGGGCTAGATAGCGCTGTGTGAAATGTCCAGCGATATTTATTTATTTATTATTTATTTAATATATTAGCGCGTACGGTATTGGCAATCCCATTTTATAGCTTTTCGCCGTAAATGAAAACAGGGGAGAATGAATCAGTGAAGTGAAGGGGTCAGTACACAGTGGTCAAAATTCGACCATTTTTTAAGCTTGGTTGTAGCGTTCACCCTTCCTTTGGAATTTCACTCACCGTAGTCAAAACTATCATTGGCACTGTGGAATTCGTCATCACTGGAGTTGCAGCTGGAATACAGGCTGTCTTCTTGAGCGTCCATTTCATTGGCTGGTCTGGTCACCGGTAGGCATTCTCCAGAGGAGCCTAGGACTATAAACTTCCCTCGGCGGTTGTTGAGCGTGGCGCCGTCCGGGGAGAGCCAACATTTACGTTTAGAGAGCTCGATGCCTGCAATGCAATGTATGTTTTCTACAGTTTAAAATCGGGGCTAATCATGTTGATCTCCGTAACGTAAGCAATGTTTGACAGCAACTACCAAACTTGCGGAAACTTTTAATTGGCCTTCTTGTAATAAGTAGCATTTACTGTTGTTTATTTCCTACTCAAATACCTTTTCTGTAACCTAGCTGTAAGTTTTCCAAAAAATCGAAAAATAAAAAAAATTGTGTACTCGCACTAACTAAAACTAAAACAGCATTGTAATCTTTGAGAAAAATCTATTTGATTTTGATTAAAAAGTGGTTCCGGAATTTTGGAAAAAAATCCATGCCCAGGAAAAATATGTGTAGGTACCTATACCTATAGTTAGTTCAGTTATTTGCTCCTAGCGTCCAATATTTTACTTTATTTGGCAATCATTGTTTCGTTGTATTATTTCATTTATAGGGTGAAAGCTCATCGCGTCTTTTTCAGTTGTGAAATTAGACGAAGAAAATGGAGTAAGTATTTAGGTAGGTAGGTACATAAATTATTAGTCGAATCAGAAAGAAGGAGATTCCTAGGTAAACCAAAGTCACTGACATAGCCCAGAAGATTAACAAACTAAAGCGACAGTGGGGTTACTGGGAGCCGTTGGATTGTTGGCCGTTGGATTTTGTGCAGGTCGCACAAGATCGGTCGCTCTGGAATCTATGGGGGACTAACATAGGCTATGTTCAACAGTGGACGTCCTACGGCTAGTATGATGATGATGATCACATAAATTATTGCTACAAGACTTACTAGGATCATTGAGATTGAGCGTAGCTGCGCAGTAGTTGTCAGGCGAAGGACTTCTGCTGTTGTAACTGTTGAGTGTGCTACACGATGACGCTTGCTTTATCACCACCGTGGCTTCTACCTCTGGTGGCGTGTGGCTGAAGGATTCTCCTGGAAGGTAAAGAAATAGTTCATTGACTTATCATCTCATTAAGAGTCGTCAATGGAGATCTCTCATCAATGTACTGAACTGTATCAATGGTGAGTGTGGTGACTGAACCGATGGAACACTGTATAAAGTTTCCTCTGTAGGTGGAGCTACTGGCGGCCGGCGCTTTGAGCCGTAAACATCATTCCAATAATTTCGCATTGGACGAGAAGTGGACCGTTACCAAAATAGGCCTTTAGTCCCTGTATAAATGGTTCAAATTCCTTTGATAAATCATGTTAAAAAGGTTAGGTGCCTTGTTGAGAAACTTGTTCTACATTTGACAAGTATAGTTAATAATTTAGGTGTGATCAGGACGGTGATGACGGCGACGATTGGCGTGTTTTGTCGAATCGATGCAGTCTGGCTTTTTAATTTTTTTAAACTCGTATCAAAATAGCAATGCAAAATAGGCAATGCTAACGTAACGTACCTAATTCGTTAGCATTGCCTATTTTATATACCTATCGTTAGATCGTTAATTACAATAGGTATTAACTAAATGAAAGTAGACAGCAGTAGAATAATCGGCTTTATTTCCGGCCAGACACTGCCTCGATAAAAATTACGGAAGCCTTCGAATGACATCCAATTTTGGTAATCCAATTCCGAACAAAACCACACCCACTTCTTGTTCACACGATTTGTTAACCTACTGAACTTATAATTAGAGGGGCATTTTACATGACACATTGATTCAGTTTGACTTACAGAACATTACCAACAAAAATAGGCTGTATTCCTTCGTCTTCGTCGTGTCAATGATACAAACATTGTAGCGTCAAATTGTGTCCGTATTTGGCCATGTCTATGGCGTACCCGGCGGCACCATAAGGCATAGAGGTTGCTCTAGGAGCATCTGTTGGGGCACAATGAGCAGGACAGCAGATGTTGACGTCACATTCACAGCGCGTCGCCATCTCTACGATAAAGCTCTCCTGTTGAGCCTGCAGCGACCCACTTGGGTTCGGAGGAGGTTTAGTGACTTTTAAGTGGACCACGGGAGTTCATGCACTGCAGGGAGTTCTTTAGCAGGTTCAATATACAGTGTGTCCCTGGATAAAGTGCAACCCCGAAAGGAGGTGAAACTAGATCAAAAATTATCGACAAAAAAATAGAAAAAAAAATTAAAAAAAAATTCGTATATACTTTATTGATGTATTAAAATTTTTATTACTCACTAATTACTCTATTTAATAAAAAAATTATTTCTTCCAAAGTAGTAGGTCTATTTTGTTAAAATAAAAACCATAATCATGTCAGATATGTGACGATGACGATAAAATAACAAATAACTCACAAACGAGTGGCTATCGTGACTTAAAGTTTAATTTTTGTATTAAAATTACATTTTTTAGGCTGTTTTTTTCCAATAAACTCCAAAAATCTTAAAATTAAGCCTATAATACTAGAAATTTTTATGACTTTTTATTATTGTCTATCATAATAGCTTTTAAATAAAAAAAAACCTACGTTCTAACATATGTTGCTTCTATAAAATGTGCTGGCTAGGAGCTTTTAAAGTTGACCACTGATTACGTCACCACTCAGGTAGAGACACGTTTTTTTTTGCGCCCGTAGTGCGCAGGGCATCCGTCCATCTGCAAATACATCTGTTGCCTTGTAGCCAGCGGAACATCTTCCAGCAGTAGTGGCAGATCGTCTCTTAATAAGTTTAAAAAACTTTCGGCATTTAATGTTGCGGGTAAAATAACTGGCCCAATCAGCGTGTCGTCTATTAGAGCTGCCCCTATTAACTGAAAATTGCACTTGAAAAGTAGACGCCCTCTTTAGGTGTGGATTTTCCTCGGACCATACATGTAAGTTTCTGCAATTTGTGATTCCATTCCGGGTGAATTTCGCTTCATCCATCCATAAAATTTTTTTTAGGAATTGTGGATTATTTCTAATTTTTTGTTGAATCCACGTAGACATTACGCATCTTGCACGATTGTCTACATTTTCATGCAAATGCTGTACTCGCTGATAATGGTATGGATGCAATCCCTTCTTTTTCAAAATTCGCCATACGGATGTTTTTGATATACCGTGACGCAAAGCTAAGCGTCTAATGCTGGTTGTGGGATCAGCAAACAAATCGTTTAAAACGGCCTCTTCTATGGAATGGTCAATAATGGTAGCTTGTTGCTCACGGCGATCTCTTGCTAATCCAAGTCCGATGTTGGATAACTTTCGGTGAACTTCTTGGAAATTTCGTGCTGACGGTATAAGTCTGCTCGGAAACGCATTTATGTATGCAGAACGAGCGACTGTTGTGTGTCCACGTGACATACCATAATAATAATGGATGTCAGCGATTTCTCGCGGAGAGAACTCAGTCAATCGCGGCATCTCCACAACACAACAAAGTACAGTCAAAAACGTAACAAAAAGTCAAAAGCAAAACAAAAGCAAAACAACGTAACAAAAACTTGAAGGCGCAGTAAGGTACGGTAGGCGGTAGCAGCGGCGAGAATATCGGAGCGACTGGCGTGCCTTGTTGTGAGTCCTGTTTCGATCCCCACCCTTCATCTTTCATAGAACAGGCCCAGTGACCATAATCTACAACAATATAAGTTAAAAAAGGGTCTCTACCTGAGTGGTGACGTAATCAGTGGTCAACTTTAAATGCTCCTAGCCAGCACATTTTTTATGTTAGAACGTAGGTTTTTATTTTATTTAAAAGCTATTATGATAGACAATAATAAAAAGTCATAAAAATTTCTAGTATTATAGGCTTAATTTTAAGATTTTTGGAGTTTATTGGAAAAAAACAGCCTAAAAAATGTAATTTTAATACAAAAATTAAACTTTAAGTCACGATAGCCACTTGTTTGTGAGTTATTTGTTATTTTATCGTCATCGTCACATATCTGACATGATTATGGTTTTTATTTTAACAAAATAGACCTACTACTTTGGAAGAAATCATTTTTTTATTAAATAGAGTCATTAGTGAGCAATAAAAATTTTAATTCATCAATAAAGTATATACTCAATTTTTTTAATTTTTTTTTTTCTATTTTTTTGTCGATAATTTTTGATCTAGTTTCACCCCCTTTCGGGGTTGCACTTTATCCAGGGACACACTGTATATAAGTAGTTAGTAGGTATTTCCAGAGGTAATGTATTAAAAAAATACAAAATTTTCAAAAAATGGATTGATATAGCAAATTGCGAAGGACACATGGAATATATTCAGTTAAATATAGAAAAAATACCAATAGGTGAAAGTCGCCTCTCGTGTCTGGAACTTTCTTTGCTCTGCATCGGTGTCTGCTGGAACGCTAGCAGGCATTTGTTCAGTTCTCGTAGAACATTGTCCTCTTCCCACTGCGTGAGGGGTAGCTTGCTGTAGTCTTCTGCGTCCATCAGACATACGGTGACCTATGGGAAAAATAATGTTTTTTAAGAAATTATATTTTTTAACGTGGTTCGAGAGCAGTATTAACCATTCGTTTCAATCTAATGGTCAAATCTTCAGGGAAAACCTTAATTGCTCTAACGAATAAATGAGAAACCGTTTGGCCACCAGTTAATTACGTTATGGTAAACTTTGATCGTAACACCATTAATGGTGGGTTCCTATATCCGTCGCTAACCAGCTACGACTCGTTTCTCCTTGAAAACGCGTCAAAAGTTTGACACTTTTTCAAGGATACGAGTCGTAGTCGGTTACCGACGGATAAAGGAATCCGCTATAAGTAAGTACAATAGAGATTTATGTAATGCGAATAGTCTGGCTTGTGTTTCTTCTGGAGTCTTTTGAAAAAGCTGTCATTTAGTGTTCGTTCCTTACCGTTTTTGGTTCCTCCAGCAAATCTATCTTGGTCTTCTGCTTTTTGTCGCAGATTCTGCTGAATGCTCTCACGCCTTCCACCTTCAGAATCTCGTTGTCTTCCAAAGCCTCTACGGAAAGCATCACTGGGAGGAGTTCCGGCATCATGAACATTGATAATGATTCCTGAAAATAATCATTAATCTTGAGCATTTTTCTGTAGGTACTTGTAAATGTTACTGAAGCAAAGTGTGTCAAAATCTCTCAAAGTCAGAATTCAAAGTGTTTATGTAGTAAATACATTTTCTTTTTTATTATAATACTAGCTGTTGCCAGCGGCTTCGCCCACGTTGTTCTGGGGTGCAAAATACATATATAAACTTTGACATCCCATTTTTATCCCATGGGAACTGATTAATGGGATAAAAAATAGCCTATGTGGTAATCCGGGTTATAATATACGTACATACAAAATTTCATTGAAATTGGTTCAGCTGTTTCGACGTGATTGAGTAACAAACAAACAAACAATCAAATGTCCAAACTTTCGCATTTATAATATTAGTGATGTATTTTGGGCTAAGGTATATCTTTATGGGCCGCAGAATAAGTTAATTAATATTCTGTAACTATTTAATTGTTGCCTGAAATAAATGATTTATTATTATTATTAAAATCATTACGATTATATAAATAATCTGGCGTGCACAAAAGTTAGGCCAACTTAACACTCTATATTTTTATTAGTGCTCTATATTTTTGGGTGTTCGACTTTTAAAAGGGAATTTCATTAATTATTGAGGATGTTTTAAATAAAAGAGTTTTTTTATATTATAAAGGACTACCAAGGCCAACTGTAAAGGACAAACGCGCAGGCTTCATGTACATTATTCATATTCTTTATTGTACACAAATAAATTTACAGACAGAAACAGCTTACAACATGGACATGTACAAAGGCGAGCTTAACCCTAATAAGAGTTTTCTTCCAGCAAACATTACATGCAAGTGAGTTCTTTATTTTATATCAGCTTGCATGCACACAAGCTTTCTTATGTTATGTGGTTGCCGTCGTCTATAAACCTAGATATTTAAGTCTATTTACGTATTAACACAAATATACTTTTAAATCTACATTTTTCTGAATCAATAATTTAATTTAATTTTAATTTATAAACACCTGTTAGTACTCGTCGTACTGCAGACGCTTTTTTGTGATTTCTATTGTAGTAGCACTGGTTTCATTTTGAAATTTTCTTGGGGCTATTAGTGCTCTTCAATTCCCATTCGTTTTTTATTGTGTCCTTAGTTTTTAATCGGCTGTAGGTCAGTACCCAGCTTGAAGCTACAATAGCTATTGAAGCTATTGTAATAGACTCGCGGTCGTTAAGCGCATCTCCGCCTAATCTGCTAGACGGAAAGCAGAATCTGATGGCGTCATCGTTCTCGCATCTCTCAGGCCTGCCTTCGTGTCGCACGTGCAGAACGCAATCCAGCTAATCTTTAGCCATTACTTTGACTTCATTCCCTTCCAATTAGAAACTACCTGGTTTAAGATTACCTACCTGTGACTCGCCGTCGATAAGCGCGTCTCCGCCTAATCTGCTAGACGCAAAGCAGACTCTGATGGCGTCATCGTTCTCACACCTCTCAGGCCTGCCTTCGTGTCGCACATGCAGCTTGCATAGCGGGAGCGTGCACTCCAGCCAATCTTCAATCGTCAGCCATTGCTTTGACGTCATCACCTGTCGGAATAGGAGTTGATTAGACTTTGTGATGACGTAAGCTCTGATGCAGCAAACATAATCTAATCGCTGGAATAGGAGTAAGAAATTATTATTTTATTGAAAACTCGCTAACCTACCACAGTTTTAGCTGAAACTTAGCCTGGTTGCTGGTACTTGTATAGTAGTAACTTAAAACCAATGCTAAACTATTTAGGTTGTAAACACC
Organism: Philereme transversata; assembly: GCA_963924445.1. Classification (NCBI taxonomy): domain Eukaryota; kingdom Metazoa; phylum Arthropoda; class Insecta; order Lepidoptera; family Geometridae; genus Philereme; species Philereme transversata. The sequence goes on along the minus strand of OZ004350.1, from coordinate 10,413,235 downwards.
GCAACACCGTATATCTTATTAGCTAATAGCCCTAATCCAAATCTAACTCCAGCATATACTAAAAATACGACCCCAGTCTAACGCGGTAAATATTTTATATCAGTAAGGGCACTGCAATTTTAGTTTGAAATATTGATGTTTAAGACAATATTTGCATTGATAGGTACTTTTAGGTCAAAAATTAACAAGATGCAAAACACGATGTGACTGTTGCAAGGATAACGCAAGTTTAATGTCAACTAATTCACAAGCGCAACAAAACAAACCCACTTTCGCATTTATAATAAATAATAGAATAGGTCTGACGTATGGCCGTCCGTTATTAAATTACAGCTCAATATAAATTAATAAAAATACCTCTATAAATTCCATTGCACAACTGAAAGATATACCTATGACAACAAACCATAGGGGGATTGACATCATTAGATATGCCAACGACCTGCCTTACCCCCGTAGCCTCACCTATGCCGTATCTATTGACGTCAGCTGCAGGCACACTCTTGCGTAATCTGTTGCTACGCGCTACGACCTACGAGTGCTACGGAAAAACAAGCTACGCTTTTTCCGTAGCTTGGAAAACACGTTGGAATTCGTTATCACATTTTGCTACGCGTTACGGTAACCTGCGCTAAATCAACTTATGAACTTTTGTGTAGAAAACAAATCGCTACGTACTTAAGTACCCACGTGTTATTTTTATGAAAATGGGACTGACCTCTGTATTTATTGTCGTCAGTTGCAAGCGCACTCTTGCGTAATCTGTGACTACGAGAAACGATGCTACGGATTTCCGTGGCATGGAAAACCCGTTTGAATTACAGAATGGATATACTGGATGTACTTTAGGTAAATCATAAGTTTTAACAGCAGATCATATTGTTACCCCTTTCTATTCTATTATACTAAAGATGGATAATAAATGAATTGAAAGCAACACATTTTATATCTGAACGATTCTACGAGCTTTTATTCAAAGGACTTAAAAAATATGTGCTCAACAGAACTGAAATTTAAAATGAAAAACTGTGGTCACTTTAGAAAACCTAGGGTAGGTTTTTATCATGAAGTGAATATATACATAATTACCTAGTGGACCCGCGCCAACTTCGGACGAATTTTAATCAAAGAAAAATGTAGCACTCAGGAATAGTGAGCTCTATCTGTGAAAGATTTTTCCAAATCGGTTCAGTACCTAAATTTTTGAGATTACCCTTTACAAACACACAAACAACAAACTTTAACCTGTCTATAATATCGCCCCGAACTGAGATCTCGCGAATCTCCCAAAATAAATATTATTCTTAGGGCGACTTGCACAACGATGCCTAAACGAATTTAGTGGCTAAATATGATTTAAGGAGTTGACAAATCTCACAAATACTTCAAATTTAAAATGTTTAGTCGCCAAATACGTTTAGTGATCTATGTGCATGCTGGCTTTAATCTTTGACTAGTAAATTGGTGCCACGAAATGCATAACCAACCTACTTGACCTACAGTTTCATTCAAATTAGATGTAACGGGGGTTCTTGTCAATTGGTTATGTTTTTTGGGGTACAAATGGCAGTTATTCTGGATTTCAGACTTTTGCCTAAATTTGTGTCACTAAAGCTACACGAATACCAAATTGCAGCATTATGGGGTCCCCTGTGTACCCTGTGAATTTTGTCAAAGTTTTGTTTTTATTGTGGCTAATAACTCAAAAACTACAAAGAATAAACTAAAAATAAAAACGGGGTTCAAACGTACTAATAAAGACCTTTCATTTGACGTCCCACTTGACCTAATAGTCTCATATTCATTTTTTTACCCCTCTTGAACCCCAATATCTCATCATTGCCCCAATATTTTTAGCTCATTGAGTCACACCAAAATTATGGCATCACTACCTACCTATATACCAAATTTCATGATGATCGGATAAATGCTACGAAAGTTATCTTCGGGAAAACAAACATACATACATACAACGCCGATTTGCATTATTTGATTTACAAGTTGATTTGGAGATCTCGCTTCGCTCGATCAATTAGTATAGATTAACACATTTGCCACGACGACGCTATGAGCTATGTTTACCTGCGGTAAAAATCATCCAATACAGTCGAAACTCTGCAAATCAACCCAACAAAATCAAGTGTTCAGGTATGGACCTCCAAAATTCCGATTCGATATTCCAAACACAGTTTTTTAACTAAAACAGAAAACAGAGAACTCTCTCTTCTTTGTTTCCATGTTTTATTTATGATAAAAGATTTGTAGGTACCTATTTGGTGGTGACTGGCCTTATATGGCACTGTCTTTTCTACAACGAAAAAAACATCTGAAAAATCATCACATTATTATCTACCTACAGATGCTGCGACAATCCATGGTATAGAAGAAATAGATAGCGAACAATATTGGATTTAATATTTTAAAAACTTACAGCTTTATGGAAACTTGTGATTTATCTGTAAACGAATTTGTAAATTCTACTGAGAAAATAAATGCTTAAATCGTTCCTCATCATGATATCAGCCATAAGACCTCCTCTGCTGAACATAAGCCTCCTCTTAGATTTCTAGAGCGACCGACCTAGTGCGGCCTGCACCTAACGGCTCCCAGCAATCGTTATTAGGTCGTCTTTCCATCTGTAAGGGCCGTCCTAGGCCTCGCTTTCCAGTGCTTAGGTAAATCGTTCAACCTGTAAGGGGCTGTCCTAGGCCTCGCTTTCCAGTGCTTAGGTAAATCGTTCAACCTGTAAGGGGCTGTCCTAGGCCTCGCTTTCCAGTGCTTAGGTAAATCGTTCAACCTGTAAGGGGCTGTCCTAGGCCTCGCTTTCCAGTGCTTAGGTAAATCGTTCAACCTGTAAGGGGCTGTCCTAGGCCTCGCTTTCCAGTGCTTAGGTAAATCGTTCAACCTGTAAGGGGCTGTCCTAGGCCTCGCTTTCCAGTGCTTAGGTAAATCGTTCAACCTGTAAGGGGCCGTCCTAGGCCTCGCTTTCCAGTGCTTATGTAAATCGTTCAACCTGTAAGGGGCCGTCCTAGGCCTCGCTTTCCAGTGCTTAGGTAAATCGTTCAACCTGTAAGGGGCCGTCCTAGGCCTCGCTTTCCAGTGCTTAGGTAAATCGTTCAACCTGTAAGGGGCTGTCCTAGGCCTCGCTTTCCAGTGCTTAGGTAAATCGTTCAACCTGTAAGGGGCTGTCCTAGGCCTCGCTTTCCAGTGCTTAGGTAAATCGTTCAACCTGTAAGGGGCCGTCCTAGGCCTCGCTTTCCAGTGCTTATGTAAATCGTTCAACCTGTAAGGGGCCGTCCTAGGCCTCGCTTTCCAGTGCTTAGGTAAATCGTTCAACCTGTAAGGGGCCGTCCTAGGCCTCGCTTTCCAGTGCTTAGGTAAATCGTTCAACCTGTAAGGGGCTGTCCTAGGCCTCGCTTTCCAGTGCTTAGGTAAATCGTTCAACCTGTAAGGGGCCGTCCTAGGCCTCGCTTTCCAGTGCTTAGGTAAATCGTTCAATCTGTAAGGGGCCGTCCAAGGCCTCGCTTTCCAGTGCTTAGGTAAATCGTTCAATCTGTAAGGGGCCGTCCAAGGCCTCGCTTTCCAGTGGTTATGTAAATCGTTCAACCCGTAAGGGGCCGTCCTAGGCCTCGCTTTCCAGTGCTTAGGTAAATTTTCAACCGTTCTAAAAATGGCATCTTATTTTCTGTAGTTAAATTAAATTATAAAACTCATTGACCGAGCGAGCGAAGCGAGCGAAGTGTCTCAGTTTCGAGATTGGTAAAAAATGCTTTTGTCCGCCTGTCTGTTTGTTTTCGCCTGCAGGTCACATACATATTTCAACCGATTTTGACGAAAATTGGCACACAAGTTCCTTGATTTATTTAAATTTTTTAGTCGATCTCGATTTATGACTGGGAGAAAAATAGGGGGGAAAGGTGGGGAAGTTTGCCGTAGCGTTATCTATGGACGGATTTCAATTATTGAAATTTTGTCGTATATCAATCAGACTACACAGTCCTCTCGGCCTTGACGAGCCGAACCCGTAGACACTAGATTCGACCTCCTAGGGCCAAGGGAACGCGATATTACACACATGGTTACGCAATGAATGCAATAATTCATTATCAAGTGCTTACCTGTCTGCTTATTTTGATAGATCCTTCATTATTGTTTTTATCAAGCCACTCGAAATAATGGATCAAGCTTTTTAATTTGTTCCTTTGTGATTTCCTGCAACAAATTAATAAAATGAATTATCGTTATTGATATTTAGATTATACGATGAAGGTGGGGTGAGAAGAACTCTTGATGATTAAATCGTTATTTGAAATTTGATTTGATTTAATAATGAAACAATTGGTTTTATTTTCGCACTCTTGAGGCGACTTTCACAACGATTCCTAAACGTATTTAGCGATGTTTAAATTTGACGTATTTATATGATTTGATAACTCTCTAAATCATATACGTTTATGCATCGTTGTGCAAGGGTTGGTTTCATAGTAAAATATATTCATATTTAGGTATGTAGGTACGAGTATGATTGTATGTTTAACTAGCTGACCCGCCCGCGGCTTCGGACGCGTGGATTGTCAATAAATACATTACCATCCTGTGCAGTCGGGTAAAACTATTTTTTTCTGATCAAAATGTTCTAATCCTTAGCATTTCAAATTTCGAACTTTACATCCCTATGAGGCCTGTCCTAAAAGTGCATAACCTCTTTATGCTTAGAAACCTTCAAATTAGGTACTAATATAGTACGGTGACTTTCGAGACATTTCAATTTTAAAGAGTGCTTATGTTTTTAAATGAGTTCAACCTTTTTTGAATAAAATCTGATTGGTTTTCAAACATGTGTCAAAATAAAATGTAATTTAAATCAAAAGCACTAAGGAGTATTGATATCAACTTCGAAGCAAATCACCGCCAAAATAACTTTCTACCCCTTTTTAATCACGTTAGGGGATGAATTTCAATAAAATATAAAACACGTCTTCTATCAGTTCTGTTAATAAAGGTTTATGCAAAATTTGAAGTTGATTGGACCAAGAAATCGCGTTGTCCCATACAAACTTTGCCCCCCTTTTTCACCCCCTTAAGGATAGAGTTTCGAAAAATCCTTTCTTATCGGATGCCTACGTCATACAGAGAACACACCCTCTAAGTTTCAGGTCTCTACGATCAGTGGCTTAGGCTGTGCGTTGATCCATTAGTCAGTCATTCAGGACAAAGCATTTTATAAGTGCTTTGACTTCCTGAAGTTTTGGGATAGGTACCCTATTTATAATGATGCGGCTGAGGTGGCCAAGCGGCGCAAGGTGTATGTATTCAAGCCTAATGAGTACGAAACAAAAATATTTTTGTAGGATTTCAATAATATATAAACTTGCCTATGTAAATTCTTAAAAAAATGTGTAAAATTGAAGTCTTGTAGCGTCGGATGTGTTTTGAGCGTCCGTTTCGGGAAAGTCGAGAAGAAAGCGTGAGCAATTAGGCCTGACAAGAAGTTGTAGTCCAGTTCTGTTACATCACCTGAAATATAAAACTTGCATCAGAAACATATCTACAAACGACTGGTCACGATGCGACGTTCTAGATGGTTTGCACTTATGTAAGGAAGACCAAACAAGGGCAGTGGCTTCCTGAAACCATCACAGAAGCTGCCAATAAAGTCCTGACCAAAACACTAACCGTGCATCGGGTGGCTGAGGTCTTCGGAGTACCACGAGTTGACAGAGGAGAGTGACACTATCAAGGAAGGGGTGTAATTAAACAATGTGGTAGACAACTAGCCATGGTTAATTTTTCTTTATGAACGATTTTTATAAAGATTTTATGAATAATTAAGAATAATTAAGAGATTTTTGTTTGATCCGATTCACCCCCGAAGTTGAATCGGATATTTCCCATTTTTAATTTTTTTTTACTTTTAAAGAATAATGAGTAAAATGTTCAAGTTTAATTTAAGTTTGACAATGCCTAGTCGTTATCAAATATGTGTAGACTGTAATGATTTCAATAAATATAATATTTTGTGCAAAACAATGTCTGTTTTTAATGCTTGAAAAAAAATTTATCCGGTACGCCTCGGTCTACCCTATTTTAGACGAGAAGACGTTAAGTAGTTTTCCGAACGTGGAGACCACGCACTGGAAAGCGCAGCGTAGAACGGCCCCCAACTAGATGGAATGACGACCTGATAAAGGTTGTTGGGAGCCGTTGAGTGCAGGCCGCACTAGACCGGTTGCTCTGGAAATCTATGAGGGAAGCCTATGTTCAGCAGTAGACGTCCCATGACTGATATGATGATGATGAACAGTTTGTTCCTCAAACAGCCGCGGTTCTTTTGTAAAACGATGTAAGTCGCTTACTTTAGTAGGTAATAATTAAGAATTCTGGCACAAGGTCATTCACTTCACTCGTGAATGGACCTTTTGCCAGAATTCTTAATTATTCCATGAATATTGGTATATTCAATTATTCCATCGAATATTGGTATATTCAATTATTCTATTGAATATTGGTATATTCAATTATTCCATTGAATATACATCTTATTATAATAACGATTTACTCATCTATTAAAATTTTGGTAGTATACTCTTTTTTGAAATAGAATCAAAATTCACTTTACTAATGAATTATATATCGATTCACTAGTGTTTTACATACTACCTTACACAGATTACTACCTACTTGGAGTATTTAGTATTGAAATGAAACACCAAGTTATGTTTACATTTTAGATAGCTTACTTTATTCGAAGTTCATAATCATAATCATTTATTTTTCTGATGAAATTTACATAGATGCCTAGACACAGAAATTACAGATACATCTAGAAATTAAATTTAAGTAGAAGTGTATAGAGACATCATTATCGAAGATCAATTCAAACAATCATTTAAATTATGTCTAACTATTGATTAAATGTACATACTTAGGAAGATATTATTTATAAAATATCTCACACACTAGATGAATAGGCATTATTTGATATTGAATGCTGTATTTTTGAAATAATTTCCCTTGTGCTGGTATAAATTTCATCGAATAGTACACCTCTGACGACGTGTTGAGCGCATAACTCAGCTTTGCATTTACAAAAGGTATCTTCTGTGTTTTCAAAATTTCTTGCATCATGAATTTCAATACGTATGATTTTGTATCCATATGCGGGTTTCTTCACAAATGAATAGTTTGTGGTAATGGGGCCCTCATTAATAACTCCTTTACGCTGTTCTGCTGCATTCCTGTTAATAGCAGACTCGTCGACAACAAAGTTGAATAAGTCTTCAGAATCCTGAAACAAAAAATAATATCTTTTACTTATGAATATAGGTAGGTAGGCACATAACAAAATTACGAAATGGCATTCACACAATCGATTCGACTGATTAGCCTACATATTAAAATAATTTATTTAATAGGTACATACTTACCGACATGTCTTTCAGTTAATTTATTTGGAGAGGACGGAGATGCAGGCTTTCCAAACGCAAAGTGAACGTAGAATATTTTTATTTCTTAATTTATACTTTTTTAGAAGTTGTCTAATTCTTCAGCATAAGATTTGAAATGATATAACAATTTAAAAATGCATGTTAATGCTGAACTAGGTAGGTACACACTTCCCTACCATAAAAGTAACATTGACATACTACACCGCCTTACCACATTCCTGATACATGCACGTGCCTCACTCTCAGTACCTACCTAGAGACATAGTGCATTATTTAACTGCATCCGTTTATAACTATCTATTACAAATTTCATCGAAAGCATGGGCTATGGCCCAATTAATCAAATACCTACCTAAATCAATAGGTAGGCCTCAGTAAGAAAGTTTAATGTTATAATAGTGAGATGTTCTCTATGGTGGGGTGAGTAAATAGCCGGCTGAGATGCAAGAGGTGCGGGTTCAATTCCCGCTGCGGGCCATGGTTGAGTGATTCGCTCACTGAGCCACTGAGGTCATCGAAATATCAAACCTATAAGCAGTATTTGTCTGTCTGTTGATACATTTATTACTTTCGATGTAAGTAAAACCAGCAAGCAAAGTCATGGTAATAAGATTGTATTATTCTTACTAAGACGAATTAAACTGCAGAGGTTTATAAGTTACTATCTAAATAAATAGGTATGCTCCACTAAGAAAGTTTAATGTTATAATAGTGAGATGTTCTCTATGGTGTGGTGAGTAAATAGTCGGCTGAGATGCAAGAGGTGCGGGTTCAATTCCCGCAGCGGGCCATGGTTGAGTGATCCGCTCACTGAGTCACCGAGGTCATCGAAATATCAAACCTATAAACAGTATTTGTCTGTCTGTTGATACATTTATTACTTTCGATGTAAGTAAAACAAGCAAGCAAAGTCATGGTAATGAGATTGTATTATTCTTACTAAGATGAATTAAACTGTAGAGGTTTGTAAGTTGATAACGTTTAATTGATTGTGTGCAGTATCCCAGTAAGCATTTTTCTTAGTGTGTATCTGTGTTCACCAAAAATGGGCAAGAGTCACATGAATAGGATACTATAAAAGCTCCCTATTTCTTGATCAAACCACATACCACTTTCCTGGACGATACGCAACGCCTCTTCATCAACAGTGATTACCGAGCGAGCTGACAATCAAATAAAAATGTAAGTACCTACCTACCTACCTACCTACCTACCTACCCTAACATTTAGAGTAATCGATCGAATCACGATTCAATTCAATTTCGATTCACACATTCATTCGCTAGATTCAGACAATCGTCGAATTTATATAATTCAATGGTAATCATTAAATTGATACTTAATTCAATCATTACTCAATTCATTTACTCATAGAATAAACTTGAATCAAATCTTTCAATACTTATTTCACTATTCCAATAGTTTTAAATATGTATGCTCAGGTACCATACTAATCAATTATTTTTTGACAGGTCCAAGCAACCGTGCAACACTACCGCGGATACCCTGTTCCCGTCAGAAGATGAATCTGCTAGTGGTGGCTGCTCAGACGTAGAAATTCAAAAAGTGGATAAGCCGAAGAAGCGATCATCAGCTGCGGTACCTGAACCGGGGCCGTCCAAGAAGGCCAAAAAGCTGAAAATCAGCCCGGTAACTATCAACAAGCCCAGTGCTCACGACTTGTTCGGCTCGGACAGTGAGGAGGAGCAGGTGACGCCTGAATCAGTTAAGAAAGGTAAAAAGGCGGCTCCTGTGTATTCTTATTTCACGAGAAGGCTGGCGAACGGTTATACACGCCAGAGTAATGAAACTAAAAGCGGTTCACATTATGTGGAGGTCAAAATTTACAAAACTAACGAAATCGAGAACATTTTGCCGGTGAATAGGTGGCGGCACTCAATTATAACTATAAAAAATCAGGTAGATGATGGGAGCGACACGTGGAGAGTATTAGGAGAGCTCGTAGCTGCTACACGCAAAGATTTTAAAAAGTGCCCACCTACATTCATTAGTCAGTATTATTGATTATTATCAATACCTATAGTATACCTATAACATAATACTTATGTTAATCAATGTTTAATCACTTATTCCATTATTAATATTGTTAGTAGTATCCTTATAATCATAGAATTAGTAATCATAGAAAATAGGGTTCCTATTAGCTAATAAAATGTTCTATTGTATCATTATTATTTTTGTTTTTTTTCAGTCCCAAATTCAAATGGAGTCGCACACTGTAAACAATGTAATATTGAATTACCGAGTAATTATTATCGATATCATATCAGAACTAATATGCACAAATCAAATTGCTTGCTCAAGTCTGGTTATGAAAATATTGATATAGTTGCTACTGCATTCAAGAATCGAATAATGACATATCGTTTGAATGCCTCGCAGGAAGTCGAGTACCTCTCAGCTGAGGCGTTCCTGCAGGATAATAAACGAGTCATTACAAAACTGATCAATGAATCTTTAATGAAAAACCATTGTATTAAAATGAATTGTGAATTGTTTGCTTATTTTGTACTGTTTAAATCAAATGAGCAACAATTGAAATCATTTAATACTAAATACGAAGTTATTTACCACAGTACAAACTTTGATGAACTGTTTATAAATATTATAGAGAAATTTAAACAGAAATTGACAGAGTTTACACAATGTGGGTCTGGGTGGTCTTTTCTTTCGATAAGCCACTTAGAGATAAATATCAATAAATATTCTCCTATGAGAGGTGGAAGTTATATTGAATTACCTCCAATCATAAAGAATACTAAAAGTTGCTTAAATGTGAAAAACTCTGATGATAACTGTTTTTTATGGAGTATTGTTGCGGGCATGTTTCCTGCCAAAAAAAGTGTATGCAGAACTACATCGTATCCGCATTACTCAATGGTTTTAAAAACAAATGGGTTATCTTTTCCACCTACATATAAAGATATATCATTATTTGAAAGAAATAATTGTCATATAAGTGTAAATGTATATGGTTTGGACGATAGACATGTTGTGACAGGTCCTCTACATAAAACACTTTGTAAGAAGCCAAACCATTTTAATTTACTATATTTTGAAAGAAATGGTACGGCCCACTATTGTTTGATCAAAGACTTGGTACGATTAGTTCGTAGGCAAGTATCACGGAACAATAATAAAATGTATTTATGTGATACATGTTTACAATTTTTCGCAAATGAAACCAAACGTAATTTACATGATTGCTCTAATGTTTTAACAATTTTACCAGATAAAAATAAATTTCTCAAATTTATGCACTATGAAAGACAACAAAAAATTAATTTTGTGATTTATGCTGATTTTGAGTGCTTATTGATGGATTATAATGAAATTAAAACAAAAAATACCGAGACAAATAAAGTACATGAACCTTCATGTTTTGCATATTATATTTGTTGTTCTCACGATGAGTCTTTGAACAAACTTGTATCTTATAGAGGGAAAGATTGTGTTAAAGTATTTATTAAATATTTATTGAATGAAGTTAAATACATCAACAAGATCTTGTGCACTATAAAAGATATGAACCCATTGACTGAAGAACAAGAAAATAGTTATCAATTTGCTAAGACATGTCATATTTGTAAACAAATGTTATTCGCTGATAAAGTTCATGACCATGACCATATCACTGGCGAGTATAAAGGGCCAGCTCACTCTCACTGTAATTTGATGCATAGAGTGTGCCCATTCATACCTGTCGTATTTCACAATCTGTCTGGTTATGATTCACATATATTTATCACTGAGTTGGCTAAAAATGCAGGAGCAATTACAGTTATACCAAAAACTAAAGAGACGTACCTAACTTTCACAAAAGTGATTAAAACAAGTGATGGTACACGCCCAATTCAGATAAAGTTTATTGATTCATTTCAATTCTTAAGTACAAGTCTGGACACGTTGAGTAATAATTTAGGTGACAAAGATTTTGTACATTTGAAATCAGAATTTGTTAGTAAACTTAAATGTGATTTATTGCGAAAAAAGGGCATTTATCCATACGAATACATGGATTCTTGGCCAAAGTATGATGAACCACAGCTTCCATCGAAAGAAAATTTTTATAGTAGTTTGAAAATGACCAACATTTCCAACGATGACTATGCTCGTGCAAAAACTGTATGGAAATGTTTTAATATTCAGTCACTTGGAGAATATACCGATTTATACGTGAAATGTGATGTGTTGCTGTTATGCGATGTATTTGAAAACTTTAGAAAATTGTGTTTACAATATTATAATCTCGACTGTGCGTATTACATAACATCACCTAGTTTGAGTTGGGATGCTATGCTGCTTTACACTGGCGTAGAACTAGAATTGATTCACGATTTGGAAATTTATGAAATGTTGGAAAAAGGCATACGTGGGGGCTTAGCACAATGTGCAATACGACATGCTAAGGCCAATAATAAGTATGTACCTGCTTATGATGACACAAAACCGTCACAGTATTTGATATATCTTGATTGTAATAATCTTTATGGTCACGCAATGACAAAAAAAATGCCCATTTCTGATTTCAAGTTTATGTCAGCGGATGAAATGAACCGTTTCAATGTGATGAGCATATCAGATGATGCTTATTACGGATACATTTTGGAAGTTGATTTAGCTTATCCTGATCACTTGCATGATTCACATAGTGATTTGCCTTTTGCTGCTCAAAAACTGATTCCTCCTGGAGGAAGAGCACCAAAACTCGTAGCAAACTTATATGATAAAAACAATTATGTTATACATTATGTTCATTTAAAAGAATGCTTAAAAAATGGGCTTGTGCTGTTGAAAACACATCGAGTATTAATTTTTCGACAAGATAATTTCTTACAAAATTATATCGATTTAAATACTCAGTTACGTCAACAGTCAACATCAGCATTTCAAAAAGATTTTTTCAAGCTTTTAAATAATGCTATATTTGGAAAAACTATTGAAAACAGACGAAAGCAAGTCGATGTAAAATTGATAAGTTACTGGAATGATAATGCTAACAGAACAAATAAGCATCTGAGTGCTGAAAAATTGATTACGAAACCGAATTTAAAAAGCATTTCCATTTTTAATGAAAATTTCATTGCTGTCCAGTTAAACCGCGAAAAGATTGTTCTTGATAGACCAATATACATCGGTTTCACTGTATTGGAATATGCTAAACAACATTTGTATCAATTTCACTACGACTTTATGAAAAAGAAGTATGGTGATCAAATTAAACTGTGCTATACAGATACTGATAGTCTTCTTTATTTAGTACAGACTGATGATTTTTACTCAGATATGAAAGACGATATTGCTAAGTACGATACTAGTAATTTTTCTGAGGATAATCCTTATGCGATGCCTAATGTTAATGCGAAGGTACCAGGCTTATTTAAAGACGAACTTGGTGGTGATGTTATTACAGAGTTCATTGGTTTAAGAGCTAAATTATACTGTTTACATTCCGTAAAAACAAAAATAATGAAAGCTAAAGGAGTATCCAAATCTGTAACATCAAGATTAAAACTGTCACAGTATGCAGAAACATTATATTATAACAAAAACTTGACATGTAAAATGAATATGATCAAATCAATCAAACACAAATTGTATTCACAACAGTTAAATAAACTTGTGCTAAACCGAAATGATGACAAACGGCAAATACTTTCAAATCAGATAGAAACTTTGCCCTGGGGTCACTACAGTTCTGTACACCAAATGTTATAATTGTTATGTGGAACAGATTATCAAAAATGTGTAAATCTATAATAAATTTAAACGATACTTAATAAGTTACATAAACATTTAAGTTTGATATTGTATTCATTTATATTTATGAACTTAAATTGTAATAACCTAATTAAATTATTTTAAAATGTAAAATAAATTATTTATGTTGAATACGTGTTTTATTTTTTTCCATTGTTATGTTATTATAACAAGATGACATTTTGGCTATTTCATAATAATGCTATTGCATGTAGTAAGGGATTATTCAAAAATTACTCATGTAATTAGACATGTGAATTAGCACAACCGTATAAATGTATATAATACTAGTTTATGATATGAAAAAATAAATGTATGGGGTGCATAATACACAGGAGCCTCCCCGAGTGGCGTAAGCAAATCAATCCCTATGATTATAAAAACGTCCGGCGCACCCTGGACAGTTAGACTGTTTCTTTGCAGTTTTGCTGGCTAATCCTGTCATCACAATCTTCCAACTAACTAGTGGTCCTATAGTGGTAGAAGCATTCACAAACATAGAAAGCTAATGAAATGCAAACTTATATAAATACAAGAGCGATTACCTTTTCGTGACAGTTATCAACATGAAGGTGGTAAAGCAATCAGTATCTTTAGAAGTAGAAGACATTGCAATAAAAGAAAATGCCACGCATATAAAACATAGTATCCTATTTCCTAACAATATTCGATGTATTATATGTGGTCCCTCTAATTGTGGTAAAACAAATACTATGATCAGTCTGTTAGTTCATAAAAATGGTTTAAAGTTTAAAAACGTGTACTTATATTCCAAAACTAGTTTTCAACCAAAATATTGGTATTTAAAACAAATGTTACAATGTGTTCCAGAAGTAAATTTTTTTATTTTTCATTCTGATGAAGGTGTTATTCATCCTAATGATGCGTTACCAAATTCTGTTATAATTTTTGATGATATTGTTGGTGAAAAGCAGTCAAATATACGTAACTACTATACGATGGGAAGGCATAAAGAAATAGATTGTTTTTATTTATCACAAACATATTCAGAAGTCCCGAAGCAGCTGTTACGTGATAATGCGAATTTCTTAATTATTTACAAGCAAGATAGTACTAATCTTAAACATATTTATGATGAGCATGTCTGTTCCGATATGGAATGGTCTAAATTTAAAGAACTATGTTCAAATATTTGGATTAAGCCTTATGATTTCGTAACAATTAACAAGGATTGCGAACTAAACAAAGGAAGATATAGACAGTCGTTGCACAACTATATAACACTCGAGTAATTATATAATGTGATGTTATTGGTAAGTTAATCATTTCTACATACGTCTCCACATAAGTCGTACTATGGAGCACATCATTACAAATCAGTTGGTGAAATCTGCGGACGTCATCAAAAGCAAAGTAAAGCAAATGAAAGATGACGAGTTTGAAGCAGCAGATGCAGTCTTAATTATTTTTTTAAACCGATCGCAGATCCCCTAAATGAAATTTTAACAACCAATAAACATGCACCTGCCTTAAAAAATGAAGAGTTTTGTGTTGATCAATTCAATAATCTGCAAAATGTTTCTAATATTTTAATGAGCGAGAAATATTCTGATATTAAAAAGTCTAACTCCGATACTACACTTAATTCACCAGATCAATTTTACTCGGATTGTGAATATGAACATGAATCTGGCGCTGAAGATACTAATGACGTATCTCTAAATAAGGAAGACCTCGTTGAAATATATGAGGATATGAATATCCCTTTTGGTATACGTAGTGAAAATAACAAGTTGATGATAGGAAATACAGTTGTTAAACTTTCCTCATCTACAAGTTTTGGTGAAAAAATTTATTTCATAACCGTTGCTGATAACAGATACGAATTGACTCCTGGTTTGAAAGAATTATTACTGCGTAAGAAACCAGACCTAAAAGTGATCAATCGAGATGATAATCTGGGACCAAAGTATCGGGAAATAATCAAACCATTATTTGAATCTTGCAATATTATACGAGATCTCAAAGAAACTCACTCAGCTGAAAAATAAAATGCAGGTGCGAGTTTTGGTGCTCTTCCTCCAGGAGGAATCAGTTTTTGAGCAGCAAAGGGCAAATATAATAAGATGTATATTCAATGGAATAATTGAATATACCAATATTCAATAGAATAATTGAATATACCAATATTCGATGGAATAATTGAATATATCAATATTCATGGAATAATTAAGAATTCTGGCAAAAGGTCCATTCACGAGTGAAGTGAATGACCTTGTGCCAGAATTCTTAATTATTACCTACTTACTTTGCTGTTGCAAGCTGAACATGAGTCCTTTAGGTGGGCGCCACTTCTTGAGATGCAGCGCGCGGTTCACCATGATCCTGACTGTGTTGTCAAGAAAGTACCGCCTCTCCTCCTCCGCCATCTCCTCCTCGAAGAACTGCTCTAGGCCCTTCATGAGCTCCGGTTCTTTAATGTCGTCTTCGGGGTCTATTCCAATGCTGTTGGTGAGAGTTTCAACTCAATTAATATGTTATATATTATTTACTTACTCGAAACTGTATTTTGGACTGCGAATGATTACCTATAACTCGTAGATAAGTATACGAAAACAAAAAATAATGCGAAATACAAGTCTTATATTCCTAAATAGGTAGTTCAATGTTACAACCCTCAATACTATCGTTTAAGTACCTATTTAATCGGTAGTAGATGTTTCTAAAATTAAAGCATTCATGCAAAATCACTAGGTATGTACTAACTCTACTAGCCCTACCATTGGATTAGCTAATTACAATAATTATAGTAGTAGACAGATATCGTTGGCGCTCGCTTCGGTCGTTTGCTATAGTAGCTGTTAGTAGGAGCAGTAGGTGCGTATACGTATGTACGTGTGTTGTATGTATGTACTCACTTGCACATATCATGTATTTTCAGCATGCTGGCTGTAAGTTTGGCTGGAGATGACGCCAGGAGGAGATGCTTCAAGTGCCGCTGCACTGAAGTCCACCACGGCAGGTCACATGGTAGCATTACAAGCGCCATTCTGGAATAATAATCAACCTGCATCAATCATTTTAGCATACTTAAAATAAAAGTTTCGCGGGTGTTTACGGTTCGTTACACATTTATAGAGAAGAGACTAAAATAAAGGTCAATAAATGAAAACCGATATTAATTACCTACAGTTAATAAAACATATTTCATAAAACCATTGTTAAAAAATAGCTTATTGTATTATGAAACTGTTAAATCTATAATGTAGCTAAAGAAAACTAGTACTTCCTGGCACGCATTTCCTGGCGAGCAAGCCTAGAATGGAACGGTTTAATATTTGACATTAGAAGCAGAGAGCGGATTGGCCGGTTTGGTTGGTATTTTTGGTCTGTGGTTTGTACTTTGGTCTCAAAATCAAAGTAGGTAGGTAATGTGTAGTTTTTTACATCAATTTAAAATTTATTTATAAAATATTTACGATTGTATATTTCGTAAAATGGTTTTATAAGTTTATACGCGATAAAATCAACATGATTATAGTTATATAAGAGAAGCCCAGGTACATTAAATCTGCACAAACTATTACGAAACATTACATCGAATTGGAAGATTTACGAGGTAAATGTAATAATTTATTATCTATTGACGAAAATAAACAGCTGTAATCTTATACGTTTTTTGTGTTATTTATCTCAACGCCAATCGTTGTATGTGCTCGCTCTATGAAATACGCGATAAGACAACCTTACATTTATCGATAGTAGGTACAAAGGTCGCTTAAAAATGACTGTGAAAGCGAAACTACTAAAAGCTCTGATCCTGGGAGCTCCAGCATCAGGAAAAGGCACGATATCTTCACGAATAGTGAAAAAATATAAAATAGAACATGTTTCTAGTGGTGATAAACTCAGAGATCATATTGAAAAGCAAACAGACCTTGGAAAGGAAGTAAAAAAGTACCTAAATGAAGGTAAATTAGTTCCAGACGATGTGATGATAAAGTTTATGATTACCGAGCTTGGTAAGGTGAATAATAAACCATGGCTATTGGATGGTTTCCCAAGAACTGTGGCACAAGCTAATGCATTATGGAAAGTTCAGCCGGTGGATGTTGTACTGAACTTAGATGTGCCATTTGAAGTTATCATTGACAGAGTAAAAAACCGATGGGTGCACTTGCCTTCAGGTAGAGTGTATAATATTGGTTTCAACACTCCAAAAGTGGAAGGCAAGGATGACGACACTGAAGAGAATTTAGTCCAACGACCTGATGACAAGCCCGAGGCAGTAAAACAAAGATTGGAGATCTATGAGAGTGTCACAAGACCTGTCATAGAATTTTATAAAGAAAAAGGTATCCTAAAACAGTTCAAAGGAAGAACATCCGATGAAATCTGGCCCAAGATCACTACTTATCTAGATCCTATATTTACATAAGTGGCACAATTCTTCCATTGCTTTTACAGTTTTAGTAATGAATCGTGTGGTGCTCAGTTGTTATCTTAGATTTGTAGGATTTTGCCATGAAAATCTAGGTCCTATTGATATTTTTTTTTAGATATATTACATTTTTGATAGTGGCAATTTACCATGTCATTTATAAGTGCACAAATATTTATATCTGTTTGTAAAGTTATACAATAATTGTAACATATATATACCTAGATCCCTAAGTGTTTTAGCAGATATTCAAACCATAGAACCATGTTTGTACAGTTTATTTCTAGGCAAGAATGCTTCATCTTCGACCACAACCATTACTTACCATCAGGTGAGGTACATAGTGGACTAGCACTTGCATACATTCTAATGTAAACCTTTCTATTAAGAATATTATTTTTTATTAATGTATTGAAGTCCAAACAGTAATGACTTTTCTATGTTATATCTTATTTTATTAACTTTTCTATCTTATATGTATACATAGTACAAAAATAGTATAACACAATTAGCAAATTAGTCTTTCACACAACTTATTTTGATGATGCACTTATGCAACAAATAATTGTAGCAAAAATAACATATCCAAAGCATAAATTAGCCTAGTTCCTGTAGTAATAGGTAGTCTATAAGAAATCCATATTTTAATTGTTGAAATAACAGATTTTTTATTTATTTAACTTTAGTTACAAATAAATCTGACAAAACGAATAACTGATGCATTTTATTGAAGTAGATATATTAATTTAATAACCTGTGATGTTTTTGTGAATTTTATACCTTATAAATTTTAACATACACATTTGACATAAAGGACTTGCTTTGTTTTTAATCAAGTTTTATCTGACTATCAATGACTAATACCGATTATTTATATATGCCTACTTACCTACTTATAATCATTGCTACCTACAATCACAGAGTAATAATATGGCTAACGTGTAACATTCATACAATTGATCAAGCAAAGCGAGATCTCTAAATCAACTTGTTTAAATCAATTCTTTAAACCTAACTTGGGCAAATCGGCGTTGTATGTATGTATGTTTGTTTGTTTGTCCGAGGATAACTTTCGAAGCGTATAAACGCTATCACTATCTACCTATATACCAAATTTCACAATGATCGGTTATCCGATTGCACAATTTTGGTGTGACTTTTAATGAGCTAAAAATGTGTGGGAGTTGTTGAGATATTGGGGTTCAAGAGGGGTAAAAAAAAAACAAAAATGGGACTATCCGGTCAAGTGGCACGTCTAATAAAATTTCTTTATGAGTACATTTCGACCCCGTTTTTATTTTTAGTTTAAACCTTGTTGTTTTTAAGTTATTAGCCATTATAAAAACTTAACTTTGACAAAATTCACAGGGTACACCAGTGACCCAACAGTGCTGAAATTTGGTATAAGTACGTATAGCTTTAGTGACACAAATTTAGGGAAAAGTCTGAAATTCAGAATAACTGCAATTTATACCCCACAAAAAATAATCAATTAACATGAACTCCCGTTACCTGTAATTTGAATGAAACTGTAGGTCAAGTTATTTGTTTATGCATTTAGTGGCACTACTTTGATAGTGAAAGATTACAAATAATATTTTTTTGTTGTTATGGGAGACTCGTGAGAACTCAGTTCGGGGCGAACTACTAGTTTATTTATGCCTACTTACCTATTTATAATCATTGCTACCTACCATCACAGAGTAATAATATGGCTGACGTGTAACATTCATACTAATATTATATATTAAAAAGTACAGTTCGAAGATAGATAGTCAGAGATAGTCTCTCTGTCTCTCTCTCTTTCTGTGAGATCTGTCTGTTTGTTGTTTTCGAAAATCGGAAATCAAAATTGTTCCCATTTCGATGAAATTTGGTGTATAGATAGAATATGTATGGATAGATATATAACGCTTTATTTTACATCACACTTAAACTATAAAACAATATAAAAAAACAAATAATAATACACGCAGAAATGCAAGTGGCGGTCTTATCGCTAAAAGCGTTTAATTGACAAACCCCGCGTGTGAAGCCGCGGGCGGAAGCTCGTAAAACATATCGTCATAAATAATCATGATAGCAACAACTAGTTAAGATGAATAAAAATGTCGGAGGAGCATAAGTTGAGTCACTGAAAATATATGTTTAAGCTGTTGTATGTACATATGTACACAAATATATTAAGTTCTACTCATTGTTCGTACCTTCTAAATAACCTCTGCAGTTAGCTTGTTGAGGATGCTGCGCTGCTTCAGGCACAAATAACTGTAAGAGCACACTCGTCAACACAACAACACCATTAGTCACTTTCGCCCGTTGGCAATCGGCTTCTTTTTACGCACTTTTCTCATTGTCCACTCCAGAGAATATCTCTGAATTTTGCTCGCATGCAAGATTTCTTGTTCTTTTTCTAAAAGACAGAAATAGTGTATGGAGTGAAAACGCGGGCCGGCTGCGAGCGAGACCTGAGCGCGCGAACCCCGGCTATTTATAGCAGCTTTCGTGCATCGCCGCTGAAATTAGATTGTAAATAAAAAGATTGGGTTAACAGGAGTCGTAGGCCCCATAAATCGTTCCTAAAGGAAATTAATCAGTCCCTGAACCTTTACTTATAAAGATCGACAGGTACTTTATTGTCATACGAGAATATTGCATTTTTCATATGGCTGTTGTTGGGAAAACCTTGAAAGTAAGACACATTAAAATTGGTAGAGTACCTAACTATCTGATCTAAATTAGGTATTGAAGTAAGCTCGTGGTAGAGGTCACCGACTGTACTAAGTGCTTAAAAATATTTTGCCTGGAAAAGCAGACATGAATATTTATTTTACCTGTGCACGTTTATTCCTTTAAGATATACAAGTGTACGAGTTTACGATTTCCCCAAAGAAACTAGGTAATTAGACCAGAAAATTAAAAATCACAAAAGTTTCACGTTATCACTGTCCTAAATAACACTAACGATGTGTCATTGAGTTTTGGTATTCGTATTTTCGGTTTGCTCTAAATACCGTACCGTATGAGTTCGTAGTGAATACGAAGGTTACTCGAACTATGTAAATAGACGAGTGAAAAACCATGCGTGCTAGCCGGTCGACGGTCCAGGCTGTACTGACGCCGAATGCCCCGACTTTCACTGGGGGGGCTACTACCCTCGCTCTGCCGGCTATGACACCCTTCACCCACGCCGAGTGACGTCACTCGGCGATGGCGTCACGACCTACGATGCCTTACGACGCCGCTCAATGCTCAATACCCAGCTCGCTAATAGCCTGCCTCGTGAAATGTCGTGCAGGCTGTTCCCAAATGTTACGTAAAATGAAATATGAAAGTACCGACGACCTGCGTCACCACGTCACATTTCATACTGTAAAGGTCGCCGAAGGAAATTTAAAGGCTTGCGTAACGACTTAGGTGGATTAGAATTCAATGTATTTACTAACATTTAAATGATAGGTAACAAGTGATAAGAGATCAGGTTACCTAAGTCCTGATACTAAACTGAA
Source organism: Philereme transversata (assembly GCA_963924445.1). Lineage (NCBI taxonomy): Eukaryota > Metazoa > Arthropoda > Insecta > Lepidoptera > Geometridae > Philereme > Philereme transversata. The sequence goes on along the minus strand of OZ004350.1, from coordinate 10,392,095 downwards.
ACCCATCGATTTTAAAAACATAGTAGGTACCTACCAACCAACATAACTGAAAATAAAACTATACAACCTACCTATACGTACCATCAGGTGGACCATATGCTTGTTCCATCTAGATGTTGTTTAAAAAAATCTTGAATTGTTCATGAATCGAAATTACCTGCCGGGCTAACATAACCGCCTTAGAAAAGTTTATCTCAAACTAAGTTTATTTTTATCGTTAGGTAAAAAAATATAGTATTCTATTTTTGTACAAAAACATTTATATGATTTACCTTTATACATTTACTAGCTATCATTCGATGGTAGGTCCATGTCTCAAATAAAGTTTGAACCTAACTCATTTGGTTGAGGGGGAGAATCAGAGGGTGAAATCGTATTTTGCGCATGCGTGAAATCTCTCTTTGTCTGAAGGTCTCTGTCTTTAGATGAAACTCTCCCTGGATATCTCTACGACACTTCTGATGCTCTGGTATTTGGGGCGCCCGTGGACAACCGTTGCCGCCCTACGAAGCACCACTGGGCGGGCTAGGGCGGAGCGCTTCGACGCCCAAAATTAATAATATGACGATTTATATATTTTCGTCTTTAAATGAATTGACAGAGGTATACTTAATTACATATTGAAAAATAAAATGCTTATTTGCTCATTACTTGAAAACACCTTAACCAATTTTTTAAAATTTTTACTGAATTATTCCGAGCATATAAACTATTATAGTCCTAATAACGTATTATAATTAAAAAAGAAAATTGAAATCCATGCAAAGCCGGGTAGGTCTGCTAGTTGTGGTTAGTAAAAAACTTATCGATACATTTTCAACCTAACTATAGCATCTTTAAATTTTACTTTCTCACGCGGATACTTAACTTTTAGCTAATATAAAAGTTTAAATATAGGTATTTTCCGGCTCTAAAAATACAGCCACAAAATATCTATATTTAAACTTTATTTAAACCAAATCCAAATCCGTTCAGACGTCTATTTTTGGCGTAAAGTAACTTCTTTAATTAGCTAGCCATTCCACAAAGCACCCACGTGTTGTCAAGACAAAGCCTCATCGCAACTCCCAGTCGCTTTTCCGACACTTCCTATCCACAATGATGCCCTAGTAAGTTTGCCCCGTGACGTCACACTGCGCCGCCCTAACTGCTCTGCGTGGCCGCCCTAGCACGATTGGGCGGGGAAAGCGGATGTAGCGTTTCATTAATTTTCTGGATCCATTTTAACGTTTTTCTTGGGAGGTATTTTTGACTCTCACAAATGTATTTATCCCTGCTGAGTAATTAATAGTTATTATTACTAAGCATCATGAAAAATCAAATCAATGACAAGTACGTTAACATTGGTTTTTACCGTTCGGTTGCAAGTCCTAAAAGTTTGCACGTGTCTCAGCTTTATACTCGTAGTTTAGTTTACTAGGATACATCTCATAGTATCCTGCTCTCCTGGTGATTTCGACCTCTAGAGCGGACGCTTCCCCTTTACTCATCCTTGGAAAAGGTCAAATGCCAAAGGCCACGATTTGGCAAGGCTAGAAATTCGCAAGGTCTGGTAAAGCTACGAAAAGTTAAACATTTTCAGGCAATGTTGAATCCAGTATGCAGAAATTTTTCGATGTAGAAGTTTATTACAAAGATTAGATAATATGATTTTGTTCAAAATTGTCCCTTAAGTAAACCTTCGTCAGATAAAAACGGCTGCAAAATTTTCTGCGAAAGAAAATAATCTAGCAAACATTAGCTTTCAAATAAAGAAAATTTCTCGTATTGAAATTGGTCAATGCATTCGCGAGCCACGGACTGAGTTGGAGGTTATAAACAACAATTAAGGAGTAATATTTACTAATAAACAAACTCATAATATTAATCTAAATAATCACTAAATCATAAATGCATTAATAGTTGAAAGACTCACCCCTCGATAAAACTTACCCCTATCGCGCACCCCTGTAACCGGTAGCGGCAATCTGTGACCCCTTGTACCAGGGCAACATACATTGTCAGGAGATTATTGCAACGCTCGCACTTGAGAGCTTTTCAATGTTTTTTAGTGGTAGAGTGTAGACTTAAGTATCAGATCATAAATATAGCAGTATAAAGGGATTTATTTTCGAGAGGAAAAAATTTAGTAAAAGTTAAAAACTATGTAAAATGAAATAAAATTATAAAATAGGATTTTTAATGGCACAATGAAAAATACAACGACTAAAAATCTATCACAATACGTCTTTTGCAGGTGCATCCTTCTCCCTTATATACAAGTCATAAAAAAATATACATTTTATTTTACAAGAAAACCGATAAACTAACTATGTATATACCTAGCAACTATGATTTGTAGTAGGTACATAATGCTTGCTGCTAGGCATTCTCGGTAACTGTAATGTCAGTTATTTTACAAACACATCTCAATAATCTATAGTCGCCCATTTTAAATGCTGAGTCCTGGTAAACTCGGTTCTTAAAAGGAAATTAGATCTCGTTCTTTTTGCTAGGCTGCCCTCTCTAATCAAAATAATTATAGCAAACGCCTGTGTTATTCCGTGTAATTAACCTTGCTAAAGGTGTTTAGTTTCTAAATGATTTGCAAGTTTTTGAAGTTATACTTCTTTTGGCGCGATGGAGAAAAATGATGAGAGTGAATTTTTACGATGCGCGCGCACACCGACACCTAAATTTAACAGCATGAAGTTAGTTCTAGGTGGTATGAAAATTGATAACTATGTTCAAGTTGTATATTCTAGTATTTTTATATGTAGAACACGTGTTTCGTAAGGGTACAATTAAACAGTGTGAATAAATAAATATTATTTTGGTGTTTTTATTAAATCAATTTCATATACGACGGTGATACTAATAATTTATTATTTATTTAAATAAAATCTTTTTGATTAATTTTAATATTCATCGTTAATCACTACTGCATTTTAGTTATTTTTTTTTCATACGCCAAAGAAGTATAACTTCTAACGCGTGTACATAAGTACACACACACTCTTTTTATTTAATTTTTCATGAAATAGACTAAGGTAAACTTATTATCATTTGTATATGTCGTACTCCTAACTCTAATATCGATAATTTCTTTGACAAACTGCTAGAATTTTTACTTTAACTCACCAAAAGCCCAAACAAGCGAATAGTGCTAGCTGGCGATATAAATATTAACACTCTAAAACCACAAAAAGTCTCACGACAGTTCAAATAGCTTCTAACAAGCTTTGACTTAGAATTACACATTAGTACACTGACAAGTAAAAAATCATGTATTGGTTATAAGTAATATATCTTCTGCTATTTGGTAGCACTCATCAGCTCGCACTCTTTGACCATGATACAGTAAAACCTTACAAATCCGTCTACGACTAAATCTGTCAAAAAAACAATGGTTCGATAAAAAAACGAGACTTTTGTGATTCAAACATTTCAAAATGTATTGAATGCATATCCTCACTTCACTTACTTTTTCGGACATTTTGTATGAAACTGACTCTAATAGAGCATTTAACACTCTACAATGACTTTAAACTATTTTTTTACTTATGTTTCCCAAATTTTATGGTAAAAATAAACGGTATAATAGTAAATGGCTCACAAAGAGTTTAAAAAAATCATGTGGAACGAAGAGGGGGCTATATCTTACCTATCACCATTTAGCTGCGAATAAACGCATTAATAGAAATAAATATATAAAATCCTCAAGATATTACGGCGATGTATTCTACAGTCCCAAAAGATTGGCAGTCTAAACTACATCAACAATACAAAAAATAAAGCTACAGAATTGTCAATTTTTTTAAAAGCAAGGACTTACAGCGCACGTATAGGGAAAATTCCGAAAAATAAAAAAGTTGTTAATTAAGTTAAAGTTTTTTTTTATATTTGCCCATATCTTTTTATCGTGTTAATTCAGTACCTTGATTTTTATACACCTAATAGGGACTATATATCTAAGTATCTGGTATAAATTTCAACTTGCTAGGTCCACCCGTTCCTGAGAAAATCGGTGGTGACACGCGGACAAACGGAAAAGAGTGATCTTAATGAGGGTTCCTTTTTTACCTTTTGAGGTAACCCTAACAATGGCTTAAGGACAAATGTTTTTACACAACAAGCGAATATTTAAATTATAAGGACATTTAATTAAAAACTATGTAACTTTATTAATTATTCAATTATCTTTTGACATTGTTATTATCTTTTTTTTAATGAACTAAAGGCTTAATTTCTTTTAATAAAATTATTTATTGTATGTAGCCATAATATAACTTATTGACGATTAATAATAGCATGCCAACAATTGTGATAGGACATATAATGGACTTATAATTTATGTAAGACCTAATATTATGACATATGTTCTATTAAATAAATAAATTTCATTTCATATAAAAAGCGTCACATCGTACACGTTTAAAGAATTATCCGCTTCTACATTTAAAATATTATAATGAAATATAAGACAGATTCATAAGAACTCATATATATAGGTTTAGGTAATAACTTTTTTAGTGAATTCCAAGCAATTTCGTATGCACTGCGTTCAATCGTATATTTCGAACTCGTAATGTAAATAATGATGTATTTGAATTCCACTATATCGTTTTATCATAAATCAGCCACCTACACCACCCATACATATCTCATCCGAACGGGGTAGCGTGTGTGACGTCATAACTCCTCCACCCCTCTAGCCGATCCTCCACAATAGTAGGGAAAACTATTTGAACCCTCTCGCTGTGCTGCTATCCTGTTGAAGCACACTACTTTCGCGGGGCGCTTGCATGGCTAGTTCTCGTGCCCGCTTAGTTTGTCTCGTCACTACCCTCCTCACAGTTTATGTGAGCCTGGTAGTTTCGTAGCGAAACGTGACGTCAGCGGCACTCCATACGGAAGGAGGATTTCGTCGTAGACTGGCTACGAGGGGGTAGAAAGGCTACGACTCGCTACGGATTGAAATTTCGTAGACATTAAAGTTTTTTAAATTAATATTAGGTTGGGGAAAAAAAATTTCGCATTTTTTAAGAAATTTCAAAACATTTTTAATATAGTTTATTTAACTAAAGTATATAGGTACTGTTCGCGATTACGCTAAACTTTGTTCTTCATTACGGTGTCGTTCTACCAATCCACGCAAGTCACGTGACTATTTTAAACTTTTCCTATTGGATGTAATAAAAATGTTCCTACCAACCCCGCTCCTCGAATTTTGTAAGAAGATACGCCATTACACGCACGCATGCAAGACAATATACAGTTTTTAATTGAAATATCCCGAAATCTATAAAGAAAGTATCCTGTAATAAGCCAATCGTCATAAATAAGTACCTGGCATCGCAAAGTAGGTACATGTGGTCCTTCAACGCCAAATATAATCAAGATTCAGCATCCTGTGGAATACGCGGACACGTGGCTGCCATTACCGGAAAATCACCAAACTACGCAATTGATATCTGGATTTGGAATAAGGATTACCTGGAGGCTAAGCGCGCATTGGAACTGATATTGGATTGGTATTCCATCAAACTTCAAACGCAATCTGGTGGGACCAACCTTCTTTTCTTTCCATACACCTCCCTGTTCCTTTTGTCTAATTCTATGTCTAAATGGATTTCAGAGCAAAGGAGTGCTAGTTCAGTGCTAAACGTGGATTAAAACGAAGGCTTGTGACGTTGCTATCGCTGCTGACGTGTTTTTTCTTCCACTCATCCATTCAAATCGTAAGTACTCCTGCTTTCATATACCACCAAAATGTCTACTTCGTCTCGTGACAAATCTCCCAAGCTAAGTGTAGATACTAATGTAGTTCCAGAAAGGTCTAAATCCCGCGATAGATCTCCCAATGTCCTCTGTGACAATCCTGATTTATTTCGCGAGCTGGTTAAAAAACGAGGAATAGTAAAGGGTAGGCTTACTAAATTTAATACCTATATACAATCATTAAAAGATAACGAAAGCTTTGTTCGTTCTTCTCGAGATCACATAGATTTAAAATTACGCATCAAGGGAGCTACTGGTTTATTTACCGAGTTCAATGATATCCAAGCTAAAATCGAAGAGTGTGTTTACGACAGCGAGATAAACGATCAGTTATGTAACAGGGAATCATTTGAAAACTCCTATTATAGCACGTTAGCCCTTGCGGAGTCCATGCTATCCAGTGATGAGGTTACCGACTGTTCTCATAAGTCCTGTCACAGCGATAAGCCACAATCGGTGAAATTACCTGTCATTTCTATGCCTACCTTCGACGGTTCATATGAGCACTGGCTTGAGTTTAGAGATACCTTTTTATCGTTGGTTCATACCTCTAAACATATAAGTAGTATACAAAAGTTTCATTACTTGAAGTCGTCATTGAAGGGTAATGCCATGTTGGTTATAGAATCGATAGAATTTTCCTCTGATAACTATTCTGTTGCATGGGAGTTGTTGTTGAATAGGTACAACAATAATCGAGTTTTGGTACATAATCACGTAAAGGCGTTGTTTACAATTAGTACGTTGACAAAAGAGTCGCCCGCATACATAAGAAAACTAATTGATACGATACTAAAGAACTTACGCGCACTTAAAATCCTAGGTGAGCCTACGGACTCCTGGGATACTCTTATCAATTATATAATCGTGTCTAAATTAGATAAAACAACTGAACGCGAGTGGGAGACATATAAATGCACATTGTTATCGAGCGAAAACAATTCTAAACGCGTTATTAAAATGAGTGACTTGATTGGATTCTTAAAAGATAGGGCAGATATGCTGGAAACATTGCAGCTGTCCCATAATAAGGCACATAATAATTTACAAGCCGAAACTAAAAAACATTCACATTCATATAACACGTCACACTGCAATGTTTCTTCGACCAATAAGTCATACGACCGTCAGTCACGCGTTTATAAACCCTGCTTGAAATGCAACGGAACTCATCAGCTTTATTCATGTCAGAAATTCATTGAAAGCGATTTAGAATCAAAATTAAAACTGGTACGCGATCACAAACTTTGCGAGAATTGCTTACGCTCGGGACATGCATCTGATAGCTGTAGGTATGGGCCGTGCAGGAGATGCAACAAGAAACACAACTCAATCATTCATAATGATAACACTGATAGCTCGGTCTCATTTCATTCGAGTGTTTCATCTGAGAGGTCCGTCGTGAGTGCAGCCGCAGCGCAGGCTTCCTCTGACCGCCCCCCCACGTCCGTCGCGGACCCTATCCACGTAAACAAAGCGCACATGCAAAATCAATGCACTAAATCTAAAGGTTTGCATACAGTTTTATTGTCAACAGCTGTAGTTGAGGTCGCTGACACTTATGGTGCTTATCACCAAGCGCGCGCGCTGCTAGACAGTGGAAGCCAGCGGTGCTTCATCTCTAAATCATTTTGTAATTTAATAAACGCGCCATTAATACAGTCCATTCATGAAGTAAGAGGAGTAGGTAATTCAGTGATACAATGTTCAGAAACTTGTAGCATTGAAGTTAAATCGCGCGTCGATAATAAATTCATTACGCGCATAGAGTGTTTTGTACTATCGCAAATAACGTCTACGCTGCCAGCCTTATGTCAATTAAGCGCGCAGTTCTGTATTCCAGACAACATAAGGTTGGCAGATCCGCAGTTTTTAGATTCTAAAGACGTAGATATATTAATAGGCGCTGATAGGTTTTGGGACCTTTTAGGTGAAGGTAAGCTAAGACTTCCCAGCGGCCCTTACTTGCAAAACACGAAACTAGGTTGGATAATATCTGGCCCTGTTGTTAATCAATCGAAAAATGAAACGCGCATTCATTGTAACTTTAGTAATACGTTAGATTCGCATGGTAGTACACTAGATTCACAATTACGTATGTTTTGGGAGGTCGAAGAGCTTCCTAAAGCCGCGGATACACGAACGGAGGAAGAACGTACATGTGAGGAACATTTCACTCGCACTACAACGCGCGATAGCGAGGGAAGGTTTTCCGTGCGTATTCCTTTTAATGATTCGCCTAATACCTTGGGTGAATCATATACGCAAGCCGAGCGCCGTTTTGTCGCATTAGAAAAACGCCTACAGCGTTCGCCTGACTATAAGTTATTATACGCAGATTTTATGAAGGAATACGAAAACTTGGGTCATATGAGTCCGGTGAACTCTTATGAGAGCCCATGTTATTTCATGCCGCATCACGGCGTCTACCGGGAACATAGCACCACAACGAAGTTACGAGTTGTTTTCGACGCCAGCGCACCTTCAACTTCCGGAAAGTCACTTAATGACTTGCAATTAGTCGGCCCGCCGATACAGGGTGACTTAATTTCTATTCTTATTCGCTTTAGACAACATAAATTTGTCGTATGCGCTGACGTTACTAAAATGTTCAGAAATATTTTGATAGACAAAGACCAACGAAAACTGCAAATGATTTTATGGCGTAATGATCCCTCGAAACCCTTAGGTATTTACGAATTAAATACCGTTACCTACGGAACTGCCTCCGCACCGTTTCTAAGTGTGAGGTGTTTGAAGCAGTTAGGACTTGAGTCATCGGACCCTGATGTTCAAAGAGCAATCAGGGATGATTTTTACGTTGATGACCTGTTGACGGGAATGAATGATAAATCTAGCCTAATAAAATTATGTGTAAACATTAAGGACGCGCTACAGTCTGGTTGTTTTCCACTTCAGAAGTGGATGTACAACTTTTCATGCGATGAGGATGATGAGTTGTCCAACCAATCGAAGGAAATTAAATCTAATAAAAATATGAGTTCAAAAACGCTAGGTTTAGGCTGGGATAATTTAAATGATGAATTTCATTTCAATACTCAATTTCATAATGATAACAAGCCAGTCACAAAAAGGTATATTTTATCAAATATTTCACAAATATTTGACCCTCTTGGCTTGTTAAGTCCTACGATAATTATTGCAAAGGTTTTATTGCAACAATTATGGCTACTTAAAATTAATTGGGATGACACAGTTCCATCGAATGTCGCGCAAACATGGAACCGGTTTGTTATTTCATTAAAAATGCTCAATTCTATTCGCATTCCTCGGCACGCTATAGGTAGCCAGCCTATTTATTTAGAACTGCATGTTTTTAGTGACGCATCGCAGACGGCTTACGGTGCCTGTGTTTATATTCGCTCGTTTAATCAGGATCAAACGATAACAGTAAGACTGCTTTTTTCTAAAGCTAAGGTCGCGCCTTTTAAGCCGATGAGCATACCACGCCTTGAGCTTAGTGGTGCCTTGCTAGGTGCTAAGCTGTTTGATAAGGTTCGCAGTTCATTACTTTGCAAGTTTGATAAGTGTGTGTTTTGGACGGACTCGACCATAGTATTAGGTTGGTTACACATGGCACCGAATAAATTAAAAACATTTGTTCAAAATAGGACTTCCGAAATTCACGAAATGACGAAAGATGTTATTTGGCGTCACGTCAGTAGCAAGGAAAATCCCGCTGACCTCGCTTCACGAGGTTGTAGCTTGGAAGAACTTTCATCTTCCACGTTATGGTGGGAGGGACCAAACTTTTTACGAAGCCCTAGTTTCTCAGTAGACGATCATACGGTCATAGAATCAATGGAGGATCTTCCCGAGATTAGATCATCGTTCACTTCCTTTGTGAATCATGATTCATCTAACTTATCACTGTTTCCGTTTGACAGATTTTCACAATATAAACGTATGAAGCGCGCATTAGGATTTATGCTACGATTCATTCACAATATTCGCAATAAAAATAATAAACGCACAGGCGCTCTAAGCGTTGGTGAGTTGGATGTATCTGAAAGAACATTGGTTCGTTGGTCTCAAATGGAAAGTTATCCTAGTGAATATAAATCGTTAACAAACCGCGTGAATTTTAAAACTAAAGGTAACTTATCGAAATTAAATTTATTTTTAGACGAAAATAAAATAATGCGCGTAGGTGGGCGATTAGGTAACTCGAACGAATTTACTTACAATAAAATGCATCCTATATTAGTAGATAGCAAACATCATTTTGGTTTGTTGTTGTTTCGACACGAACACTTGCAGCTCCTCCACGCAGGTCCCCAGGCATTACTTTGTCATTTACGCGAAATATGGTGGCCTTTGAGTGGTAGGAACCTCGCTAGGCGTGTAGTCAACGCTTGTGTTACGTGTACTCGCATGAAGGGAAGAATACTTACTCCTCCCATGGGTAATTTGCCCAAAGAAAGGATAACTCCCAGTTTTCCATTTATTCGATGTGGAGTGGATTACTGTGGGCCAGTTCTCATACTTAACCGTAAAGGTAGGGGTGCTCACACTATAAAGGCATACATATGTTTATTTGTGTGCTTCGCGACGCGCGCTATTCATTTAGAGCTAGTCAGTGATCTCACGACTGAGGCATATTTATTAGCATTAAAAAGGTTCATTTCTCGCCGTGGTAAACCACTACAAATATTTTCTGATAATGGTCGTAACTTTGTCGGGTTAATGAATGATTTTTCCGATTTCTTACGCAATTGTTCTTCTGATATTATAGAATACGCTACTAGCCAGCAAATTAAATTCAAGTTTATTCCCCCTTATTCTCCGCATTTTGGTGGTCTATGGGAGGCAGGAGTTAAATCATGCAAATATCATTTACGTCGTGTTGTAGGAAACGCGCACCTCACTTTTGAGGAGTTTAGCACAGTCCTATCACAAATAGAAGCTATCCTAAACTCCCGACCGCTCTCTCCTCTTTCTCCGAATCCTGATGACCTCACTCCTCTGACACCTGCTCACTTTTTGGTTGGTCGACCGCTAACTGCACCATCCTGCGATGACCTCAGCGACACTCCCGCGCACCGGCTGAAGCGTTATCAGAGAGTAGAACAAATACGCCAACATTTCTGGACCCGTTGGGCCAAAGAATATATATCAGAGTTGCAGGTGCGGACTAAATGGACCAAGGGATCGCCGGAGTTGAAGCCTAACTCACTCGTGTTGATAAAAGAAAACAATTTTCCACCTCTCAAATGGCATATGGGTCGAGTGCTTGCGACCATTCCAGGCAAAGATGGCATCTCCAGAGTAGCGGACATACAAACAGCTTCAGGCGTTGTTCGACGAGCTTACGCGAAGATTTGTCCTCTCATTCAAGATCAAGATGAAGCATGCGCATGATGAAGATCATCAGGAACATTGAAAGCGGTTGCTTCCAAGGCCGGGGGCATGTTCGCGATTACGCTAAACTTTGTTCTTCATTACGGTGTCGTTCTACCAATCCACGCAAGTCACGTGACTATTTTAAACTTTTCCTATTGGATGTAATAAAAATGTTCCTACCAACCCCGCTCCTCGAATTTTGTAAGAAGATACGCCATTACACGCACGCATGCAAGACAATATACAGTTTTTAATTGAAATATCCCGAAATCCATAAAGAAAGTATCCTGTAATAAGCCAATCGTCATAAATAAGTACCTGGCATCGCAAAGTAGGTACAGGTACCATTTTGTTCGATAACTTTTTGCCATCTTGTAGGTAGGGACATGATCCCATTGCTATAGAAATTTTGGGGCTTCTGATCAAAATACCGCGACAAGTGGTTTTGGCAATCCTCTCGTGATGTTAACCTGACACTGCCTAAAGAATTCTGAAGAGACCGAAACAGGTGGAAATCTGAAGGTGCAAGATTAGGACTATACGGCAGATGCATTAACACCTCCCAGCCAAACTCTCTTAATTTTTGCTGAGTGGCTAAAGATGTGTGAGGTCTAGCGTTATCATGATAAAAAACCACACCCCTTCTGTTGATTAATTCCGGCCGCTTTCTCTCAACTTCTTGCTTTAGTCTCATCAATTATTCACAGTAGAGTTTAGAATCGATGGTCCTGCCTGGTGGTAACAGCTCATAATGCATAATGCCCTTCCAATCCCACCACACACACAGCATCACCTTGTTGCGAGTTAACCCGGGTTTCGCCACAGTCTGTGAAGCCTGATCGGCCGTTGACCACGACCTTTTTCGCACGTTCTTGTCGTACATCATCATCAGTTCATCACCAGTTATCAGCTTCTTCAAAAATGGTTCGGTTTCATTACGTCGTAATAAAGAATTACAAATGGGTACACGGTTCATTAGGTTTCTTTCAGTGAGCTCGTGGGGTACCCAAATATCGAGCTTTTTTGTGTACCCAGTTTTTATAAATTGGGTCAAAACTGTTTTGTGGTCAATTCCAAGTTCTTCAGCTACGTCGTAACTACTGATATGCTGATCTTGCTCCACTTTTTCAAAAATGGCAATTTTATCCGTAATAGGACGACCAGAGCGACGTGCATCTTTGACGTCAAAATTTCCGGATTGAAAACGCTTAAACCAAATTTGTGCTACTCTCACAGACATTGCACTAGGTCCATAAACATCGCAAATTTTTTTTGCGGCTTGCGTTGCATTTTTACCTTTTTTGTAGTAAAATTTTAAAATGTATCGAATTTCTTCAATAGATTCACTCATCTTTACAGTACAGGAGTAGCAATTGCAGTTATTCTGGATTTCAGACTTTTTTCTATATTTGTTTCACTAAAGCTACAAGCGTACCAAATTTCAGAACTGTGGGATTACTAGTGTACCCTGTGATTTTTGTCAAAATACAGTTTTTAATTTGTATAATAACCTAAAAACTACAAGGCCTAAATTAATAATAAATACGGGGCTGAAATAGACTGACAGAGACCTTTCATTAGAGGTCTATTTAACCTAATTGTCCTATTTTATTTTACTTTACCACTCTTGAACACCTTTATCCCAACAACCCTAAACATTTTTAGTTCATTTAGTCACACCAGGATTGTGCCAACACTACCTACCTAGATTTCAAATTTCACGATGATCGGATCAACCTTTAGAAAGTTATCCTCGGACAAACAAAAATACATACAATACATAATACATAAAAATACAACGTCGATTCGTCCAAGTTGATTTGGAGATCTCGCTCCGCTCGAACAAAACACGATCACAAATGGTATTTATCATCGTTTTTTATCATAACTCCAAAACTATATGACGTAAAAAAAGTGGTTTAGGAATGTGTAAAATAAGCTTTTTCTATGACACCCCACTCGACTTAGTAACCCTGTTTTGAAATTTTGACCCCCACCATTTTAGCCCTTTTGGCAATTAAAATTAAAATATTTTTAAATGTTTTTGCTTGCTCTAGAGTTGAGCCACTGTTATATGATCGAGCGAGCGAAGATCTCAGTAGCAACTTAGGCGATATTGCTTTTGTATGTATTGTTTGTCCGAGCAATTTTTTACTTGCTGTCGAGTTGGGCCAGTGTTATTTATAACGGTCCCAAAAGTCGGTAGTTTCTAAGATTATCAGCTGTGATAGACGGTCGGATAGATGGACAAAGTCGCACCATAAGGGTTCTGTTTTTACCAATTTTGCCTGGAACCCTAAAAAGCATAAAAGTCAGACTAACGTGACACTATCGATAGTGTCACGGGTAAATTAGCTTTTCCCGTGACACTACTATGAGTCCAGTTGTGTGATAGGAAATTAGATCTCCCGTGGCACTACCCTGGCCATTTTTTTCTATTGAATCGATACCAAATATAAACTCATTGGAAGGATAAATAATACTTAGCTACGAAAGTAGTTGCATAAATTTAACATATAACTCGTTTTGGACAAATATTTAAAAGTCCTCAAAAGACATCCCTAAAGACAGAGGAAATATAAAGCTTACAAGTTTGAAAGTCATAGCACAGTAGTTAGTTTAAAACCACATCGACATGGAAATAAGGAATGGGGTGGTATATCCCGGTGTTAATCCTCTGATTCATGCACCCCTGGTAGAAATAACCTCGTGAATACCGGTTATCGGTTGTTGAGCCAACAATAACCGGTATCACCACTATTCCAAGAAGTCAACCTTTAAAGGCATGCTTTTGTTTATAAAATGAAATTGAATAATAACAATTATCAAAGAAAGAAAGTGATAAGATCCCACAAGGGGTAGCTAGAGGCAAGTCCAAACATAAGTCAAAGTCATGACAAATATTTTTATTCATTAAAATCACAAGGATCACTTTGAAACGTCAATTTTACTGCCTGTTCCTTCGCGACCATGCCAGGAAAGAAAGGCAAGAAACAAGGCTGGTTGTTTTTTAATGATCCTTTTACAATACATAATACAGAAAATAAATTACGTGTAAATTGTAACATTTTGAACGAGTTGGATCAATTTCAATCCCAAGCTTCTCTATCTTCTAAATAATCCGAAATTTTATAGTAGGCTCTTTTATAAAGATTATGTTTAATTACATTTTTAAATTTGTTAATTGTCAATTTTTGTACATCCCTTGGGAGTTTGTTATAAAAGCGTACACCTTGCCCTTTAAACGATTTACTAACTTTATGGGTGGAGTCTACAAGTGGCAGCAGCGAATTTATCTTTATTTCTAGTATTAAAACTATGATTATCGCTATTTTTCTTAAACAAATTAATATTTTTGTGAACATACATTAGATTTTCATAGATGTATTGACAAGGAAATGTCATAATATTTATTTCTTTAAACTTATTGCGTAATGATTCTCTGGGGCCCATATTATAAATTGCAGGAACAGCCCTCTTCTGCAGCACAAAAACGGTGTTTATATCTGCAGCACTCCCCCATAGCAGTATACCGTATGACATAATGCTGTGGAAGTAGCTGAAGTAAACTAGTCTAGCTGTGTCTACGTCTGTAAAAAGACGGATCTTTTTGACAGCGTATTCCGCAGAACTAAAGTCTCTTCGACAACCCATCAATGTGAGGGCCCCATTGTAGCTTATTATCTAGGGTTATACCTAAGAATACGGTGGTGTCCACAAGAGCCAACGTCATAACGTTTAATACATGCCCAATGTTTGCGCATTTGTCCATCATCGCTGCAATAACTCTCCAAACAATTCAAATTAACATTCGCCCACGCAGGCCACGCAACGCTAAAAGGTCATCTTATAAAGGTCAAAACAAATAATCTCTTGATCAAACTCATTCCTTGTTTTCACGAGTCTTACTTATTAAAAGTAAATATTTGATATTTTAAAGTTCAGGGGTCAAAATGTTACGCCAACGCTTTGTGAACTCTTCTCGAAACTATAATGCCTGTTAAGCTAATCTGGGATTCACTGAAATAATATTAACTTAATTCACAGTACTTGATCAGTTGGTGGTATCCCTCGATATAATTAGGTAAACCAATCATTATTCTATCAGTTACCTGAGGGCTTAGCCAAGTTACAGTCGATTAGCGATGACGCTAGTCGATACGTCCGAAAATGTATGGGATTTGACACATGCTATAGAAATATTACGTCATTCAGCGACAACAAATGTATGTAGAAGTCGAATAGATTCGTGGCGAATGACATTTGGCTACGGGCCCTGGTTCTGGTTCCCATAGCACAAATCTTCGCTTCGTTTGGAGTTAGATGGCGTTGTATTTTATTTGTTTATTTTTTTATACCGTAACAAAAATATGTTGGTTTAGATTTATCGTAAAAGTTACGTACGTTAAAGCAATGTTACTACCACTAGTACGTAGGCAGTTATGGTTAAGTAGTACATCATGTCAATAAAAATTACAGACAAAATAGAAAACACAAAGCAAATAGGACAATGGGCGGTCTTGTCGCTTTGAAGCGATCAATGTATGCAAGTTACACATAGGAGCACGAACTGAGGCTTCAGCTCGTAGCCGTAGCTTGGTCGTAGCACCGTAGTGTGAGTGATTTGCTGAAGCCTGCTAATCGAGCCTCCCTGTGAGCTCTGTAGCCTTGGTGCTAAAAACCGCAAACCCTCCGGGGCGCCCCCATGGGGCTTATTCCCATTGATAAATTGCGGTTCAGATGTAACCCTGTTAGGAGGAAATTGTATGTATATGAAAAAGTTTTACAAAAAAATTATGGTTGTTGGTAATGGTGTTGAATCCCATCATTCCTTGCCGTTTGGTTTCGAGCCGCAAGAGAGCGAAAACCGACGGGGATAAGGTTTTTAATATGGCAAAACAATTTTACGATTTTGTATCTGCCGCGTGGATATACTCCCTAATATGTATTACCTAAGTACCAAGATACCATATTCGGTTAGAAGGTACTTTGTTTCTAATTCTAGACCTGAGATGTAACGAAAGGCAAGTATGGTAGCCTGGTGTAAACACAGAACAAAAGTAGATACATTTTTTTCTTGTTAAACAATCCTCCTATCCAATGGAAAGAGGCAAGACAGACATACAACGGGAATACGCGAGTGCGAATAGAGTGATTTTCTCGTCGTTTCGTAATATACCGAGCTTCGTAGCTGGCTCTACGAACGTGCTACGAATCTAAACAGGACTTGTCATTTCCTTCCGCCTATGCAATCCTGGTAGATATAACCCCGGATTCAGCCATCTCTCGTTACGTCATAGATGGCACCCCGTTGCTACGTCACGGGCATAAATTGGAGAGGATGTTATCCGCAATGGGTTTGATTTCTCTAAAATTATCTTTCTATATGTATGTATGTGGGTTTATTGGAGTTTACTCCTTAAGAATCGATTTTCATATATAAGCTCGGGGTATGAAAATTTATGGGGTATAAAATCCTACTTTCTCCTTTTCGTTATTATGTTCGTGGGCAAGTTATTGTATAAAATTTATTTTGTTAGATGTTTGAGGGACATAAGGCAACTACCTTAGAAAATTTTCATGTTTGTGCGATCATGATTATTGTGTAACATCTATTTGTTTTTTTCAAAATGCTTTAAATTTGTTTATAATTTTTATACAGTAGTAATTTTTGTAAAATGAGATCTAATCAGTTAACGAAATTATTATTACTATAGTTGCCAGCGGTCGAAATTCGACCGTAATTCAAAATTATTTACTATCGCCCCTCTTTCTCTATATACTATAACTATGTTAAACTGTGTCACACTCCTCAGTGCGCGCAATAAGTTTAAAAACGGGTACAAAATATTGTTAAATACATACGGGTACAATGTAGATTTCGTTGGAATGTTTAAAAAAAATCCATGTCAAAAAATGAAAAAAAAAATCCGTCTCTAATAAAACATGTGTCTGTCTGTGGCATCTTTGCCGCCCCCTATTTGATATACCTAGTCAGTTGGCGTTCGTTTAGCTAAGTTTAGTGGAAATCGGTGCACCGGTTTTCGTCTGCCGGAGTTCGATGTTTGCTGTAATGAGCTTGTTTTATTTTGGTTTAAACACACCATTCACACGTTTAAATTCGTATTATAACCCCGAAATGGTATAAAATGTCTAGACTAAGCTATATAATCTTTAGTATTTCGATATACGTGCACTGACGTCATAGCTGGGTCAACAAACTTACCACCTTGCCCGTACAGACAGCCGCAGTAGGCATCCAGTGGGACTCGATCGATGCACCCTCAATGACGTCAGAGGATTGTATTGATTTTCGCACCCCACTTTCTCGAGCTTATGCTGCCCTGGCACCCAAGCATGCCGGGAAAAGTATGGACAATGGAAAACTTGAGAAAGCTCTGAAAAATCTTGAGAAATATTTTTCCTTCAGAGAGGCTCTTCTCTACAGGACCTTAGGAAATAATATTTTGATAATATACTATACTGATTTCGCCCTTCGCGCATTGGCTTAGAGTCTCTTTTTGTATGACAAAGTGGACGTATGCATTATGATGGGGGACTGACAACGTGTCGTTAAAGTTGATTCTCGTTAGCAATAAATTAGGTACTTTAGTGACACTGTGTTACCGTCGTCGGTCGAGCCGAGTGCGTTTCATTTGGAAGCCCGCCCACGTTCAGTTGCTCTCGCATTCACTCTATCCTCCGGATTAATATTATTGTGCAAAACATCTCCTTTCGTGTATGGTCGCCTGGTGCTGCCGGATCAGCATATCCGAAATTTATCCATTTACCCGGGTTATACTGGTTAATCCAATGGCTTATACCCTACTTCTAGTAGTTTCGGGGTTAGTGCTTCAATGTTACGGTCAAAACAGTTATTATTTCGAAAATCATAAGTATTGCGATGATTTATCTCCGGCTTATGGTGAAATTAACTTGGATCAGATATCCGGTGTCTGGTACGGAGTAGAAAAAATACCGCATACTAAAGGCGAATACAAAATCGAGCATTCGCAAGAATGTTTTTACATCGATATCAAGGAACGTTATATTCAGGTAAGTACATACATATTTAAAATCTTCCCTCACGATAGTTTTGTGAATTAATATAACTCAACGTTAGAAATAATATTTAATATTGATTTCATATCGCGCCCAAACTTAGCTGGTAAATTCGTTTCTGATGTTGGAGTTTTCATTTCGTGATAATTCATTGTTAAGCTGGAAGTTAATATGATATACTCGCTTATGTGTGTGGTAAATTGATTTCACGGCTTGTTCATAACAGGGGTACGAGGTGATTCATGTCAATCACCAGGTTAATGAGTCAGTGCTCAGTCCCATGCAAAAGGAACCGGTCATACACCGTCAATTAACCGCAGTGCATCACTTAACGTAAATTGAATAATCTTCCAGGAACATGATAGCATTTTTGTTTATAGCTTTATTAATTCCAAACAGCTTTATAGCTAAAGCTTCGAATGTAGACCACTGCCAGAACTTACACCCAACTCACGATTTTGATGAAGAGGCGTTGCTGGGAATGTGGTACATTCGCGAGTACATTTATCATAAGGAGAAAGTCACGAGAACTGAATATAATCCTTATTGTCCCATAATACACATAAGAAAGTTTGAGGATTTTGTACACGGCGGACTTATTAGCCGAAACTTAGTGAGTGTTCTGAAATTGAACGTCTCAAAGCTTAATTACGGTTTTGACTTTTTTATCTTTGTTTTAGCCTACTCCACCTACTCCATATCCTCAGCTGACTAACTCTCCATACATCAGTCGCACCTATGGCCTTCCGGAGCAGTACCGCATCAGGCACTTTGTGCTGGAGTGGCACGAGGGACTGTGGCATGACGACTACCACGTGAAGGTCAATACATCACACAAGGGCTTTTGGCCTACGGATGTTCCTAATGGCTGTGAGTAGAAAGTTACCTAGTGAAAATATTTTAAGCTTGTGTTCTTAAACCCGTCAAGGATCACGCCAATCATTTAATTGGTTGTTAATTCATTGATTGTGGTGCCTGAACCGATTAGTTGAAGCCTAAAACAGACCCAAAATACCTTATTTTTGATCGAGCGAAGCGAGATCTTCAAATCAACTTGGGCAAATCGGCGTTGGATGTATGTATGTTTGTTTGTTCGAGGATAACTTTGGAATCGTTGATCCGAACATCTTGTCCGAGGATAACTTTCGAATCGTTGATCCAAACATCGTTAAATTTGCTATACTTATAGGTAGGTAGTGATGTCACAATTTTTGTGTGACTAAATGAGCTAAAAATGTGGAGGGGGGGGGGGGGGTTGTAGGAGATATTGGGGTTCAAGAGGGGTAAAAAAGACTAAAATGAGACTGGTCAAGTGGCACTTCTAATCAAAGGTGTAAAAAAATTTGTACATTTCGACTCCGTTTTTATTTTCAGTTTAAACCTGTAGTTTTTAAGTTATTAGCAATACTAAAAACTGAACTTTGACAAAATTCACAGGGCACACCAGTGACCCCAGTCACTGGTGTGCCCTGTTATTATTCAATTTATAAATACCAAAGTTTATTATTCAATTTATAAATTCAAATTTGGTATGCGTGTAGCTTTAGTAACACAAATATAGGGAAAAGTGTGAAATCCAGAATTACTGCAATTTCTACCCCAAAAAAGAATCCCAAATAACATGAACTCCCGTTACCAGTAATTTGAATGAAACTGTAGGTCCAGTTAGTTGGTTATGTATTTCGTGGCACTATTTAAATAGTCAAAGATTAGGTTAATAAATAATTTATATATTTAAATAAATAATAAATAATTTATTATTAAATAAATTTTTTTTTGTTTTTATGGGAGACTCGCGAGATCTCAGTTTGGAGCGATCCACTAGTTACTAAAATTACAAACATTATAAAATTGTAGGATTGAAATATCTACCTTTTTTAATAATGATCAGGAGTTTCCAGTTAATTTGTTTATGTGTTTTCAGCTGTGGATAACATGTACCGTTTCTTTGGTGGGGTAATTCAAGTTCTTAAAGTGGCGAACAACCATCTGGTTCTAAACTTCTGCATGCGGCTGCCGAATTCCCAACTGTTCAGCGTGGTGCTCTCCAGAAACGAAAACCAACTTACACCTGAAGACTTGGCTAGCATACACAATGTCTTCACCATTAAACGACTTTCAACCTCTGCGTTGAAGAGGGTCTGCGCAAATTCTGCTACTTCAATTAGCTTATCAAGTCTCCTTATACTTGGTATTGCTTACTCGATTTCGAGAGTTCGGTCCTAAGTGTAAATAAAAAAATATTACTGTCTTCCAATCTAGCCTCCTATAATTTCTGAAAATGAAACAGTATATTTTTGTATGTTCAGAATATAATACATTGACGCTATGATACTTTTTTTATAATAAAGAGCTTGATTGAATACCATTAATTTTATTCAGCATGAAAATCCCGTGCAGGTTTTTCAAAGTAGTATTTTTCTTAACTTATTTATTATAAGTTCTAGGATCTATTCTTACACATTATTATATTTAATTTAATATTTAATTATTATTATTATTATTATACAGGGTGTTTGGTAATATACTGACGATATTCAAGTGACGGTATCTCAAAACATAAAAAAAGACTTCTCGAAAAAACAACTACTAGTTATATTATCAATTTTTAAAGAAAATCAGCTGAGTTTAGGTGATTAATTCGATATAACACTAACTGCCTACTCTTACAATCGACGTCCAAAAATAAAGGCCGATTTGGTATCTCTCTCGAAAATGGCTGCGGGTTTTGGGTTAGAAAGGGACAACCAGAGATATCTCGAGACGTCACCAATACAGTATCTGTGGTTAGATGGCAAGCATTATGCAATAGCACAACATAAGATTAATAAAGTGTTTGTTTTTAAATGCCAAAATAAATTTCACATTTCTATTGTAAACATTTCACAAATTTATTTAAAACCCCTTTCATTTTTGTGCGTATATTAACAAACACCCTATATATTCACACAAGAAAATATAAATTACAAAATACAGAAATAGAGATCATATAAGTGGGGTTAACCCTAAGAAGAGTTTTCTTCCAGCAAACCTTTGAGGATAGAGTTAGATATGATTTTAAAGTTTTAAGGTCTTTGATTTACTTTCTGCTGTATGTATGTAATATAGCCGTGTGGGATATACGAGGCTAGTTTCCTTCAACCACTCATTTAATAACCTGGCTTATGTCTACCTTCGTCTAGTTTCCGATCAGCTAGTGCAGGGATTCCCAAAGTGGTCGATATCGACCCCTTGGGGTCGAAACCGGTTTCCCAGGGGTTGACATATAATTTTTCTATCTTTACTTTGCGGTTTTATAGTATTTTCAAAAAATTATTACCTACCTAAGTATTTTTACGTAATTTGTATTAACTAGTGGTTCGCCCCGAACTGAGATTTCGCGAGTCTCTCATGAAAACAAAAATATTATTAGTACCTAATCTTTGACTATCAAAATAGTGCCATGAAATGCATAACCAACTAATTTGACCTACAGTTTTATTCAAATTACAGGTAACGGGAGTTCATGTTAATTGATTACTTTTTTTGGGGTAGAAATTGCAGTTATTCTGGATTTCAGACTTTTCCCTATATTTGTGTCACTAAAGCTATACGAATACCAAATTTTAGTATAGTGGGGTCACTGGTGTACCCTGTGAATTTCGTCAAAGTTCAGTTTTTATTATTGCTAATAACTCAAAAACTACACGGTTTAAACTAAAAATAAAAACGGGGTCGAAATGTACTTACAAAGAAATTTCATTAAACATGTCACTAGTCCCATTTTGTTTTTGTTTTACCCCTCTTGAACCCCAATATCTTAACAACTCCCCCAAATTTTTAGCTCATTGAGTCACACCAAAATTATGACATCACTACCTACCTATGTACCAAATTTCACGATGATCGGATAAGCGCTTCGAAAATTATCCTCGGACTAGCAAACATACAACGCCGATTTGTCCAAATTGATTTAGAGATCTCGCTTCGTTCGGTCAATAATTATTAAATACACTTGATATTTTCTGAATTTTATGTCTATTTCTTTTTTAAATCTATGTTTTTGGATCAATAGGAAAAAAACTAGAGATAGGATTTTTAAAGTAATTGGGTGTCTGAGGTATCAGTTCATTTTTGAAAAGGGGTCTCTTGCTGAAAATAGTTAGGGAATCCCTGGGCTAGTGTGTAGAGATTGTAGTAGTTATTGCAATGATACTGGCTTGATATGTCCGAAGCCATATGATATTGGACATTAGCTTGTTATCATAACCTTCAAAAACTAGCTTCGTATATCCCGGACAATAAAGCCAAACATAGTTTAAATACATTAAAGCTATAAATGAACACTTCTAAGTTACTAGACATATTGTTATGTACACCTTCCACCTTCCACGTTAACCTCTAATGAGTTACTTAAAAAAACAGTGTCAATTAAAAAATCGACCTATGGTTAATTCGGCTCTGATCTAAAAGCTTGAGTAGTAGATTTTAACTTCTCTAAAAAATAAAATTATCCAATTTTGTTTTATGTTACTAGAGGGGAAACAGTCTTACGGCCTACCTGATGGTAAGTGGTCACCGTCGCCTATTGACACCGGCAACACCTTCCCTACTCTGCAGAGACCTCTTTACATTTTTCTCTTCATGTCATAGCCTAAGGGGAAAACCCCAGATGGAATCCCATTCCACATCTTGCAAGTATGGGGTAGAAAAGATCGCGTGAAGTGTGTGAAACGTGATACCCAATTGTCGAAGATAAGTCGATGAGCTTAACTGCACAGATAGATAGATTGCATCACACTTAAATTATCAAACAATATAAAAAAGTCTTTGGATGATTTAACTGTTTCTTCTGTATTTTAGTCATGTAAATAATTGTATATTCATGTTATTAAAGGCATATAAAAAAACAAATAACAAGACACGCGGAAATATATTCATGATGGCATTTTCCACATCAATCTCATTAAAACTAATCAATAATGATAACACGTAGGTACCTTTAGCTTTTATTGCACTTGCAATATTATAGACTAAGAAAATGACACATAGACCGAGCGATATTGTAGGTTATCCTATTTCATCGAGTTCCAGCTTATTTGCTAGTGCTGCTGCCAAGCAGGAAGTACTAATGACTAGGTAGGAAATAATTTCCACACTAGAATTCACAATTACAGAATACATTACAAAATGTAACTAAATGAATAAATATATTTTGAATTTGAATGCGTGTCCTAAAACTTTGCTTGTTAATGCACAATAAATAATCGAACACACTATTCTCTAATATTGTGAAATATACTCAATCTTGGGCTGCAGGGGCACAACCTATCACGGTGTTTTTATATTAGGTATATTTTTTCCTTGACACTCTTCAATTGTGCCAACCCGCCTATGCATGTTTGTATGGTTGTTATGCCTGACCGATAATGCATTTGGAGTTAAAGCTCTAATTACCAAATTAAGTTTAATTTGGTAAACAGTAAAGTGGATGTTACCGGGCAATCCAATATTTAAAACATTTGATAACCATCTCATCTTGGTACTCGATGAGGATAGATTACCTACGCTGGCCGCCCGGTCTAAGACTTATTGCGACATGCATTAGAAGTCCAAGCAGGTAGCAATTTGCTTATTGACATTGTGACCGCGTCTGGCGCCTCGTCTCATATCCCTCAACTCATTTTATCAAAGCGATCATGTTCGTGTTTTCCTCCCGTTTATTTATCCTTCTCATCTCTGTGATAAAAGTGCGTGGTTTCTGCGGCGATAGCATTCGCTGGTCACATACCTTTGAGATGGACGATGTTTATGGAATGTGGTACGGGGTTGGATACGCCCAGCATACACCGGATATGACCAACAAGCCGAATGAAGTCGGTTGCGTGACGTTGTTTATTACCGATGTGTCTTCGGAGCCTCGCGATGATTGGCTTGATTGGTCTGTGAGTATCTTTGAATAAAATTTCGATTGGTGAAATAAAGTCTCGGTGTTAAAAGTATAAAATGTCAGCTTACAATCTAAATAAAGTGGTAGCTCGTTTGCTAAATGTATCGACACAGACTAAATAAATGAATAAATATTGCTGGACATTTCACACAGCGCTATCTAGCCCCAAACTAAGCAGAGCTTGTACTATGTATCAGATAACTGATAGAACACTTAGGTATACACTTTTTTGTAAATACATACTTATAACATATAGAAAAACACCCAGATACGGAACAAATATCTGTAGATCATGCAAACATTTGTTTCGTGGCGGGAATCGAATCCGCTACCTTCTGCGTCTCAGCCGGCTATACGCCCACTGCGCCACGGAGGTCGTCAATTGTTCACGGTTCTGTCGTCAAAGCCACAAAGATTGTAGGCTGAAATTTTATAATTTTAACACACACACACACTTTATTTCAGCGATCGAATCGAGATTCGCTAGACAATACGTCATCTACGCTTATAAAGGTTGAAATACCGCCTATTAAATTGTACTTTTTTTTGTAGATTATCAAAAGAAACTACACAGATCAGAACTGGCGTTCGTACAAAAGCAACCCCTGGTCTGATACCTCAATGTCCGGCTCATGGCTGGATATAAAGCTTAAGAGGAGGAAACGGGACATGTATACCGAAAGACGGGTTCGAGTGATTTGGGATGAAGACGGGCAGACTCTGGAGCAGACGTATTTGTACACTCCAGAGACACCAGGCCTCTGGGTGGCGGATCAGCAAAGACCTATAGAGAAAGAGATGCTTGCTAGAGGAATTGGTAAAGAACATTGAAAATGAAAGTTCTTATATAAAGTGTTTGATAATATTATTATTATTATAAGCCTGTTGTGTCCCACTGCAGGGCAAAGGCCTCCCTTCCCTCTTTCCACTCGTCTCTGTTGATTGCAAGTAGGGGCCAATCCTTGAGGTAGGAGTTTAGCTCATCCCGCCACCTTCGTCTGGGCCTTCCACGCGGGCGCCGTCAGTAGTTTGGGAGCCATTCAGTGGTGGTCTTCGCCCACATTGTGTCTGGCATACGGCAAACGTGTCCAGCCCAGTCCAACTTGAGTCTTCCAGTTTTTTGAGCGACGTCGGCCACTGTTCGGGGGCGTATAACCGAGTTCCTGATTCGGTCCGGAGTTAATACTATAGGCACAAAAATTAAAGGGGTTGTTTTGATGAGCATAATAAATAAATTTGTGAAATGTTTACCATAGAAATGTAAAATTTATTTAGGCATGTAAAAGCAAACACTTTATTAAACTTATGTTGTGCTATTGCATAAAGCTTGCCATCTAACCACAGATACTGTATTGGTGACGTCTCGTCATATCCCTTATTGTTCCTTTCTAACACAAAACTCGCAGGCATTTCCGAAAGAGATTTCAAATCGGCCTTTACTTTTGCATGTCGATTGCATGAGTAGGCAGTAAGTTTTATATAGAATTAATCACCTAAACTTAGTCGATTTTCTTTAAAATTTGATAATATAAGAAGTAGTTTTTTTTTCGAGAAGTATTTTATGTTTTGATAAACCGTCACTTGAATATCGTCAGTATATTACCAAACACCCTGTATTTACAGCAGTCAGACGTACATCTCTTATTGTCTAGGTAACTAGTATAGTAATATGTGCATTACGCTGAACTTATTTAGTAATATTATTGGATTGTTGGATCAGTGATCTTCACACTAGGCCAAGCTTGTATCGTGCGTAAGAACCAAGCAAAATAGTTATTGATTGAGCAAAGCGAGATCTTCTAATCAACTTGGGCAAATCGGCGTTTCATGTATTTGCTGTGTATTGTGTTGTTTGTTTGTCCGAGGATAACTTTTGAAGCGTTGATCCGATCATCGTGTAATTGGGTATATAGGTAGGTAGTAATGGCACCATCCTGGTGTGACTAAATGAAGGGGCATTGTTTAGATATTGGGGTTCAAGAGGGGTGAAAATAACAAAGTAGGACTATCCGATCAAGTGGCACGTTTAATGGTATATTTTCTTTATCAGTATATTTTAACCCCGTTTTTATTTTTAGTTTAAACCTTTGACTAAAACTTTGACTTTGACTGTTGATGAAATTCACAGGGTACACCAGTGACCCCACAGTGCTGAAATTTGGTATGCGGTATATTGGTATGGTATTTTTAGTGACACAAATATAGGGAAAAGTCTGAAATACAAAATAACTGCAATTTCTACCGCAATAAAAAGTAACCATTCTACATGAACTCCCGTTACCTGTAATTTGAATGAAACTGTAGGTCAAGTGAAATGGATATGCATTTCGTGTCACTATTATGATAGACAAAGATTACAAATATTTTTTTTTGTTTTTACGGGAAGCTCGCGAGATCTGAGTTCAAGGCGAACCACTCAATTATACTCTATTTTTCTCAAAATCTAATAAGAAGGTATATTATATCAGCATAAACATTTTCCACTGTAGTAAACTGTTTTACTCTCCATCAGTAACAGAACTTCAAAGTTCAAAAGTAAAAAGTCTGGATTAGCTATAATTCACTACCTACTTAGTTTCAGTGTAGGTAAGTCAGGCAGGCCCATAGTAAACTTGTCTAAAGTCGGTGTTTTTTACAGATGTGTGGTACCCTGATGATCCTCCACGGCACCCGCAAGTCATCCGCGTGCTGAAGGCAACTCAAAATTCCATGATCATAAACCACTGCTCCGACCAAGGAGACGGAGGAATTTTTTCCCTGATTCTTCGAAGGTCTCCCGCCAGAATGCACTACTGGGAGTGGTATGACATCAAGAAGAAACTGTTCAACTTCGATCTACCTAATATACATAGGTACATGGCCATTTGTGCAGGCTGTGTTGAGAAGAGTTCGCTGTTTATGGTATTTAGTGTCATTGTATTATGGTGTCAAATGTAAAAACTAGTGGTTTTGTGAGAACAGTAGACCTCCTCGCGTTCCCTTAGTCCTAGAAGATCGAATCTGGTGTCTACGGGTCCGTCTCGTGAAGGCGGTGAGGACTGCGTAGTCTGATTGGTATAGGTAGGTGTAAATTTTCAGAAAAAAATTCAATAATTTAAATCCGTCCATATAATTATAACGCTACTACAGCAACCCCCCACACCCTTTTCCCTCTACTTAATCTTTTGTAATTTTTTTCGCAACATCTCGAGTAGATCATTAATGTGTGCCTCTCAAATTTGTTTGAAATCCATAGATAGAACTCTACAGCCAAGTTTCCCCCTTTTCCCCCTAACAAAAATCGCGATCGACTAAAAAGTTTAAATAAATCAAGGAACTTGTGTGTCAATTTTCGTCAAAATTGGTTAACAAATCTGACCTGAAGGCTAAAACAGATAGACAGACAGACGGACAAAAGCATTTTATGGCCAAATTGAGAAATTGAGACGCTTCGCTCGCTCGGTCAATAAAATACATTAAATATTTTTCTAAATCCGTATTATAAGTTAATCACCCACTCGTTGGACTGATGAGCGATCGCAGGAGTTTGGTGGATGGAGGCAGCTCAGACCGTGGGGGAAGGCCTATATCCAGCTTCTATTGACGATTTAGGACGATCTAAAAAAATTTATTGAATAAATATTGAGATTGAGTAGAAATCTGTCGGCTGAAATGATAATAATGATGAGTAATTTTCATAATGATTATCACTTTTATTTTGGCAATTGTATGTATACTTAATATACCCCAGGTAGTAGGTACTTTCCCTCCATGTGGCATAGCCGTGGGACGCCCTGTATATTAATATATGTTGTAATATTTAAACGACTGATATTTATTAGATAAGTATATGAATAAAGTACCTAATATGTAAACTAAAGATTTTGTTTTAACTAAGCGCTTGTAATTAATAAAACCCCCTAAGCTCCTGAAGCAAGAGGCAGTAAGAAAGCAGAAAACCTGTGGCCTAAACAGGCCATTATTGTTTCACCTGGAGAGTCGGAAACATCAAATGTGCATTTATTAAAAAACTAGCTTCCTCCCGCGACTTCACACACGCATGTCAATTCAAAGTAGCCTATGTGTTAATCCAGGATGTATCTTCTTAATCGGTTCTGCCGTTGCGACGTTATTGAGCAACAAACAAATAAATAAACAAACATCTAAACTTTCCCATTTATAATATTAGTGTGATATTTACTTATTGCTTCACCTAGCCTAGTTATTCTAATAAATATCAGTAAAACGCCTAGATTTAGATACCTTTTCGAAAACACTCTCGCCCTGTAGGTTTACACTAACAACACTGTAATCCCGTGGACAGAATATGCCGTCTATTAATTGATCTGTTAATAAATGAATTAATAGTATATTATGATACAAGTGAGCTAAGTTGCTCATTATACACGAGGCTGTGAGTTGCAGCCCGAGGGCGTAAATCAGCCGAGTGTCTAGTGAGCAAGTTGCTCACGAGATTCATACGCACTTTTTCAACACACTTGCGAGGAAAAAACAAACATGTATTGCATGAATCGTTAAGTGAATGTACAATTTTCATAACGATATTGTTGCACGCGTGAAATGTAAGGTGATTGAGTACATATAGCCTACTTCAAAATTATAATTTAAGTGATAAAATGCAAATATTTTATAACAAATAATTGTGAATTATAAATAATTTGGTAACAATAAATGTTGTTCGTCCTAATTAGGGATACATTTATTTATTCCAAAATAAATGGTACATAAAGAAGGTTTTTCATAAGGAAGAAACCTCTTTGTTGTTACAAAACTGTATTACCCGGATAAATTGAAAATGCTCTGTTTACTCGCATATAATTTGCAGTTAGGTACTAACTTATCTTTGTAGGGATAATTCTATTACGCACTAGTGTGTAATATTATTATGCACGTGTGTGTTATAGTTCGGTTTATGGCCCTAAGAACGATGTAATAAGGCTCACCTTACGAGCAAGTGTGTTGAAAAACATTTTATTGTACACTTCAAAAGAAACAACCATAAAAAAAAATGAAAAGCTGCATGTACAATGGGCGTTCTTATCGTTTAGAAGCGGTTTGTTCCAGACAACCGTTGAAATCTTCATGTTATTGAATTATACTCGTAGTGATACAATTGATATTTTTATCAACCACCTACGTAAATGCAAAAATAAACTCTGGCCACTTTTTGGAGTGGTCCGGAAACTCTGTTTAAAGTTTCGAAATTCATAGCTTCGAGTTTCTGCTCAAAAGTTATTTTTTAGTTTAGTTTATTATCATATTTTTTTTACCAGTTTCAAAGCCTATTTATTGCTTGGGAAAAGAGGCAGCATCAGAACCTCATCTGTAAAATTTGAACCAAAGAGACCCACACAATAAGAACTTTTTCGTAAATCAAACTAACCTCTGCACAGAAAGCACCAAGCTAGATTTGGTTTTCATTGTCTCGCAGAAATTATGAAAAATGGAGTATTCTCCTCGTGGATAAAGGCGTCTGCATCTTGGGCGTGCTTATGCCCCTCTCTGTACTCAGGATTCTAGTAACTCTAGAACTAAAGTAACTCTCCTTCGTTACGTTCGGGATTCAATATAGCGCCCGTGATGCAAGACACTGCTTTATCCCCGTCGTTTAATAATCTACTATTATTGTCCTAGCGTAATAAGTTCTTAAAGTGATTCAGATACTTATTATGTTTTGCATCCAATTCATCTAAATTTTTTTTTATTTAATAATTATTTACAGAATCAATAGCACTTGATATCAATGTAAACAAGCTCTTATAGATAGTGCTTATTGCCATAACACATTCTCATTTTATAGACCTAACTTTTTAGTATTTCGTTTGTTCACATCACATTACACATAATAGGGGAACACAATATTTACAAAGCTGCTGCAACACATGATAATTAACCTGAGGTGGCTACTGGATTCTTGAGATCTTGAAACTTGTTGATAGAGATACCTATTGATCATTAATATGCTCTACAGCGAAGATCGAACTATTTTCATACAAAAGACATGAACGCGCTTTGCATTTTAATTTTTTCTACGTCTCATTCCTTGAATGGATCATTAAACCTGACCTTCCTGATAGGTTTAGAAATCTAGTCATAGTCTAAGTTCACCCAGACATGGATTTTTTCAAATACCATTAACCTATGCAACAACGGGCAAGCAACAACTTTAATAAGCTGAGTAATCTTGATCTATTCTGTACGAGTGTCAGTTCAGCCAGACTGCGGCTGAACAGATAATATGTATTTAGTATTAAATAGCTTTTACGTAAACTTATTATTCATATTTATTTATAACCACTTTGTTTTGACTTTTTATTGTTCACTTCACATTTTGTTTTATTCTGTTGTTTGGTCGTGAAAACCTATTATTGGCTTTCTTTTATTATCTGTGTTTCATATTATGTATAATTAGCTGTTGGTTTTCCAAATAAATAAATATAAATATGTTAGCCATAGGACATCCAATGCTGAGTATAGTTCACGTTGATGATGATATATTTTATACTTTATCATAACTAGTAGTTCGCCACGAATCTCGCGAGTCTCCGATTAAAACAAAAAAATATTATTTGTAATCTTTGAGTATCAAAATAGTGCCACAAAATAAATACTAGTAACCAACTAACTTAACCAACAGTTTCATTCAAATTACAGGTAACGGGAGTTCATGTATGTGGTTACTTTTTTTGGGGTACAAATAGCAGTTATTCTGGATTTCAGACTTGCCTATATTTGTGTTACTTAAGCTACACGCATACCAAATTACAGCACTGTGGGGTCACTGGTGTACCCTGTGAATTTTGTCAATGTTTCGTTTTTATTATGGCTAATAACTTAAAAACTACAAAATTTAAAATAAAAATAAAAACTGAGTCTACATGTACTAATAAAGACCTTTCATTTGACTTCTCACTTGACCTAATAGTCTCATTATAATTTTTTTTTACCCCTCTAGAACCCCAATATTTCAACATTTTTAGCTCATTTAGTCACACCAAAATTGTGCCATCACTACCTACCTATGTATTAAATTTCATGATGATCGGATAACGCTTCGAAAGTTATCCTCGGACAAACAAACATACATACATACATACAACGCCGACTTGCCCAAGTTGATTTAGAGAAGGAATTTAAAAAAAATGTGGGCGTCACGGGATGCCCGGTAGATGTGCAAAATCTAAATTGATGGTTATTGCATGAAAGAAAACCGTTTTTAAATCATCTTATCTTATCCCAAGCAATACTTTTGACTTTGACAATAATTGTCAAAAGGATAAAATAATAATAGATCTTACCCTAATTCTATTGGACGCATCAGAGTCGGCCCAGGCGCGCCAATGTAAGTTTGACATAAAATTCAGAAAAAAGTTTATAGTTCGACATAAAAATCTGAAATGAATAGTTATAGACCTCCCTCATGGCTTTTCAAAACGTCTGATGTTACGCGACATCCAACGCCACTCAGCATACTTTATAAAATAGTTTTTCATCTAGTAGGGGGTCGTCTCACGTTTCGTTGTCCAGTGCGTGGTCTCCTCTCACTCAGAAATCTTTCTGCCTCAACGGCCGATAGTTCTTCTAGCTAATCGCCTTCTTCGAGCTACCACTACTGCTAATCCTCTGGGATGTCATATGCGCGTGACTAGTTAGTCTACGGAACTCCTCATTTCTGATTCTTTGTATGAGGATATATCATCGTTTATTGTTTATTTATCTGATCACCAACATAGTAATCAATTATCATTTCTACGAGCTAAATGTTACTATAATTAGGTGCAGATGAAGACTGCATTGTTGGGCGCATTGATGAAATCTTACCTATTTATTTTAATGACAACTCAAGTGTCTATGAGTAATAGAGTCCTACATTTTCCTACGTAATGAGATCTTGATTACTCTGTAGTTGTCTAATTACTTCTTATTGTTTGCGAAGAGGATATGGCCCAGTGGCTTCTGATCCGTGGTCATCTAACAGGACACAGGGTCAGTGGATAGACAGGAACACTTTATGAAATTATGCCAATTAAAGAATTAATCGTGCTAACACTTACGGACGCACTGTCTCATAGGTAAAATGAATTGAAGTAAAATTTTTACAGGGGACCTACTATTAGCAGAGCTGGGCAAAATACATGCTTTGCGTTAGTTAAAATACAAATTACAAAATACTATCTCGCACGTATTTAAAATACGAAATAAAAAATATTTTAAGTCGTGTATTTTAAATATCAAATACAAAATACAGTATTTTAACTATTTTTATTTAAAATACAAATTACAAAATACAGTCAGGTGTTAGATACTTGACAATTTGACGTACAGTACAGGTGCTGTGTTGCCAACTTTAAGGATCGACATATTTAATTGGACATATTTATTTAGCGGTCGCCATTTTGCATACGAATAGTTACGAAAGCTATCGCGCGCTATTTCCTGTAGAACGCACCATTATTAAGATCGCTAATGTATTTATGTTCAGATGTATTTTGAATCCATAAGTGTTTGAAATAATAACTACAAAATTCCTCAGCGTCAGGTATTTGAAATATCACAAATTACATTTTTACGAAGTAATTGAATACAAATACAAAATAAGTATTTGTATTTCAATTACGTATAGGTATTAATTACAAATAATTCAAATACGGGCAGTATTTTGAACACCTGTTACCCAATAACAAGTAAATTAAAAAAAATATATAACTTACTTCAGAAAATAGAAAACACCATACTACTGAACCGATTTTAATGAAATTTCTATGGGACCAATCTGAAACTTCCCTCCTTTTAGTCCTCCAAATCCTTTCAAATATAAAAAAAAATAATGTTGATTGATAAATAACAGAGTTCTGAGGTAACAAACATAAAAAAAATACAACCGAATTGAGACCCTCCTCCTTTTTTTAAAGTCGGTTAAAATATATTACTAACTCAAAAAGGGGTAATTGTACCCATGAAACTAAACAATTTAGCAATCAGCTGATTGAAAACTGAAGGTTGGATGCCTTTTTTACTTTTTTAGACACAATTTTTAAACGTTAAAACGATGAAAATCGGTAGAAAACGGTTGGCGGTTTTAAAGATTTAATTTAAATTCATTAACATTATCAAGGTCTAAACATTATATCATCGTTTGACCACCAGGTTCTGATAATGGAACCAGGAGGGAATTTACAGAACTCCTTAATGAACAAGAGTAGAAGGATCGTGTTTGGGTTCTTTTAAATAGTTTTCTCGATATGTTTGACGATACAATAAATAAATATAAATAAAACTAGACATTTCACATAACGCTATCTAGGCCCAAACTAACCAGAATACTGAACCAAATAACTGATAGAATCCTTACATATTTTTTTTGTAAATAAATATTTATAATATGTATATAGAAAAATACCCGAATCTGTAGAGCATGCAAACATTTGTCCCGCAGTGGGATTCGAACCCGCAACCTCTTGTGTCTCAGGCGGCTATTCGCCCACTGCGCCCCAGAGATCGTTAAAACACAATGACGCTAGGTTACGATGATAGAGGCAACAAGGAATCAACAGATCTTCATAATTGATTACACTGGAAGTGTTTGGGTTCTTTTAAATTCCGTTTGCGAGACGTTTAACGAAATTATTGAGTGCCAGAGTATGAAGACAAGGGCGATCGATACTAGAAGGATCGTGCTTGGGTTTTAACCGATTTCAAGAGGAGATTCTCAATTTGGTTGTATTTTCTTGAATTTTTATGTTGTTATGTTTGTTAGCTTAGAATTCCGACATTTTAATTTTCAACCGATTTGAAAATTTTTTTTTTGTTTTTATATTTAAATTAGTCCCGTAGAAATTTCATCAAAATTGGTTGAGTAGTTTGGTTTTTACTGTTATCTGAAGTCGGTTATATATTTGTTAAAATGTTACTTGTTATGTACACACTGCAAAGGCACTACTTTTATCAGTTTGTCAAAATTTCGTCTACTTCTACGTGTACGAAGCCGGGGTGGTTACATCTAGTAAAAAAAAATTAAGTGATATAAGTTTTAATTTGCGTAAACTGTGAGCTCACTTATTCGAATCTACGATACCCTAGAATGACGAGTTTGGAACGTGCCCTGCATCTCATTGCGCTCCTGTAGATACGAAGTGGGCATAATTAGTTTATTTCCCACTCTCATAGCGGACTGAGAGCAGTCACACATTACGGCCCACAACCCTATCACGCGACGATCTCACGTACTCTTACGAAATACTATCGAAATGTATCGAATACTGACTATTTTTGGCGTATTTTATACTGTGGAGTGCGCGAATTACCAACGCTACGAAACTACGTCGTACCCGAATTATCAAACTCCATCAACGATCGCCAATCTTTACAATAATCCGTATAACACAGGCAGGTACGGAGATGTCGCTAGCTTTCCCGAAGCTACCCGTTACCCCAACTACAGCCCTGGATATAGTACAAATAGGTATAGCACGTACACTACTCAACGACCTGGAGAATACGGAGGATTATACAATACTCAGGGACAAAATTCCTATGGTTCGCAAGGATACGGCTCCACCTATGGTTCCCGAGGGTACGGCTCGACCTATGGTTCCCAAGGGTACGGAAGAGGCTACAGCACCTATGAACAGCCTTTCATGAGTGATATCAGAGATTACTGCGTGAACAGATCGCCACAGAACGGCATTTGGGTGGACAGACTGATGGGGATGTGGTACGGAGTTGAGTTTATTCAGCATTTAGCAGGAGATTCGAGAGTAGATTATGCGCAGACCTGTATTGTGATACATATCGCCGAGCCTATGGAACGGGTACGTATATTAAGATTGTTTTAACTTATTTAATAGAGCTTTTTGTAGAGCCAATAGTCATTGGTGGTTGCTCTACCTTTTATTTGATCTTTATATTTGACTAACTGTTGCCCGCGACTTCGTACGCGTTACACTTCTAAATGTGTAGGTAACCTAGAAATAAAGCTAAACCCGCTGTTGCAACTTGAATTGACAGCCCAATTTTATCCCATAGGAACTGATTTATGGAATAAAAAGTAGCTTATGTGGTAATCCAGGTTATAATCTACGTATATACCAAATTTCATCGAAATCGGTTCCGCCGTTACGACGTAATTGAGTAACAAACAAACAAATAAACCAACATCCAAACTTTCACATTTATCATATTAGTGTAATATAAAAAAATTGCACAAAACAATACACACTAAATTAAACTAAAAGAAAACTATTTTCTTCTGACCAAAATGGTCTACTCGTAGTCCTTACCATTTCAAATTTCGAACTTTACGTCCCTATGAGGTTGTGTCCTAAAAGTGCATAACCTCTTTATGCTTAGAAAC
Source organism: Philereme transversata (assembly GCA_963924445.1). Classification (NCBI taxonomy): domain Eukaryota; kingdom Metazoa; phylum Arthropoda; class Insecta; order Lepidoptera; family Geometridae; genus Philereme; species Philereme transversata. The sequence goes on along the minus strand of OZ004350.1, from coordinate 10,356,627 downwards.
CTTCAAATGAGGTACTCTTATAGTACGGTGACTTTCAAGACATTCCAATTTTGAAGAGTATTTGCTTATGTTTTTAAGTGAGTTCAACCTTTTTTGAATAAAATCGGATTGAGGTTTCAAACATGTGTCAAAATAAAATGTAATTTAAATCAAAAGCACTAAGGAGTATTGATATCAACTTCGAAGCAAATCACCGCCAAAATAATTTTCTACCCCTTTTTAACCCTAATTTCAATAAAAAACAAAACACATCTTCCATCAATTCTGTCAAAAAAGGTTTATGCAATATTTTAAGTAGATAGGACCAAGGAATCACTTTGTCCCATACAAAGTTTGCCCCCCTTTTTCATCCCCTTAGGGGTAGAATTTCGGAAAATCCTTTCTTATCGGATGCCTACGTCATACAAAGAACACACCCTCCAAGATTCAGTTCTCTACGATCAGTGGCTTAGACTGTGCGTTGATCCGTCAGTCAGTCATTCAGGACAAAGCATTTTATATGTATAGATAGATAAAGGTGGGTAGCCTATAACATAAAAGAAAATATTATAGATCGCTACATTCATCTGAATGGGTCCAGCCATTTAGTCGTGAAAACGTAACAAACAGACAGAGAGAGCTATTTTCGAATGTATTATATTAGCACAATATTAGTACGGATCTATTTTTGGGCATGCATCGTATCGTAAGAGGTACCTACTCACCAAACATTGGTAATTGATCATTTATTAATAGCGTGTTACGAATTTATTGGTTGATAGCAACAATTAATGGCTATCTTACATCTTGCTTACGGGACATGCCGATGCTCCATTACATGGCTATATAGACATGAACTTTTAGAATCGCCTTTTAACTCTAAATACTTATAACGTTTATACTTTTTTACTACATGGTTAAGTGATATCTACAAGTTGCTTATTAGGGTCATAATACCATCAAAATAGATGCCGGTAAATATCCTTACTAGTATTATAAATTCGAAAGTAACTCTCTCTGTGTCTGCTTGTGACGTTTTCATGACTAAACGGCTGGACCGATTTTGATGAAATTTGGTATACAGATAGATTATGACTGAGATTAGGACATAGGTTACTTTTTACCCGACTGCGCAGAAAGAGGGTAATGTCTTTATGATGGACAAACCACGCGTGCAAAGCCGCGGGCGGCAGCTTGTTTGCTAATAATTTTAGTAAGAAAGCATTGAAACCTACATCTACGATGCGCGTTGAAAACTTGTATGAAACTTGATAATAAGAACATGTAAAGTAGGTAGGTAATATACCAAAAACATAAGTTACTAAACGCTAACTGGCTCAAAAGATATAAATAGATAAATCTTTATTAAATTACTACACAAACAGAAATACAAAAATAAGTACTAAGCTAGAATAAATAAAACAATACAATGGGCGGCCTTATCGCTGGAAGCGATCTCTTCCAGGCAACCTATTGATAGAGCGAAATTTACGAAGATACTGAGTGCGGTGTACTTTGGAGGGTACATTTACATATTATTAGGTATAATAAAAAATAAGATAAGGTTTTAATCCGTATATTTAAAATTATTATAAAATGGACTAATATACAAGTATATACATATAGCAAACTATAATAACAGATAAAATACTTAAATTGTAATTAAATAACGCAAGGAGGATGACAAGAAATAACGCTAGATAACCTAGAGAAATAACCTATTACTAAAAGTTTTCTTAGTAGGTAAATAAGTTTATCTTAAGAAAAAGTTTGTAACAAACTGAAATTGTACAAAGCTGTAGGTCATGGCAATTCTGCGAGTATATAATCACGGGTCAACTTCGATAACATCGAGACAATATGAGTCAGGCGCACGCCGCTCCTCCCGTCAGTCGCCTGCTATCTTCGAAAAGCGCAATATTTACGCGCACGCGCATCTCTACAAATATTTTTTTCGGAATGAATAGTGTCGTAGTATAATAAGTGAAGTGCTTCGAAAATGGAGTTCCAGATCATTGTTTTCTTTATATTAGCCATTTCTTCAACACTCGGCTTGAAAAAACCTCCATATGGTGAAGAGGAGTTCAGTTACAAAGTTTCCAATGTAACTAGTCAGAACGTTACTCACTGCTTTCGGGAGCATAATCACGACAAGTTGGATGTTAGAGAGGTCCTGGGAAAGTGGAACGTCCTCGAGGTGTACATGCATTTGAAGCAAGAAGGAGTTCTACCATATCCTGTCTGCCCTGAAGTCACTATATGGGAAACTGAAGATTTCCCGAGTACTACTTTTGGGGTAGGTCCGATATATTATCTTCCAAGGGTTTCTCAATTGAAGTAGTATAATATTTAAAAAAATATAGTTAGATTATAAAGAAATATCCTTTGGTTCTAATATTTAGATACAGATATTACCAGATAGACTAGACTTTAATAGACATACTGACAAGGCCACTGAAGTAGTTATTCTATTATGAGCAAATTGTTTGCTACTTACTGTAAACATCTTTCAGATGAATAGCAAGGCTGAATTGAACACGTAAAATTATTACGTAAATTTGTTAGAGACGAACAGACGTTCAACCTTATGTGCTGTTGTGTAACATCAATTTTATCTTGCACTCAACAAGACAATATTGATCTAATGCATTGCATTTATAACAACTTACAATATTTTTTACCCACTTATTTACGTACACTAGTGGTTCACCACGAACTGAGATCTCGCGAATCTTTCAAAATAAATATTATTCTTAGGGCGACTAGCACAACGATGCCTAAACGTATTTAGTGGCTAAATCATACAAATACTTCAAATTTAAACATGTTTAGTTGCTAAATACGTTTAGTGATCTTTGTGCATGGCGGCTTTAATCTTTGACTAGTAAATTAGTGCCACGAAATGGATAACCAACCTACTTGACCTACAGTTTCATTCAAATTAGATGTAACAGGGGTTCTTGTTAATTGGTTATTTTCTTTTGGGGTACAAATGGCAGTTATTCTGGATTTCAGACTTTTGCCTATATTTGTGTCACTAAAGCTACACGAATACCAAATTTCAGAATTGTGGGGTCACTGGTGTACCCTGTGAATTTTGTCAAAGTTTTGTTTTTATTATGGCTAATAACTCAAAAACTACAAAAACTTTACTAAAAGTAAAAACGGGATCGAAATGTACTAACGAAGACCTTTCATTTGACGTCCCACTTGACTTAATAGTCTCATTTTCATTTTTTTTACCCCTCTTGAAACCCAATATCTCAACAACCCCCCAATATTTTTAGCTCATTGAGTTACACCAAAATTGTGCCATCACTACCTCTATACCAAATTTCACGGTGATCGGATAAACGCTTCGAAAGTTATCCTCGGACAAACATACATACATACATACATACAATGCCGATTTGCCCAAGTGAACCCTTCGCTTCGCTCGATCAATAATGTACTTACGTACATTTCATATTTCTACTGAATCGACATTTTACGTAACTTTAAAATATTTGTGCTACTTTAAGCGATTTACTTCCTAGAATAAACTTAAAAAGTGTGATCAGTGGTTCACATCAAGCACTCTACAACTAGCTTCAACTTTTAACCGTGACATTATCACTATCATCATATAATTCCGAGAGTAAGTCCTATTTGCCTCTATTGCTCTGATACAATGACTAAAACATTGGTTATATACCGGTACATTCAATTAAACATTTGGTAATATACTACTTGAATATACTGACGATATTCAAGTGGCGGTTTCTCAAAACATAAAAAAATACTTCTCGAAAAAAAATTACTAGTTATTTAAAATTTTAAAGAAAATCGACTAAGTTTAGGTGATCAATCCGATATAAAACTTACTGCCTACTCTTGCAATGGACATCCTAAAATAAATTATATCTCTTTCGGAAAAGGCTGCGGGTTTTGGGTTAGAAACGGACAACAAGAGATATCTCGAAACGTCACCAATACAGTATCTGTGGTTAGATGGCAAGCAATAGCACAACATAAGGTTAATAAAGTGTTAGTTTTACGCCAAAATAAATTTCACATTTCTATGGTAAACATTTCACAAATTTATTTATTATGCTCATCAAAATAACCCCTTTCATTTTTGTGTAAAATAAAGTAGTGTAAAGTAGAAATTGAAGAGATTAGATGGGATCTATCCAAAATATCTCATTCATTCATTTCCTATCTATGAATCACAATTATTCATGTATGATGACAGCAAATCAATTTAGAATGAAGGGTCATACAATTTCGCATCGCATAGGGAGAATACCGACACTCTGCCACAGATCGATTGATAGTTACAATAAGCAGTTCCGATTCCCGACCTCGGTTATCCGGTGCGGTGAATCAGTTATAGATTTAGAAAAATCTTGGAATTTGTTGGAACTTATTGTAGTGCGGTGAATTCTAAGGAAAATCTATAAGAGAAGGATTGGCGTGTGTCATTATAAAGTAATGCGAGAAAATTGCAAAGAAATCATTCTTGAACTTAAAACAAAGCTAAAAAACTGATCTTGCTTGAACTTTTAGATTCAGTTATTAACAAATAACTTCATAAACCCCAGTGGGCAGGGTAAGAATTCTTAGAAAAATAAACCAACATATCATTTTATATCATTTATACACGCTTGGGTGCTCTAAAAAATGAGAATCATATCATGCATGTGACTCATACGAGGACGACAATAGCCCAATTAAATACAACTCCTCAATGCTGTACACTTGGCTCAATACAGTTGACATACTTAGCAAAAACTAGCTTATATATTGACATCTATTTCCCTGTAATAAGATTCAATTTCGAAAAGTTAGAAGGGTTCCTTGGCGAAATTCCTATGAGCCGATCCCTAACTAACATAATTAGGCTTGTTCCATATTATCCAGTATAAAAAATAATACACATTAAAAATTTACATCTACATTTAAAATGTCAATTTGTGGTCGAAACAAATTTCATCACATACCAACCATATATTTATAGGTGTGGATGTCAATGAAATTACAGACACATGAGTCTTTTTCCCTGTTACAAACTTCTAAAAAACTTTTATTCGATTAGATCCATGTTAAAATCTACTTTTTAAAAGACCATATGGGTCGCCATAGGTTACCACCTGAAGTATCATCCATCTTCGTTAAAACTGTCAAAATTATGTTAATTGACATGAATGTGACCTGTGTAGCTTGTCATACTCCCACGTGCAGCTGACGAACTCAAGGCATTGGTGAGGTCAAATTCAACGACCTAGTTAATCTGCCGTGGTCCGAAGACGCTTCGAGAGTTCAAGAGCTCACATTAATTTAATTCAGAAGATTAAATGATAGGTAGGCGAGTATGTGCTGGTGAATCATCGAATACAATTAAGTCATGTAAAATGCTAGTTTTACGATTTGTTTACACCGGTGGCACTGAGATGTGTAATCATTCGTCGTGAAACATCATGAAACTATATCATAGATTATTGATGACTGATTAACTCATTTTATGGTGCAAAGCAAACGTTCTTGTTGTTTCATTCTGACTGGAAATTGATTGAATCTATAAATATTTCTAGACGGAAGTAGAGTACAAGACTGTAATAAATATGACAAATTTTTGCAGCCTAAAACCGGCGGCAAAATTAATTGGCGCGCATTGCGACGCCAAAATGTATAAAAGGTGGATTTTCAACTTCATTATTGGATTGAAATCAATACATAAAATTGTTTTGGATTCAGGACTGAGTCATTCCTCGATGTTTTCATTAAAACACTGAAATAATTAAATTATTATTATTAAGCCTTCTTTATTTCCTTATCTTTTTTTTAAGTTGTGAATATTATGTATGATTAGGAATCCCTCTTTGGGTATAGGCCTCCTCCTGTTTACTCCATATCTCTCTATCTTTTGCGGTTATTATCCACTGATTTCCAGCGATTTCAGTGATGTCGTCAGCCCATCTTTTTCTAGGTCGACCTGGTTTTCTTTTGCCGCTGGGTCCAACCCATCTCGTCGCTCTCGTGGTCCACCTATCATCCATATATCAGGCTATATGTCCTGCCCACCGCCATTTTAACTTAAGTGCGTAGTGGATCTGTTACTTTTGTTTTTATCTTATGAATTCACTTCTGATTTTTTGTATTTTTCTAATTTTTAAGATGCTTCTTTCCATAGCCCTTTGACAAGTTGTTATTTGGGATTTAGTTCTCATAGGGTAGCTCCATATTTGGCATCGATAGGTAAGGGTTGATAGAACGCAGGTGTGTAACACTATTTTGTTCATATGAATAGATTGATCTTCTTTTAAGATTTCCTTCAGACTCCAGAATTTCTTCCAACTGAGAGCTATACGTGTCTTGATTTCTTCTTCCGTGTTTTTGTCTTGAAAAGATATCTGTTTGCCTAGGTATATGTAGTTGTTTACGTAGTTGTGTAGAGGTCCGTCGTTTAAGTTAATTATATTTTGTTTACTGTTTGTAAGTATTTTTGTTTTGCTTTCATTCATTTTAAGGCCCACTTTTTCGCTTTCTTTACTTAACAAACCTATCATTGCCTCTATCTTTTTACTTGTTTCTGCAAATAAGACTATATCGTCAGCGAATCTGAGATGGTTTAGGTGGTTTAGTTATAGTCGCCGATAATTAAATTATAGCTATTCATTTTTACCTTCATATCATCGGTACCTTCCTGTAACTCTGAATGGATGAACATTTCAATAAAGATAATGTTTTTCAGATTAAAAATACTTTTCCAACGTGTGTTATACATACTATTGGAGGGTTGTACCAATCTGTCTTTTACAAATTGACCCTGTATGCATACATAAGTACTTATAACTCTAACCCCGACTTGCAAAAGGATCTCTAAACGTATTTAGCGACTCTATGTTTAAAGGATATCATCGGGATTTCATACATTTTTGGTCCAAATATGAAAGTGCCGGCCAATGAAAGGGTATGCTGTATTCCGTTAGAACTTGTCCCCCTGAGTATTTATTATTATGACACCAAAGCTGTAGGGTCATTGGTTTTATTGGAGTTCAAAAATTCAACATCTTCATACATTTTCAGTGAATTTAACTAACAAAAACAAAAACACAAAACAAGATCAACATGTCCAAAATAGGTCAAGAACCAATATATCTTACTAAACGATGTTCAAAATAAAAATATGGTAGAACAAATCATTTGTTTTTGTTTATTAAATTCACTGAAAATGTTGAATTTTTGAACTCCAATAAAACCAAGGACAATGACCTTACAGCTTTGGTGTAATAATAATAAATACTCAGGGGGACAAGTTCTAACGGAATACAGCATATTTTTTTATTGGCCGGCCCTTTCATATTTGGACCACAAAAGATGATGTCCTTTGACGTATTTATATGATTTTACCACTCTCTGAATAATTTTTAGCCACTAAATACGTTTAGGCATCGTTGCGCAAATCACCCAGTGCTATAGAAGAACAAGAATATATTGAATTAATGTTTTCAATCTTTTATTTCAGCCGTCAACTGAAAACCAGTTGTTCCACGTGCAGCATATCAATGCGAAGTTCCGCCAGGAGTACAGGCACCTGCGTCTGCTTTGGGATGAAGCCGGGCAGACCACAGAGTATGCGCTTTACTTCCGAAACGACTCTGCTGGGTACTGGCAGGTGTTCGATGGACAAAACGGTGAATATGATTTTGTACATTTCATTCAGATTCTTTTATAGAAATACTTACAATCAGTGTTGATGTGAGTGAGAAGGTAGTGTGGCCAGTTTGGGAGTACCTGTATACAGAGTAGGAAGGAAAAGTGTCTACATACGATCATTTAGCAAATTAAAGCAATTTTTACTATCTAATATAGAAAGAATGTCACCTAATGGGTCAATTTGCAATGATTCATGTTAAAAAAAAGCATGTGTGCAATTCACACGTGGTAGAAGTGAAACCTTCAAAAATTTTGGTTTCAAGATAATGAGACGAATGAAAAATTTCGGGAAGATGATAATTGTAGGTTTTAGTAATGATCATAGTGATCCAAAGTTAGATAATTATTAACACGAGTGGAGGGAAGCAAAGCACAAAGAGAACCACGAACATAAGAAACACTGTATAATGCTTCCTATCTCATTTTCTCCCACGTTAAATCTTATGAATTTATGTGTCTGTCTCTCTTTACTGTCGCTTTTTCGTTTCATCGACTTTCAAATCACAACGATGCTAAAGATGTTTTCACTCCACTGATGAATTTATGTGTCTGTTTCTTTTTTCTGTCGCTGTCTCCTTTTACTGTCGCTTTTTTGTTTCATCAACTTTCAAATCACAACGATGCTAAAGAAGTTTCACTTCAAAAAATTACTCAAAGTGTCTCCATACAATGTATATGTGTGGTAATGATATTGCATTTCAGCATATCTCTATTTTTTGTCCAAGCAGTACAAGTTCTCAAAATAATTCATTTCCACTTACGAATAATAAAGAAACACAATCTTTCTGTTTACAAAGCTGCTGGCCAACGAAAAGAAGATTATGATTTACCTAAACAGGCTACATTCGACCTCAAATTTCTAGAGACTGCTCTCTTAGCAGCTAAATAATCAATAGGCAATGCTCATCTAGGTTATTTACCACAGGGACATGAGTTCTGATAAAACCAGTCAGGGTCAAGGGCTCTACAACGGATTTGTATGACTGTCACAGTTGTGGGAATTCCTTTTTTGTATGCTAATGTGTATAATAAAAAATAATATCACTGATTTATTATTTTACCAAAGGAGTGTACCAAAGGATTTTTCAGTCTGTGGTGTGGGTTTTTACTTAGTGAGGGTAAAGATAAGGCCGAGTACAGTGCAGTCTTTAAAATAAAATGTATCTAATTTTCAGGGACTATCCCGTCACGGTCCGACTACCAGCAATTTAGCGGTTCAATCCAAGTTCTGAAAGCTGTTAACGATCACCTGGTCCTCAACTTTTGTCAAGAGGCGCTGAACGGGAAACCAGCTCAGCTGTACTCGGTGTTGTTCTCAAGAGAGCCAGGGCTGATGGCAAGATGGGAAGTAGATTCGGTACATTCACTATTGCAGAATAAAAAGCTATCTGTGGCGTCGAGAAGAATGGTCTGCGGTAACAGTGCGGGTAGACCGGTCTATAGTTTTGTCTTTTCGGTTTTGTTGGTCGCAGTTAGCTATGCTGTTACTGCATAACTTAACGCAATTTTATCGAGTTCTGAAATATTTTTTTTAAAAAGTACTTGCTTCAGGACTAACTCGACTGAAACTCTACCTTTTGGAAAGCGCTAACAAAATATCCGTCCTCGCTTTTACGAAACGAAATAACAAAACAATAGATAGTAGGTCATATTATGCCGAAATAAGTATGTAAGTTACTTGTTCTCGTACGTTTCTTTGTTAGGTTTTAAGTGTGTACAAAATTGAAAGATAATGAAACACAAAAGCCATTGCCATTATTATGGACGACATAATATATAAGAAATGTTTAAAAACCTTCGCTCTTTGGAGCAAGGCTAGGGTATAGAACCTAAAATGGTACTAATGTAGTTAGAATATAATATTGTTGAGTTAATATTACAGAGCATTTAAGTATTTTAATTACTTCATGTATGTTTTATTCATTATTTATATGAATTCCCAAAGTATTTATACCAAAGTTTTATGTTATACTAATGTACGAGGTAATATTTATATTAAAGTTGTTCAAAATAAATGCCCTTTATTTAAATATAACTCACTTAAATATCTTTTGTTATTGTAATATTAGAGTAGGTATATCTTCCTACCGTAAGTTACAAAGAAATAGGTACAGCGGTAATGTTCAACTTTATCTGATTACTGGAGGACTGGAAGGTCAATAGGTGTGGATTGGTAAATGTCAATATACTGACTTGTTTAAATGGTGCGGTGGTTTTCACAGAATTTAAGGTCATCTGTCTGACCCCATAGCATTAGAATAAACAACACACCTACCTATTCGTAATAATTATGTTTCTCAAACACAAAATACTTTTGTAAATTATTTTTCTTTCTGTATCGTCATTTACTGTCTTACGTTTTTTAATCTTTATATATAAAATTCCGTATCTGTTCGTAATTCTTCGCCTCCTAAACGGCTTCACTGATTTTGATGTTTTTTTTTACTTATGGCGTCCCCTGGATGTTTCTTAGATATAATTGTACCATAGGTAGCGCTGTTGTTGAGATCCAGAAAATTGGCGGATGAATTCGCCATTTAACTAGTATAGGTATTAGGTAGCTAGATTAAATTAGATAATTCTTTATTGCACACAAATAAAACTACGTAAATCTATGGATACAATTAGCGGTCTTATCGCTAAATAGCGATCTCTACCAGACAACCTTTGGATGGAATGGACTGTGTGGACATTACCTGGGGTTAATGGGTGTAATGGTGTACCTAACATACTACATGTACATACATACTAATACTAATTATATAAAAATAAAATACATAAAAATTACATTTATAGGTATTATCAAAATCACTAAATACTTTTATCTAAATCCGTTTTCTTGCTTAGGTTTTCATTTTACGTAATTAGTCATTGGTGGCAATTCTGTTGTTTACGATGACTAACTAAAATTGTGTAAAATACGAACGGTCTTATTTTGTTCATCCTAAAGATCAAATTAGAATAAAATTTAAAGTGACATTTCTAAAATTAAGTAATTTTTGTTATGATGGCATGTTTGCGGGCTAGTTTTGATGATCAATCAAATTGGTGATGACCAAACTAGAAAATTTAGAAATGTCACTTTAAACGTCATTCTAATTTAATCTTTACTGTGTACAAAATAAGACCGTTCGTATTTACACAATTTTAGTTAGTTAGCGTAAACAACAGAATCGCCGCCATTGTCTCGGATGAGACGAGATTTTTGCAGGCAAATTAACAATATCATAATTGCCTCACTATACATATTATTGTGGTTACTACCTACACATAAACAATCAATAGAATAATCTCGACTAGTCCAACGAAATATGAAACCATGTATCAGTGGATGTAACTGAAGGGCGGATCGCATCAGACCAGTCAGAGATACGATTCACGTGTGATGCACGTATCATTCAGTAAATAAAAAAATGAATTACACATTATTATTTTTCGTAGTGTGTGCTGTGTTCATCTACTCTGTAGAGTCAAAATGTGAAGGATTTCACGTCGGTGGAAAGTTCCACAAAAAACACGTCATAGCCAACGGACTGAACCGCCCTTACCAACTCTCCATTTACAACCAGCGTCATACAATCTACTTCAGCTACAACGTCGGAGGCGACAACGAAGACAAATTCGAAATCGGTTATTTGAAACATAATCAAAAAGAACCAACACCAATACCTGCGGTAAAGAATGGCTTCGCTACAACCATAGACCACCATTTTGGAATTTCGTACCTAGGAGGCAGCGAAGGGATTTACGCCCACGAACTCACAAAGCCAGAGGAACTCAAGCATGTGGTAAAAGATCACAACATCTGGGACATGTTTTTCAAAGAACATCTCTATTTTATCGTTTACCCATCGCAACGACTCTATAGAAAACATGACAATGGTTCAGAGCTCGTAGAACATATCCATGAAAAGATATATCAATTCGCTATCGATGGGGAGGAAGACATTTTTATAACCACTGCGGATGGGGTTTTTCAAATTAAAAATGGTACTCAGGAACGAATTCCATTTACCGGTCCGAAGATATTCCGAGCTATCGAAGTGGACCACCAGGGTGTTGCTCATTTCTGTGGACAAAGTGCGATTTACGTAGCAAATAAAGATGATAACACTTTAGAGGAAATAGCCCATATCAAGAATATTTTTGGTCTCACCTTCGATGAGGAAGACCACATCATCTACTCGGATCCTCATGAAATAGTAAAATTGTTGCCGGATACATGTAATTAACAATTTTATGTATGTTTTTATGCAAGTACTAAACTACTTACTATACTAGTTAAAAATAATTTAAAGTACTAACTACTTGTCAGAGTACATAGCATATAAGTTATCCTATATACTACTATTTAACTATTCAGTTTTCGTTATTAAGGTTACCAATCAAAAGGTAATGTAATAAATTTATATCACCAGTTCGTTATTTGTTCTATAATATTACTTACTTGCACGGACAAATCGAATACCAGGACGTCATATCGCAAAGTAGATGAGGTACCGGAAATAGAAAGGGACCCGTGTTTCCCTCTCACTCGTGCTTTCGGAGGGTCGTGCACCCTCCGTGATTTACCCTAACTCTATGTTTACGTTCGCCAATCACCCGGGTATTAATTTTTTTTGATAAGGCGTACATTTACAAATAAGTATAGGTACGCTATAAAATATAGAATATAAAAAATGGAGTGCGTGAAGTTAGCCCCGCACTTTTGAATAATCAGAATTCTGACAGTTGTGCTGAATTGTCCTATATTGTTCCAGAATTTTAAAGTCAAAGAACGCAAAAAAAAAACTATTAACCAGTTAAATTTTCCAGTTTTTGGCAGTTGTTCTGAATTGTTCTAGGTTTGCTCTGCATTGCTCCAAAAGGAAAAATTCAATTATCAAAATTACTGTTAAAAACTGGAAATTCGAAAAGTGCGGGGCTAGTTTCTAGAACAATATAGAACAAACCTAGAATAATGCAAAATAATGAAAATAATAAGTGCGGGCTAGGGTGAAATCAGGTTTTTGCGATTTCTGACTTCAATTTTCACTTTAGAATGATGTTATTCTAAAGCAATGTAGAACAAACCTAGAACAATCCAGAACAGTCATCAAAATTTCTAAAATCCAAAAGTGCAGGGATGGCTTCCAAAACCGGTATCTTCGTTTTCCAACGGTATTTTTAACTTTAGAGATGTTATATTCTGGAAAAATGTAGGACAATTCAGAACAACTGTCAGAATTCTGATTATTCAAAAGTGCGGGGCTAACTTCACGCACTCAGCAGTGCAAATGTTTAGAGCATTTTAAGGCGCAAATATAATATTATACTCATCATTAGAAATTATTTCGACACGAATTTATTACGAGTAGACTTTGTAACTTGATCTCCTATGATATTATGCACGCCTGGTGATATGGGCGCTGTAACCATTGTTGTTCAGATTTGATGTTGTAATCACGTAAGCCGCCCCACATCGTTTAATTGACGTCACTAACATACTGTAGTAAAAATTATAGTAAAAACAATACTCCTAGAAAAGCTAATAAGCCTAAAAGCTTTAGTAATAAATACATAATTAATTTACCTATAAAAATATCGAGATCATATAATAGGGAATTTAGTTTGGTAACTAAATTACGTCATTCTGAAAAACACAGCCTGCTTCAAACACTATTGAAAATCGTTTGAAATGCCACCTCTTGCATAATATGGACTCCTGGTAGAGTTGTTTTCGAAATTGTTCGCGGAAAACCGCAACACTGCAATTATTATTCTCGTCCTGGGGATAAAAATACCTAAAGGAAAAGTTAGGACACATTTTTTCAGTGGACAGCGGTCAAGGTTTTGCTAAAATTACCATGACAACGTCGCGAAATCGTCAGCAGAGGTCGTTTGAACTGGGCTCGCATAAACAAGAGGTAGTGGATTGGTTTTAGCGATCAGCTACACACATTTATTTTCATGGTAACACAGTATATACTGGTAAAGGATATTTATGGTTGTGTTCGTTCAGTTTAAGTTTGTGAGTAGAAAGGCACACTAGGATACGTTCCTCTTTTTAATCAATGGGAGAGCTGTGTGAGTAAGCGTTATCAGAGAAATTCGTGTGCAAATATATTGTATCGGGTGAGGGTGGCAAATCGATTTTTGTTTCTCTCTGTCATCAGAAATTCAAATAACGTGTGAGTGAGGGAGCTGACAGATAGATAACTGTGTAGCATGATCAGAATAATAGTAACCCCCAATGTGAGGGTAGAATATGAATTTCCGAATGTGGGGGGAATCACAACCGCCTGTGCGTTTCTGTTCGCCTGGTAAACTACGCTATTCGGGAAATATTTTTGCTATCTCACTACGCCAGGGGCCGTCAGGGAAATTATTATCCAAGTTTATCATAAAGTGGACTTTATGAATGAAATACTTTTACTAAGGGTATGTAGAATTATAATGAATTTGTTTATCTATTAATTTTCAGCGTATTTACTCGTATTAAACTTCGCAGGCGCCTGCTGACGAAACTGTGATCGTACCTTGGACGTACGTAATGCCATCTTTGCATTCACACCCATCCTGAAAATAATGGTGGACATTAAATTTCAGAAGTGGGCAGTATCCAAATGCATCTTGGAATTATAAAAATAAGTATGTAAGGATTCTATCAGTTATCTGGTTTCCCATAATACAAGCTCTGCTTGGGGCTAGTTAGCGCTGTGTGAACTGTCCAGTAATATTTATTTTATTTATTGTTTTTAATTTGGACACCAAATGATCAGTGAAAAATGTATTTTCGTAGACTTCTACGCCGTAGACACTACGAATAAGTTATACGAAAATGATGGGAAATAAATTATACTAACTTAGTTGTACGACATAAAGGTTAACTAGAGTCCGCGCCACGAGTGTAGTCTTACGGCAAAAGCGGGACTAAATCTCAAATAACTTCTCGATTTCTGCGACAGCAGCGCCGCGTCTATCGGACTTCATTGGTAGCGCGGACTCTAGGAATAATGCGGTGACTACAGACTAGGGTGACAGCAGCATACTAAATGTATGGAAAAATATAAAGCTACACGAATAACAACGGTCCATTATGCAATCTTCCATTATAAATAAATAAATATCGCTGGACATTTCACACAGCGCTATCTAGCCCCAAACTAAGCAGAGCTTGTACTATGGGAACCAGATAACTGATAGAATACTTATACAGGATGTCCCAGAACTCAACGTCAAGCCGAAACGGGGTGACAGGATTGATCATAACCATTACGAGAAAAATCTGAAAAAAGATCTATCCCATGCAGTTTTAAAATTATGGACATTTAAGAAAAACCTAGAAATTTGATCAAACTGTACCATTTTTCGGTTATTTTGGTTATTTTGGTTATTCTTTTTTATTTTTGTTCATTTGAACTTTGGAGACGTAATTCTAAATAACATTTCTAGAATCCCAATAAAAAATAATGACACAATTGCCTCAAGTTTCCGAGAATTGAGACTATTTGTTAAACTACGAATTTAAAATTTTCAAGATTCGGCGACTTTGACAGGCCCTCCTTTAAAAAAAATGTACTAGAGTGCCTTGGCAAGTGGCATTAAAAGTTGGCGCATTTAATCATAATTCTAAAATGATACAATACTTGTTAGTTCCATACAATAAAAAGAGTAAAAAAATTAAAACCTCAAGTAACCCGATTTTTGCTATCTCCGTTAAAATGTTTTTGATTCGCACAAGCTCTAGGTAGGTTCTTAATTTTAAGGAAAAATGATGATTTACAAAGGCTCATCGTATTTTGCAAAGAGCCGAAATGCATCCGTTTCACGTACAACGAGTTCAAAGTCTTCTACCTCGAGATTATCAGGAAAGGATTTCTTTTTGTAGAACAATGCTACAGAGGCATAATGAGAATCCCCAATTCATCCAAAAAATTATCTGGTCAGATGAATCGACATTTAAAAAAGATGGTTACATAAACTTGCACAATTATCACGAGTGGCATGTGGAGAATCCACATTTAATGCGAGAAGATAGATCCCAGTATCGTTTTAAAGTAAACCTGTGGACCGGAATTTTAAACGGTAAAATTATTGGGCCTATTGAACTGCCTGAAAACTTGAATGGAACTAATTACCTACATTTTTTAAGAGAAGATTTACCAACCCTGTTAGAGGACGTACCACTAGCAGATCTTCGCTACATGTGGTTTCAACAAGATAGCTGCCCAGCGCATTTCGCAGTGCAAGTAAGAGATTTCCTTGACCAGGAATATCCGGTAAGTTGGATTGGGCGTTCAGGCACTGCCTCGTGGCCCGCCCGTTCACCAGATTTAAATCCCCTGGATTTTTTCTATTGGGGAGTTCTCAAAGAAAAAGTTTACTCAAAGCCCATTGAGAACGTAGCCGACCTGCGTGAACGCATTTCTCAAGCAGCTGAGGAGATCAACTCTCGAAGATATGCCCGACTAATAAGTAGATCTTTTTTAAGAAGATGTAGGGCTTGTATTAAGGCTGATGGTAAACAATTTGAACATTTATTGTAATAAAAAATGGTATTTCTCTATCTGACTTTTATTCCAGCAAACCTAAATTAAACTAGATCAAATTTTTTCATTATTTTACTAATTTTACTAACTTTTATTCACTTTGGTAAAAGTGGCGTCACTATTTGTCTCGCTCACTCATGGCAAACATACCCACTATCCATCTTTCTCATCATTTTGCCTTAAAATTAAGAACCTACCTAGAGCTTGTGCAAATCAAAAACATTTTAACTGAGATAGCAAAAATCGGGTTACTTGAGGTTTTAATTTGTTTACTCTTTTTTATTGTATGGAACTAACAAGTATTGTATCATTTTAGAATTCTGATTAAATGCGCCAACTTTTAATGCTACTTGCCAAAGCACTCTTGTACATTTTTTTTAAAGGAGGGCCTGTCAAAGTCGACGAATCTTGAAAATTTTAAATTCGTAGTTTAACAAATAGTTTCAATTCTCGGAAACTTGAGGCAATTATGTCATTATTTTTTATTGGGATTCTAGAAATGTTATTTAGAATTATGTTTCTAAAGTTCAAATGAACAAAAATAAAAAAGAATAACCACAATAACCGAAAAATGGTACAGTTTGATCAAATTTCTAGGTTTTTCTTAAAATGCCCATAATTTTCAAACTGCATGGGATAATTTTTTTTTCCGAATTTTCTCGTGATCGTTATGATCAATCCTGTCACCCCATTTCGGCTTGACGTTGAGTTCTGGGACACCCTGTATATATTTATTATGCAATGAACCTCTCCATCCAAAGGTTGTCTGGAAGAGATTGCTTTGTTAAGCGATAAGACTAGCCGCTTACATTTATTTGTTATCTTGTTATTTTTATATCTGTTGTGTTTAGCTTGTAAGGTATAATAAAGAATTTTCATTCATTCATTCATTCAACGATCCAGAATAATGAATGAAGATGACGCTTCCAATTCAAATAGTTGACGCCAGCGTTCACTGATTAGAAGTAGATTTAACTAGGGGAAGTTCCCAATATATTATTTCAAGATACTTACAAAGACTCCTTCCAACGAATCACAAGCCTGGTTTTGTTCATAAAAATGCACCTTCTCAACATTCTGCTTTATAATCTCATCGGATGTCCTCTTCACATTATCACAGGGCATCAAATTCGCAATTAATCCCAGTTTATTCTTCTTCATCTTCAAATGATCCGTGTTCAAGTTTCGTATAACTGCGGGACTACCAAATATCGCCTCCTCTAAGTATTCGCAATAACTGTTACTTTCGACTGGTTTTGGTAATACATTATTATTGATGTTCACATTTTCGGAGATTTTATTATCATTGCCTCCATTTTCCATGTAATTTTGGTACAGATTGCTGTCTTCCGATATCTGTGAGATCTGAGATTTTCTTCTAGCTTTTCGTATCTTGATGTAAATATTGGTGAGGTATTGGAATTTGAGGAAGTAAGCGATAGCGTCTAATATGCTCGCTGAACCACTTTTATTGCTTTTGTTGTGTAGCAGACAGAAGTGACGTGGAGGAGATGAGCCGTAGCCGTTACCTGGACACCAAAGCGGAATAATATATATGTACACACGGCTATACCTCAAGCTGTACCTTTCCAGTATAAGCTGAACTCGCATTGTGTAGGTTTTCCGTACAATGAGAGGTCAACATAGACTGGAAATGTACACGTAAGTATGTCGGTAACAAGAAATCAAGAAAATAGGAAAGTAATCAATCAATCAAACATTTATTTGCTGCAAATAAGGGTAATAAAGCTCTTAAAATTTTTGGTCTATAAAATGTGAATCTGTAAATCTGTTATTGGCATTAAGCATTAGCTATAAGAGTTTGTATATCTACTTTGATATCAAGTGCTGTTGATTCTGTGATGAATAAAAAAAAATTTACTAATGGGTCAATACTAGATTATTAAACGAGGGGATAAAGCAGTGTCTTGTGTTATGGGCGCTATATTAAATACTCGTAATGAGTGCAGAGAGGGATATAAGCACGTCCAAGATGCAGACAGCTTTATCCACCAGGAGAATACTCTAGTTTTCGCACTTTCTGCAATACAATAAAAACCAAATCTAGGTTGGTGCATTCTGTGCAGAGGTTAGTTCGATCTACGAATAAGCTCTAATTGTGTGGGTCTCTTTGGTTCAAATTTTAATACAGATGATGTTCCAATTTCAAATCACATTATGCCCTCGCGGGCATAATGAAATTCAGTACAACTTTACTCCCGGCTCAGCCGTAGGGATTTATTCACCTACTTTCGGTGAGGTTTACATGACATATAAATTGACATTGTCAAGCAGGTGGTGTGAAAACTTATTTGTACCACAGTGGCATGCAAATTATTATGTAAAAGGAAAAAATAAAAATAAACGATCAAAACAAATTACAAAATAGGTAAGTACATTAATAAATTAGCACAAAAAAAACACAAAAAAATAAGTAAAAAAAATAATCATTCGAAATAATAAAAAATTCAACTGCAAATCGAATTGAAAAGAAGTAAACAAGCTTGATAATTTTGATAATCGCAGGCGGCGACATGGCGGAACCATAAGGGTTCCTAGTTTGACAAAGGAACCTTAAAAAGTTTACATTTGAGACAAAATTGTACCAGATGGCCGCTATTTTTAACCCCCAACGCAAAAAGAGGGTTTTATAAGTGTCACGTCTATCTGTCCGTTTGTCTGTTCGATTGTCTGCGATCTATCTGTG
This sequence comes from Philereme transversata, assembly GCA_963924445.1. NCBI lineage: Eukaryota > Metazoa > Arthropoda > Insecta > Lepidoptera > Geometridae > Philereme > Philereme transversata. The sequence continues at coordinate 10,337,712 of OZ004350.1, read as the reverse complement.
ACATCGGACGTTTCGAAACGGATTGACCGATTTGGACACAGTTTTTTTTTAATAAAAAGCTAGTTTAACTGGGATAGTTCCTAGCTATGTCAATTAAACGTGGTTTTTCGGGTATTTCATGTGACGGGGATTATTAAATTTTACTTGTTACTTTGTCACTTCTCGTACTCTACGTTACTCTCTACTCAATGCTCGCTACTAATAAACTTGCATTCTCCTAGAAATTGTTACACCTTTTTGTCTTTTATATTAGGGTATTTTCGAAATGATTATGATCGAAAGACACAAAGTACGAATTATTAGTGGGTAGTGCGAAATCATTAGTAATATATCTGTACGAGTCCTATGAAATTCTATTTACATAATATTGCACCCGTAGTTTGCTTAAGTACCTAAAACGTACGAGTAATAGAGTAGTAGATGACGAAAAACCACCCATAATCTGGCAAAAACCAAGGATCTAGAAAAAAATGTCTTCTTCTTGGATAAGATTACAACATAATATTTATTGTTGTAATAATACATAGGCATTTTCTTCTAACTAACTTGTGTAGTGTAGTGGCCTACCACCTACCATAAAATAAACTTAAATATAATTTTTTTCCTTTCGGGCAGGCTTTACGCAAGTCCTTTGACCGTACCGCCCATTGAGATACGCCTAGTCTGGCGTAGGATGTTCTTACCTTGTTTATAATTACACGAGCAAGGAGTCAGCAAGGGCGAAGTGTCGACTCTGTTTGACGGCGCGCTCCGCGTGCGAACGAAATGGGTTGAGTTCCAAGTGCTGTCCGAATAGGCGCTGGAGTCCGAATTGCAATCAGAGTGTTGGATCCATTTGGAAGACTCGCGGAGGGAGAAGAATGCTAGGGTCACCACGGCCTGATAAAACAAATATTGTGAGAACATAGAAATGGTCTTGCAATTTAAACTAATTATATTAAAGGGACGGTTTCAACTAGAGAGGCCACGAATATTCGGCTATTCGGCCACATTTTTTCACTATTAGGTATTCGGCCGAATAGTTTGCAATATTCGGCCGAATACCGAATAGTGAAAAATGTGGCTATACACGTGGAATAGTAAATCATGAAAAAAAGAACTCAAAACATTACTCACAAAGATGTTTATTTAACCAACAAATTAACATATTAATATTTAAAATCTACCAGTGGTAAGTTATGATGGATGAAAACAATTTTTTCAGCATTTGTCGATACCAGACGATTGCGTTTTTCCTCATAAATTATACCTGCTTCTGAAAACAGCCGCTCTGTATACATGTCACCCGCGGAAAGTACTAAGTGTGCCGAATATTCGGCGCTTCGGCCACCCGTTCAATTACCCCACCCGGTCAAGAGGGCGAGTATGGCAGGGCAGTAAATACTTATATGTTAGGTACAAAAACTCTTTGTGTAAAGAAAAATAAGTTGTTTGAAAAAAAATTATATGTAGTTCTTTATTATTTATATATAAACAAACTGTGTGTTATAAAGATTTATTAATTTCCTCGCATTCGTAATGACAACTTATGTATTATACTCGGGCGTAAAAGATCAATAGCAACCTCGACACATAGCGTCCTCGCTCGCTTTCGCTCGGCCGTACGCGAAAATATCTCGGGTGCAATTGATAGGTTACGCCCCTTGTATAACAATTTACTGTAAATAGGTAGGTAGGCTGTTGCAACACACGTCGGGATAACAAATAAAAACGGTACATACGCGATAAATACCAATTTAAATCAGTAATTAGGTATGTGCAGTGATCGCGATAGTTTGTAAAATACTAAATAGGTAGGAATTGAATTCAGCTGTTAAAAAATATTGTTACCATAATAAAACAAGCAGCGGCGCACAGCGAAGCGGAGAATGGGAATCCGTATCTTTCTGCCATGGCACCACCCAGCGCTGGCCCCAGCACCTCGCCCAGCGAGTAACAACACGACCACACACCAGCCACGGCGCTGTACGTCGCCAGCGCTTCGGGACAACCACCTTCGTAGCTAAACAATAAACATTCACTATGACGATTTCCGTGAAGCAGTGATGAGTTGCCGGCTGAGACGCAGGAGGTTGCGGGTTCGATTCCTGCCGCGGAACAAATGTTTGCATAATCTACAGATATTTGTTCCGGGTCTGGTTGTTTCTCTATATATTAAAAGAATGTATTAAAAAAATATATAAGTATTCTATCAGCTAGCTGGTTCCCATAATATGTATACGCTTTGCTTAGTTTGGGGCTAGATGGCGCTGTGTGAAATGTCCAGCATTATTTATTATTTGATTATTATTGAAACGATACGTGACAAATCTCGTATTTATAATAATGATTTAAATAAATCACGAAAGCTTTCTATGTAAAATGAATTATAGGGGGTTTTTTAAATGTTATCCGGCACTTACGGACCAATGGCGCTATAAGTTGTAAACTGAATCATCTCACCTATTTCGACCCTGACGTGACAAGGACCTGTAGCAATTGGCAGTGCATCCTCGTATCAAGAGGAAGGGTGCGGGTTCCAGTCCCGTCCGGCTCGTAAGTTTTTGAGATGTTTTTAAAAAACCTGAGAACATGGGGGTTTGAAAGCTATTGGCATAGTCCCCGATCCGCCATTTTTTTTTCAATGTTGTCTTGCACCATGAACCTTGTATGGATTGGGGGCCGGAACCCTTCACTATGCTTGGTTAGACACGTGTATAATCAATTTATTTTGATCAGAGTCCTGGAGGTAGAACAATGTTGTACGTAATACGATAGTAAGTACGTAGGTACCGTTGGTTACGTGAAACACGTGCCGTGTTGCCGGACCGGAAGTCGAAATGTTTTGTTAAGTAGGTAAATAAATCGAGATATCCTTTAGATGTTAAAATTAAACATCAAGGAAAAAGAACTTTAGTTCCAAAAATTGAGAAATACCTTTCTGAATTCGTAACAACGTGATACTTTGATAACAATGAAAATCAAAAAATGTGTCATAAAAATAAAACTCACTTTGGACAGTATACGTGCCTAAATTTATGGAAACTAAAAATAAAGAAAGAAAATATGCGCCTGAAAAAATAGAGAAGCTCCATACTCCATAGGTACTAATTTATAAATTCAAATGTAACTCTGTCTCTCTGTCTGTTTGTTAAGTTTTCACGACTAAGCTGCTGGAATGATCTTGATTAAACTTAATAATACTCGTAACAATGCTTTGTATAATGAGAAAGAACATAGGATACTTTTTAGGAAAAGTTAATTGAAAATTACACTTTGACTGTGATATAGATTTGAAAATAGGAGTTGTCACATCGTCACGTCCACCTATGTCCTCCCTCTGAAGCATTACATAAATAAATATTGCCGGACATTTCACACAGCGCTATCTAGCCCCAAACTAAGCAGAGCTTGTACTATGGGAACCAGATAACTGATAGAATACTTATATATATATTTTTTGTAAATAAATACCTACTTATAATATATAGAAAAACACGCAGACACGGAACAAATATCTGTAGATCATGTAAACATTTGTTCCGTAGCGGGAATCAAACCCGCTACCTCCTGAGTCTCAGCCGGCTATTCGCCCTCTGCGCCACGGAGGTCGTCAAACAAGAAGAAATCCAATCTATAGGAATGTGCGATGTGGAAATTAAATGCGACATTCTACTCTACTCATGCATACGATTATTTCTAAATCGATGCCTCGAAACGAGAATATCGAAATGTATCTGCACTCACATGGAACTCGTTAGAACTCCTTGAAATGTCGGCAACAATGTCAGCGCCACTGACACACCGAGGATAGAAAGTGCCACAAGATCCAGCCAAAGATCTCTGAAAACAGAAATAATTTGTTACTGATCGAGCGAAGCAAGATCTCTAAATCAACTTGGGCAAATCGGCGTTGTATGTATGTATGTTTGTTTGTCCGAGGGTAACTTTCGAAGCGTTGATCTGATCATCGTGAAATTTGATACATAGGTAGGTAGTGATGGCACAATTTTGGTGTGACTAAATGAGCTAAAAATGTGGGGGGTTGTTGAGATATTGGGGTTCAGAGGGGTAAAAAAAAATTAAAATGAGACTAATAATTTATCATTTTATCAGTTTATTAGTTTAGTCATTTTTTTTACCCCTCAAAATTATAATTCTATGTAAACTTTTTCCTGTAGGAAATTATTGAAATCAGGACACAACTATCTCTAGCTTCTTAACTATAAAAATCATAAACATACATAAACAAATAAAGATATTGCTAGACATTTCACACAGCAGCGCTATCTAGCCCCAAACTAAGCTAAGCTTGTACTATTGGAACATAATACTTCTATACTTTTTTTATTGAAATTATACTTCTTTTGGCGCATTTGGAAAAGAATAAGAGAGTAAAACTTTTACGATGCGCGCGCACACCGACAGCCAAAAAGCGACATGACGAAGTTAGTTGAACTGTCTCATGCGCGCGTACACCGACATCCAAAAAGCGACATGATGAAGTTAGCTGATAACTGTCTCAAGCGCGCGCACACCGACAGCCAAAACGCGACATGACGAAGTTAGCTGAACTGTCTCATGCGCGCGTACACTGACAGCCAAAACGTGACATAATGAAGTTAGCTGATAACTGTCTCAAGCGCGCGCACACCGACAGCCAAAACGCGACATGATGAAGTTAGCTAATAACTGTCTCAAAATTTCCGTGAAAACTAATAACCATATTTATTAATTTATCATTCCTTTTACAGACAAAGAGTTGTAGCAAAACGGGTGAAATCTTTAGCTATTTTTGTTCTGTTACGCCAAAGAAGTATAACCTCTCCATAGATTAAAAAAACACACTGTAGGTATACACGGTGTCGGGTTTCATGTGGTCCAAATGAAAACTATTGATGTAAGGACCCATGGGCTACCCCATGGCTCTACAGATGGCTCCGGGCTTGGGTATTATTTTATATAAGTATATAATTAAAAAAAATAACGTGTGTGTACTTATGTACATGATTGATGATTCATACTAATACGAAAAAGATTAAATGGTTCTTCAGACAGTTTTTCTGTATCTGCTATGGTTTCCTACTGTTCCAGTTAAAAAAATATAGTGTACTGTATATGATAGGTTTACGAAATACGAGTATAATAGAATAGAATAGAATAGAATAGAATAGAATAGAATACTCTTTATTGCACACCAACAAAATTAAAATACAATAAAAATACACAAAAATTAAGGTAAGTACAATGGGCGGTCTTATCGCTAAAAGCGATCTCTTCCAGACAACCTTTGGATGGACAGGACAAAACAAAATCAAAAAGACGGCGGTGTAAATACGAGTATATTCATAAACTTACATAAACTACCTATACTTACTAATAAACTAAATATATATACTTACAAATATAATAATATATACTTATATATATATAAACTACAATAAAGGAGATAAACATAACGATAAACTAGCAGTGCGTAGACAAAGAAAGGAAATGGTTGTATACCTTAGCTTTGAAGATAGGAAGAGATTTAGATGATCTAATAGAGAAAGGTAAAGCGTATAATGTTTAAGGGACGCCATTTTTGCTGTAGTCATATCGGTCCGTTTTCTTTTTAAATTTAATTGTAAGTATTATGTAAAGTCCTTACTTAGAAAGACCGGGAATAAACGGACAAGGTCCGAGGAGCAGCAGGCCAATGGTCGACAGAAACAATCCCCAGACCATCATGCACCAATGATTGTGTACCCTGAAAGACAAGCAATACTCAATATGGTAGGATTGGTAGATTTAAAATCAATATAAGACTTCATCTGGCTGACTCAGCGTAATGGCGTTATGCAATGCCATGAAGCCCAAGTATTAGTTGGATGTATCATGTAATACTTGGTCATGGGCTCGTACCGTCATTTCATCTAAAAACAAGACCAGTCAAGTACAAGCTTGATACTCGCGCACTGAGGGTTCCAAAGTAAACCATGAAAACTTTTAAGACATAATCTAAAAAACTGTTCCAGATACTTATTTATAATTTTGCTGTAATTTTTGCATTATATAGGAATTAATCAAATACAAAATCAGACTAATATTATAAATGTGAAAGTTTGGATGTTTGTTTATTTATTTGTTTGTTACTCAATCACGTCGTAACGGCTGAACCGACTTTGAAGAAATTTGGTACTTAAATACATAGATTATAACCTGGATTACCACATAGGCTACCTTTTATTCCATAAATCAGTTAGTATATAAATAAATAGTGCAACAGCGAGTTTAGCTTTATTTCTAGGCTACCTACACATTTAGTAGTGCAACGTCACGGGTAAACTAGTAAAATATAAAAAAACAATGATTTTGGTATGTGTAAAATAATCTTTTTGATAAGATTGAGGGTAACTTGACCTAGTAACCCGATTTTGAAATTTAGACATTTTGATAGCCAAAAGAACCAAAATAGTGGGGACTATTTTGGTTTTTTTGGCCATCAAAATGATTTTTTTTTTTGCATTTTTTTATGATGAATTGCAATAGAGGAAGGTCTGTATTATTTGTAACTTTTCCAAATTTCAAGCCAATGGGTTCAGTAGTTGCTCAGATAACCAGCTGTACGGACGGATAAGGTCGCACCATAAGGGTTCGGTTTTAACCACGTCCGGAACCCTAAAAATAAAGTAAAACGGCGGTTTTTTCGCTAGGTACTTAAAAAGGAGTCATAGAAAATCAGAGCTTCGTTTGATACCTACGTTAGCATACCGATTTGTTTAGTTTTCAGATACTTTAAGATTTTTGAAAGCCTTATAAATGTTGTGTGTAGTTAATATTTACAATTGGGTTTAAAGTTGTAATGTAAATTTAAAATAAAATACTACCACCCTTATACGCAATGGAACGTAGTCGAATTAAAAAATGTAAAATATTTTTAGATTGGTTTGCACAACGACCCCTAAACGTATCTAGCGACCAAACATATTTAAATTTCACGTATTTGTATGATTTAACAACTATTTGAATCATATCTGATGTCTGCGACATTAAGAATAAAGAATTTTATTTTATAAAGAATTTTATGATTATGATTTAATGATATTGACGACCTCCGTGGCGCAGTGGGCGAATAGCCGGCTGAGACTCGGGAGGTAGTGGGTTCAATTCCCGCCACGGAACAAATGTTTGCATGATCTACAGATATTTGTTCCGGGTCTGGTTGTTTTTCATATGTATTTACAAAAAAAAGTATATAAGTATTCTAACAGTTATCTGGTTCCCATAGTACAAGCTCTGCTTAGTTTGAGGCTAGATAGCGCTGTGTGAAATGTCCAGCAATATTTATTTATTATATTTAGCCACTAAATACGTTTATGAATTGTTGCGCAAGTCGCCCTTATTATTTTACCGCTTACTAATCTTTAAAATCTTACCTATCTGCTACCCATCCCCAAATCGGACTAAAAATTCCATAGAGACTCGAAAACAACAAGAATACAAGTCCTGTTTGCTCAGTCGATAACCCGAACTGTCTCAAATGTGGTTCCAGCGTCGGATCGAGAAAGGCCCATGTGTTGGACACGATTACAATCACTAAGCCTGTGATGATGATGGAGGGAATCTTGAAGAGTTTCAGTATTGATGCTGATTTTGATCCTGAGACGTATTCTGCAACAGAAAAATTTAATACAAACTTTTTTCAAAGACCTTTCTAGAATAATTCGATATTTGAATTTCCAATAAAAATATTTAGATATCTACGTATTCTGCAACCGAAAAATTAAATCACTGTATAATACACCTACCTGGAATAATTTCAGTTTTAAATTTAGATTTTCTTGAAGTGAAAACTTCATTGGCATCGTTGTGATTTGAAAGTCGATGAAACGAAAAAGCGACAATAAAAAAAGACAGACACATAAATTCATAAGAAAGGTTGAAAGGTGGTTAGTTGGGGGTTTGGTTTTTTGAAGGTTTCACTTCTATCACGTGTGAATTGCACACATGTTTTTTTTTAATCACTGGCCTTATAGGTTAAAAAACTTCACCGGAAAATGCAACTAACCTTCACAATCGGTCAGCAAGAAGAAGTTTATAGGTACAGTTAACACCATCACGATTCCAAGACTGTAAAAGGGTAGTCCAAATCCCCCAATCTACCTGAAACATATTTCCAATTGCACATTTATAATTAATTATGGAAATAAATAATAATAAATAAATAAATATTGCTGGAAATTTCACACAGCGCTAACTAGCCTCAAACTAAGCAGAGCTTGTACTATGGGAACCAGATAACTGATAGAATACTTATATACTTTTTTTGTAATACATACTTATAATATATAGAAAACACCCAGACACGGAACAAATATCTGTAGATCATGCAAACATTTGTTCCGTGGCGGGAATCGAACCCGCTACCTCCTGTGTCTCAGCCGGCTATACGCCCACTGGGCCACGGAGGTCGTCAAATATCTCAGATGATAAAAAAAATTATGGGCGTGATTGCTACGAAAAATCTTTAACTTTCTTAGCAACGAGCTTGTACAGTTGTACTCGTAGGTTCTACACGTAGCGTATAGAATCTCGTTTTACACAATTTTGATTATTATACAATCTGCTCGCAACTTCGTCAGCGCCAAGCAGCGCGTTTGTCTTCGACTTGATTTACTATTTTTTTAATTTAAAAATCTAATCGCAACATATAGCTTACGCATACGTCCAAAATACAGGATATATTCTAAATCTTCCAAGATACATACCGAGTACAGTAGCCCCCCGACTGCAGGCCCCACAGACATGCCTAGCCCCACGAAGGTCTCCAGTATGCCCAGCACGGATCCAATGCTCTCTGGAAAGGCATTGACCACGAACACGTAGCTGGCGGTAGAATACGCGCTGGCACCTAGTGCTTCGAGCCCGCGCACCGCAAAGCATAGGGCAGTGAAGGTGGTCGTATCATCGATTAGGACTAAGGTGCTAAAACATTTAAATTAAGACAATTACTTACTCTTACTAAAGAAGGAAGAGAAAAGAGAAAGTTATAGAATATGTAGAATTAGTAAGTATGTAATTGCCATTTTATCTACATAATTATACAATTAGGGCAGAAATTCAAATTCAAATTCAAATATTTTTTTCATTAAAATCACAAGGATCACTTTGAAACGTCAATTTTACTGCCTGTTCCTTCGCGACCAAGCCAGGAAAGAAAGGCAAGAAACAAGGCTGGTTGTTTTTTTTAATGATCCTTTTACAATACATAATACAGAACATAAATTACGTCTAAATTGTAACATTTTGAACGAGTTGGAGCAATTTCAATCCCAAGCTTCTCTATCATCGAGATCTTCTAGTCTAAAATTGCACGTGCCTCCACGGCGACATCTACTTGAAGTTTATTCGCAGTAGGTTTCAAAATTATTCCTGTGAAATGAATAAATATTGTTTGGCTTTGACGTAATTAAGTAGTGGGGCGCGCCATATAAGACGCTAAGATATCTGAAACTGTGAGACCGAAAAGCTTATGTTGTCGCTTTGGTGTAACCTTTTGTATTTCGCGGTAGAATAGTTGTTATACAAACACAATTGTCCGGTAGAATGGCGGGGCAACACCAAGCTTTTTTTTAAAAAGAAGAACGTAAGCAGTTGATTTTTGAAACGCGACACGAAGACACTAAAAAAACTAGAAAGCTAGACTTACGGTTGGTTTATACTAATTTATAAAGAAGTGTAAAATATTCTACTTTATGTTTTAGAATAACTGTTGGCTAAGTGTTGTATTTTAATATTAGTTCAAAAATTATATTGATTAATAGCGGGTTGCTATATCCGTCAGTAACCGACTACGACTCGTATCTCCTTGAAAAAATGTCAAACTAATGTCAAACTTTTGACACGTTTTCAAGGAGAAACGAGGCGTAGCTGGTTACCGACGGATATAGGAACCCGGCATTAATGGAGTACTTGTATTAATATTTCTGTCATAATTTAGTTTACTTTTACACTTAATGGTAAAATGTAAAGAGGTTTCTACAGGGTAGGGAACGCATCGACACTACCCCGGGTGTTGGTGGTGCCAATAGGCGACGTTGACTGCTTACCATCAGGTGGGCCGTAAGCCTGTTTCCCCACAAATAACATAAAAATAAATGTATATTACAGAACGAGCAAACGTAAACGTATCTTCATCATAATACCAGGGCCCGTAGCCAAATTACATTCGCTACGAATCTATTCGATTTCTACATACATTTGTTGTCGCTGTATCACGTGGTGTTTCTATAGCATGTGTCAAATCCCATACATTTTCGGACTTATCGACTAGTTTAATCGCTAATCGACTGTAACTTGGCTAAGCCCTCAGGAATAGAACGACGACTGCTTAAGATCGGACTCCATCGAAAGTATCTCATCGGTAATAAAATATTTCGATAACACGTTATGTAAACTACCTAAATAAATGTCAATATCCAAAGGGTTAGTCTAACTCACCCAAACAAAACATTGCAGGCTCCTGCTATGAACATCCCAGATGTGAACATAAACTTAGCGCCCATTACTGGTAACTGAAAACATTTAAAACGGAAGCTTATAGTTTAAAAATCGGTCAATAGTGACCCATCTAAAGGTTTACACTGAACATTGCTTTACCTAGTTGACTGTACAGGAAGGCAAGGTACGTGTTGGTATAGTCAGCGTCTAAAAATTTTAGTTTATTTCAAGCCCAAATATATCTGCAAATTTTATTTTTAAGTCAGTTTCCGATGCTGATTATAGCCCTCTTTACACGACCTTGTCTTCTCATTTTTGTTTCTAGATTATGATCCTAAAATATTATATTTTTACCTATCCTATACTGTCCTACTACTGGATAAAGGCCTCGCTCCTTCAAATATTTGTTTTGAAAACTGAAATTGTTTATGATGTTGACTATGGCTACTAGGCTGTGCGTTTCGGACAAACTACGGAACAGGGATGTTGCGGATGCAGATTTTTTGACATCCGCGGACGCGGGTGACGGTGCGAATTTTTGAACGCTCACATCTGCGGGTGCGGATGCGGATCTTAAGTTTTTTTATGAAACTTCGTTTTGGTGCAGAAATAAAACAAAAATATAAACTATGAACTGCAGAAAACTTGCTTAACATACAATACTCACTGTATACTCACAATAACAATTATAAACTGCAATGTTCATACAATAAGCACATGTAAACACGTTATGATTGGTTTACGAGATACAAATAATAAACAATGACAAACGCGTCAGATCTTGTCACAGAAATTGATCAATCAGCACGTATCCACGGCACGCGCCACGCGCAAGCATCACCCAATTTCTTTCTTGTCGCGACCTGCGCTGCATCGGCATCCGCATCGATTGTTGCGGATGCAGATGTCCAAATCGATGCGAAGGCTCCGCATTTGCGGATGCGGATGCGGATATTCACAACATCCCTGGTACGGAACCAAAAAATATTTTTTACGTTGGATAAGAACCATGATTTTTTTCCTAAAACTATATTACGTAGGTACCTAAAGAATGCATTCAACTACAAAAACATTATAAACTTACGAATTTTCCAAAAATCGGTGACGTTAGGAACATGACGACTGCATAAAAACTGAAAACCATTCCGCACATGGTATCGGACAGTCCCTTAGCCGAGCCTTCTCTCGGGAAGAACGGAGCCATGATGCTCATAGAACAGAAGCTGATGAAGTCTACTAAAGCCAGGGACGCGAGGGTTAGCCGTTGTCGGCCGCTGAGAAAGCGAACTGCACCAGGTCGCAGCCGCGTTTGAGTGCGCACCAGTCTAGGGATGTAAAAAAATACCGTCTTGCAATAAAAAAGTAGCCTTCTTTACTTGTACCTACATTATATTACTCATGTATATTCGTACAGGCAAATGAAGAATTAGAACTCCAAGCACAAACTTACTTATTTCAACTTTTCATAAATATACCTGCAAATTCCAAGCTTCGACTGCAAGTTCGATGACTAGCGATGTTTTCTAAAATATGAATTAAACTGCTGTTTACTGATTGTTTATTATGATAGTGCCTCCACTCTACTTAGGTATATCTGATATCTGACTGTTAAAAGCAAAGAAACGCTTTGTAAAATAATTCGCTACGACCGACGCCGTGTTTTATTCCCATTGCTATAAATTTGTATATATTAGTAACCGAATATTATTATAAAAAAGGGGTAAGTATTCATTAATAGCCTAGTTTAATGAATGAATGAAATACTCTTTATTGCACACCAAACAAAAATACAGTAACAAAGGAAATAAACAATAAATAACGGTACAATGGGTGGTCTTATCGCTAAAAGCGATCTCTTCCAGACAACCTTTGGATGGACAGTATAAACAAAAATCAAAAGACGAACACACAAAACAGAACCCATAAAATAATATATACCTACATATTGATTATGTATAATAATAAACATAAACTTAAATACATACAAATATTATATAATATATAAAATAATATACAAATAATATATACTACACTACATAATATGGAGGATAAATAACATAAACACTAGCTAGCAGTTACGAGACAACGAAAGAAAATGGTTGTATACCTTGACTTTGAAAATAGGAAGAGATTGGGACGACCTTATGGACAAAGGTAAGGCGTTCCATAGGCCCACAGCTTGTACTGTGAAGGAGTCACCATAAAATTGTGAACTATGGACGGGAGTAGGTATGAAGCTGTAGGGCTTCGGAAGAACGAAGGTTTCGAGAGTGTGCCTGATACAAAAACTCGAAACGCTTCTTTAGATAAGAAGGTGAAGTGGGATTAAAGAGAATGTTATAAAGAAGTGATAGAATATGTGCATTCCGGCGAAGACGGATAGGGAGCCACTTGAGTTTTGCGCGGAATTCTGAGACATGGTCATACTTGCGCAAGCCGAATATGAACTGAATACAAAGGTTTTGAAGACGCTCAATTTTGCTGATTTGGACTTCGGAAATGTCGAGGTAGCTGGCGTCGGCGTAATCTAAGATAATCCTAGTTTAGATAATCATTATTTGCTCAATAACTTATTAAATGACATATAACATTTTACAATAATTTACTAATCTTTTTTTTCAAATCCGTACTTACTATTAGGTATGTAGGTACTACGACGTCGACGTAGCAGAAGGATTTCGAAAACATTTGTTTTTTAAAGATGACCTTTCCCATTTGTTCGTAGCAGTGAGGACGTAGCGGCGGGGATTTCGAGAATAAACCGACGCAGACGTGGCTGTTACTTTGATGTTGGTACTTTATTGATGTTCAATAGATGCATGGTTCATCTATGCTATTTTGAGGGGGGGTCGGAACCCAATAACTAATAGGCCTACAATTGTTGTCCGTCCGTCTGTTGCAAGAGTAGGTGGGTAGGTATAGGTATATAAACGTAAAAGTTAGCCAAATCAATTGATTTTTTTGTAAATTATGTAATTGCTATGGGCTAGACATCGAATCTTGACAAAATATATAAGTTGTTATAAAATGTTGTTGCTTCTGATTGTAAATTACCTAGGTTTCTACCTAGGTACCTATTATTATCTTTACTATCAATTTACAACTTCAACACTTTCCATCTGTTATCTATTACACCGTGCACGTATATTCATTAAATAACACCTCTATTTAAAGGTGTAATTAGGTTCAATTACTAAGATATCATCAATATCTTCAGCACTGAGATAAATTATAGACTGGTATAAAAATAAAAGTTCTCGGGCTCCCTTTTATGAATGATTATTTACGGTAAAGTAAATAATTTTAGTTCGAAGTGGTGAGCCAATGATCACCTCGTTTCTTGGTAACCCAAGGCTTAAAATTCTGGCTACTTACCTATAGGTAACAGGCTAACAGCTGTGGTAAACAAATGCCAGAACCAGAATTTTATAAAAACAAGATGTAGTAAGATTATAACATCAGCCCCAGTAATGATACGATGAAGAATTAACAGCAGTTTCTTATCTTACTAGTAAAGCCAAAATGTAACTCACCGCTCTCTCAAGATCCTGATCTCCGAGCTCAGATCATCAGGCAGGCCGGCCGACCACGAGCGCGTCCTTCGCAACCGGCCCGAGTCAGGCAGCGACCGCCGACCACCCCAGGTAGCCGCCAAATCCCCAGACTGGGTTGAAGTCTTCATCATCTTGCTGTCAAACACTATTGTCTCCAACGAGGCCCTTGCACTTGAGCTCTTACGATCTTGAGGCGCCGCGGTCCGTTCGTAAAAAAGGCTAGTATTTTCATCCACATCGTCGCTATCCATTTTCAAACACAAACGTTTATAAAAGGATATCAGTTATCTTCGATGGGAACGTCTAGAACGATCGCAGAATTCACTAGATTTGATTTACTCGATCACAAATAAGCTTATCGGAGCGTGTCAACAAACCCTGCGCGGTGTCTGCGCCACACTATTACTTACTCGCATCAGGACCTGCATTACCACAATTAAATCCCACCTATCAATTAGGTATTTGATATCTTATCGAAGGCAAACAGAAATTTCCTGTAGTGACTACTTGTTTCCTTCGACGGTTAGTGAGCAGGTAACGACTCTAACTAGGCAATGTTTGTATACCCGCATTAAATCAAAGATTATACTTTTTTTCTATACCAGTATTTGTGAGACATGAGCAGTGGTATCGTTGCCGTTGAGTGATTGATAACAAGGGCGTATTTAAGGCGTTGTTAAAATATATGAATAAAATAACAGAACGAACATGAGTGAAGTGAAGTATCTGTAGCAGATGCCTACAAAAGAGCAATATCTTTCTCCACCTTACGCCGATTAAAGTCATATCTTCGGAACAGGATGACAGAGCGTTTGAATGGATCATCAAGACGTTGCGGCAAAAATGGACGCTAATGAAGTGCTGGACATCATGAAGCAGGAAACATAAAAGAAAACTGTCTTTATTAACCATTACATTTTTTTATTGTTTTGACACTCTTAAACTTTCCTATACTTAATTGAACTTGTAGAAATAAAGTATGATAGATACTTCAAGTTTATTTCTAACAGTTGTTGTTGATTTTTTTGCCCGACCGTCCCTTGTGCCCCTCCCAGAAAAAATCCTGGATCCGCCCTTGATTGATAATGCAACTATTTCAAAATTGTACTGTAATAGTACATTATGATATAAGTGCGGTAAGTTGAAAATTACAGCCGAGGCGATATTGCTAGCCCGAACCGTAGGCGAGGGCTACAAGAAATCAGAGGCGGTAATTATCAAAGCGCACGTATGTCATACGACGTTTTATAACATATTTGCGAGGAAATAAATAAAACTCGGACTCTCTTACACGAATAAATCTTTAATCACTTGTTAAAGCAGTTAGAAAAATTTGAACAATTTGTAAAATTGATTATTACGTTGCCAGTTGGCCTTTTTAGTTTTTATATTTTATCTCCCTAAGTTAATTTTATCCATAAAATGTTGACCACTTTTCTGACATAAAAACTCTTTGCTAAGATTTAAAAAAGTACCGTTCGTTTTAGACGGACATCTTGATAAACCGTATGTTTTACCTTATTAAAAATAAACTCGTGCGTTTTACATTACAATAACGCACAAGTACGTAATGACATGCATTACGCTATTGAAATTGGTGAAATAAGAGACCCTTTACGAGCAAATGTGTTATAAATAAAAATACCCAATATTTCTATTAATCTTTCTTTATTTCGACTATATGAATACATAGTACATAATAGATACAGCATATACCGACAAACGAAGTCGTAATTCACTTCCAACAGTTAGATACAACAATACAAAAATAAATATATCAATTTCTTAGATTATTTGATTTCGCAAGACTTTCTAAGTCGAAGCGAAAAATAAATAACAAAATAGAAAACACAACAGGAAAAGTTATTTTCAGGCCATTTTAGAAACATTATCTACAACACACTTAATATATTATATGTATATGAATTCTTAAAGATTTATCATGTTCACAATGAGATTGTTTTTAATTTTTAATTTCAACTACCTAGATCAATGACTTTTCCTACATTAAGCCTGGAAGGACTGGAAGTGTTTTTTTTAAACCCATTTAAACCCAAAACGACATCAAGTGAATTAGTACACAAGTATTGACATCAATTGTGGGACAACCACAAGGAAGATTATAGATTAAGCAGATACCGCGATAAAATATTACTCATATGATTATATATTCTTAACCTCTAAAAAAATATTTAAAAAATGATGAAAATAGATGATATGTTCTAGGCGTAAAGCCATTTTCTGGTGTACTTTCACAATGATTGCAGTGTTGATTCTTTCGTTTCAAGATAAAGTTATGACGCGTGTAGACATTCGCGCGAGTGACGAGACCTGCGACGAGAGGAATAGCGAGAGCGCATTTTTTTAAATCTGATGTATGTTTAGTAAATATTAGTTTGTTTAAGAAAAACAGCGATATTCATAAAGTAAATACTTCAAATAAATAAAAACTCGTTGCTACTTATGGCGGTGACCTAATAGAACGCGTTTACGCGATCATCGCTAGTTCGCGGGAACTTTGTTCGTACGAACTGGCGATCAAACATCCGTCGAATTGGTTTCTTATCAGATTAAAATGTAACTGAGAATTTTATTTAATTATTTGTCGCTAAATATCCATGTATTTATTATTAAATAATGTTTTTTAAATAAGTGTATGTATGTAAATTATTTGACTGGTTATTATTTAGGTTCATACATGTATGTATTTTTTTTATCATTAGTATTACTTTGTAGTAGGTACACCATTACACCTCAGTCTACACAGTCCATTCCATCCAAAGGTTGTCTGGTAAAGATCTATATTTAGCGATATCCGCCAATGTATCACATAGATTTACGTTGTTCTTTTTAATTGTATTGTTTTATGGTGTGCAATAAAGAATTATCTATCTATCTAAAATGCGTCTATATAAAAGCGATGATCGCATCGCTTATTCACACGATCGCATAAGACCACCACCTATAGGCTCCATAAAGATAGTAAATCGTTTAAAATGCAAAGTGTACGCTTTTATAACAAACTCCCAAGTGATTTGCAAACATTGACAATTAACTAACTTCCCCACGTAATGTGGAAAACGGGAAGGAAAATGATGGAAAAAGTTATTAACAAAACCTTTACAGAACGTCTTACTATAAAATATCGGACAGGTATTTAGATGACAAAAAAGCTTTGAACTCAATTTGCTCGAACTCTGTACAAACCAAACAAATATAGACAATACTAACCACCCTTTATAAACTAGCCGGGTTTATTGGGGGGCGTCCATTAATTAGGTACGTGAGATGTTTTTGACGATTTTTTGCTATATTTCTTAAGAACCCATTACGACATTGTGTTTAAATATTGCCACTGTTCACGTCGGCACTCTATATCGTGTGATATAATATACATTAAGAATATTATTCAAGTTTAGGTAAAGAATAGTTTTCTAGTTTAACGGAAGTCCCAAAGTTGCAATATTTTTTTTGTCTAATTATATTACTCTGGTAGCGCGTTGTCACATATGTTCCCGACACGAATCTTGACCTTTAAAGTTCCGTACTACACGCAATTCAATACAGGGTCTTGCAATTTAAACGAATTTTAAAGAAGGGACTGTTCTTAAATAAAAAAAATTCTTTATTGTTTTAACAAAATCTCGAGTAAATCGTTAAATGGTGCTCGACGAAATGTTAGAGAACTAGCGTATTGTACGATGCCACAGATCACTAAATAGTTACTTTTAACCGTTCAACTACTCCGCCCAGTCAATGACCCCGCAAGGTCAATGGACCCACCGGTCAACAAGGCGCGTACAGCGCATAATGCAGGGAGGTAAGTACCTACATGTATCTACACGTTAGGTAAAAAACCCAAAAAATAGTGGTTTGGATTAAAAAAAAACATTGTTTATTTATCAAAACATACTCCCGTCATTATTTGTGGTTTAAATTCCAAGACCTTACGTTGGCCGATGCAAACCAAGTGCGTGTGCGTGACGTGAGCGGGCACGCTACGGTTGCAGTGTATGAAATTCTAAGTTAGAAATTAGTTAGAATTTTATCTGCGTGCGCGCTCACGTCACGCAGACGCATAGTTTTACACAGTCCTTACATAGAATGGATTAAAAGCGTTTCAGCAGTTAATCCCGATTTTCTCATACCTACAAGTTAATATCGTACATTTTTGTCATTCTTTTTATAATTTCCTGCATGTTATTTAATTTTGATGATAAATATTATTGATTTCATTTAAGCTCCTTTGCTTTCTTTACTTAGGCATGCTTCATTTTATCAACGTTAATGTTCTTTTTATTTTTTGTCTGTAACACTTCCTCGTAGTTTTATATTGCTTCAAATTCCAAGGGTCCAGTCCTGGATTAGCCTACAAACTATTTAAGCAATTGCTTAGGGCATCCCGTCTAGGGGGGGCACCAGAGACGACCGAGAAAAAAAAACGAGCACACGAGCATACATATTCTGGGGAGCCCGTTGGCGTAGTTGGTAGTGACCCTGCCTTGCTTTCGACGCCGGGGGTCGTGTGTTCGACTCCCACCCACGGTCAAATGTGACGAACACGTATGTTGGCTGTGTAAAATGTTCCCGAAGTGAGTTGACGTCAGGTAGGCGGCCGGTCGTAAAAATATAGCCGAATCTTAGGACAACATATCAAATCATGTTGTGCCGACCCCACCTAGCATGGGATAAGGGTAGGAGGAACAACACATGCATATTCTACCTACGATACGTATTAACATTTTTTTTTCTAATTCATTCTTTGTAGTTCACTTAAGGATAAGGGGGGCCCACAGGGGAAGATTGCTTAGGGCATCAAGTTACCTTAATCCGGTACTGCAAGGGCCATAGTACTTTATATCAATTAAACCTTGACGGTGTCGTCATTTTGTACGGAACTATAAAAGCGTTCAAAATTCGCGGCCAGGCCTATATTTCTACCAGTAGTCAAGGTATCATAACCTAAGTTGTTCCAGTTCTTTCAGAAGCGCCTGTTCGGTTTCGATCTTGGCGCGCTGGTTCAGCTCCAGCGGTTTCCCAGCCGCCTTCATCTGCTTTAACTTGTCTATGTCGCTTAGTTTCTGTAACAATAAATAGTACAAGATTTTAAAACCATCTCAAAAAATTTCAACCCTAGACGGGACAAATAAAAGTACTATTTGAAATAAGCCACGTGACATGTCTTGTCAATGTACTAAACTGCAACGTTTGGCATTGAGCAGGCCAAAAACTGTATAAGTTTTCCTGTAGATGGAGCTAACGGCGCTTTAGTCGTATTCTGAATCATTACACTCATTTCGACCCTGACGTGACAGAGCCCGGCAGCACAAATGGTAGTGCATCCTCGTATCAAGAGGAAAGTTACGGGTTCATGTCCCATCTAAGCTTGAAAATTTTTGTGATAGTTTTAAAATCTTGGAATTTTCCGTAAGTGTTCGGATAACACTATAAAAATAAAAATACTATTTGAAGTAAATAGTACACTGTTTTCGATATCGACTCATTAGCGTCTGTCTCGAGTGCAATTGATCGCTTACGTCCACATAACACATATCTTTTCATTACGATTGCGAGGTAATTAAAAAAGTCTTTATAATACGTTTGTTGAAAATTTGCGTTCCGAGACTCTGTTGATTTTTTTTCACTTCTCAACTATAGCCGCTTTTATTTAATAGAATTAAGGATTTACTTACGGCACTAGGAGCGTAAATCGCATTTAAGTATGATGTACCTTATTTAGATTCTTGATTTTCTTGTCTTTCTCCGGATCGCCGGTGGAGACGAAAGCCGGTCGATTCGACGGCGTGGACAGGACGACGGGGGCGGCTTCCTCCTGTTTCTCTTCAGCCTTACGCGCCTTGCGGTTTTCGCGCTTTTTCTTCTGCTCGAGCGCTTGTTTTGAAGGGGCTGTGGAATAAATACTACTTTATACCATCTAACTTTACTTCCTTTATACAATCTATTTTGTTATGTACGACATAAATTTTAAACACACATCCGGACGGAGATTTCACGCATAATGGACCACATACCGAGTTCGAATGCGGAAAAGGGCGTCCACCAAGATAACAACACACATCCGGAATCGTATTAGCTGATTTTAGAGGTGGGTTTAATACCGGTTGCTTGAATATCAATTTATCCAGTAATCAATACATTTCCAATAAACAATTTTTTACGTAAATCGGCGGCGTCTTTGCGGCGATGCCGCTTGGTCAGTTTACCAGGTACCTACTTACATAATGAATGAATACCATTCGTTTACCTATTTTATACAGGCTGTTTCATTGATATTACGGTTTTTGGAAATTTCAAGTTTTCTTTGGTAATGAATTTGAAAAAAAACTTATTTTACAACAATACTTGCGATTAGCTATACCCGTGTTTTCATTTAATGTCGTACATAACAAAACACGTAGTATATTATGTTGATGTAACAGCAAATGGCCCGCTCGATGTTAAGTGGTAACTATCGGCTATGATAAAACATTGCCTCGTAGATCGGATATTGACTTTTGCATTTACAGCTTTAGAAAATATGTACTGTCACCGAGAAAAGTGGTCATACCCATAATTTTTATAAGTCCAATTAATTTCTCTTTTTTTATGTGAACTGTTTAAGGAAATATTATTAATATTCATAGATTAACACAATATTCTGAATCAATCTTACCATTCAAAGATTCACCAGGCTTATGCGGCTTCTCGTGCTCATGGAGCGTGAACGTGGAAGGTTTGTTTCTCGCCCCGGGCGGCCTGTAAGCCCCCACGGGCTTAGGCGTCGAGTCTCCGATGCCTTTGGGCGCGGCTCTAGATAGCTCGCTCTTGGGGAAGGCCCCGGGCTGCCAGACGATGGCGAGTAGATTCTCTTTCTCCGCGCAGACGTGTTTGTGCATTAGAACGCCGGTGTAGTGCCAAATTTTGTATCTAAAAAATAATAATAAATTAAAATTATTCCAGCGTTAGGAACACGAGCGTTCTGAGATTTGTAAGAAAAGGCTTTTCAACTAATTGTAATACTGGATAAAATAACCATACCACTAGATACGACAACTCAAAATGAGTTTATCAATTTGAATTTAATGGAATCATCTTTTAACGCAATGATTAGTACTATTTGACTATTATAAGTTTTGACATACCATTTTAGTTAGAAACTTTGTTTTAGATATCTGTTAATTTATACATCCCATTTAATTTCGACCCATCTGTCTTGTTTTGTTTTTAGCGTTTCGTTCTTATTAGGACACTCGCAATAGTATTATCGTTGTAATTTTTAGTTGACATGAGTTTTAGTTATATGGAATTTTGCTTAAATTGTACTTTAATTTAATTATACTATAAATTTAACTTTAAATGTAATGTATTATTTTAATTAGTAAATCAGTGTAAAACATAAACGAAAAGGGTTGCCAACTTGGGAGATTTTAATTCCTTAGTTATTTATTTAAATAAAAAAAAAACAATGTTACGTAACACGTTGTTCGAACCCCCCTCCCGCCCTAACGTAACGTAACGCATCGTAACGTTTTACACGACCCCCCTCCTAATTTGCGATACGTAATGCTTGAACGCCCTCTAACATCCAAAGTTATAATTATGGTAAAGTAAATAAATCTGATATCTGAGAAAATCTGACGATTACGGCTGTATTTATTCAGCATCGCTACTAACGCGTGACTGTTTGGGCGACATCGGGTAAAGGAAGAGGGCGGGGGGGGGGGGGGGGGTCGGAGGGGGGGGGGAGCCGCGGCTGTGAAGGTACAGACAGGCAGAACCGTAGTTACGTGGCCGAATAGCATCGCGACTGAATCGCTGTGGGCGATCTCCAGAAGAGGCAAGTCTTACAGATAACCGCAATAAGAGGGACCAACACACAAACTTACCCATTCCCAACAGTTAATCGTGGGTAAGTAGTCGCAGTAAGGAAGGTCTCGCCTCTAGGATCCCACTGCAGATAGGTAGAGTCAGGCGCGGAGCAGTCACCGAGCTTCTTGTAACCGCGCACGTCCCATACTTCAATATGTCCGGCCGCTATGTTGCCGAAACCACCGAGGAGCACATGTATTTTAGAGTTAAGGACTTCTCTCATTAAATGTAGCTACGGTTACGAATTCATCAAATACATTTCGCTATTGTTAGGAAAACAAGAACGATCAAGTACGAATAGGACTCGCGCACAGAGGGTTCCGGACCCAGATAGGTTTATTTATGATAGTTAAGCAGCGCCATCTAGTTATATGACGGTAAACCAAAAAAACTGTTAAAACAGATAACTACAACACTGTTCTAGATTTATTACTTCGCAAATTTCGGAGATAGGGCGGGAGATGTTTTTTCCACATCTTTGATTATAATTCCAAAACAATACATAATTTAAAAAAAATGTTTTGGAATGTTTAAATGAATCTCTTTGATCTAGCCACAAACCAAACAAAACCATCTATGGGAACCAGATAACTGATACAATACTTATCAGTTATTAGAAAAACACCCGAAACCGGAACAAATATCTGAAGATCATGCAAACATTTGTTCCGAAGTGGAAGTCGAACTCTGCGTCTCAGCCGGCTATTCGGCCACTGCGCCACGGAGGTCGATTAGATCGCTATTGTTAAGGATATGAGTTCCGTCCGGCGGGTAGTAGATAGAGTTCCAGGCGCCTGTGCCGAACTCGAACAGCGGGTCGCACTTTGCATTGAAGAGCGTAGCTTTAGCCGGCGCGTGTCCGTACACCGCAATCCACTCGTTCCAGTTGCCAGGATTCCAGGCTACCGCGTGGATTGGACCTTCTTTACCTGTTCAAAAATACATCTATTCATAATATCATAATACGACGTCCACTCCACTGATGAACATATGCCTCACCTTAGATAGTGGCCGCACCAGATATTAGATATAGTATTTCGTAGATTTATCGCTGATTTCAGTGTACAGTGTAAGTTGTAAGATGATATAAACCAGTAGTAGACCATGGTTTAAGCACGTTTTAATAGTAGAGTTCCTTGTGAAAGGGCTCGTCCGGGAAAGTACTACCACCATACCTATTTCTGCCGCCAAGCAGCATTGCCGTGTTTCGGTTTGAAGGGTATGGTTGCCGGTGAAATTATTTATTTTATTTATTTAATACTTTCACACAAAACAAAATAGTGCTAGGAGGACTTAATGCTAATAGCATTATCTACCAGTCACACACGTTGCTAACGTGCGTAACCTACACGAGGCAATATTTTGCTATAGGCGATGGTTACCACTTAACATCAGGTGGGCCATAAGCTTTTGCCATCTCCATGTAGTATAAAAAAGAAGCATTTCCTGTACTTCATGATTTCAGTATACAGTGTACATATGTAAGTTGTAAGATGATATGAACCGGTAGTAGACCATGCTTTGAACAACGTTTGTTCTGGAAATACAGTGATTATAATTTCACCCTGTATATTGTGTGTGTTTGTCTGTTTACTTTTTGTGGGACTAATAATTGTAACCTACTAGCAAAATACGAAAATGTCTGAAATAAATGTATTTAATCTTAATCATTATTATAAATATATCCCGCATTTATAATAATGATTAAAATAAATCACTAACCTTTTCTAAGTTGTATAAGTAAGAAAAGGAAACTTACTGAAAGCAACATTGCCTCCATTTCCCTTTATATCGCCATATGACAGGGACTGCTTGCCATAATATGAACCGCCAGTTTTATCAACCTGAAATAGAGTATAATTAATAATATACTATTATCCCACTAATCACACTAATATTATAAATGTGCAAGTCTGGATGTTTGTTACTCAATCACGTAGTAACGGCTGAACCGATTTCTGCCCGTTCTGACCGATGCTGATTGTTATCGGCGAACAGGGGAAGATTGCTTAGGGCATCAAGTTACCTTAATCCGGCACTGCTTCTTCTTCTACTTAGCGTGTCAAGAGTTCTACGTTTTAATTTATAGTATGTTGGACATGTGTTTGTCGACAACAATAGCATTAGGTGAGGCGGTTATTAGGTTCTCCATCGAGCAGGTGTTCGGGCACAAAGGGCACATTAGCAAGTGCTGTGTTGACTGGCAACTAGTTATTATAAATACGGGATTTATCACGTACCGTTTGAACCAATGAGTGTGTACACTTTCACGTCGTAACGGCTGAACCGATTTCGATGAAATTTAGAATAGATTGACAAAGCATGCGTGCAAACTCGCGGGCGGAAGCCAGTTTATTAAACTCTTAGATCTTTTTCTTCTTTCGTGTCAATGGCTGTTTGACTTCTAAATTTTATCAGCCCAACAGAGAGCAACTTCCACAGCCCCTCTCTGTTGCCTGGTATAAGTCATCTTGTGTGCAGACGATTTAGAAATCTTAAGATATTACTAAATTATTCTCATACATAATATGTATAAAAGTTTATCTTATAAGATATAAAAAATGTACTAGAGAAAAAATAATCTTACATCAGTCTGTGTCATAGCAAATACGTTAGTTCCCCGTCGGTTCCATTGGAAGGTGGCCTTATCAGCTTGGAAAGACGATCGGCTAACGACTGCTTGGGTTACATTGAAATCTGGGTACTTGTACACGTGCCAGAATGAAGGCTGGCCTTGCTTGCCTGAAAAAATATTAACAATTGAATGTAGTGCATTTGGATAAAATAAATATAAATAATATGGTAATAATAAATAATGCTGGATATTTCACACTACGATATCCAGCCCCAAGCTGGGATATGGGAACCAGATGAGGCATCTGTACTAGTATAGTATTTATCTTATCTATGGTGCTATAAACGTCCATAGGCTACGATAATTGCTTATCGTCATACAGACTATAACATTGTTTGCCAAATAAAGTTTAAAAGCGAATGTCTGTCTAATACCCAACAGTGGGTACAGATAGGTTGTAATTATAATAATGATGATGAACATATAGTCTAACGAGCTCAACACACCAAACGCAGCGCGTTTTTATGACCGACAGTCAACTTTCTGTTATATTTACACTTTTTTTAAATATTAATGTTGTTTCATGAACGTTTGATGGATTGACGAACGAAACGACGTTGTAAATGGTTGGCATTCATTGTGTTATCACACATATATATTCTTACAACACTTCGCCGCCGCCACTATATTCTTACCTACAGTAAATACCGACATATAATATGTGGGAGCAGGACTTGGTGACATGCTAAAAGACTTCAAGTTATCTGCTAGAATATGCTGCGTGTATCTGTCTAGTTTAGCATCTTCGTAGATCAGTACTCGGTTGCTAATTTGAATTGCAAATAACTTTTCATCCGATGACCATCTTGGTTCCCTGTAGGGTGGTAAATTAAGTTGTTAGTTAACTTTTTTTTTTAATATTAATTTATATCGTTAATGGCCATTATTGGCGTAAGAGTAGTAAACGAAACCAAAAAATAATTAACTTTATAAACCTACACTAATAATTTCAGAGGTGATCAAACTAGAGATATCGCGAATACTCGCTATTATTCGTTATTCGGCAATACTCGACTTTTTTTGTTATTCGTTGAATACCGAATAATAGCTAGTATTATTCGACTTTCAGCGAATAGTTCTCTAAAATAAACTTATTAATTATTATATTATAAAAAGTTAATCAAAACTCAGTTATGTCATGTTGAAGTTAATTAATTAGGCTTTTTAATTAATAAGTAAAGTCCAAAAGGGGCAGAGTGTGGTGCAAAAATAAACTAGTTTTTCTCCACAATTGTGATCAAGTCGGTTGCGCTTTTCTTCATAAATCAAACCTGCCTCAGAAATGATTTTTAATATTCCTTTTTTATGTTGTATAATAATGTCGAGTTATTCGACTTTTCGCCATAGGGAATGGCGATTAATCGGCATTCGACTATTCGCTATAACAACTATTTGCAGCATCTCTCAACAGACAATCAGTGGATCTCAATCGAAAATGCTGGAGGCCTTAGCCATGAGGCATACTGAACTGAGATACTTAATATTATTATAACAACTACAAAAGAAACAAATCAGTCAGGATACAGAGGCTATAAAAATATATAAATAGTAATAAACATACACCAATCAAAATTTTCATCAACAATATCCCAACAATGGTTGTAATTTACACCTACTTTAATGAACTTA
The DNA here is from genome assembly GCA_963924445.1 of Philereme transversata. NCBI lineage: Eukaryota > Metazoa > Arthropoda > Insecta > Lepidoptera > Geometridae > Philereme > Philereme transversata. The sequence goes on along the minus strand of OZ004350.1, from coordinate 10,311,564 downwards.
CCATCCAGTTTGGTTTTTCTGTGTGAAAGAACCCACAAGTTCACCATCTATTGATTTATAAACATGAAGATTTGGCTTGCCCTGTAATAAAATAACCAGTATTATTTCTTAGAAAAAAGAACAAAGCTGATTGATTATGTTACTAAGAAAGGAGGAAGTTTTCAAAATATATTCACTTTATAAAATTGGGCATCTAAAGTTAACTGTTTCAAAACAAAGAAAAATAACTATTTAATCATTACAATGTTTTAATAAAAAGGAATACTTTTGATACACCTTGGACAAACTCTTCTAAAATTTTAGGTGTATTTATTTTATATTGTGTGTGTTTTGTACTTAATATAATTAAAAAATTGTATGATATGACTTAGCATCTTGAGACTTGCACCAGCAAAGTATGATGGTATAATAATAGGTTACCTATGAAATTGCCGTTCTTCAGTACTGGTCATTGCAAATAGAAAAAAAGTTTGGAATGGCTTTGTATTCTAAATTCAAATTAATTTTGTTTTAAAAACATGACATTCTTTTTACAAACTCAGTCTTTTGTTTATTTATTAGCGTTGTATTTTCATTACATTTGAACATTTTTCGTCATAATGGATACTTTAAAAATTCGTGTAATTATGGAATATGAGTTCCGTCGTGGCACCAACGCGACACAAACGCCACGTAACATCAAAAACGTTTACAGAGAGAACTGTACAAACAAACGCACAACCCGTTATTGGTTTTCCCGGTTCCGTTCTGGAAATTTTATCTTGAAAAATGAAGCTTGTGGTTGTCCAGAGACTGGTCAATAATGATGAATTAAAGGCGATTGTGGAAGCCGACAAAACTCAATCTACAGCTGAGCTAGCAGCAGCTTTTGATGATAGCATCAAAACAATTTTGATCCATTTGCGACAAAGAGGCAAGGTAAAAAAACTTGATAGATGGGTGCCCCACGTACTTAACGATCGCCAGCGCAACGTACGCGTCGAGACCTGCCTCGCGCTGCTCAATAGGCAAAGCAATGAAGGAACTTTGCACCGAATTGTTACATGCGATGAAAAATGGATTCTGTTCGACAATTGAAAGTGCTCAGCAAGTTGGTTAGATCCTGGTTCAGCAACAAAGCAATGCCCTAAACCAAAAATGACCCCTAAAAAGGTGATGGTCACTGTTTGGTGGTCTAGTGCAGGTGTGATTCACCACAGCTTTTTACAAAACAGCATGAGCATTACTGCAGATGTGTACTGTGAAGAACTGGAGACAATGATGGAGAAGCTTGCACATCGGCAACCAGCTTTGGTCAATCGGTCGTCCCCACTGCTCCTTCACAACAACGCCCGACCCCATACTGCACAACAGATAGTCTCCAAGCTGCAAGAGCTGGGGTTGGAAGTTCTCCCTCATCCGCCATACTTACCAGACCTACTGACTATTACTTTTTCCAAAATTTAGACAACTTTTTAGTGGGTAAAAAATTTAATTCCCGAGAGGCAGTACAAAATGCCTTTGAAGAGTTTGTTGCCTCCCGTCCAGCTGATTTTTACAAGAAGGGCATCAATAAACTGCCAATGTGTTGGCAAAGATGCGTCGATTGCATGGGTGATTACTTTGAATAACAGAAATAAAAAAGTTTAAAAAAATAAGTACTTTCACTTATTCCATACAAAACGGCAATTTCATAGGTAAAGACCCAATATATAATGATGGCGTTTCAAGCAAAGATCTATAAACATGGTTATACCTGAGGATTTTCCTTAGTCATCACAAACATTTCCCAAATCGTGAAATAGGTGTCCATAGGCGAAAAGAACATATCTTTGATGTTGCCATTCATAGTGGCTGTCACCGACCAGTCTGAACATCTTAGTATTTCAACCCTGGAAACATAATTAAGTAACGAAATCCATAGCTGAGCTACAGGAAGTAATAACTATACAAAAAAATAAGTATTTGGATTATAGGAACATTAGTAAAAAGCATAATCCAAGCAGTTACATCTTTCAATGTATTTCAAACTCACTTTTTATCAGTTCTGTATGCCAGATAGGCTCCTTTGGGGCTGTAAATGATACTACGTATATTAGTAGTAGTCTCATCCCTTAGTATTTTCTGTCCGAAAGGCTCGTTGGCTTCAATTAGAAATATATTTTTGCTGGTTAGACCTGAAAACACAAATATTTATAGTGACATAACCTCTCCGGCAACCTTACAGGTTCCGATAAATGAAAAACTTACCAGCTATGTGTGGAGAAAAGCTCATTTTGTATTAAAACATCCAAAGTTTAGTATAGTTTAGTATTTTTTTCAATTTATCCTTTCCGTAAAAATCTAGTAAATCTGCATCATCTGCATGCGCGAAATACGAACGAAACCAATGACATTGACAGTTGACAAGAGGTATGTGTCTATTTAGATATATAGTAGCCGTGGGCATAGGTCAGCGGGTACCTGGGAACGCAAAAAATGGCTTGGACCGGTGGGCGGGCGAGCGACGATTAGAGGTCTTTGAAACGTTGACCTTCTGGGTTTGGGAAATGTAGATAACTTGTGAAACGCAAGAGATACAAAGGTCAGACTTGCATTCATAACCCTGGCTTCTACTTCAGAGGCGACTTTCTCGTCAGTCATCCATGAGGTAGTGCTCGGAGTCCCGGAGTGCAATCCTGACTTACGGTTTGGAGCCACCCGGTCTTTACCAGTCTTTGGTAGCATTATTAGTTAGGTGAGTGTCAAATTAGCTAAACTTTATAATCAGATATCTTCGAAAAGATCTATCTCATAAGTGCACGTAGCTTATTAGATACCTAGCGATATTTTCTACGGCAGTTTAAGTTGTGCTGCGCTCGACTTGGCGGGCGCACTCCACTTAGTGTTGCCAACTGTTATTGTAAAAAAATGCGATGAACAAATCCTAAATTGCACTGGGTTGTGCTAATTTTGATAAAAGAGCACCAAATAAATAAACTTATTCAAAATATTTAAAAAAAGAAGTTGTTATTGAGAATATTAAATAGTTATTACAAAATTAGATCGTAGTCCGAAACAGAAGTTGAGGGACGGAGTTGATTGTTGGAGTATAAACTTGTAATTTAACTATAAATTGTTTATATTTAATTGTGTTTCAAAACGCACCATTGATTGGTTTTGTTTTTACCAACGTGCGTGATATATTGCAGACTTTTTAAAATGCGCTTGTTAGGGCACTAGGCACGGTTATGAAATTTTAAGCTCTAAAACATCAAGAAATGCACTAGATCTAGTGCCGAAAGTACTAAGTTGGGAACATTGCGCCACTGCAGCACTGCCGGCTTGCCTCCAGATTAGATAGGTTGTACCTACCTACTACTGTCTGTGCTCAATGCTTAGTCATTTGATCTGTCACTGTCATGTCAGTTAGACAGTCAGTCTACCACTTCCTCCCGCCTGCCCGATTTTGTTTGATTGTTTTGCGGAATTTTTGGCGATCTCTAAATAAAGCGTAAAAAAGTGAAATGGTTTATTACTGTGCAGTTAAAGGATGCAAAAATAATAGCAAAATGAAGAAAAATAACCCCAACATTGTTTTATCATTTCATACGTACGTATATTTTGATTATTCTAACTACCTACATTGACTATGTTTTGGTGCAGTACTCCAATAGCATATCGTTTACAAATGCGCGCTCGCCTTTCGTCTCGTCACTTGCCTCTCGTTTCACTCGCCTCATACATAGCTCGCGTGTACGCGTACGCGGCTTAACACGAACAACAATGGAGCAAGGAAAGCGAAATTTAGACCTTTTGTGGGTACAAAGATTATTATATACTGTTTGTACCCACAAAAGGTCTTAGTTTTCTAAGTAGGTAAGTCTAGCATTTTACATTGCAAGATTTTAATAATTGTCTAACACCAACTTGAAAATGTTTTTTTATAGATTTCCAGTAAAAGAAACTTCAAAGCAGAAATGGCTCAGGGCTATTGGTCGTCCCAATTGGAAACCTCCAAGTTTCGCTCGCATCTGCAGTGCACACTTTGATTTTGATGAGATAAACCATGAAGGATGTAGAATTAGGATGATGCATGAAGCTTCCCCTGTCTTTGGGCTACCGGTTAATATTCTTATAATTATCTCCTATTTAGTATCATAAACATGATTTAATTCCTACTCAAACAAGTAGCTACGCTAGGTACATAAGTACAATAATGATTTGGTTGGTACGGATTCCTTTTCCAATGTGTGATGCACAAGTTTATTTTGTTGTGTTTTTGTGTTCGAACATCTTCTAGATAAAGAGATAAACCCCCTTCCCTTTAGTATTCCTCGCTAGTAGGTTATTGTTGTCTCTTTACTATACCATTATTTCTGGTCCCTTGAGTCTGGGCCCTGGTGAGTTTCATCCATTGGCATCCAGCTATGTTTACAACATCATTCATCCATCAGGTCGATCGTCTGCCTCTTAGTTGCTTTGCAGCCCAACTCCTCTTCAGCCTTGCAATGCCCCATGTTCACACCCCTTGTGCAACTAAAAAAAAAAGAAAAGTTATTATCAGCATAGAGCTACTTAAAACACAGAAAAGAGTAAAAACTATAAAGTATAGGCTGTCCACCTGTGGATGGTTGGATTTCACACATACTATGGTGCTAAGTACAATGTGCTTTTAGTCAAGTGGGTAGCTTTTACCCCTTTTCTATTACTTCTAAAACTATACTAGAAGAATTCCATCCTCAGCAGCCTCGTCATCCCTACAGTTTTATAATTATTATCATCATATCCTTGGGGGCACTGAAAAACCTTTGCGATAAACCCAAAGTCCTGCTCAGCTACTTTGGTATGGCTGGGGTCAGGTATAATGGGTAACACACAATACACACCTATGCAGGAAGAAGTGCAGATCTTATTCATCTCACCCTAGTATTAGAATTCGAATAAGAATCATCATAGCAACCATAGGATGTCTTAAGTACTGTTTTATAATACCTAACTACATAGATATGGAAGAAATACATGAGCACCTGAAATGACGACTGTTAAGGAGGTAGTTAGCAAGAACTGTAAGAGATACAAGGAAAGACTCAACAAACTTTTTATTTTTATAAATTATAGTCTTTCATTTGACCAAAATCTCGCCTGATGGTAAGCGATGATGCAGTCTACGATGGTACATGCTTGCCCAGAAGAAACCTATTCATTTGCGACTTGAAGTCCCCTAGGTTGTAGTTATCAGGACACAGACTCAGGTTGTGTGGTGCGTATAATAAAGGTTACGATTGGTATATACGACGTAATAAGGTAATTTTGGAATACACATGAAAATGTAACACGCCTAAAAAGATGGGATATACTGGAATCGTACCAGAGGAACTATGTAGTTCTCTATAAACAAAACGGTGTTGTTTATTGATACCGTACCTCACATAAAATCAACCCAGATCATATCTGATTATGCCTATAGAGCCAATGGCAGATAAATACAAAAAAGAAAAAAAATATTGATAACCCTTTTTGGGCTTATTGTGCATACAGAGAGTTAAAGTTTATATAGCGATGGAGGGGCGAAAGCTAAAATTAAGCAAATATAAAAAAACACGGATTACAGTGGAATTTCGGCCACAGTGCACTGGCATCTAGTAGGTACTGATATAATTTGTACTGTCAATTTCAGCCCAATTCAAACTTTGACGCATCAGATGTGGAAGTGTGCAGAATGTGCCTGGCTACTGACCTCAAATTGTTCAGTCTGGAGAAAGGGTTGCTGAACACCTGCATGCAGACATTTTCCGGGCTCAAAGTGAGTTAAGACTATTTTATTCCTCGCTAATATGTTACTTACCACAGGACAGCCTAGATGGAAATACCACTTGATTAAGGTTGCTGGGACCCGTTGAGTGCAGGCGCACAAGATTGTTCACACTAGAAATCTATGGCCTATGAATGAATGAATGAGGGAAAATACTTTATTGCACACATTAAAAAATAAAAATTACAGACAAAATAGAAGACACAAAGCAAATAGTACAATGGGCGTTCTGTGGCTCATATGATGATGTTACTTTCCTCGTGGTTCCACTGAAAGGCAATAAATTTGTAACACTTGTTCTTGCACCAAATAAATACAGAATGTAAGTTTTTACAAATTGATATTGAGTTATAGTTTTTTCTATTTATTATATTTAATATTTAGACGATGGGCCTCCTGATGTTAAGTTGTCACCATCGCCTATAAACTTCTGCAGGACTTGTGGTACCGCAGTCGCGTTGCCTAAAACTTAATGCCTTATTTAGGTACACCTCTCTTGAAGGCGTTCATGACACGCAGAATAATACAGATCCTATTGTATTAGTATTGTAAGTAAAATAACTGTAATGTTTACTGATCGAGCGAAGCGAGATATTTTAACCAACTTGGGCAAATCGGCGTTGCATGTATGTATGTTTGTTTGTCCGAGGATAACTTTCGAAGTGTTTATCCGATCATCGTGAAATTTGGTGTATAGGTAGGTAGAGATGGCACAATTTTGGTGTGATTTAATGAGCTAAAAATGTGGGGGGGTTGTTGAGATATTGAGGTTCAAACGGGGTAAAAAAAAACAAAATGGGACTATCCGGTCAAGTGTCACGTTTAATAAAAGGTCTTTGTGAGTACATTTCGGCCCCGTTTTTATTTTTAGTTTAAACCTTGTAGTTTTTAAGTTATTATTAGTAGCTATAATATAAACTGAACTTTGACAAAATTCACAGGGTACACCAGTGACCCCACAGTACTGAAATTTGGTATTCATGTATCTTTAATGACACAAATATAAGAAAAAGTCTGAAATCCAGAATAACTGCAATTTCTACCCCAAATAAGAAAACCAATTAACATGAACTCTCGTTACCCGTAATTTGAATGTAACTAGGTCAAGTTAGTTGGTTTACTGTAGGCCATTATTGCTTCGCTCATTACTTTCTATCCAAGGTTGCCTGGAAGAAATCGCTTTCAGCGATAAAGCCGTCCATTGTACTATTTTTAGCATACATTAGTTTTTTAAGTATTTTTGGTGTACAATAAATAATTATTCCATTGTATTCTATTCTTGGTTATGCATTTCGTGGCACTATTTTGATAGTTAAGATTAGATACAAATAATATTTTTTGTTTTATGGGAGACTCGGGACTTGAAGACCCCTAGGTTGTAGTTATCAGGACACAGACTTCGGGGCGAACCACTAGTTATTGCAGTGTTTATGTTTCAGGAAAACAGCAGTATAGAAGGCCTTCCACAGTTTATCTGTTATGAATGCTCAGCCCGCTTACAAAATTGCTACAGTCTCATTGAACAGAGTTTAATAGCACAAGCGGTTTTACTGGATTTATTTACTAAGAACGGACAGGTATTTCGAGTCCTATTCAAACATTTGGTGGCGATTCACTAGATAACTGAACAGCAGAAATATCTAAACATGGTGTTTCATATTGTATGCGCCTTGTTTAGTCCAATGAGTGATCGAACAAATAGTGGTAGTTAGCTCGCCTGATTGGATCTAGGTGGCGCAACTTAATCTGTGTGTAAATGTTAAATCATGAACATTAATGAGTAGGTAGATTAACATGCCCCCCTTAGGATCTCTCTACGCCCCCCCCCCCCAAGGGGGCGCCCGCTACCGGTTGGGAAGTCCTGCTCTAGGGTTTTAGAGTGCTCTTATGTTATACTGCTAAGTAACATTTTTTCCAATAAATCAATACAAAAATAAAAAATAAACGTGTGTGTGTACTTATGTACGCACGTAAGAAGTTATACTTCTTTGGCGTAACAGAACAATGATAGCTAAAGATTTCATCCCGTATCCCACAACTATGTTTGTAAAAGGAATGATAAATTAATAAAAAAAAGGATTGTGTGGTTTTATGAAACCACGGTAAAAGTGAAACTTTGTTTCACTTTATAGACATTTTCCCTCGTTGGCACAAATGAGTAATAGTCTATACACTACACGTTCAGCTGATGCGAACTATAGGCGCCGCCATATTGGCCTCGGCTGCTTGACGAGCGCCTTTCACTTTATCCCTACTCCGCGGCCGACCGTCACGCGACATGTCGCGAAAACGCACACACAGACGAAAAAGTTTGAGACGATGTAATAAAAGTTTCACTTAGTTATGAGTTTTCACGGAAACTTGAGGGACGGTTTATCAGCTAACTTCATCATGTAGCTTTTTGGCTGTCGGTGTGCGCGCGCATCGTAAAATTTTTATCCTCAAAGTTTTTCCAAACGCGCCAAAAAAAGTATAACTTCAAAAATCGTGGCTGGCATCGAACCCGCAACCTCCTGCGTTTCAGCCGGCTAATAACCCACTGCGCCACGGAGGTCGTCAATTAAATAATAAGTTCAACATTGAGATTATTGATTTTTAGCTTTCAAAAACACATGTAAAGCAACTGGACAGAAAAGCATTAGGTCTGGAGTCTTCACTGCAATGCTGCATACCAATAAACAAATTTGATTATTATAATTCTATTGAAAATGATATAGAAATATCGAGAGAAGAGTCTAATGAGGGATTGACTAAAACTTGTAATTTGAGTATTGAAATAAAGAATGAAGTTAATAAAGAACCTCTAGTAAAGGAAGCTCAAGAAATGATACAAGATGATTTATCTGAAAATATAAAAATGGAATCTGATGATGTGGACACTCAAATGTCCGAGGATTCATCTTCATCTTCAGAAGATAATGCGAGTGCGGTTGTGAAAATACAGGTACGATTAATCCTTACTTCTAATATTAAAAATTTGAAAGTAACTCGGTCTCTGTCTGTTTGTTACGTTTTCACGACTAAACTGCTGGACCGATTTCGATGTAATTTGGTATATAGATTGATTTATTTATCAACAAAATCCACAGCTCTTAAAAATAAAAGTTTGAAATGCTTATGTGTCTATCCTACAGCCAAAAACGGATTTACATTCTATAGTTCTACAAATAACGACGACAATCACCAAAATATGCCAGTACTAGCTGACCAATCCGCAGCTTCGCACGCGTAGTTTTTCAATAAAAAACATTACCCTCCTGCGCAGTTGCGTAAAAAATAGCCTATGTCACCCGGGGATAGTGTAGCTTCCCAACGGTGAAATAATTTTTTAAATCGATCCAGTAGTTTCGGAGCCTATGCAATGCAAACAAACAAATAAACAAATCTTTTCTCTTTATTGACGACCTCCGTGGTGCAGTGGGCGAATAGCCGGCTGAGACGCAGGAGGTAGCGGGTTCGATCCCCGCCACGGAACAAAATGTTTGCATGATTTACAGATATTTTTTCCGGGTCTGGTTGTTTCTCTATATATTATAAGTATGTATTTACAAAAAAAAAAGTATATAAGTATTATATCAGTTATCTGGTTCCCATAGTACAAGCTCTGCTTAATTTGGGGCTAGATAGCGCTGTGTGAAATGTCCAGCAATATTTATTTACTTATTTATTTATTGATCGAGCAAAGTGAGATCTCCAAATCAACTTGAGTAAATCGGCGTTGTATGTTGTTTGTCCGAGGATAACTTTCGAAGCGTTGATCCGTGAAATTTGATACATTTGGTAGGTAGTGATGGCACAATTTTGGTGTGACTAAATGAGCTAAAAATGTTTGGGGGTTGTTGAGATATTGGGGTTCAAGAGTGGTAAAAAAATGAAAAAGAGGCTATTAGGTCAAGTGGGACATCAAAAGAAAGGTCTTCATTAGTACATTTAGACACCGTTTTTTATTTTTAGTAAAGTTCTTATAGTTTTTGAGTTTATTAGCCATAATAAAAACTGAACTTTGACAAAATTCACAGGCTACATCAAATACCCCACAGTGCTGTAATTTGATATGCGTGTGGCTTTAGTGACACAAATATAGGCAAAAGTCTGAAATCCAGTATAACTGCAATTTGTACCCCCCAAAAAAATGTAACCAATTAACATGAACTCCCGTAACCTGTAATTTGAATGAAACTGTAGGTCAAGTTAGTTAGTTATTTATTTCGGGGCACTATTATGACAGTCAAAGATTAGAAATAATAGTTTATTGTTTTAATCGGAGACTCGCGAGAGCTCAGTTCGGGGCGAACCACTAGTAATATTAGTATAGATTATATGCCAGATAAATTATGACCTGGATTGAGACACAAGCTACTTTTTACCCGACTGCGCAGGAGGGTAATGTTTTCATTGACAAATCACGCGTGCGAATCCGAATATTTATTATGTAAATATTAAACAATCTCTGAAAACGCGTCGGCAACTTTGTATGACTCGGAATACGTACCTCGGAATAAGACTTGGCTTTTTAAACCTCAATTTAATAATCAACTGTGTTTTTGTCAACTATACTATAATCTATCTATACATACCGCGAACTTCGTACCGCCTTAGAATGAATAAATTTTGTGTTAAACTATTAGCTGAGTAAAGTACTAATATCGCTATTAAAAAATAGGGGTTGGTGGTAGAAGGATGACAATTTTGGGTTGTATGTATTTTTTAATGCCCAATAAAAATAAATTGCCAAAAAATTAAAAATTTGGGGTGGACCACCCTTAATCACATAGGGGTATGAGAAATAGTTTACGTCCAATTCTCAGACCTACCGTATACATACAACAAATTTCATAAGAATCGGTCAAGCTGTTTCGGAGTAGTTTTGTTACAAACACTGACACGAGAATTTTGTATATTAGATATATACAAAAATCTGATTTAATTTTTTTGTTTGTTTTGTACGCTCTTATACAGGGGTGATTTAAAAAATAAATAAATGGGAAACCCCATAAAAACAGTTGAACAATTTATAAATTCTAAATTGATAATTTTGTATGGGCCCCTTTGGATTATGGACCTATTTTTACCCGACTGACTCAAAGAAGGGTTATGTTTTTATTGAAAAACCACGCGTTAGCCGCGGGTTAGTTAGTCTGGCAAAAACTCGAAAATGCCTCGATCGATTTCAATATTTTTTTTGTTGTGTTTGTTTATTTCAGGACAGGGGACAAATTATAAAATTCTGGAAAAACTGAAAGTGTTTTTTTCCATGGGATTTTTGTATGAACTCAAGACAATTAGTATATTTTATTTAGAAATGTATGCGGAGCCGGCGCGGGTGCGGGATAACTAGTTACACTAATATTATAAATGTGAAAACTTGGATGTTTGTTTATTAATTTGTTTGTTTGTTACTCAATCACGTGCTAAGGGCTGAACCGATTTCGATAAAATTTGGTATATACGTAGGTTATAATCTGGATTACCACATAGGCTACCTTTTATCCCATAAATCAGTTCCCATGGTAGTAAAATGGGGTGTCAAGTTGTAACAGCGAGTTTAGCTTTATTTCTAGGTTACCTACACATAGTGTAACGCGTACGAAGTCGCGTGCAACGTTAGTTAATAATAAAACTGCTAAGGTTTTTAAAGATTAACCTTACAAATTGCTTTTTTTTCAGAAACAAAGAGTGAGGCTAAAGACTTCACGCAAAGGCAATAACTTGACACCAAGTGAAAATAAAATGCTGGAGTTTTTCAAAATTGTAAAATTGACAGTAAGTACTTGTATCTACTCAGTCCACATCCCCCAATTGGCACAGGAAAGTAGAGAGAGGCGTGATAAGGAAACTAGGCCTTCTTATCACGCCTCTCTCCGGTCCTGTGCCAAGCATACCCATTGTCCAAGCCATAAGACCGCCCATTATGCTAACATTTATTTGTTTCTGAAGTGAAAACTTCTTTAGGCGCGTTGGGCATTTTTGAAATGGGAAAAAACCATTGAACTTACGACGCTGTTACCGACACCTCTGTATATAATTTGAGAAGGGGAAAAATCATTGAACTCGAGACACTGTTACCGACACCTCTGTATATAATTTGATTTTTTTTTAGTTTGTGAAGGGGCATAGGTAAACTTTCTTAGTAAATTTTCATGTTTATGCGACATCCATCATGATCATTTTGCAACATCCAATTTAAAAAAAAAAATGAAAATTGACATTCATGAACTCGCAACACTGCTACCGTTACCGACACCGTTCCTTACGTGTGTATTTCCTGACGATTCAGAAAATACACACGTAATTGTTCAAGTTTTCACTTCTGTCGGCACTCCCGAAGTGCCACTTTTTTTTTAATTTAATTTTTACTGTTGTGTCTAGCTTGTAAGGTATAATAAAGAATTTAAATTCATTAATGAATTCCCGCAACTCGCGCGATGTGTGAACCGCCAGAGATATACAAGATACATCATAAAAATAATCTGGAATATAAGTTACAAGATATTTTTAAGTAAAGCATTTGAGATTCAGATACAAGGTACTTTGGAAATTGTATTTAAAATACTAGATAGAAAATACGTATTTCCTAAATACTTTTTTTATTATATACTAGTAGTATAACACGTGTTTTGTTATGCATCTACGACATTAAATGAAAACACGGGTAGGACTAATGGCTAGTATTGCTGTAGAATAGGTTTTTTTTCACATAAATTACCATAGAATATTTTTAAATAAAATATCAATGAAACAGCCAGTCTATAAAATAGGTAAACCAATCATATTCATTGATCATGTAAGTAAGTAGGTGACTGTTAAACTAATTAAGCGGGCATCATCGGAAAGACGCCGCCGCGCCGGCGCCGATTTACGTTAATAATTGTTTATTAGAAATGTATCGATTACTGGATAAATATGTAAGCTACCGATATTAAACCCACCTCTTAAATCAGTTACTACGATTTCGGATGTGTGTTAAATTAATGACATACGTAACAAAATAGGTTGTATCACAAAACATGAGCGCACTCCGGCCCCGCTCAGAGAGCTGACAACGTCGCGTCGTAGCAAACGCGTGTGTTTTTCATATTTTTATATTTATTTATTTTGCATTTACATTTTTTACAGCTTAGATAGTAAGTAGCTTAGGGAGTAAGTACATGTACCTTGTAAGGGCACTGCAAGTTGGTTTTGAGCCGTTTCAAAAGAAAAAACAATTTAACAAATAGAATTAACGAATTAAACATGTCAAATCAAATACAATCACACAAACCCGTCAAATAATTACAATAGAAGAGTAAGGTATGTATCATCATATCAAGTAGAAAAATAATAATGATAATGTCAAGTAATTTCAAAGTATAAATTATATCATAACATGCATACATTCTACCTATTATTTTTAACCGACTTCCAAAATAAATAAATATCGCTGGACATTTCACACAGCGCTATCTAGCCCCAAACTAAGCAGAGCTTATACTATGGGAACGAGATAACTGATAGAATACTTATATACTTTTTTTTGTAAATACATACTTATATAGAAAAACACCCAGACACGGAACAAATATCTGTAGATCATGCAAACATTTGTTCCGCGGCGGGAATCGAACCCGCTACCTCCTGTGTCTCAGCCGGCTATACGCCCACTGCGCCACGGAGGCAGTCATTATAGGAGAAAAATAGGAGAAGGTTCCCAATTTGTCAGTTGTTTATGTACGTTCCGCGATATTTCTGACCACGTCCGAATTCAATGATTCTTTGGACCTGGACCAAGCCAGGAAAGAAAGGCAAGAAACAAGGCTGGTTGTTTTTTAATCATCCTTTTAGAATACATAACAATAAAGAAAATAAATAACGTCTAAATTGTAACATTTTTGAACGAGTTGGAGCTATTTCAATTTCAAGAGGCAGAGTAACTTTCGAATTCTTTACGCAACGTTTTGGTCAGTTTATAAGAGCGTGTGTATATAATAATGTTTTAAAATTTTGCGATCTATAAAATAAATCCGTAAGAGAAGCAAAACACATAATATAAAAGTGGCTAACTACTCTGTTGTACTCTGATACTGAGACTATTCTGAGTGTTACAACCTAAAAGCCCAAATATTTATTGTATGTATTATTTATATATATATTTCTATTTATTATACTTATATCGATATTGAATAATTTATTATATTTTTGTTATATGTTGTATATTTATTTATGAATCATAAATTTAGGTTATTATTAGTATTATAAGTTTTCAGTTGTTATTTTAAACTGTTTCTAGACATATTTCTAAAACTTTAACTTTATTAATGTATTAGTCCGAGGTGTTGTTTAAACTGCATAATCCATATAAGAACTTCAAGGTCTTCACGATACAGGCTTGGCCTAGCGTGAAGAACACCGACTAAACCATTTAGTTAATAAGCCCTCTCAACAATTAGTTAACTTAAAAATTATCTGTTTTAAAATTATTAGTCATTAGTGCTTTTTGTAAAAATAAAATATTTTTTACTTTTTTATTTTTTAGCCAGAGCAACAGGTGCAGCAATGGGAACACGTTATAGTCCGACAACCATTACAGGGTGATGGCAGTCTCTGGCAATGCGAGGAGTGCGACCGTTACTTCGCTTCTAAGAACGCGTACAATAACCACAAGGCAGGACATGATCCGGTATGTCAGAGAACACTATTTGATTATTTGTCGCTAAATATCTATGTATTAATTAATATTTAAATAAGTATAAGTATGTTAATTGTTATGAGTGGTTATTATTTAGGTTCATCTATCTGTCTCACAGATGTAAGGTCTTTGGTAAAGTGGTAGATCACACTAAATTACTACTATAACTTATAAATTACTACTAAATTACTACTACTACTATAACTTGGGGAAATCGGCTTTGTATGTATGTATGTATTTATGTTTATTTGTCCGAGGATAACTTTCGAAGCGTTGATCCGATCATCGTGAAATTTGATACATAGGTAGTGATAGCAAAATTTTAGTGTAACTAAATAAGCTAAAAATGGGGGGGGGGGGGGTTGAGATATTGGGGTTCAAGAGGGGTAAAAAAAATGAAAATGAGACTATTAGGTCCACAAAGACGTCAAATGAAAGGTCTTCATTAGTACATTTCAACCCTGTTTTTATTTTTAGTTTAATCTTTGTAGTTTTTCAGTTATTAGCCATAATATAAACAAAACTTTGACAAAATTCACAGGGTACACCAGTGACCCCACAGTGCTGTAATTTGGTATGCGTGTAGCTTTAGTGACACATATATAGGCAAAAGTCTGAAATCTAGAATAACTGCACTTTCTACTACAAAAAGGCTATCCAATTGATATGAAATGCGCAACCAACTAACTTGACAGGGTTACCTGTAATTTGAATGAAACTGTAGGTTTTATTCGTCAAAGATTAAGGCCGGCTCGCACAACGATCCCTAAAAGTATTTACCGACTAAACATATTTAAATTTTACGTATTTGTATGATTTGACAACTCCTTAAATCATATTTAGCCACGTTTAAGCATCGTTGCGAGTCACCCTAAGAATATTTTTTTTTGTGTTTTGGGAGACTCACGAGATCTCAGTTCATTTCGTATCAGTATTTACAACTTTTCACAATAATTTCATACAAATATATACCTCACACCTATATAACGCTGAACAACCCACAATGCAACATATTTTGTTAGTATCCTTATTATACTCCTACTTATATACATGTATACACAATCAGGCATGCAAGCACACACAAATACCACACATCCACACATGCACTTATACACACTAACACACCCTCACGTACATTCAAAAAATAAACACAAAATTATTCAATGTAATGCTGTCCTCAATATTCAAAATTTATTAATTAATGCATGTCCTTTATAAATATAATAATTATTTTTTGGTTAATACTCTGAAGTACCTACTGTATAAAAACGGACGAAAGAGACTACCTTCCCACAACACATATACCTAAGATGGGAAATAGTGATAATTTTGTGTTCACATACCGTCCTGTGAATAGCATGTATGTTATGCCTCTGTGAAAAATAAATAAATGAAAATGATCTATCCAGCCTCCAGCACCCACTGTTGGGTATAGGCCTCCTCTCTATGTCGCCCGTCCAATTCGTCTTGAGCAAGTCTCATCCATTGCTGTCTAACTTCCGTTACGAGATCGTCAGACCATCGGGCCGGTGGTCTGCCCTGCGGTCGACGTCCATCTCTTAGCCACCACTCTGTGACTGCCATTTAGGTTCATACATTTATGTAATTTTTTTATTTTTTACTAGCTGACCCGCTCGTGGCTTCGTACGGGTGATTTTTCAATAAAACATTACCCTCATTTAGCGCAGTTTGCTAAAAAGTAGCCTATGTCCCAGAGTATAATTTATCTCCTTGCAAAATTTCATTATATTCCGTTCAGCCGTTTAGTCGTGTAAAAAATAAAATGATTTTATATTTATTTGTTAGAAGCATGGTGTATAAGTTAATACAGCTATATAGGTAGGTTTCACATACTTCACCGATTAACAGCGTGCAAATTTCAGTTACATAAAATTAATTCAATTATAATTAAAAATTCTTCAATTTAATAAAAAAGGTAACAAACAAACAGTTATGTATGTATTATACATATAAACCTTCCTCTTGAATCACTCTTATCTATTGCTGAACACTACATTAAAATCCGTTGAGTAGTTTAAAAATCTAAGCGAACAGACAGCGGAAGCGACTTCATTTTATACTATGTAAAGATATCATTAGTATTAGGTAGTAGGTACACCATTACACACCAGGTGATGTCCACACAGTCCTTTCACCATTCCATTCAAAGATTGTCTGGTGGAGATCGCTATTTAAATATATTTTTGGCGAATGCTAACATACTCCCATGACAGCGACATATTTAAAAAAAAAACAAGAGACAATGATCCTGTCGAATTTTAATTGGTTTCAATCACTATTATATATTTAACAATTTTTTGCACCGATACAAGCGTAGCAAGCAAATAACCGGAGTTTCATTTAGGTCGACTCAGATCGAGCACACCTCCAAATATTCAATGACTGAACGATCACCGACGGAAAAGGCAGCGTAGGACGGCCCCACTAGAAAGAAAGACGACCTGATAAAGGTTGCTGGGAGCCGTTGCGTGCCGCACAAGATCGGTCGCTCTGGAAATCTATGGGGGGCGCCTATGTTCAGCAGTGGAGGTCCTGTGACTGATATGATGATCATTATCTAAGTTCCGACCGTCCAGTGACGCTTAAAATAAACTGAGCAAGCTACACTTCGTTACTTTATTGATGGCCTGGAATTACATTACACATACACTCCATTATGAACCATAGCCCGAAGGGAGGTTTAGGTATGCCATCATACAGGTCAATCCTAGTTTGGGGTACCTATGTTTTCCATCCTGAATTGTATTATACCTAATAAACCATTGCAATTTTTTGATTGTGAAATATTGAAGTTTATTGCTGAATAAACAAATTATTGTATATAAATAAACAAAATTACTGGGCTTCAGCGTCTGGCCATGTAGGTAATAGGTAGTAATACATTAAAGAAATATTGTTTGAATATATTCAGTGACGCAGGGCAACCTAGCAAACCCCGAAACGAAATAAGAGGCTCACTTCGCTCCTAACTAATTATTTTTACAATTCATTATTTTTCAGAGCCGCGGTAAAGCAGAGTGTACAATATGCGCACTTCGTTTTAAAACCGACGCACTCGTAAAATCGCATAAGAAAAAAAGTCATGAGAAGATATTCTACTGCAAATTGTGTCCCAGTACCTTTTTTAATGTGTAAGTACCTACAGTATTTTAATTGCAATAAGGCGTGTGCACATGCGCTCTCGCTATTCATCTCCTCACTTCGCCTCGGAAAGGCACGCGTCCACGGAACCGCATCGCACGTATATGACGTATCAAACGGGTTAGTGTGGCAGTGCGTCAACTATATGTCTATATCCGCAGCAATCGGATTGTCGTAGCGAGTGGACGAGTGGAAACTCTGTATGAGAAAATGAATGGTGCGCGAAGTGCGTCCACTTTTGGGAAATTCGTATGATGTCATCGGCACGCATTGGAATAGTTGTACCTCCGAGCAATGGTATCCGCGTCGGCATTACCGACGGGCCGATGCGTGCGGTCCGTACGATGCGGATCAGTGGACGCATTTCTATGACTTCCTATACAAATAATACCGTAAACATAAAACCCGTATGATACATTCTGTCGGATGCGTTGCGGATTCGTGGACGCGCTTTAAGAATGAATTCTATATGAAATGCAAGTGCTTTAACAAGACTGCCAGCAATCCTTACCTAACTCTACTGAGGTATGCCTTCAGCAATCAATGTTCAAAACGATTTATAAGCTTTTTATAACATAGAATTCCTACTATTGATGCCGGCGTCCTTCACTCAGTTAGTGCTGCAACTAGGGTATGAAAATATTTGAGTAATCGATCAATTTGGGGTGATATTCGAATATATTCGAATTTTAGTCGACACTTTTAAACTAATAGCACGCCCCGAACAGAGATCGCGCGAGCCTTTGACCATCAAAATAGTGCCCAGAAATGAAAACCAACTTACTTGACCTACATCTTCATTCAAATTACAAGTAACGGGAGTTCATGTTAATTGGTTGCACTTTTTCGGGGTAGAAATTGCAGTTATTCTGGATTTCAGACTTTTCCCTATATTTGTATCACTAAAGCTACACGCATACCAAATTTCAGCAGGGTTTATTTACTTCTCTTGAACCCCAATATCTTAACAATCAACCCACATATTTAGGTCATTTAGTCACACCAGAATTGTGTCATCACTCATACCAAATTTCACAATGATCGAATCAATGCTATGAAAGTTATCCTCGGACAAACAAATATACATACATACAACACCGATTTGTCTAAGTTGATTTGGAGATCTCACTTCGCTCGATCAATGACAGTTTTAACCAATTTTTAGTATTAAAAAACCATCACTAAACGGTTTAGGAATACTCCAACCCTAGTTATCAAAACCACTAGAATTGTAAATTTAAAATACAAATTTTAGTATTTTATTTTTACACTTTTGGTGGTTAATAATATCTTAAATTAGGTATTACTGTTTATATAGGTATTTTGGCTGATAAAATCAAACAAAACAATGTGTTAATTGAAACACTGATTGTAAGGTTTATCAAGCAAATATACTCATTTTCACCGAAGTAGCCGAAGAGAAAGTCAGACAATCATTTTCACAATTGTATGACTTTCTCTTCGGCTACTTGAAATTATTCGAATGTTTGAATTACAAATATTCGTAAAAAAAAAATCTGTCTAATATTCGATTGCAAGCTCTTCGGCGCTGGTGTATAAATAATCTTCGCTTGATAGGTATAAAGGTTTGAGTTGCATCTAATTTACCTATTGCAAGATTGCGCTCGAGTGGCGCCCTTTTCAAATATCGTTTCGTAACATCAACAGGAAGTCAGCTAAAGCGCACCACCTTACCCACGCTGGACATATCTACAAATGCAGTCGGTGCGAGTTTGAATCCCGACACGAGTCAGCGCTTACACTTCATAACCGGAATGCACATGAGCATGCATTAGCGTGTTTGCACTGTGGCAAGACTGTGGCCAGCGAGAGAGGCATGAAAGTACATCTCGCAGCTGCTCATAGAGATTTGAATGTAAGTTACAAGCTGGGGATTTGGGATAATAACCGGCTGAGACGCAGGAGTTTGCCTACAATGTCGTACGACTCTTACGAAAATGCCAATTTTCAGGGCTCATATATTTCGTGAACGGGTTCTTGTGTCAAAGCGTTGAGAAAACCTTTTGTTTATAAAAGATCTATTCAACGACACCATACAAGATGGGATGCGCAAATAAAATAAATGCCCTCAGCGCAGAATCGTGGTGCAGGCCTTTATCCAGCAGTGGGTAGCGACACGCTATGGATGATGAACACATGCTTCCGCCCGCGGCTTGGCACGCGTGGTAGCCTAATCCACCAGGTTACTCTGTATACCAAATTTCATCAAGATTGGTCTAGCCGTTTAGTCGTGAAAACATATCAGACAGGGCTACTTTCGAATTCATAATATTAGTTGTGATTGTATTTTTAGGTATCTTTGTTTTAAAGTGTTGACTGACTGAGAAAAACTTAATAATGCGTAATTAAGATCCGTTAGATTATATTCTACTAGCTTCTGTCGGCGGCTTCGCACGCGTGGTTTGTCAACAAAAAGTAGCCTATGTGTTTATCCAGTTTATAATCTACGTACATACCAAATTTAATCGAAATCGGTTCAGCTGTTACGACGTGTAAGAGTAACAAACATGCACATATACCTACATCCGTACAAACTTTTGCGTTTATAATATAAGTGGGTTCTCTTCTTTCTCAGGAAACGGAAATAAAAGAAAGCGAAGCAAAATATCCGTGTGAAGAATGCAACTTCGACTTTACATCGGAAAAGGCAAAAAACGTGCATCTTCTTACTTCCATACATCATAGAAAGACGCCGGACTTATGGTAACTCTTCATACAATAAATAAAAATCTCTATTTAATTCGATCGTCTTAACTGAAATAGAGTCGTGCGTGGTGGCCTAGTGTGATCCTTTTTTCGCCCCGAACTGAGGTCTCGCGGGCCTCACATAAAAACAAAAAAATATTATTCGTAATCATTGACTATCAAAATAGTGCAACGAAATAAATTACCAACTAACTTGACCTACAGTTTCATTCAAATTACAGCTGCTAACGGGAGTTTATGTTAATTGGTTAAGTACTCATTTTTGCGGTACAAATTGCAGTTATTCTAGATTTCAGACTTTTGCCGATATTTGAGTCACTAAAGTATGTTTTATATGTTTTAATAGTTCGTAAGTAGGGAGGTACCTAAACGAGTCCGAAAGTTTATATCTACTAGTTATATGTATCGATAGGTAATTGTAAACACAGTTGCTGCCCTGCACACACAAAAATGGCACCACAGAAGACCAGCGCTGAGTGGTGACCGTTTTTGCTCACAAATTTGTTCATGAATTTATACCCATTTGTCTAAGCCATTGTACACTTGTGATGCAAAATAAACGTTTTTCTATTCTATTCTAAAGCTACACGCATACCAAATCACAGCACTGTGGGGTCACTGGTGTACCCTGTGAATTTCGTCAAAGTTCAGTTATTATTATGACTAATAACTCAAAAACTACAACGACTTAACTAAAAATAAATAAAACCGGCCAAATGCGAGTCGGACTCGCGCACGAAGGGTTCCGTACCATTATCTATAATAAATTGTATGAGCGCCCATACAACTCAGAGGACTGTCTTAACTGGCGTCAACTATGTATGTATGGGGACACCATTTAATTTTCAACTTTTTTTTTATTTTTTGTATTTTACCTTTATTTGTACCTTGCTTTCTGTCAAATTTCGTTTTTTTTACCATTTAGGTTTTTGACCCAAAATCTATAGGGTACTTCCGGTTGACCAAGAATTGTCAATTTTGGTTAAAAGCAAAGTCTTACAGCACAAGTAAAGGAGAAATTCCGAAAAATAAATAAGTTGAAAATTAAGGTAAATTTTGGTACTTACAAGTTTTCGCGAAAATCTAAATTTGCCCATATCTTTTTATCGTGTTGACTCAGGATCTTGATTTTTATACAACTAATAGATACTATAGACCTCAGTATCTGGTATAAATTTCAACTTGCTAGGTCCACCCGTTCCTGAGAAAATTGGTGGTGACACACAGACAGATAGATGGACAGACAGACAAGAGAGTGATCTTATAAGCGTTCCTTTTTTATCTTTTGAGGTACGGAGCCTTTAAAAGGGTCTTTTTGGCGTCTTACTTGACCTAATAGTCTTATTTTTATTTTTTTACCCCTCTTGAACCCCAATATCTCAACAAACCCCCAACATTTTTAGCTCATTTAGTCACACCAAAATTGTGCCATTACTACCTACCTATGTATCAAATTTCACGATGATCTGATCGACGCTTCGAAAGTTATCCTCGGACAAACAAACATACATACATACAACGCCGATTTGCCGAAGTTGATTTGGAGATCTCGATTCGCTCGGTCAATAACAACAAAGAAAATCAATTTCGTCTTAATTATAACATTTTGGAACGAGTTTGAGCAATTTCAATGCCAAGCTTGTCTATCATCTAAATAATTCGATATTTTATAGTAGGTATTTTTATTTAGATTTTTAATAATTACGTTTTTAAATTTGTTAATTGACAATTTTTGTTCATCACTTGGGAGTTTGTTAGAAAAGCGTACACCTTGCCCTTTAAACGATTTACAAACTTTATGGAGTCTACAAGTGGCAACAGTGAAGTGAGTTTATCTTTATTTCTAGTATTAAAATTTTGATTATCGCTAGTTTTCTTAAACAAATGAATATTACTGTGAACATACATCAGATTTTTATGTATTGACATGGGCATGTATCTTTACATTCCCTTGTCCCTGTTGGAGGTGATATATCTTTGGCGGTCCTGATATGATAATTTGTCCCTCAGCTCGAATCTAATTATAAATATATATATAATGATTAAATTAAACAGTTATAGTTTTAACTAAAGCGCAAACTGCCTTAAAATTTACACATAAATAAAACCTATGTTTATTTTCAGTGATCCGTCCCAAACAAATCCGACCATGAAAACCACTTGCAGCAAATGTGGCACACAGTTCCCTACCACTAAGGATTTGATAGCGCACGTGAAGTTCGACCACCCGCGCCCACAGCGCAGCTTGCGACGTAACGACGGGTATCCTGTCAAATGCGAACATGTCAGTACAACCCGCGCGACTTAACTGTGCACCTCGCACTGTGACGTCACCGTCACAGTGATGCAATAGTTACTGAGCGCGTGAGACGAACGCAAGGCGCCGCGCGGGGAAGCGGGAGTGGGGTCGCATTCCAGGGAAGTGCACAGTTAAGTCGTGCGTGCTATACAACTACCTATCCGTACCATTACGGCGGGCATAATGCTGGGTCGAGGTCCATTTGTTGCTGTAGCACACAGTACTAAATTCTCTTTTAATTTAGTTTTACATGCTACTAACTGTTGCCCGCGGCTTCGTACGCGTTACACTACTGAATGTGTAGGTAACCTAGAAATAAAGATGAACTTGTGTAAAGTGGTAACGAAGGCTAAAATATTTTTTTTTAGAAACTTGACACTCCATTTTTATCCGGCGTGGGACCTGATTTATGGAATAAGAAGTAGCCTATGTGTTAATCCAGGTTAAAATATACGTGCATACCAAATTTTATCGAAATCGGTTCAGCCGTTACGACGTGATTGAGTAACAAACAAACATCCAAACTTTCGCATTTATAATGTTAGTGTGATGTTTATCGCTTTTCCGCTTTTTATTGTATCTTTTCTCTATATTTTCTAACTGTTATTTTATTGTATAGTATGTATTTACAAAAAAAAAGTATATAAGTATTATATCAGTTATCTGGTTCCCATAGTACAAGCTCTGCTTAATTTGGGGCTAGATAGCGCTGTGTGAAATATCCAGCAATATTTATTTATTTATTTATTGTGTGCTTAAAGTAGTAAATAAATGTCTATGTATATCATCATCATATTAGATCAGGACGTCCACTGCTGAACGTAGGCCTCGCCCATAGATTTCAAGATCGATCGATCTTGTGCGGCCTGCACTCAAAGGCTCGCAACAACCTTTATCAGGTCGTATTTACGTTTAGCGGGGGGTCGTCCTACGCTGCGCTTTCCAGTGCGTGGCCTCCATTTGAGAACTTTTCTGCCTCAACAGCCGTCTGTGCTTCGAACTATGTGTGCCACCGATTGCCACTTCAGCTCGCTTATCCTCTTGGCTATGTCGTTTGGCTTTAACGTAATGATTGAAGGGTGCGCAATTTCAGACTGAAAGATCCCTTACATTTTACTCAAGTTGTTGAATTCCAGTGTGAGGAGATGGTGAGCAGTAGATGGCAGCACTGGCTACACGTAAGGAGAAGACATCCAGAAAAAAAACACTCATACTGCGCTCAACATAATGCGGTGTGCCAACGATGCGGGAAACGATTCCAGGTAGGCAACAACATAACCAACACTTTCCTGACCCGGCCAGTTTCAAATATACTGTGATCAACTTTGAACTAATCGTGATAGTCACACAGCGGTTACGATATCTCGTCCTCAAAAAGTAAGATGACAAAATACTAGTGCTCAGCAGTGTCAAAATTTGTCTAAATTATGGTGCGGATGTCAGCACAGGTAGACATAAAAAGATATAAGAGTCCCGTGCATTTGAGTGTCTGATACAGAGATATATATAATTAGCGCGAGAAGATTTTGTCATGTTAACTCTACAAGGCAGATAGGTTGGTTCCTCTTCCTATTAATTAGACAATGAGGGTTACTGACCAGTACTTATTTAAAATTGGCCTTTGCGAAGTTTGCGAGCTATGTTTGGAATTTCTTTGAAGGATAGAGTCCACAACGAGGTTATCTGCAGAGAATGAAGGTTATCAACATATCATAGAAGATGAGCAGAGAATATCTGCCGAAGAACTGATGACTATTGGGGCAAACGTGTTCTATAGTAGAGACTAGGCAAGTGTACTGTACGGCATCAGCCGACTAATGGGTGGGAAGAGCTCAAAGAGCCCTCGGTGGCGCACCTTCGGGAAACCCACGGCCAGCCTTAATACCATGACCGTTATAGAAACGTTTCCCTCTATGGAAGAATACTTCAAAGACTTTCAGCACTGTGTGATCTAGACATGTCATAAAATGCTGCTTGTCTTTAAACAAAATAAATAAATAAATAGATTAAAATTACATTTTAGCGTAGCGAGTAGAAACACGACACAACAAATGTTTTTACTATCTACGCTAAAATAATAAAATACCATGTAAAGATAAAACTTTTCTAGGGCGGTCATGCTATCCCTGCTGCAGTGGACTGCTATACGTTGATATGGATTTTTATCAAGAAATTATGAATTTAATGTTTGTTTCAGAATTCAACCAAGCTCCATTTACACGAGCTTCGTCACGAGCCGGCAACGGTCCGTTGTCCATCCTGTTCCCGACTCTTCCACGACAAGTATGCGCTCGCTCGGCACGCACACGTGCACGCCGGCGCGGGCGCCCGCAAGCCGCACGCGTGCGGGCAGTGCGCGCGGGCCTTCCGCACAAAGTGTAACTTGCAACGGCATGAAAGAGTAAGTACCAATCTGATGGATGTTAGAAATCTAATCACGAATGACGTTAAAATATACGATCTCCGCGAATAAGGGGAAACCGGTACACTTATGCGTTTAGGGAGAGGTTGATAAGTTTGCTCAACTGCATGTAATATAGTTTCCTGCATAGCTGTATAAGCTATGAAAAAAGTATCTAAAATGCTAAGACCATCTTGAACCAAGCTTTCCGTGTAGCTAATAAAGAAAAAAAGAAAGAAACTATGCTATATATAAACTAACTTAAATTTTTCTTTTGCCATTGTTACTTTTAATAGTAAGTAAGGAACAACAATTGTTAGGAGACGGGTGCTGACACTGCTACACAGTTTTTTCTAACTTTTAGCAGCTGTCAACTATTTGTTCTTGATTCCTAAATGTTTTTGAACCAAATAAATATTTTGAATTTGAAAGAAAACATTTTAATCAAAAACCACACAGTAATAAAGAAAAATAAAACACAACAACAATAATATCATACCTGAGCACTAACAAACTTAAAAAGCCCTGTGTGGGGATGAATTTGTACTCAAATACTCGGCTCAGCATGATGCTACGGCATGTTAATATGCCGCAGCGCTGGTAATAGATGAGGTTGTTTTTTTATTATTTATTAATAATATGTAATTTGTTTGAAATGTCACACATTGGACACAGCGCTATCATCCATTAATTGCTCTCGTGTTGCAAACCATTTACAGCAATAAACCCTAAAATTGTATATCTAGTACAGTTATACTTATAAGGTACCTATATACTTATACATTGAAGTAAATTTATCTTCCATAGGTGCATACCGGCGAGACTCCATACGGCTGTAACTTGTGTGGCAAGCGTTTCAAACACGCGGCGAGTCAACGACGGCATCTCCTCTCCGTACATCGCAATATACCCGCGCAGAAACGCAACAAGCTCACGACGGAAGTTGATACTGCTAAATAAAAGTTATTTTCTTTTTGAATCATATCTGTTTTATTTACAGCTTAATGAAACTACATTTTAGCCAGTTAGTAAGTAAAGTTAAGTACTGAAGTTAAATACACTTTTTATAAATAATAAATAAACCAGTATTACATACTCGTAACTTCCAATACGGTATTGTGGACTGGCATTTTTGATGTTTTTAGATTTTTATTGAGACATTATTTTATAGCCATGATTTTTTATATACTTTTCACTACAAATACAACTAGAATACAGCAAATAGCTAAGTAGAGACCATCAGAAGACAGATATCCCCCCTTAACGATGATTACTCATAGTTGAAGATGTTCCCATACTCATGATGGAATTTAAGTCAAAACCTGCGACTTGTGACGTCTGACATCTGGTTGTTTTCATGTGTTTTCTCAAATCCTCCAGTCGTTTAAATGCTTTCCCGCATCTATTACAGTTATGAGGTCTTTCTCCAGAGTGGACTGTCATATGTGCTTTTAAGTTACGAGTGGAAGTAAACCCTTTATTGCAAATGTCACATAAATATGGTCTCACTGCTGTGTGTGTCTGCATGTGACCAGTTAAACCAGTTTCATAATTAAATGACAGTGAACAGATGCTGCAGGCGTAAGGCTTCACTTCTGTGTGAACTCTTCGGATGTGCAAGTTTAAACTACATTTAAACCCAAATGTCATTCCACAAGTGTTGCATAGATATGGCTTTTCTCCAGTGTGACATCTCTTGTGTGAATATAAAGTACTGCTTTTAGAGAATGTCTTGCCACATATTTTGCAGGCAAATGGCCTAGCTCCAATGTGAATATTCATATGTTGTTTAAAGTATGTACAATTGTAGAATACTTTGCCACATACCTCGCAGGTATATGTTTTTTTCTCTCCTGTGCAGTTTTTGAGGTGTTTTCGCAAATTATGCACCATGGAGAATGACTTATTACACTTCTTACAGGTAAACAGCTTCTTTTTTACGTTGTGAGTTTGTAAATGTGTCTGCAGATGCCCTTTAGTCTTAAATTTCTGCTTGCATATATCACAACAAAAATCACTTTCATTTGAACTGTTTGTCTCGTTGCTATCATTTACGAGTGACTCATCATTCTGTATTCCATCATCTAATTCAATAAGTGTACAATTCTCAGTTTTAACTATATCTTCATCATCAGAGTTTCTTTTTTCTTTAAATCTCTCAATTTTTACAGTAACTGGAGTGTCTTCGTACAAACATACATAGTTATTCATGTGGCTGTTTCCTGTAGGGGTCAGTTGATTCTCATCTTCTTTGAACATGGACTGTGCCACAGTAACTGACAAGTTCTTAACTATTCCCAGGTTAAGAGCTGGTCTGACATGTAATGTGTTATGTAATGCCTGAAATAGACCAAAACAAGAGTGAGTAAATTAGAGTGAACAAGATATATTTTTGCACAATTTTAAAATTGGATCTGCAACAATCTCTATGAAAAATAGCTAAATACAATCTTGTGAACACCAGCTAACAATAAAATAAATTGATTCATATGCTATAGTCAAACATCGAAGCTCCGGCGCTCTTAGGTTTGGCTAGTCAAACAGGTCTGACATGAAGTCTTAGTTAAATTAAAACCAATATCATTTTTCTACCTTTGACTAATGAATTTTTGTCTAATCCTAGGAGAGACAAATTTAGACAGTCAAACGCCGAAACTCAATTTGATGAAATCGGGGTTTGACCAGTCAAAATTACAAACAAACCGATTAACTGCTTATAATTTAACACCCCTTGTTTTGCTTCTACGTTCAAAAAAGATACAAGGTTAGTTTTTATTAAAATGATACTAAAAATGGAGCACCATACATTTCCACTGCCACTGTTGTATTGATCCGTGAGTATTTTTTCTGACTGGAGTGCCATATCAGAAAATCTATGAAATCTGTGCAGCTGTGACAAGCAAATGTAGCATATTGTCTTCGGCAGTCTATTTCCTAAATTAAGCTGGAACAAATGGACAGATTGGGATAAGTAAACAAATGTTAGAATTCAATCTTATAAATAACTACATTGAATTTCAACATTCATAAATACAATTGAAACATCAACAAACTGTTTTTAAAACTGATTAAGGGAAAGTGCATACCTTAGTATTTGTAAGTTTTTCATACATTTCTAGTAGTTGGATGTTTTCAATACTGTGCATTCTGGTATTTCTGATTAAACAAACCCTGCAAACAACAGAAGTCGACATTCTTCTGCTGATCACCTAGAATAACCGGAAAAAGCAGTTTCATTTGGAGAAGTGACAAGTGAATTTGGACAAGATAAACAGATTTTTATAGGCATCAAATGAATCTATCATTTGATGCCTATAAAAAGCTGGTGTTTTGTTTATTACTAAATAAAGTACGTGCTTTGCTCATGGAAATGGAACACGGAACCGTATAGATACCTACCTTTTTTATAGATAGACAAACAGTAGGTCAAAGTAGAGTTACAGAATATCTACGAGGGGAAGTTTATGGAAAAATTACTTCCACTTTTGCTGAGCCCTGGTTGCTTGCAGCACTATTTATGACAATTAGCCAAAATTAAATATAAATGACTTATTCTGCCTTGATCATTGCTTTGCTCGCACCCATTCTGTCTGTCTGTTCATGTTCGTTCCGTCTGATGGTGCTCTGTTTGAGACGCTCGCTTCGCTTGCTATTTGCACGTAGAAATTCACTTCAGTAATAGCTGGTAATAGTAATACTCACGTCGGTCGTTGACGTTGATTGACTGATGGTGATGACTGAACTTGGTTGGCTTACCGCGAGATTACAGGATAAACAAACGAAACAACGTAGACTGAGATTATATATTATTCTCCATCTACGCGAAACAAACACAAAAAACGTATTTGCAGGACGAGAATAATAACTACAGAATATATATTGGATTTCAATGAGGGGTTTTCATGGCCATGTTTTTAAAACAGATGGCGTTGCTCTGTCATGGTCTGATTGACAAAGAAAAGTGAATTGTCAATGTCAGTTGCCGTGTCAATATTATTTTCGTGAAACTTGAATTATATGAATCATTTAATATTTGTTTAGATTATTTATTTATGATTTAATTATATTATTATTTTAATTATTTAAAATTGTTTAAATAATTATTTATTATTTAATGTTATTTTAATTGTTATATTATTTATTTATTATTTATTTGATAGTTGATCATCGTGATAACGAGTATAGTGTGTATTGATAGTGTAACAGCCCCATTGATAGCTAAGATGTCATTGTCAATGTCAAAAGACGAGCAATTTTCGCCCATTTTGCTTCAATGGTGGAATTGGATTTTGAGAATTTATCTTTTTTTAAACATTTATTTTCATATATTGATTTCACTGCATAAACATATTCAATGTTTAGCAGTAAGTCACAGCTCCAGAAAAGGACACCTGAAAATGGCACAGATCGTGAAAATTTCCTTTCGCTGCTAGTGGACGAATATTTGCATTCTTCTTCGTATGGTAATTCGTTTGTAGCTAAAATATCATTGCGAATATTTCATCTTTTATCATTAGTTCAATCAGCCTTTCTTACAATTTCTATATTTTGACGATTTATGACATGGAAAGTTTAGGTTTATGTCACCATACGTTCATACCACTGATCTTAAATTTTATTTCACAGAGGCCAAATGCCAAGTGCTAGCTAATTTGGCAAATTTCGCATACGATCCTATCAACTACGGCTATATCAGAGATGTTGGCGTACTGGACATATTCCTCCATGTGCTGAAGAATGAAGCTAACCAGACTCTTCTGCACTTTGCTATAGCTGGCATCTGCAATCTATGTCTAGGTGGGTAAACAAAATAGTTTAAGTTGTCTCACAAATCATGGTAAACATCCCGTTTTTAGTGCAAATAGTGTTAATAATCATAATAGTTTCAAAAGTGTTAAAGTAGTATAAGGCTTTCTTTTACACTTTTTTTATTGCATTTAGCATTACAGTCACATATTGGAAGTAGTGCAACATACTTTATGGCAATATTTAGTGTCAAAATGTAACTTTTGTTTATCTCACACTCAATCTTTATGTTTTCAGATCCAGAGAATGCCCAGTACATTGTGGAGAATTCAGGATTAAATCCTGTGAAAGGATTATTGAAAAGCAAAAACACTGATATATTATCTGATACTATTACCTCATTGCTGTATCTTCACAACAATCAAACTGATACAGAAATCAATACTACTGAAGTAAAACAACTTGTAAGTGCTGTCCAAAAATCTGATGACAAAAGACTTGCCAACTTGGCCACTATATTCCTGCAAGATGTATGTAGCAGTAGCCAGACAACATAAATAAAAGACAAGACATATTAAAGGTACAACTATGAGTAAAATGTTGTCAAACAGATTTCCCTACATTGTAGTAAGCAATAAAAACTACCAGAAAATATGTAAAATACACACTACAACATTCAGCAGTACTGCTTTTAAAGCAGGCGATAAGATACGCATTCAAAAGACCCTCACTCAGAAAGACTTAGATGCATTTTCAAACCTAACAAGTGATCACAATTATCTCCATCAAAACAATGGAAACAAGAGGCCTATAGTGCATGGTGCTTTACTGAACGGATTGGTAGCTGGTCTCATTGGCACACATTTGCCTGGACCAGGCACTGTCCTCGTATCACAAACAATGAAGTTCCCCAACAAATGCTTTGTCGGTGAAAAACTAACTATAAGTGTGGAGCTGGTCGATGTAAGAAAAATACTGAAAGTGAAGTTTTTCTGCATTGTCGAGGAGGAAAAGAAGGTTGTGTTTGAGGGTGAGGCTAAACTCATGTTAGCCAAAGACTGTTAGTTTAGTTTCATCAGATTAATAATTTATTTCTTAGCTCTTAAAAAGTATGATTGATATACATTTATAATATTTATAATGAAATCTGTCAACAAATCGTCATATACTTACAAAATATGAGAATATGAAAAAGTGTATGTTCGGTCACATTGTGCCAATATTTAACAAATTAAATTTCAATAAATATAAGCTTTGAAGTACAATTTAGTTATAAATAGATTTACTCATTAGAAATCTCTAATATAGTGTGTAAGTGAAATTGATTAATTTCGGAATAGTATGGCTGCTATGCTAATTTTAGTAAGAAATGTCCAGACACTGTCCATTATTATACAATCCCTATAGTCTAAAAGTCTGTAAACCTTTTTCTTATGAACTTAAAATGTTGTGTCAATTGAAAATCTTTATTATTATCTTGTAATTTTTAAACTCTGCATGGCTGAAACAGACTATAAGTAAAGACTGATAGGGTCTTACCACAAAAAATTTAAATACCCGCTGAACACTATTTAAAAAATATTCTATACAAAACTGTTAAGAATTTTTTTAAACATGTGTTAATTGTTTGTTTAACGATTTTTGGGGTAACAAGGTTAGTCTTTAGTTATTGCCACTTAGTAATGTTTGTGTCACTTATTAAAAAAAAAATTGCATCTAGAAAAATCTGTATGCACTACCGTATTGAAAAATGAAATATAGTGTTATATCTGATACACAAACATAATAAATTCACTTTAGTTTCAGTTATTTCTAAATCAAATCAATATGTTTTTATTTATTAAAATTATAAGTATCAATTTGAAACGTCACATATTTAAACAAGAGAGAGAAGAGAAATACATTTTCCAATATAATACTTTGCATTTTGATAAATTAGATGTAATATTGTCAAATCAGTAAAAGTTACTTTACACTGCGACAGACCTGTGGCGGCGTTTTCCTTTGGAAAACAATTTTTCCTTTATCAATTCTATATAAAGTTATAAAGTTTAATGATCGAAGCACACAGAAGCTGTTGTTTCACAATGTTTGTGTGAGTTGACCCTAATTGAATTATGTGTTTGCATAGGTTAAAATGAGTTCAGTATTGAACAGAACACCATTTTGTCTTAGTTTCGATAAGATAGAAGTGGTTTAAGAGATTTAAGTTAAATTTTAGCTTGTATAGAATTTTGTTGCTTTCTTAAATCAATTTGTTATTTTCTTTTGTTTTTATTATGTCATCATATTAAATGTGATTATCTTTCTATTTTTAATATTTGATTCAGTGCAGTTTTAAATTCTCCATCTAGCTTAAGTATCACTTAAGATTTTTATGGCAATCAACAAATTACCTTTATAATGTAGAATTTCCAAATATAATAGTGCAATTATGTACTTTGATTTAAATACTGACTCAAACGAAGATGAAATGTTCAAAATGTATATTAGTGATGTGCAAAATTCCAAAAGGCTGTGAGGTCCTATATGTAATTTAGATTACTAGATTCCCATCCTTTAATTTGATACATCATTTTAGTATTAGATGTTTGAAAATTCTATGTAGATTAGGAAGTACCACTCAAGGTATCATCAAATTAAATTTTCTTGCTAAAAACTTGTTACTAAGTTTTAGTTGGTAGTTGTATAAACCTGAATAGTCCTTATTTATCATTATTGCTGTATTTAGGCCTCCCCAGGCCATTCCACAGTGACAAATCACGATCCAATGAGACGACCTCCGTGGTACAGTGGGCGAATAGCCGGCTGAGACGCAGGAGGTAGCGGATTCAATTCCCACCGCGGAACAAATGTTTGTATGATCTACAGATATTTCTTCCGGGTCTGGATGTTTTTCTATTTATTATAAGTATGTATTTACAAAAATAAGTGTATGAGTATTCTATCAGTTATCTGGTTCCCATAGCTCTGCTTAGTTTGGGGGTAGGTAGCGCAGTGTGAAATGTCCAGCCATATTATTATTATTAAACCTTGTGCAGGTTGCACCCAAAGGCTCCCAGAAACCTTTAGCCGTTTTACAAGTAGCGAGGGCTAAAAATAGTCTCTACGGCTATTGTAGCAAAACATAATTCTCGTCATATATTGTACATATATGTGTATAAGTGATTCCGATCGATATCAGTGATTTTATTGGAATTTTACCGTTAAAACGTTACATGATAAATCCCGTATTTATAATAATGATTTTATTGGAGTTTAAATCAGTATTTATACATTATTTTATAGGTTTAAATAAATCATAAAGATCTGTGTTTTCTACGGAGTAAATTACAGTTTACGATCATTTCTCAGGTGATTAAAATCAAACTAATCTATTTCTAATTGCTTCGCCTCATGAGGTTTCTAGGATAATTTGCTGAAGGCAGAAAGAACAGTTTAAATATTCGTTTGATTCATAGATGAGTTAGGTACCTACATCTACTTAATTAACCAAGTAGGCATCGCCCAGGGCAGAAAATCTCTTACCTAACTATAATCCTTAATATCAATTCGAAAGTAACTCTGTCTGTCTGTTTGTTACGATGAAACGGCTGGATCGATTTCGATGATACAAATAATATCGTATACAGATAGATTATAAACGGGATTGAGACAGGCTACTTTTTACCCGACTGCGCAGGAGTAATGTTATTATTGACAAACCACGCGGGCGGGTCAGCTAGTTTGTCATAAAGTAAGTTTTCCGTATGCCCGTCTGTCTGTCCGGCCGACCAGTTACAGCCCTTTCGCTCATAGACTATTAGGCTCGGACTATACGGCATCCGGGCTTGTCAGGGACCGTTTTTTAACGGCCCTTGACCAATCCGTTACACAACCAAACATTTAAATTTTTCCTACATCGACTACACACGATGCGAGGCCATCCGATTCCGATTTTTACCTGGAAGCAACCGGGGCATGTTCCGGATTCGCAGAATCGGGTAGACCCAGATGCCATATAGTCCGAGCCTTAGGCTCAGACTATAATATGGCATCCGGGCTTGTCAGGGACCGTTTTTAACGGCCACTGACCAATCCGTCGCACAACCAAACATTTAAATTTTTCCTGCATTGTAATGAATAAATCTTCCATTGTAATCGATTTACACACGATCCGAGGCCATCCGACTCCGATTTTTACCTGGAAGCAACCGGGGCATGCTCCGGATTCGCAGGATCGGTGAGACCCGGATGCCATATAGTCCGAGCCTTAGAGTGCTATAAAGCTGAAATCTGGCATGATGGTACGTTTAGCGACGTACTTAAGTTATGCAAATAAAGAACTTGTTTTTTTTAGGTTACGTATCGAAATTGGGGGTGATTTTTTTACAAACAACGCACCACCAACCCTTCGTGTGGGGTTTCATTGAACTTTTGTTTGGTAATTTTCGAGATAGTCGTGTGGAAGGGGGAGGGGCTAACACGCAATTTTTTTTTATTGATGATTGACAAGCGCTTGACCACTACCTCACCTGATGGTAAGTGAAGGTGTGATCGAAGATGGAGCACGCTTGCCTAGAAATAACCTATTAACTCTGGACTTGAAGACTCCAAGATTATACTGGTTCGGATAAACATACGCCGGAAGTGAGTTCCACTCCTTAGGTACATATGAATAGTAGATAGGTATTCTTTATTCTTTATTGCACACAAGAAAATACATTTGAAAATACAGAAAAAGAGGTCATGTACAAAGGCGAGCTTAACCCTAAGAAGAGTTTTCTTCCAGCAAACCTTTGAGGCTAGAGAGAGAAATGATTTTAAAGGTAGGTGAGTGTACAAAAACATAAATAAATATATATATACCCAAAACGAATATGAACTATACTCAAAGTATGTTATAATATTATAATTATAATAAATAAATTATATGGAATAATAATATATACCTACGTAATATAAATATATACCTATATATAATAATATAAAATTACAGAGAAAGGTAGTGCTTTAAGGTGCGCTAAGGTAAGCTCTTTAACTTTCCGTTTAAAAATGTTGAGTGATGGGCTAGCGCGAACTTCATGAGGAAGGGCATTCCAAATTTTTACCGCATAAACGGTGAAGGAGCTTCCATAGCGGCTAGAAGTGTGTTGAGGTGTTTTGAGGAGAAGAGACTTAGAGGACCGGCATGGCACACTGCGAGGGACAAGAAATTCAAAACGCTCACGGAGGTAAGAGGGAGAGAGTGGACAATATAATACTTTGAAGAGGAGTGATAAGACGTGAAGATCACGGCGAAGACGAATAGGGAGCCATTTAAGTTGGGATCTAAAATTGGATACGTGATCAAACTTGCGCAGACCGAATATAAAACGAATGCACAAGTTCTGTAGACGTTCCAGTTTATTGAGAAGTTCCTCCGTAGCATCAAGAAAGCAGACATCTGAATAGTCGAGAAGGGGCAACATTAAGGCTTGGGCGAGAGTAATTTTAGTTTCAAAGGGAAGAAATTTCTGAAGGCGTTTTAGTGGTTGGAACGAGAAATGCACCCTTTTACTGATTTCGTTTATGTGGCTGGCCCAGGATAGCTGGTTATCAAAAATGACACCAAGGTTCTTAGCTTTGCTCGAGTAAGGTATAGGTACCTGATCAAACACGACTTGAGGTAACGTTGACTGGTCGACGACCCTCAGCATATATGGACTTCCCAAAAGTATAACCTGGGACATAGAAGGGTTAACCAATAGACCATAAGTATTAGCCCATGTGTTGATGCGGTCAAGATCTGCGTTAACTTGGTTAACACCTTCTAATATGTTCTCGGCTTTAAAGTGCCGATAAAGTTGTAAATCGTCGGCATATAGATGGCAGTGAGAAGAAATAACAAGGGTAATAGAGTTGATAAAAATTGAAAAAAGTAGAGGAGAGAGAACGCCACCTTGCGGTACACCAGCAGATATGTCACACCAGTCAGAGCAAGACTCATTCGAGCGCACACACTGCGAGCGGCCGGAAAGATATGATTTGAACCAAGAGGTTACTTGATGAGAAACATTTAGGGAGGAAAGGATGGACAGTAGGATATCATAGTCAACTGAATTGAAAGCACTGCTGAAATCCAATAGAACCAGAGCAGTAAGGCACTTATTGTCCATACCCCAACGAATATCGTCAGACACTTTCGTAAGCGCACTTACGGTACTGTGGCCAGGTCGAAACCCAGATTGGAATGGACTCAGCAGGCTATTTTTAATTGAGAAAATGAGAAAGTTGTCTATGAACAACGTTTTCGAGGACTTTTGAAAGGACAGGTAATATGGAGATTGGACGAAATTGCGAGACAATAGTAGGATTAGAGGTTTTAGGCAGAGGTAGGACAAATGCTTTCCTCCAGGCGGAAGGAAAGGAGCTGAATGTTAAGGAGTGATTTATGATGTGGGTAATGACAGGAACAAGCTCAGTGGTTAAAGGTTGCAACATCTGAATGTGAATGCCGTCAGAACCTACAGCTTTGGTGGAGATGGACCTCAGGAATAAAATGACTTCTTTTTCAGTAACCTCTTTGAAGATAAAAGGAGGGCACTCAGGCATGGGTAAGTGAGAGATTTTGTCTAAAGTAGAAAGTTTGACGTTCTTGTCTAAAGAAAGAGGAGATTTGGAAAAATGAGTGTTAATTGTATTCAAGTCAAATGATATGGTGGAATTACTAGACTCTTTACCCAACCCAAGAGATTTTAAAAATTTCCACATCTGAGAGGAACTGCAATTTTTTATCGAGTCGTGTATGTGGCGTCTCTTGGCATCTCTGCACAGCTTAGTACAACGATTACGGAGTTTTTTATAGGTAAGTAAATTCTCCTCAGAAGGAAATCTTTTGTAGGTCCGTTTTGCTTTGTCTCGTTTAGACATAGCTTTCTTAATGGTCTTGTATTCTTACCTAAAAATAATCCACAATAACGCACATATACCTATTGTAGTTGTCAGGCGATTTAGAGTAGGCTTTAGTTTACGTGCAGTAGTCAACCAACTTAAGTCTGTAGATAGTTGGGTTAACAAACAGTTCATATAATGTTCATACAAAACGATCAAAAATTAACTTAATAACACGTGCTTCACCAAGTATTTTCAGTAAAATCGATAGAGATCAATGAAAAATGTAAAGAATCTGTTATCATCATCCATCAGCGAGCGGCTAGATGGAGTCACGTATCAAGTCTGTCCCCGTTATCAAATAGTTCGCATGAGAATTCAATAACAAGCTACATTTGCGGCACGTATCAAAAAGGGTTTGGACAGCAGTTTTTAAGTTAGCGATTAAGGAAATGTTTATAAAGGCTACTCGGTCAAGTTCAGTGCTTAGTCTGGTTCATGGGACAGGGAAAGACCACGGTTGAGGGCCGTTTCATCAACACTCACCCAACACTTGGTAAGTTTGTTGAAATTACGCGTTGTATCTTATAAATTAAGATTCGATTTCGATTTCGACCACCCTGCGTTAGTTCGTTTCCGGTAGAACGGAACTTTAGCGGAAATATCTTCGGTAAGAATGATACCAGTAGAAAAGATGGGATAAAATTTAGATTAGATAACTCTTTATTGTACCAACCTACCTACACCATAAAATAAATTAACTACAGAATTTTTTTTTTCAAATTCTTTTAGTACAATGGGTGGTCTGGTTTTATCGCTTAAAGCGATCTCTTCCAGACACCATTTTGTATCAATTATAGTATATTTATTCATTAAACTCAGAAGGATCATTTTGAAACGTCGTCCGCTATCAAGGTAGAACTACATTACACACTTCTTTTTTATCCAGATTGAAAGTGCGACACCATGCGTGGCTTTGAAGTCTACTTGATGATATTCTGCCTGCTGTTAGCTGGAGTGACAGAGAGCAGAAGAAGCAAACTCTTAAAGCGAGAGGAGCAGTATGAGTCAGTTGAAGATGCGGAGATCGCAGATGGGGACTATGATGATGTAAGTTTTTGAGATTGGCAGACGATGTAGCAAGTATCGCGGGTCTTCTTCTTCTTTCGTGTCTCAAGGCTGTAGCCATTTTTATCAGTACGTCGCCACGCTCATGGCAGCGTCTAAGCAGGCCATTAATTCCCCCATCATAGTGCAGGTGGTAGGGCAGGATGAGCATGCAAGGACGTGATCCATTGTTTGGAGCTGGGCACCATATGTGCATTGCGTCACCGATTCGCCTATAATATCCCATTTACTAAGATTACACCTGCAGCGGTCGACTTGCGTACGAAACTTGATGAGGCTGGCACAGGAAAGTAGAATATGGCACAGGACAGTAGAAAATGGCACAGACAAGAAGAGGCCTATACCTACGCAGCCGTGAATAAAGTCGGACTGTGGTTGACGATGATGAAGTTGGTAAATTTTTACAATCCAAATAAGTACTATATATGCGTCGAAACATTCCGTTAAATCCGCTGTTTCTTGGAATCGGTTCTCGGAATTGGAAAAGCAGGAGCCTTAGGACTTATTGTAGAAAATGACTGACTTCAGGTTCCGCAACTAAAACACGGATTTGAGGACTGAATTTTTCTAAAAACAGCTGATTTAGGCAAGTGTTTCTTTAAAATTACTGAGAAGTTAGCAGTGCGTGATAAATATTAGTTTCGTTCACATATCGTTATAAAACATGAACCCCTAGTTAAAGAAACACATGAAAAAAATTGCAACTGTAAAAACTTAAAAAATACCATCTTAATTGAGGAGTTTCCTAGACACACTTATCTTAGATTTTAAATTGCCTAATTCCTTACATGTTACCAATTGTTCTTTTTCACAGGTGGAGCCATGCCAATGTGGAGTATTCATGTCTCAGCAAGTCGGGATCCGGGAAGGCCGTCGCGGCGGCAGGCCCAGGGGACCTCCGCAGGGTGAGCCAGTGGTGACCTATGACACTGATTCCCCCAGTCTGCCGTGTGGGGGTGGTGGAAACAAGCATTGTATCAGCAAGTGTCTTGATGTGGTAAGTGATGTTTGTGTGGGTAAGGGTTGGCCCGGGAGTTTAGCCAAGTTTTTAGCTACCTCTCTAGACGTGTAACGTGCCTCCCTCCCCCTACCAGCCATGTATGGGGGGGGGGGCACGGCAACCACCATTATACCATCACTATACGTTCTTACGAACGAGCTCCATGCTCCGCTTTTTTAGGAGCAAAGTATCAGCTTATTTCTTTGCTAATGTTACCGTCAAATGCCACACTTAGGACACTGCGGAACATAGGCCATCCCCACATGTCTCCAGAGCAACCGTTCCGTATGGGCCGCACCCAACGGCTCCCAGCAACCTTTATTAGGTCGTCTTTCCATCTAGTTGATGTTTTTTCTTTTGGTAACCCTATGGTATTATGAGTATATTGTGATAACTGGATAATTCATGCAAATAACCGGTACCTAACGAATCCTATCTATTCATCATCATCATCATCGTCAGCCCTTCTCATCCCACTGCTGGGCATAGGCCTGTCTTTGTTGATGCCATTCGCCTCTGTCCTGCGCTTTTCTAACCCACATACGTCCTGCGATTTTTATAATGTCGTCGACCCATCTTGCCGGTGCACGCCCTGCGTTCCTGGTTCCATCTCGGAGCTACATCTCAGTCAGTACCCTGCTTCACCTGTCATCACCGCGCCTGGCTACATGTCCTGCTCAACTCCATTTGAGTCCCAATATAGGCTTGCTAACGTCTTGAACTTTAATTCGCTTGCGAATAAAAATATATACTGATATAAAAATGATCTAGTCATGGTTTGTTGTATGACTTTTGAGTTTGTAATTTGTAGGTGATGCTATATATAATCTTAATGCTCTTATAGTTAATAAAGTATGTCAGGGCGTCCGTGTGTTCAACACTGGTCTCAGCAGAAGACCAGCGCTGCAGTATGGCAACATGCTGTACCAAATGCTGAGCTGAGGATCCTTTCGCCGCCACACTTAGCAGTTAGTTATAATTTTAGTGAATAAGTAAGCGTTTTTTTTTGTATCATTTGTTTCTTGTGGTGGTATGAATAAATGTTTTTTCCTTCTTCCAGGGAAGATACCCTTTTAATTATAATTATAGTGCACCAATTTGTTCTCAGATCCTCAAGTACCTGCCTAAAGCCGGGCCAGTAATCTGCGGCGCAGTGGAACGCGACATACACCGCGAGAAGGCATTCCTCTTCATCAGGAACTGCGGAGGAGACTGGATACCCACCAGCTTCTCGGCCGGGAAGGAGTTCTGCTGTACTGATGGGCAACACCATAAATGCTAGAGATATACCTACTAGAGGTACTGATACCATTACCATTTCTATGATTGCATATCTATATGTGTAGATAGTTGCTCGAACGCTGATTATTTGGCAATATTTTTATAAGGCGTTTCAAATCGAAAATTCTGATACATTTATTGCTTTCACATGGATACAAAGTTGTTACAGGTAATACGTAGATACTTTGTTCCGGGTCTGCTTATTTCTCTATATTTTAAAAGTATGTATTTACAAAACAAAAAGTATTTATGTATTCTATCAGTTATCTGGTTCCCATAGTACAAGCTTTGCTTAGTTTGGGGCTAGATGGCGCTGTGTGAAATGTGCAGTATTATTTATTATTTAATTTCAGATATTAACCCTGGCAGGGTATATCAACTTATTGTGATTTCATTTGTATTGGTTTATTAATATATTCAAAGATTTGATTCAACGTAATTAACTAATAAGTCATTTTGGAGTGAAAAAATGGACACAATAGTTTGGTCAACATTTGAGAAACTGGCTTCTATAGTGCCGGTATCCACCGAAACTGAGCAAAGAGATGAGTTAAATCAACCAATAGAAATATATTAAATAGTATTACATTGTCTACATGCGTTACTATTGATTAATTTCATACATCTCTCTGTTTAGCTTCGATGAATGCCGCCCGGATGCCGCGGTGGAAACCAGCCCTTATTCGCATGCCTGTAAAATTAGGCAGGTACATTTATGGTAGCATAACCATTATTCTAATTTCTATATCATCAACATTTTCATCTACGAACTCGATTTCTTAGTATCGAATACCGGAAAAACTGGTCCTTAGGTAATATTGTATCATCTAGTGCTTACCTATTAGGAATCAATTTGAAATAGTAAACTCAGGGTTTGTAGAATTAACTCTACACTCTACGTTCCTAAGGACTACAATGTAGCTAGAGCACTTATGGGCAACAAATTCTCTATAAGTCACTGTTAATTTGCAGGAAATTCGTTGGGCTTTAGCAATACATTCCTACAAGCAGCTTAGTTTTGTAGCGACAGCTTACCTACGTACAATGTAAAGAGCGCGTGATCATCACATTAGTTACGTAACACCTATATATTTAACCTCTTCCACAGGTTAAATGCTATGGATCTTGTCCTCAGCGCGTAAAAATAAGTTAAATGAATCCTTACTTATAGTTATTTATTTATTTATTTACCGTAAGATTAATAAATTATTCACTTTTACTTAAAAATAAAAGGATTTTGATTTAACGTGCTTCTATTCATCCAGCAAGAAAATTAATATCCTCTGTTAGTCTACCAGTATTCATTAGCTATAGAAAAAATCCCAACTATTTCCGAAAAAGAAAATAGTTAAATAAGTGTATATGTTTTTAAGCTCTATCAAAATTAGAAACATTTAGATTCAAACGATGCTTCTATTTGCGAAAGGATTTATCCATCCGCTATCGGCGCAAAATCGTGCGCAAACGCAACCTAGGTGTGACTGGGAGTGCCTTATCCGCTGACCCGGTTCCACCCGATTATGGTGTCAATGAAGTTCCCTTATCAAGGACTACACATACATGGGGCAAGACTTACTAGACGAGTAAGAGGAAGGAGGGAGAGGGGGGGGCGGAGTGACCCGGATCGCGCAGGGTGAACAACCCCGCCACGTGCCACTTTCTAAAAAGAAACGCGTCGCCCGCGCATCCTTGTGGACGCTGGATCTTCTAAGATTGAAACGTTTTGGCACCTAGCAACTGGAAATAGATCAGCCACGTGGTTCGGAGGGTACCTAAATTAGCAAAATGTCCACGTGCTTCATTATCTTGGTAATAAATATTATGTTAATGCTATAAGAATAAGGCGATCAACAACTCTATGTTATCGGTTGGTAAGGCTTTCTATCAATGTGTCTTTCGGTAGGTTCTAATTACAAAGAGCAATTTAGCTTACCGTACACGTGGATTAGGCAATTATCAATTTGTAAATACTTATACATGTAATAATTAAAATAATAAACTACTTATCTACTTCCTTGAATACACTAACACTTGCTTAGCATGCGATTTTTAGCGTCATTAAAATGCCTTGCAAATGAGCCTAAATAATAACTTGTACAAGCTAATTATGACATAACAGGTCATAGCGGTGGAAGTGTTTGCAAATGTTCTGCGGATGTTCATTGAATTCAAGATGTTTTTATTAGAATAATTGTTGGATTTCGTATATTTTAAATTTTAAAGGGTTGGCAACGCGCGATTTATTATTTCGGAGTCATTTGGTGTTACAAACCAATGTGTGTGTTGGTATCTTTTCTCTAAGTAAGAGTAGATCAGCGCGTACAAACAAGGCTTCTAATTTTCGGGATAGGTATTCAATATTTTACCTACGTAAAGACTGTTTTGATCAGTAGAAAAACATATAGTACACAATGCAAGGCAAGCGTCGACTAGATTACTTAAACAAGTTACCTACAGATAAATTTAAGTATTTTCCAGAACTAGAAAACTTAACGTGCGCGTGGGAAACTCTATTTTTAGCGACTGTTTTGAATAGTGTTTACACATTTTGTGTCCGAAAACGGGCCTCCTGGTTATTTAAGCCTGTATTTAGCTTGAGCAGAGAGCGTGACGATACCGTGGATATTGAAGCCATCTTACGGCTTTTTTGAAGTTTTGTTGAAGCTTTGAAAACAAAATGAGTAATTTATAACCATTTTGCTCTAGATTACCGATTATATTACACTAGAGTCGTCATTTTCATACATAAGGCAAAAGCACTGTGTAGGCATTTTATAACTTGATTGCAGATAATCTCAGGTGCGTGGTCTGCGCTTAGAATCAGTGAAGCAGAATCATCTGATCATATAATTCTAAGGTCGACTAGCTCTTCAGTTCATAAGGTTCATTCGGTATTCACGTGCCCAATATATTCACACTTGTGTAATGCAACTGCCACACATCATTAATTATCGCAGTTTGCATAATCTGTAAATTAATCGATACTAGGCGTGTCAATATCGTAGCGCTGGCGCAGACGTTCCCCGAATCGGTGCGGGCCCGGGCATGACCCCTGCGCGGGCGCGTCCGCGGCACGTAATGTCGCGTTATTGTAATGCATTGCGCAATGCCCTCTTGCCTCTCCCTCCTCCTACCCCGCACCACGTCTCCAGTCCCGTAGCCAGGGTCGTTCTCGGTGCTCCTCACTATCGAAAATAAGACTTTAGGCTGGTTTATGGGTCTTAGATTACACTGTAGCATGGCAGTGACGGTCAGACAGAAAGAC
The DNA here is from genome assembly GCA_963924445.1 of Philereme transversata. Classification (NCBI taxonomy): domain Eukaryota; kingdom Metazoa; phylum Arthropoda; class Insecta; order Lepidoptera; family Geometridae; genus Philereme; species Philereme transversata. The sequence goes on along the minus strand of OZ004350.1, from coordinate 10,268,265 downwards.
GACTAGGAAACTCTACATTTATTAGCAGTTAAGAGACCAGTAAACAATGGTTGAATATTCAACAATCGATTTGTGATTTTTCTAGTAGGCAAAACTTAGATTTTCTATACCTTGTTGGCTGTTTCATTGACCTGCCCTTCCTTGGTCCGGCCCTGGTATCTTCGCCCCAAGATCGCTGCCCTCGAAGTCAGGGTATTAATTTCAATGAGCCTTGTGTGTTGGACTTGGACTTTATAGATGCAGCAATCGGATGAACGCACCCTTATTTGCATTTAAATGTGCTGACGACATGATTCGACACGTGAATTGTCCAATGTTTATGCTGTAATCTCTATTGTCCAAATATCTACTATAATAATGTAGAAAGAATATAACCAGGTCATTTCCATTATCCTAATTGTAGGTGTTGGTAAATATGAAGAACAATTAAATCCATCGTTCTTCCCGATAAGCTCTACGTGAGTTGGTTATGGTGGAATCAATATGTACGATACTTACCGTTTTTGATCACTAAACTAATTCTGCAATCTATGCCAACACTTATATAGGCATTTCGAGCCGTTCGTTGCTAATCAGAGATTTCATTGTTGCAACACTCAATCAAAAGCAATTATCTTCAGTAATTCCAAGCACTTCCCTTCGTGTGCCGCAGTGGCTATCAGAACGGTTATTTCTACGGAAATGTGAGAGTAGATACCCAAAGCATTTACCTATCTAATGACGCTCTCAGTTCGACGGAAAACTATAAAATGCACGGATGCTATTGCCAACTTTGATAGCAGTGGCTAGAGCAGTCGAAAAAGTGGCTACAAGATTCTACAAAATATGTCTACTTTAAAAAACTGGGTATTCAGAGGCAGAAAATGTTTAAAAACAAATAGAAATTTATAAAATCTATTGTGAACTGTTTGTAAGAGTAACGCTAAAGAATAAAGAAGATAGAAGATGTCTAACGCCCGTATACCAGAATCGAACTATTAATTGAATCGAGTCGTATTAGGATACATAGATTATTTCTTGACATTTTTTCCATTAGAAGCTGTCGAAAAATCTACACGAAAATTTCGATTCACGCTTGAACATAATTCTATAAAACAGGCCTGAGTTGACAAAAATGGCTGAACTTATCGTCTCGTCCACTCTACAGATGCTAGATCTAGCGAAAAATATTCGAAGCTGGCAACAGAATGCACATGGATATTTTCCAGCGCAGGCAGGGGGATTCAAGGGGTGCGGGGTACCTCGACACACTTTCTGAAGGGCTCTAAAACTCCGGCTTTTGTGGGCACCTTTATGACCACCTATTCGTAGACCTTTTGATTTATCACAAACAGTTAGATAGTGCTTTGAAAAAGTTTTATGTTTCGAAATATTGTGTGGGCAGCTCCTTTTACTTCCTATAGGAGGAAAACTGAACAAAACCCAACCCAGTTAATTGGGTTAAAGTAGGAAAGTCCTCACGTGTTTGGTTAGTACACAAATACTAAAATTACTAACAAATTTATACGCGATGGTGCAATTGGCGGCCTTAAGGATAAAAATGATATCTTCCAGGCAACCTATAGGTATCTATATACGAAAAAACTTGAGAAGAGGCGACTTATGTGAATATCTAGATATTAGATGTACAGGCAGTAGGTACCTCTGATTTACGAGGGTGTTCTTAGACTAACTAACCTTACTCTAACTAAGCCTGGGATGATTTTCTTTTTTACTGCATTGAAATAGCAACGTAGGAAGGTTCAAGGTTCGGTAAATGCTCTACCTAGAGAAACTAATCAGCCCCTAGGCTTCTGCTACTAAAAAGAACCCGCAAATAAAATAACAGTATTTTAGAATCGTTACTCTATTTGGTTAGCACTGCAGGTATTTTTATTGATCGAGCGAGATTTATTAATTGATCCAAATCAACTTGGGCAAATCGGCGTTGTATGTATGTATGTTTGTTTGTCCAAGGTTAACTTTCGAAGCGTTTATCCGATCAACATGAAATTTGGTATATAGGTAGTGATGGCACAACTCTGGTGTGACTCAATGAGCTAAAAATGTGGAGGCGTTGTTGAGATATTGGGATTCAAGAGGGGTAAAAAATAACAAAATGGGACTATGTGGTCAAGCGGCACGTCTATTAAAAGATGAGTACTTTGTGAGTACATTTCGACCCCGTTTTTATTTTTAGTTTAGACCTTGTAGTTTTTAAGTCATTAACCATGATAAAAACTGAACTATGACAAAATTCACAGGGTACACCAGTGATCCCACAATGCTGAAATTTGGCATGGAAGTAGCTTTAGTGACACAAATATAGGCAAAAGTCTGAAATCCAGAATAACTGCAATTTCTACTCAAAAAAAGTAGAACTAATTAACATGAACTCCCGTTACCTGTAATTTGAATTAATCTGTAGGTCAAGTAAAGTGGTTATGCATTTCGTGGCACTATTTTGATAGTCAAAGATTACGAATGATATGTTTTTGTTTATTAGGGAGACCCGCGAGATCTCAGTTCGGGGCGAACCACTAGTTTAGTTTCCTGTGTCAGTAGTCATACGGACTAAGAAGGGTACTTCACATCGGTGTACCGGGCTAGAATCACGAATGCATTTGCATTTATTATCTAGCAAGGTCACCCCCGCTCGACTCTTCCAGCTTTAACGTGTTACACGTTTGTAATTTTCGTCCATCAAAGTTGTAGGCGAAAAGAGTCTTCTAATTGCCACTACCAAAACATGACTTTGAAGCCTGCGTTCTGAATTGCATAAAATGTCCAAGCAAGTGCGTTGACTATGGCCAATAAAGTGAAAATATAACAAACAAGTAAGTACTAGTGGTTCGCCCCGAACTGAGATCTCGCGAGTCTAATATAAAAACCAAAATATATTATTCGTAATCTTTGACTATCAAAATAGTGCCACGAAATAAACAACCATCATAGACCTACAGTGTCATTCAAATTACAGGTAACGGGAGTTCATATTAATTGGTTGTTCTTTTTTGGGGTACAAAATGCAGTAATTCTGGATTGCAGACTTTTACCTATATTTGTGTCAGTAAAGCTACACGAATACCAAATTTCATCATTGTGGGGTCACTGGTGTACCCTGTGAATTTTGTCATAGTTTTGTTTTTATTACGGCTAATAACTCAAAAACTACAAGGATTAAATTAAAAACCTTTCATTTGATGCCCCTCTTGACCGAATAGTCTCATTTTCATTTTTTTTACCCCTCTTGAACCCCAATATCTCAACAACCCCCAAACATTTTTAGCTCATTTAGTCACACCAAAATTGTGCCATCACTACCTACCTATGTATCAAAATTCACGGTGATCGGATCAACGCTTCGAATGTTATCCTCGGACAAACAAACATACATACAAACATACAACGCCGATTTGCCCAAGTTGATTTGGAGATCTCGCTTCGCTCGATCAAATATTTAAAAGGTCGTAAAACCACCCGAGTTAAAATAGGTTTCTATCAGTCTATCCGTCAGGAACGTCGATGCTACAGGCTACACCCAGATTGACGTCAAACTTTTAACGCCCTTCTGTTTGCGTTTGGGGTTCAAAAACTTAAATCGTGTTCGCTATTTGGCGTTTGAGCCCTAATGCCAATAGAGAATCGGTGCATTTTTAATAAAAAAGTTTTAAAGGTACGAAGGATTCCGATAAGTAGCTACCGATTTATCTCACATATTAAACATTTTTTTATGATTGATAAACAAGAAAATAAACCTAGCTATCATGTCCTCACAATGCATCGATCATAAAGGAGGGAGGAAATAGGATAACGGTGTACGCTGGCGTCTTCGGCGCGCGCGCAAGAACTTCTCGATATCGCGAACCGTTCCCCTGTCTGAGACCAACAATATATCATTAAAATGTCGGTAGATTAGGAGAGCTGCCCTCCCCTCCGCGACCGTTGACTCCACGAGGCGAGAGGTGCCAGCGCGTCTCTGATGACATGTCTGTTTACATTGGCTGTTCTAATGGCACTCGATGTCGCCCCGCCCGTTCACAACTTTTTGCTATTACAAATGGAAACTGCGGAGACAGTGGGGTGAATCGAGGCCGAAGCCGCCTGCCGTAAGATACCCAGGCAGAAATGAAAGATGCTCAATTGCGATTAGAAATCATCAATTCTCGATGTGACACATTGCATTGCAGTTCCCATACTTTGAAGGAGGCAGTACGGTATCAAGTTAATCATATGTTTTTGTGAGTAGTCCATGGTTTTTGAGTAGATGCAAAATATGTTGATAAACTGCGTTTAGACTCGGATTGAAGGATTGAATAGGCTACAAACGAATAACAAATGCAGTAATGCAAATTCAACATAATTTATTGTGTATTGTCAATTCGTGTTAGCACGATTACAACGACCTAGAGTCGCAGGCTCAAGATGTTAAAAGTGTGCCAAGTTACAAGGAAAAGGCATTGACCAGCGCAGATCCCCTGGCTCTATTGAATCTTGGACAATGAAAGCAGATAAAAAACATAGACGAAGCAATCAGAAACTTTGATTAAACTACCCGATACTCATTTAAATCGTTTAACTAAATAGTCATCGACTAACTTTGGTTTTAATTTAAAAGTTCTCTGTTAGAGTTTCTTGAGATTTGTCGACCGTCTAAAGTCGACCATGTTCTGAGCATTGACCGCTATTTACAATTGCTAATGTCCGACAAATAATAAAATAGCGTCTTCGCTATTTACGGTCGCCATATGATTGAAGCACCTTGATCGACGTCCGTCGTAGATCTTTTTGAGTGCAAATTCATATTATTAATAGCATCTCAGCAAATAACCATTATTTTTGAAGAGGATACATAATAATTAGAGTGTGTGTTATAATTTCTTATTTACTGTAATTTAAACCGTTGCATTGAAAACAAGCAGTTTTATAAAATTACAATGGGAAATGTGTATACGAGTAGATTTTTATGCCTACGTTCTCGTTACGAAACGTACCTTGAACTTCACTACTTTATAGCTAATCTATTCAGAACATTCAGATTGTATTATGATACCATTTCCTCGGGCGCCTAATGGTCGAAATCAGTCGATGACTTTAACGGAATCACGGAAACTTGGAATGCGTTTGCGCAACTTCTTCGGGTTCATTCGAGGGGACGATAGAAGATTTTAGGCTGCGCTGTAATATAACCGGTTCTATCATGCGAAGTAAGACATTGGGCGATTTGATAGTTTTATTTTATTTTCCTACGTCTATTTTGATACTGTAGCTATGCCACTATGAGACTATTTGATAATCGCTCGTAATTTACACAGAAGTTGTGCTTTAAGGGCACGTGACTTTAAAGTCATTAAGTCATGTCGAGCGGTAGGTACCTTAGGGCGGGCTAAAAACTAATACCACAGTTGTCCATTAGCTCATAAAGGAAAAGTACTGATTATTTCGATAATCGATCGTAATCCAAGAGATAGATTGACGTATAACTATGATAGTAATGTACACCTGGAAAGTTTCTACCTAGTTCTTAAGTTCTTATTTCATTGTACCTATATTCGACAAAGGTCAATGATTTGATGCTTTTTTAATTATAAAATTCTACACCTCAGATGTTAGATGACATTAAAAGTGAAAAATATTTCTTTTTGTCTGTGCCGTTTGAAAGAGCTTTTCAAACACTTTAGCTGCAACTTAGATTGATATTGATCAGAGTAGTATTTTTAGCGCAACATCGGATGGCATGCGCCCTCTTCCACCTGCACATTTTCTAGCACATTAACTAAATTGGATGGAACGTGGGAAGGAGATAAGTAGAATTACTTTGTATTTTGTTCTATCTGTTACTAATACATTTACATTGTAGAAAAATAAATTTCCGAAGGATTTTTTAATTTAGAGAAAATATATTTTGTAGACGTACTAATATTATAATTGCGAAAGTAATTCTCTTTACATATTTGTTACCTTTTCACGACTAAACGGCTGATCGTAATGAAATTTGGCAAGGAGATTATATCATCGAGAAGGACATACACTACTGTCTCAAAAACAATCTTGAAGGGGGTGAAATAGGGGTTGAAAGTTTGTATGGGCAATCCATAATTCTGTAAGTTAGGGGCTTTTGGTAACAAATAAAGAAATAGGTAGGTACGTGTTTAAATTTTTTTGTGACCGGGATTGGGACATATGTTAGTTTTTACTCGACTGCGTAAAAGGAGGTAAACCACGCGTGCGCAGCCGCGGGCGGGTCAGCTAGTGTTACTATAAACCGGTTACTTTCTGCAAGGTCATCTAGTAATCTTCAAAGATATTAATTGGTACCAACTTAAAGGTTTGTAAGTAAATAAGACGTCAACGTACCAACGTCTCTTCCGATTCACAATGATCTTTGAAAATCAAGAATGAAATAACCGAACTGCCAAAGAGGGAATAAAGTTTTCATGTGAGTCCAGCCACGCTGAATGTACATATTATGCGAGAAATGGTATTTAAATTTGTTTGGTCTGTTTATTAAGTAATAAACTAGTGGTTCGCCTCGAACTGAGATCTCGCGAGTCTCCCAAAAAACCAAAACAAATATTATTCATAATATTTGACTAATATAACAGTGGCACGAAATGCAAAACCAACTAATTTGACCTACAGGTTCATTCAAATAACAAGAAACGGGAGTTCATGCAAATGGTTTCTCTTTTTAAGGGTAGAAATTGCAGTTATTCTGGATTTCCGAGTTTTCGCTATATTTGTGTCACTAAAGCTAAACGAATACCAAATTTACGTACTGTGGGGTCCCTGGTGTACCCTGTGAATTTCGTCAGAGTTCAGTTTTTATTGTGGCTAATAACTCAAAAACTACAAGGACTAAACTTAAAATAAAAATGTGGTCGAAATGTTCGTCTTTCATTAGACGTACCACTTGAACTAATAGTCTCATTGAACCCCAATATATCAACAACTCAATATTTTTAGCTCATTTAGTTACCTACACTTTATTTTGTTTGGATTGTGCCAACTTTACCTACCTATATATCAAATTTCACGATGATCTGATCAACGTTTCGAAAGTTATCCTCGGACAAACAAACATACATACAGCGCCGAATTACTGAAGTTGATTTGGGCATCTCGATTCGCTCGATCAATATTAATTTTACGCGATTATAGACAACAAAACAGGTTAGCGGCGCACGGTGTGCTATGGTAACGCCAACGCTGTCAGTCAGTATGTAGCATTGGTTTTTTGTGACACTTCAGAAGTTGGAATCACAGGAAATTGTTTTAAAGTAGCTACCATTTTAAAATCTACCAATTTGAGCGATATTCATACTGCTACTAGCATGTTGGAAAATATTGTCTAATGCTGCAAATAAAGTGTGTAGTAGGCAGATCAAGGTAATATGATTATACATGAGGTCTTCGTAATAAAGGTTCTATTAGATTAGAGTAACAGAACATCAATATGGCAGGACACGCGAAGGTCGAAAGCCGCCCACCACTCGCAGCTCGCAGTAGGTACCTACCGTGATGACTTGATGACTCAGTGTTGTGTGTGGTTTGTTTCAACGATAAAATCTAAGGTGTAACAAAAAATGCTGGAACTTGATTCTCTTTGAATAACAGAATAATACAAATTCTATTGTTTTGCTAAGGAGTGCTTCGGAAATTTCTTTACTAATATTATGCTATGGAAAACACACACGCGTAGTTAAGAAGCACAAAAAAAAACATTGCTTTTATATGCGTGCCAATAATAGGCATGCTCAGCATTCTTCAAGTTCTTCAAGCAAAGAGACATGGACATTCATTTATATACTAGGTACATAAAATAATATTAAATCTAAAACAAACGAGAACAAAGTACTGTGAGATGCAGGGAAGAAATTTTAGCAAATCTTTGTTGATGTGTTTTGTAGTTAGTTGATTACGTTCGTTAAACGTTAATTTACGCAGATACATTTTTCCTCCTACGATTTACGCAGTATGGTTATTTTTTTTTTATAACTAATTTGGGAATATAATAGCCATGAAAACCTTCAAAGGTGATTGGAAGCCTTCACTTTGACAAGTACAGTGGTATTGTGGGCGAGTACCCGAATGATGTAAAAGGATGCTGGTTCGGCCCCGCTGATGGACAAATATTTACATGATCTGCAAATATTTGTTCCTGATCTGGGTGTTGTACTATATATGAATCATCGGCCAGTGAAGTACGATTCAAAGTGTTGCTTCATTTGAAGAGCCGGCGGGTTCGACCATCGAAAAAACAATACGCCCCCCTTTTAAAATATCAACTGCTTATAATACAGCCCTTTGACTTTTCCAACGTCTTATCGCCTGTTATCTGAATTCAGTACCGACGTAATCACTCTAGGGCCGATCACACGACACGCTAGCTCCAAAGCAAAAGGTTGTGAATTGACACCTTTTCATTCGCCTTTCTAACAGGCGCAATATTTTGGTAACTTGATTACATGCCCGTTAACTTTAACTACGGTAATCTGGTCTCACGTTACGTGGTCTCATCTAAGGGCATGTGGCATGATAGTTATATTTTGACCAAATGTTATTAATAATAATATAGAACATTTGAGAATCTCATGTTTTTATACCACGTGCGGTGCAATTGGTGTGTCCCTGATGACAATTAAAATCACCCATCGTACGTATTACGAGTGGCATGCTGGTAGAACAAGGTTAGGACATCAATAGATCACAGACCACCCGGTCAACGATACGAGTGGCCCAACAGCTAATTGTCGCGCAGTAACGAGCCCGTGTCCTCAATACCGGCCAGCCGCGCCCGCGCCACCCCTAAGGATGCCCATTTCCTTGTAGCTGATTACCGCTCACGGACTAAAAAAGTACAATCATAGTGCTCTCCGGCGCGGAACGCACTGTCCTCATTTGAATACAAACGCAATGCGCGTGCGCACACACCCTTAACTGTACACCAATCTCACCCCACGCGCGATTCACGACCTTAAGCTCATCGCAAATCAGTCTAATCTTGTCCAGCGACGATTCTCTACGTGCCCTCTTTTCGAAGTCGAAAGAAGAGGGACTCTCGCATGCGAGAACGGGAGGGAGCTACTCCGAGGAGGACAGAGGACGTTAAGGGCATTCACCCCGTACCCCGTGGGTTGCGACTAGCGGCTCTACAAATGATGTACAAGCACATAGATGCCTTTCTCTATTTAGGTGCGCACGAGTTTCGAAATAGTGGCCGTGGAACTTTTTGTTGGGAGGTGGATCCTGTTTTGGTTGCGTCAGAGCTTGGCGATAAGTTCGGCTATTGCCGCGAGAATGTCCGCCACAGGTGCGCTCGATGGGCACCCACCGCCGGCTCCGCGCGCCCCAGCCTTTCCAATGACCATCTCTACTGCGACAGGGACTGGATGTTACATAGTTACATAGATTTTTGGTAAACAATCAAGTGTTTGTTTACTTTATCAATCGATTTGCATTTCCATCGCTGCCTTGTCACGATTACTTACACTCTTGCATTAATTAGGTATCTATACTTAAAATTATCTGGCAGTACTTACTTTTGTAGGTAGAGAACACGTGATTAATAACTAGGAAGTCGGTTTCCTCTGAGAACCTCATAGAAACTGAAGCGTCACTGCTTACAGACAATGTGAATCGTGTAACTGTTTAGTCATAAAGCACATAACGTGGTCCATTATTGCAACAGTGATTGGCTTCTAAAGCTGAATTGGGGTTAATGAGAATTCCAAATGCGTGTACGAAGGCTTTTGAAGCTGAATTGAGCTAGACTTGGTATTTATTTTCTCGTAAAATCTTACGAACAATTAAACGAAGGTAGGTAATGTATCTTACTGTAACCTACTGTTAGAGTCGGTTTTTAAATTCATCCCCTATTGGAAGTGTTTCAAAAGTTATTTTACATCACTAGTCAAATGGTTGATCGAGCGAAGCGAGATCTCCAAATTAACTTGAGCAAACCGGCGTTTTATGAATGTATGTATGTACGTATGTATGCATGTTTGTTTGTCCGAGGATAACTTTCGAAGCGTTTATCCGATCATACGTAATGATGGCACAATTTTGGTGTGACTAAATGAGCTAAAATTTTTGGGGGATTGTTGAGATATTCAAGAGAGATAAAAAATGAAAATTATATTATTAGGTCAAGTGCGACTTCAAATGAAAGGTCTTAATTAGTACATTTCAACCTTGTTTTTATTTTTAGTTTAATTTTTGTAGTTTTTGAGTTATTAGCCATAATAAAAAAAACACTTTGACAAAATTCACAGGGTGCACCAGTGACCCCACAATGCTAAAATTTGGTATTCGTGTAGCTTTAGTAACACAAATATAGGCAAAAGTCTGAAATCCAGAATAACTGCATTTTGTACCCCAAAAAAGAGTAACCACTTAATATGAATTCCCGTTACCTGTAATTTGAATGAAACTGTAGGTCAATTATGTTGGTTAATTATTTCGTGGCACTATTTTGATAGTCAAAGATTACGATTAATACGACTCGCGAGATCTTAGTTCGGGGCGAACCACTCGTTACTGGCTCAGCGAAATAAAATATGGCCTATAACACTCAGGGTTAGTGTTAATTTCTATCAGTAAAATAATTGTCAGAATCGGTTCAGTAGTTTCTGAGATTAGCCCTTACAAAGAATATACAAAAAACAATGTTTAACTTTTTATAACATTAGTATGAATATCTTGACCCCCCTACACTAATTAGGATAAGTATCGTGAGAATCTAAAGTAAGGCTCCCATCACTTTAACTTGTAGCCTAATTAATTATGAACCCCAATTATAATAAAATGAAGTGCTTATATTCTAGCAATGAAGTAGTAAAAAAGATTGGCGACTGGACTCTAGCCATGTAAAAAAAAAAGTCAAGATCGTCATCATTTTTATGCTATGTTGTGTTTTCGGAATATAAAAAAACAATAAGTAACTTTTCCTATCGTAAAACGAGTAAGAGTACTTAGTATAAATACTTTGTATTACCTAAAATATTTTCGGAGATTTATTGACTTTATTCTTAGGATTTGTTTACAAAATTTTGTTAGAAAATATTTTACAAAATATGTCAATACAATATACATATGTGTCAAGGGTGAGCGATTTTTGTTGAACGAGTCTGTGTCCCACGTTCTTCTCTTTTGGCGTACTTTTAAAGGATGCAATGATTGTGCCCTTACATAGAGCAATACAAAAACTATATCCAAAATACTGCTACAGAGGCAGAAAAAGATGAAATCTCGGTAACTGTACCGGTTTTCCCATCACGACAATACTAGGACGGGTTCATTGTGAATGCATCCCGCTATTTGAAATCGATGCCGCCCTGTGTCTTCTGACTTCGATTGAGCTACGGGACTGGGCTCAGGATTACATGAAATCAACTTGAACTTTTTTGCCGAGGTAGGGAGGCGATTAGCACTAATTTCGATGAAAAAATTGTAGACAATTCAATTACAATTCAGTAGCTGGAAAGGTTCAGCAGTGCGCGTAAAGTGCCATTGTTTTTATTCGAATTTTTTTACTTCAAGAAAAGTAAGCTTTCATCAATTATGAATGAACTAAATAAACAATTCCTGTCCAGTCATTTTGAAGGCTCAGGTTGAAAGATAAAAGCTCATAAACATTGCATCCTCGACTCACATGATCCTCCACATAAATATGCATGTAAGGTTTGTATATCAGTAGTTTTCCAGTTATCGATCCGCGCAGATAACTGGCTGCTGCCGTGTCCTGGGGTGGGGGTGGAACCCCCTCGATCGATGTATCGATAGTGCCCGCATCATGTAGCAGTTAATTGGCAGAGATGCGCCCCTACCTAGACATACCTACTCGTTTAGGGCGATAGCGATGTGCAATTCGATTATAGTACATCAGTGTTTACGTTTTAATCTTCTAGTTTTCGATAGAGACTTGAATTGCAGACTGTGGAGTTAGTTCAACTGTTTACAGGCTCGAGTGAGTAGGTAGACGGGATCAGCATATATAAATATAACTATCCACGCACCCATGAAGCATTATCATTATCAACCCTAGTTTAAATATGCCTTGTTACGAAAGAATTGGGAAATAGTCTGCGTGCAAGAAAACAGTGTTGAGCAATTAAACTATACCGAATCTACTGTCTCTAAAAAATCACCAAACCATCTTCCCACAACTAAAAATCCAGGAATCAAATTAATGTGCCTAATTATCAGCGCATGTTTCTTGAAATCAACCTGAGCACGACTGGTCAGCCGAAATAAAAAAAAACAAGACACGAGAAAAATAACATCTCGGTCATCCCCCTTCGTCGGCGGCAAAAGCGCAGCACAAATAATAGTTCCACCCCACTGCAGTGTCACTTGAATGATGAAAAAGAGACTAAGCTACTAATTATAGCTTTCACAAACTCTTCTTATTCCCCGCAAATTAGTATTATTTTCCATCATCCGCTGGTCAAGCTGGCATAAAAATCCTAGAAAAGTTTGTATGTACGGAGAAAAGGGGTAAAATGACATTTTAGCGTAAATGAAGGCAGTATTAAGTTTTCTAAAGTCTCACCTAGAGATGTTTTTACAATCTAAAATGTAATTTTCTTCCGTAGATCAAGCTTGGAATCAGTGACGAAATTTTCCGGTAGATTCGTGTTCGAGCCAATCGAATCTAATATCAACGCAATAAAGCACATTTTCCATTGATATCTGATTAGGAGTGGTATAAGTCAGGCAAAAGGTACAAAAAGAGGCCGTTCCCAAGAATGCCCGCGTCCCCTTCAGAGGGGCAGACAGACTCATCTCGTGGGAGATTTTCACGACGGGGTTTGGGCACACATATTTTGATTTGTCTGGTCTTTTTATCTCGGGGACATTATTGAAATACTATATCTGCATAGATTGCGATTTGATCCGCAACGTGATGAAATTAAAGGTTGGATGTTAATTGAAACTTTTCTAATTTTGATAAAAGAAGAAAGAAGCTCTTTCTTTGCGGCGTGCGAAATTATGAAGCAAAATTTTGTCTCTACGTCAGAGCCAAACTTTACGTTCATCGTGCAATCTTTAGGATCATATCAAACAATTTTACTGTGAGAAAATTTCAAATAGAGGCGGTGGAAGAGCACGCAATTTCTTGGAATAACTCTACCTAATAAATCAGGGATTACATACGAAGCCAAGTCAGGCCAGTGGCCTAGTGTTTCAACCTGTTATAGAAGTTTAGAATCTGCGGTTAGAATGCAGAGGCATCAGAGCGGAAAGGAAATATGAATGAATCGCTCCCCACGCCCGTGGGTCACGTGACATTTCCACACACAACCTAGGATGTTAGAATAATTATAACCCTACATTATAGAAGATGAATGATGATAGATTTGAATGAGGCGATACTAATACCTATCTAATAACTTAAATACTTTTACAAAACCATACTTCCAGCAAACTACTTCATTTCATTTCAATTGATAGATACATAGAACATACTTTATTGACAAGGTGTATATATGAACTAGAGGTTGCGTAGTGCGCGAGTTGCACGCAACTCGCGTGTTATTGTTTTTGTCGAAGAAGCAATCAAAGAGGATTTCGAGCTGTTAAAAGCGATCAAAAAGGATATCCATGTGTAAGAAGCAGTCAAAGACGATATCGAAATGGAAGAAGCAATCAAATCAAAGAAGATATCCAAATGGAAGCAGCAATCAAATATGATTTCGAAGTGCAAGAAGCAATCAAACAGGATATTGAAGTGAAAGCAGCAATCAAATAGGATATCGAATTAGCAGAAACTATTAAAGAGGAAATTGAAGTTGAGTAAGCAATCAAAGAGGATACCGAGGTGGTAGAAGCATTCTAAGATGACGAAGTGAAAAAAGCAATCAAAGACGATATCGAAGTGGAAGAAGCAATCAAAGAAGGTATCGAAGTGGAAGAAGCAATCTTAGAGGATATCGAAGTGGAAGAAGCAATCAAAGAAGATATCGAAGTGTAAGAAGCCATCACAGAGGATATTGAAGTGAAAATGCTATCAAAAACCATATCGAAGATAAAGACGCAATCAAAGAGAATATTGCAGTGCAAGAAGCAATCAAAAGGAAATCGAAGATGATATCGAATTGGTAGAAGCAATAAAAGAGGATATCAAAGTGGAAGAAGCAATCAAAGAGAATATCGAGCTGTTAAAAGCTATCGAAGAGGATATCCATGTGTAAGAAGCAGTCAAAGACGATATCTAAATGGAAGAAGCAATGAAATCATAGAGGATTTCCAAGTGGACGCAGCATTCAAAGATGATATCGAAGTGGAAGAAGCAATCAAATAGGATATCGAAGTAGCAGAAACAATCAAAGAGGAAATTGAAATTGAGTAAAAGACGTCGAGGACAATGATAAAAATAAAAAAACGGTTCCACCAAAAACTTATACCAATATTTTGTAAAAGTTTCCTCGAGCTATCTCTTCCCGTTTAAAAGATACGAGCGATTTAAGTTTTGTATGAAACCCCATAATTTTGTAGAGTGGAAATTGAAGTAAAAGAAGCAATTGAAGAAAACATATAAGTAGAAAAAGCAATTAAAAAGGATATCAAAGTGGAAGAAGCAAAAATAGAGGATATCGAGGTGAAAGAAGCATTCAAGGAGGAAGACCAAGTGAGAGAAGTATTTAAAAAGGATGTCAAGGGCAATGATGGTATTAAAAAAACTATTCCATCAAAAATTTGTACCAATATTTTGTAAAAGTTTGGTAGGCGTAATTCTTCCCGTTTAGAAGATACGAGCGATTTAAGATTTGTATTAAAACCCATAATTTTGTAGAGTGGAAATTGAAGTAAAAGAAGCAATTGAAGAAAATATATAAGCAGAAAAAGCAATTAAAAAGGATATCAAAGCGGAAGAAGCAAAAATAGAGGATATCGTGGTGAAATAAGCATTTAAAGAGGAAGACGAAGTAAGAGAAGCATTCAGAAAGGATGTCAAGGGCAATGATGGTATTAAAAAAACTATTCCAACAAAAATTTGTACCAATATTTTGTAAAAGTTTGCTACACGTAACTCTTCCCGTTTAGAAGATACGAGCGATTTAAGATTTGTATTTTGTAGAGTGGAAATTGAAGTAACAGAAGCAATTGAAGAAAATATATAAGTAGAAAAAGCAATTAAAAAGGATATCAAAGTGGAAGAAGCAAAAATAGAGGATATCGAGTTGAAAGAATCATTCAAAGTGGAAGACGAAGTGAAAGAAGCATTTAAAAAGGATGTCAAGGGCAATGTGGTATTAAAAAAACTACTCCACCAAAAATTAGTACCAATATTTTGTAAAAGTTTGCTACGCGTAACTCTTCCCGTTTAGAAGATACGAGCGATTTAAGATTTGTATTAAAACCCATAATTTTGTAGAGTGGGAATTGAAGTAAAAGAAGCAATTGAAGAAAATATATAAGTAGAAAAAGCAATTAAAAAGGATATCAATGTGAAAGAAGCAAAAATAGAGGATATCGAGGTTAAAGAAGCATTCAAGGAGGAAGACCAAGTGAGAGAAGCATTCAAAAAGGATGTCAAGCGCAATGATGGTATTAAAAAAACCATTCCACCAAAAATTTGTACCAATATTTTGTAAAAGTTTGCTACGCGTAACTCTTCCCGTTTAGAAGATACGAGCGATTTAAGATATGTATTAAAACCCATAATTTTGAAGAGTCGATATTGAAGTAAGAGAAGTAATTGAAGAAAATATAAAAATAGAAAAAACAATTCAAAAGTATATTGAAGTAAAAATGCCATCAAAGAGGATTTCGAAGTTATAGAAACAATTAAAGAGGATATCAATGTGGAAGAAACATTCGAAAACGAAAAGGAAGTGAGAGAAGAATTCAAAATAATGGCAAGGGCGATGATGACCGTAAAATAACGATTCCACCAAAAATTTGTGATACAAAAAAAATTAATTTTCCAAAATGATCACAGTGGATGTTGCATAATAAAAAAAAATTGACGTTCCAAAATGATCATGCGGATGAGGCAAAATTAAAAAAAAATTATGTTCCAAAATGATCACAGTGGATGATGCATAATAAAAAAAATTGACGTTCCAAAGTGATCATTGTGGATGAGGCGTAATTAAAAAAATGATGTACCAAAATGATCACAGTGGATGTTGCATAATACAAAAAAATAATAATAATTGACGTTCCAAAGTGATCATTGTGGATGAGGCATAATTAAAAAAAATGATGTTCCAAAATGATCACAGTGGATGATGCATAATAAAAAAAAAAAATTATGTTCCAAAGTGATCATTGTGGATGAGGCATAATTAAAAAAATGATGTACCAAAATGATTACAGTGGATGTTGCATAATAAAAAAAATAATTGACGTTCCAAAGTGATCATTGTGGATGAGGCATAATAAAAAAAATTATGTACCAAAATGATCACAGTGGATGTTGCATAATACAAAAAAAAAAAAATAATTGACGTTCCAAAGTGATCATTGTGGATGAGGCATAATTAAAAAATTGACGTTCCAAAATGATCATGTGGATGAGGCAAAATTAAAAAAAAATTATGTTCCAAAATGATCACAGTGGATGATGCATAATAAAAAAAAATTGACGTTCCAAAGTGATCATTGTGGATGAGGCGTAATTAAAAAAATGATGTACCAAAATGATCACAGTGGATGTTGCATAATACAAAAAAATAATAATAATTGACGTTCCAAAGTGATCATTGTGGATGAGGCATAATTAAAAAAAATGATGTTCCAAAATGATCACAGTGGATGATGCATAATAAAAAAAAATAATTGACGTTCCAAAGTGATCATTGTGGATGAGGCATAATTAAAAAAAATTATGTGTTGCATAATAAAAAAAAATAATTGACGTTCCAAAGTGATCATTGTGGATGAGGCGTAATTAAAAAAATGATGTACCAAAATGATTACAGTGGATGTTGCATGATAAAAAAAATAATTGACGTTCCAAAGTGATCATTGTGGATGAGGCATAATAAAAAAAATTATGTACCATAATGATCACAGTGGATGTTGCATAATACAAAAAAAATAATAATAATTGACGTTCCAAAGTGATCATTGTGGATGAGGCATAATTAAAAAAAATGATGTACCAAAATGATCACAGTGGATGTTGCATAATAAAAAAAAAATAATTGACGTTCCAAAGTGATCATTGTGGATGAGGCATAATAAAAAAAATTATGTACCAAAATGATCATAGTGGATGTTGCATAATACAAAAAAAATAATAATAATTGACGTTCCAAAGTGATCATTGTGGATGAGGCATAATTAAAAAAATGATGTTCCAAAATGATCACAGTGGATGATGCATAATAAAAAAAATAATTGACGTTCCAAAGTGATCATTGTGGATGAGGCATAATTAAAAAAAATTATGTGTTGCATGATAAAAAAAAAATAATTGACGTTCCAAAGTGATCATTGTGGATGAGGCGTAATTAAAAAAATGATGTACCAAAATTATTACAGTGGATGTTGCATAATAAAAAAAATAATTGACGTTCCAAAGTGATCATTGTGGATGAGGCATAATTAAAAAAAATGATGTACCAAAATGATCACAGTGGATGTTGCATAATAAAAAAAAAAATAATTGACGTTCCAAAGTGATCATTGTGGATGAGGCATAATTAAAAAAATGTGGATGTTCCAAAATAAACATGATGTTCGTTGCATACTAAAAAAAAAAAAATTGGATGTTCCAAAATGATGATGATGACCTTTGCAAAAAACTATGAAAGTTATCTCATGTCCCTCCACCACCATTATAGAGAATCAAGCAAATTTACAGTAATTTTATAGTACACACAAGCCGTGGGCTCCCTACAAAAACAGTATGAAAATTACGGCAAACGAAATATACGGTTTACGGTATTCATACAGAAATATTTTGTATGGGACAATTTTTTTTTTGTATGAAAGACAATTTTTTTTTCATGGAACCGGATATAAAAAAATGTCCTCTGCAACATTAGTTTTTGCACCAACTCTCTAAGACCTATACTTTCCGAGATACGAGGTCGATGTGAGCGAATGGGGGACAAAAGGGGTACTTTAGGATTTATTCCCAACTCATCGGAACTCCCTCTATACGATCCCACCAAACATTTTCACCCTACGAGGTGGCATCTGGGAGAACAAACATGTCAATGAGTCAGTCAGTCAGTCAGTCAGTGAGTGGTAATCGAGCTTTATATAATATAATAAATAATAAATAAATATTGCTGTACATTTCACACAGCGCTATCTAGCCACAAACTAAGCAGAGCTTGTACTATGGGAACCAGATAACTGATAGAATACTTATATACTTTATTTTTTGTAAATACATCCTTATAATATATAGAGAAACAACCATACCCGAAACAAATATCTGTAGAACATGCAAACATTTGTTCCGCGGCGGGAATCGAACCCGCTACCTCCTGCGTCTCAGCCGGCTATTCGCCCACTGCACCACGGAGGTCGTCGATATGTTATACAATTTTCGGGCTTGTTGCTGATAAGCAATCTCTACTAGGTAACCTGTTAGTATTTGGGCGTGATTTGGATTAGTTTTTCTTTACAACACACATTTAGGATCAGCAAACAGAAATAAAAAAAAAATGTTGTACCTAATAGAGATCATCCCCAGTTAGTTTTTAAACAAACAGAAGCTTTAGTATCGATCACACAGGCTCAATACCTAAATAAATTAATTATATTTTAATTAATAATTAAGTTATAAATATGGAAATTGGAAAATTTATTATTCTCTCTACCTCTCTTTCGGGATAGCAAACAGCTTTCCTGTGTTTCGGTTTGATGGGTATGGTTGCCGGTGAAATTACAGGCACATGGGATTTTACACCTGTACGCCTCAAGTTGATGGACGCAGGGCAGTTCATCGTAGGGCACATTTCAAAGGTGCGTGATCTACGAGGCAGTTCTCTGTTATAGGTGATGGTTACCACTTAACATCAGGTGGGCCACAAGCTTGCTCCATGTCCATGTAGCAAAAAAAACCTTGTATTTGTTGGTATCTTTGTGACAATGACAAAAAGGCCATTCTGTCCCATATTTGGCGACCTTCGTCGCGCAGTGGGCGACTAGCCGGCTGAGACAAAGGTTGCGGGTTCAATTCTCGCCGGGGAACAAATGTTTGCATGATCTACAGGTATTTGTACCGAGTCTGGGTGTTTTTCTGTAGACTATAAGTATGTATTTACAAAAAAAAATTATTCTAGCAGTTAATCAGGTTCCCATAGTACAAGCTTTACTTAGTTTGGGGCTAGATAGTGCTGTGTGAAATGTCCAACATTATTTATTTTGATTCGTCGACTGTGTGGAAACCACAGCCACTTGACAACCAAGGTTTCACCGATAAGGGAAGGGGGCACTTCAGTATTATAATGTCCTACCTACGTAAGTTAGTTTCTTATGTTGGTACATCTCATACCAATGGGGATTAAGTGATGACGTTGAATTTACCGACAAATTTGTAGGTATAGAATAACGCATTAGTTTACACTAGGAACACAAAGAACTAGTTTATGCAAAAAGAGTACAATGGCTGGCCTTATAGCTGAAAGCGATTTCTTCTAGGCAAACTTTAGAATTGATGGCGGTGAACGGAGTAAAATTATGACGTAATGAAATAAAAATAATAATATTAAAATGTTGGTATGTACTTTTTTTTATTCAACCTTTGTCATCCCACTGCTGGGCAAAGGTCTCTCCCACTGTCTTTCAGGACTTTCGCTCGCGTGCCAAATCCCACCAATCTGTCTGGAAGGCATCGAAATCATTATCATGTACTTACTTATACATAATTCTAATTCATAAATAGACCTGAAGATCGATTAATATAGTTATACGCAACTATAAACCTAAATTATTAGGCAAACATAATACTCAAAATTATTCATGAAAAAATGAAATGAAAAATGAAAAAGAAAACATTTATTTGACACGACACACGTACAGAATATAAACACAAAAGAAGATGGTGACATACAAGTAGGTAATGTCGAATCTTGACTTCTGGCTCTAAGAAGTAGGTGGCTGTAAATAGAAGGATATGTAACAAGAATGCCAGAAGTTGAAGAATCCATGTTAATCATATATAATTCTTATATGAAATCAATTCAATTAATTAAAAATATAATGTATGTTCGTAGGATAAACTTATCAACGTCATCCAGGTTTGATTGATATTCTGTGTTATTCTGTCAATATGTGGAAACCAGCACTTGTCGCCTAACACCAAACCACCGATAAGGGAAGGGGCGCTTCACGAGGGGAGTGTGTTGTGGTTTTGTTTTAATATTAATAGCGATAAACATTGACACTCGTATCGAGTTTCCGTGGGGGCGTTGCATTTAATCACTTCGCTCTGACTGTGTAGGCGATTTGTTCAATCGGATCTATGAACCAAATCAAACCATTAGGTAATCGCAGGATTTTATTTCAATTTCTTATGGTGGTAGGCATCTTCTGTTTCTTAGCTCAGTTCTCTGCCTCTACTGTTAGTGATGTCCACCTGTCGTCACTCAACATCAATAAGACCGTAGGTCGTGCGTGGTTCAGAATGGCACAGGATTGGGACTAGTGGCATAAACAAACAAAGGCCCAATGAAGTTGCCTGTTGCCGATTGGCTTGATATTTTGTCTCAGAAGCACAATTTAAGACACCAACGTCCTGGTCCTCCCTTGTCAATTTCAGGGATATTTAAGTACCTGCAGATAATGTGGTCGAAGCTATCGCTTCCATAACCATGAACGTAAGTGCCTAGGTACATAGGCACCTGATAACTGGCGTCGCATAATCATCTCTCATAGATGATAGAGGTCAATGATGCTGAAGATTTCAATCAGATTTTGGTTTAGTTTTATATTCACGAATTACACTTGTTTTCAGCTTTATAAAATCCTGATTCTCTCTCTCTCTATCTCTCTCTGAATATACCAAATTATAGTACCCAAAAACTATTAGAAAGGGTGCGCGATTCAACTTTGGATATATATTTATAGTGTATAGTAAATTCCGAAAAATCAAAATTGCTTAGGTATGCTTATTAATTTCAGCCGAGCAACATTACCGTCGTCAGGTAGGAGTACGCGGTCCGCGTTGCATAAACACGTATTATTTTGCAAAGCATGCTCGATTTCTGAAAAATTCAAATGAACGCATGCGTAGCATTTTATTGAACTTTATCCTTTGTGATTTCATAACTAAACATTGTTTTGTTGCAATATCGATTACCAACATAAGTACTCGCAAGTAATCATGAATTTATTAACCTTTTTAATGGGAACCACCCCCATGATTCACCCTCGCATGACGTTTTAAATAAGTGGCAATTTAAAAAACAATTCAATGCATTAACCATGCATTTCCCGGTGTAAATAAGGTCGACAATAGCTCGATAATAAGTGCCTGATTGTTCCATAGTACTATTCAGTTCAATTTGAAAGATTGTATGCGCAGACGCGGTATGCGGGTGGGGTGCGCTGCTCATGTTTTTATTTCAATGCTACCCGACGATGGGTGCCTTTGTTTTTTTGTTAGGCTATTAGTATTTATAAAGGGCTCGGTCGTAGAGCCCATTTGAATTGCATGAACATGTATGAGCTTAGTACTTGGCAAAGCGAGTGTGAAAAGTAGCAGACTTCAGGATTAGGTATATCAGGATGCAATATAATGTTTTGATCTTCGTTTACAGGGCAAAAGTCCTGTACCTACCTAAAATGTAAAAAGGTATTAGGTAAATAAAGTTTTGGAATTATCCTACTACGTAGTAATGGTTAGTATTCTACTACTTTGGATACTCTCTATGGTCTATATGTAATAATTATATGCCATCTCTGTCTGCCCATATTCTATACTCAGGAGGCATTTCGCTATTGTTCGCTACATTGAGATATCAATAAAAAAGTTTTAAACTCATTGAATCGTTCAACATTGACGAAGTTGCGTGCAAGGAAGCTCTTTCCATTGAAAAAGTATTAAAAGTGCAAATTATGTTTTTATAAATGTTACGCACTTGTTACTACCCTATCCTAACGTCCTGCGGACGAATCATTTACCATATTTTAAATATTTATTTGAATCAGGGGTGCTTCCATGGGAGAGTGCGCCCTTCGTGCTCCAGTACCTTTGACTCACGGAATTTCAAGGGAAATATTAGGGTGCTTTATTATCTTTCTGATTTAATTGAGGAAGTCATATCCTGATGGAACTTGGAATTGATAAGGGCGCTTCGTGAAGGGTGTTCATGAACTTGAAAGTCTTAGAAAAGCCGTTGAAATTATCTGTTGTCTTAATTTATGCAACGTTGAACTTGTTATGTAACATTACAGATGATATTGTATGTAATGAGTCTGAGTCACTCCGGCAATAAGCGCGATTCGTGATCGCGAATTTCTTGCCCGTTAATTCCAATCCACTCTGTGAATGGGTCCTGCTAAATGGAGGCTTTTAAGCAAAGTACCTTTTGCATTCTCAATTGTAATAAACTTCACAAATTTCATTACTTTCCGTAAAAACCTGTCGGGGCCGGTCGGCTGGGCACGTAGCCATGTACCTGAGAGGGTCGTAAGAATTCAAAACAAAGAAATGGAGTCCTTGCCCTCCCGGAGCCGGAGTAGCCCTTAGGTTGCTCACAAAGGGCTGTGATTGCGACGGGTGGACGTGTGGGTGCGGGGTGCGGGGGAGGTGAATGACCTCGCCCCGGGGTGGCCGCCCCCTGCGTACGCGCACGCTTGGGCGACGGTCTGTGACGTCCCTCATTCCTATAGTTGGTAGGTTTATAAAATTATTTCATGGTCAGACAAATCTCGGAATAATTTATTAATAATGGTACGGTCAGGTGCATGTCGATACAGATTTTAACAATGTTAATACAGGAAATTAAACCTAGCTGTGGGAACTCACGGAAATGTATTGTATGTGATGAATCCCGAATTTATAATAATAACTAGAATATTATGAAATACCTACCGTCAATATTAAAAAAATAAAAAAGCATTTATTGAGGACCAGCAGATATACAGTCTCGTATATCTTGTATAACTATAAAGTCTTGAATATGTTTTTATTTGATTCCAAAATATCAGCCTACTTTACTAGATTTAACTGCACAAACACTGCACGTGTATTGATCTGTCTGGCCGAACCTGTATCAATTTTAGGGGCGCAAAAACAAAATTGGTTTTCCCCAACAAAAGTCCTGACATAACCGGTATACCTCTATACATTCTATCAGCAAAAGCCATTAGTTCAATCAGTGCAGAGTGCATGCGCGACGAGAGCGGGACGGACCCCACCTGCACTCCCTCGCCGGAAGCGGCATCACAATCAAATGTACCCTGGGGCTGGGGGGCTTATATCAATCGGATACATCGAGGTGAATGAAACAAAATAGAATAGACATTATAGCCGCGAATAATCTTTGTTAATTGATCGAGCGAAGCGAGATCTCCAAATCAACTTGGGCCAATCGGCGTTGTATGTATGTATGTATGTATGTTTGTTTGTCCGAGGATAACTTTGGAAGCGTTGATCCGATCATCGTGAAATTTGATACATAGGTAGGTAGTGATAGCACAATTTTGGTGTGACTAAATGAGCTAAAAATGTGGGGGGGTTGTTGAGATATTGGAGTTCAAGAGGGGTAAAAAAAAAATGAAAATTAGACTATTAGGTCAAGTGGGACGTCTTCATTAGTACATTTGAACCCTGTTTTTATTTTTAGTTTTTTAGTTATTAGCCATAATAAAACCAAAACTTTGACAAAATTCACAGGGTACGCCAGTGACCCCACAATGCTAAAATTCGGTATTCGTGTAGCTTTAGTGACACAAATCTATGCAAAAGTCTGAAATCCAGAATAACTGCAATTTGTACCCCAAAAAAATAACCAGTTTACATGAACTCCCGTTACCTGTAATTTTAATGAAACTGTAGGTCAAGTACTTTGGTTATTTATCTCGTGGCACTATTTTGATAGTCAAAGATTACGAATAATATATTTTTGTTTTTATGGGAGACTCGCGAGATCTCAGTTCGGGGCGAACCACTAGTTATATACAGGCCTATATGCTTTCATATACAGTAGTAGAGAAGTACATATATGCGTACCAACATGTATGTACTTTCGATGAAAGTGTTAATATATTTGTTGTTTAGTCTTTACGTACTGATCTGCAAAAATTAGCCCAAAATTGAAAAAATAAAATAAATATATATATCTGGAATATATCCATCCAGCGGTGGATGAAGTCGAGCTGATGATGACAGTATTCTAAGCATCTTTATCTTATGCCGCATTAGTTTGGCTGGTAGAAAATATGTAAGCGTAAATAAATAAAAGAAACAGACAAGATTTTGACTATTCATCCCTATAAGATATTTTGTATCTAAGTAATGTTAAGGAAGCGCTTAGCAGGAGTAACCTGGGAAGCACGGCTGCTAAAGAACCATTTTATAACTATTTTCTTCTTGATATTTAAATGTATATGTTTAAAATGGTCTTATGCATATAAAGGCATATTATTAATATTCATAATATTAATAAAGACATTTATTTTTCTGTCACAAAAGGCATTTATGAACAGTGTATTTTTCTAGCTTTACAATTAGCTTTAATAAAAAATCTATGGTTTAGGTTTAACATAACAGAATATTCGTTCGTAACAAAATATAGACAATTTGAATGTTCTTAAATTATATACTTTATAAGATAACTTATCCCGGAGCCTATGAAAACTTATAGGTAGGTGTTCGTTGAGAAAAAGGGGAAATCTCCAACCGAGCGACCGTTGCAATAAACCTGTCCGCCAAATTGATGACCACTAACCTAAGGATGGTATGAGATAAGAAACAAATCTTGAATGTCATATCATGATCCAGAGGGAAAAATTTTAAGCATATAGTAGAGTTTTTGGACCTCTCTTCCGTAATATGGATTATATACAAGTATAAATTAAAAAAAAACTCCGACACATAAACACGTCATAAATTTCGATTTTACAGCTGAGATCCCTTCACCAAAAGGAATAGTGCTGATTATCAGATCGGCTGACCTTTATCACATATAGAACCCATGTTAAACTAGCTTTCTATCTAAAAAACCGCATCCGAATCGGTCCATCCGTCTGGGAACAACGTTGCCACAGACAGACAGAAAGACGTCAAACGTGGTATATAATACACGCATCGTTGTGTGTGGGGGGTTAAAATTCTATTCAAAATTAGATAATAGTCCCCAGCCAGTCTGAACCCTGTCAAAACTCATTCCGATGCCCCTCGTGACCATTGTAGGGTAAATGTCCGTTTCCGGTGTAATTATTCAGTCGGTGATTTTCGTAAACAGTTCAGTTTAGGGTTGAAAATACAAATCCAATTAAATCGCAAAATAGCTTTATTATGACAACCACAACAATATGTTTTCGTAAATATTGTTTAGGGGTTTGTAATTGATAAGTATCATTTTTTCACAAACATAGTTTTCAAAATGTTTTGTGTGATATACGAATACGAAGTCAAAAAGGTCCGTTTTCTTACAGACGTAGACACAGCTAGATTAGATTACTTCAGCTACTTCCACAGCATTATGTCATACGGTATACTGCTGTGGGGGAGTGCTGCAGATATAAACACCGTTTTTGTGCTGCAGAAGAGGGATGTTCGTACAATTTATAACATGGGCCCCAAATAATCATTACGCCATAAGTTTAAAGAAATAAATATTATGGCATTCCCTAGTCAATACTAATAATTTTTGAAGGAAAAAATTGTATATTTGTATGTTTGTAATGAATAAACTCGAAAACTGCTTGTCCGATTTCAAAAAATTCTTTCTCCATTAGAATGATACATATCCCTTAGTAATATAGGCTTTATTTATTACTAGTAAAAACTTTGGTATCCCTACTAAAACTTCAATAATATAAGGGGGTATATATTATATATACCCAAGGTGTAAAAAATTGCCATACAAAATGTTTAAAAAAAATAAATGTCCACTCGTGCGAAGCCGGGACGGGCCGCTAGTATTTTATATACTTTTTATTGCTTTTATTTTGTGTTACAATAATCACTTTCATTTATGTATGCAATTTTTACGTATGTTACCTATTTTAGTTGACAGTCATCTGTCAAAGTAAAATATGCCTATTGATGTAAATCCACACGATAGCCCCAGCTCAGAAAAAACCTTAGTGGTTTTCAGATGCTATATTTTTGGACATATAAGTTTCATCATCATCATCATCATTCTCAGCCCGTGTCGACCCACTGCTGGGCATAGGCCTCTCCTTGTTTCTGCCACTCTTCCCGATCCTGTGCCAGTCTGAACCACGTACAACCCACGGTCTTATGGATGTCGTCGACCCATCTCGCTGGTGGACGTCCCCTATTTCGATGGCCAGTTCTCGGCCTCCACTCTGTTAGTGCCTTAGTCCACCTGTCGTCACTACGTCTGGCCAAGTGTCCTGCCCAACTCCACTTGAGCCCCAATATTCGCTTGCTGACGTCTTGTACTTTAGTCTGCTTGCGAATTTCGGTATTGGGAACTCGATCTAAGAGTGTGATGCCGAGCATGGGGCGCTCCATGGCTCTCTGTGCTACACTTATTTTATGCACAGCCTCCTTCGTGAGCCTCCATGTCTCGGCACCATAAGTCATAGTTGGCAGGACACATTGGACACATATAAGTTTAATCTCTTTTAAAATGCTAAAAAAAAGAATAAAAAAATAAGATATTGTTCATGATTCCTTAACATTTGTCATCTGATTACAATTAATGAATAAATTAATGATAATTCTTTATTATACCTTACAAGCTAGACACAAGAACAGTTTAAAAGAAATAAAAAACACAAATAAATTTAAGCATAATGGGCGGTCTTATCGCTAAACACAGCGATCTCTTCCAGACAACCTTTGGATAGAGAAAATCAGGAATATTGCAAATTCACCCAAATGTAGATTTTTAACCCCCTTCACAAAAAGTGTTATGAGTTTGTGTGTCTGTCTGGCTGTCATTGGCATTGTTGTTTCCAAACGGATGAACCGCTTCGAACGCGGTATTTTATAACAGAAAGCTAGTTCTTAGCTTAGTCAGTTTTCAGTCACAAAAGGGGGGGGGGGGGGTTTAATTTTTATTTTATACTTATTCAATATGCGAAAACTTATTAATAGTGATAATAATGAATCATTTAATTCAGGCAACAATAAAATACAGGATATTAATTAGGTTTTAAAATACAAATTACAGGATATTATTTAACTTACTCTACAGCCCATAAAGAAACCTTAGATAAATTAATTAAAATACATATGATAATAAAAACTTATATTTTCTAATAGCCGTTAGATTTATGTTTAGACAAAATGTTGTTTGTTTTACTGAGAAATAAAAATAAAGTCGAAGATATTGCATGAAATATTGACATTCCCTTGTCCATACATCTATGAAAATCTGATGTATGTTCACGAAAATATTAATTTGTTTGAGAAAAATAGCGATAATCATAATTTTAATACTAGAAATAAAGATAAACTCGCGGTTGCTTCTTGTAGACTCCATAAAGTTAGTAAAGCATTTAAAGGGCAAGGTGTACGCTTTTATAACAAACTCCCAAGGGATGTACAAAAATTGACAATTAGACAAATTTAAAAACGTAATTAAACAAAATCTTTATAAAAAGCCTACTATAAAATATCGGATTATTTAGATGATTGAGAAGCTTGGGATTGAAATTGCTCCAACTCGTTCAAAATGACGAAATTTACTTATTTATTTATTTATGTATTCTAAAGAGATCATTAAAAAAAACAACCAGCCTTGTTTCTTGCCTTTCTTTCCTGGCTTGGTTGCGAAGGAACAGGCAGTAAAATTGACGTTTCAAAGTGATCCTTGTGATTTTAATGAATTAAATATTTTCTATTTGACTTTGACTTTGTTCAAAGTCTCAGGCTGGGGTTTAGATTTAGATCTTAGTAGACTAATTTTATTACTACGTAGGTACTTACATTACAACGCAGTACGATAACAAACAAACGGAAAAGGGCAAATCATGACATTGCTATGACTGCAGGTAGTTTCTAAGGTCAGCCACAGATCGTTGGGTAAGTCTTGGAATTATGTACAGTCGTTGGATCACCGTTCGACGCTGTGGATCTGGAAGAACTTAAGTTATGGACGATAACAATCTGGCCACATTTATATTACTTACGTATGTTATGAATCTATGCATCTTCGTTAAATTAGTTTTATTGTGACTATTAGTATCAGTATTTTTTTAAAGAAAACTTCCACTAATCAACTATAAAACCACAAGTGCTAACTCCGGCATCCTGACTAGTGTAATGTGACAGATTACCACATTCGCTCTTTTGGCCGTGGTCCTTCCATTGCAGTTAATTTGAATCCTACTTTTTTTGCCTTTGCATTTCTTTTCTATCTTCATTTTATCGAATAATAATTGAAATTGCTCATCCATGGTGTCGAATGAGCAATTCCAAGAATGAACAACTTAAGGTATTGGGGCCTAAGGGAAGTAATGAAAGACAGAAACCTAAACATAACAACAAAGAGTAAATTATTTAATGTCTGCATTTTACCAATCCTCATGTATGGAAGCCAAACATGGGCCTTATCAAAAAACACCACCAATAGAATTGCCATTTGCCAACGAACAATGGAGAGAAGCATCCTAGGAGTAAAGAGGAGAAATAGATTAAGAAACATCAACATTATGAAAAAGACCAAGTTGTAGGACGTAACTCTAAAAGTAAAAAGGCTAAAATGGAAGTGGTCGGGACATATGATCAGAGGAAAGGACAAGTGGAGCAAAGTAGTTACACAATGGTACCCAAGGGAAGGTAAAAGGAAAAAAGGCAGACATCAAAAAAGATGGGACGAAAAGATGATATCAGGCAGGTTGCGAGCATAACATGGAGTAGAGTAGCCAGAGAGAGTTCTGAATGGAGTAGGTTGGAGGAGGCCTTTGCCAACTGGCAAACGGACTTACAGAAAGTTAAGAAGCACCAAAAATTCGAATAATCTTAATTAGGTATTTAAAATATTTATCTAACAGTGCAATAGTTTAAGAAACAATTGTATAACTTTGTCTGAATAAAAGGCTTTATTATTATTATTTATTTTTTGCCTTAGTCAATTAGGTATTTATTGGAAAACTGACCTATCGCCACAACCTTCAATACCCATTTGATAGCTGAAAAAAAAAAACACCTGCAGAAAGTTGACATTATTAAAGGGCGGCCAGAGTGTATGGTCACATTGGTCACTGACTATACAAATTTGCTATGATATCTGTCTGACTCTTATTTCTAAGAGGGTAAGGAAGAAAATAATAATTAGTGCACTAGAACTGTGTATGTAGCATTAGTAGCAGATTTGACCTTCTGATTGTAGAATCATTTGTCCTGAGTTACAGCTTCATTGCGTCTTAAGATGGAAAATGTAACATTCACAGGGCGGCTCCCGATTAAACCATACGGTCATATATAACTACCCTACGACGAAGCAACAGTGACCTCTATTTCCAAAGAAGTAAGGAGGAAAATCTAAAGGTAGATTGTAAGTAGGATCGTACTTATCGTGCCGAGTAGTGGGTTGACCTTCTGATTATTGTAGGACACGTTCGCCCCTCGTGTCCTGCGTGATCTTCGCTCCACCGCTCTAAACAACGTGTTTCGCTACGTGCACTAAATGAAATGCTTAGAATTGATATTTGCAGCCAACTATCTAAATGTACCTAGTGGAATCTGAAGTTGATAGGATAGATTGACACAGATGGATACAAATCGATGAAAACCGTACGCTGTAATACTTGTAATCTTTTTAAACACAAATTTAGGATTTTTGGGTTTATCGATTTTTCCTCTTCGTATAATGTTCTTATTCGATTTAGTAAGAAACATTAACTCAGCCTTAAGAATTAAGGCCATTTATACCTAATTAATATGAAGAACTAATGTTTCTTAGCCAGAGGCAGATCCTGCGTCATAAGAATTATTATGACGAGGGCTCTATCTCAGTTCATTATCAATCGAAAGATACAATTTCACATGTCAGTAACTTAGCGGTAGGCTCTGCTGCCTGCCATACCCCCCACCCCACAAACAAGTCATCCGAATCGATGGAAAACTGACACCAATATTTTAAATTATGCAAGTAATTTTTGTTTATATCAGCGCGACGATGCGACGCGCCTGCGCGTCTGCAGCCTCGTCATCTAATCGTGTTAAAACACATTCTTAGTAGTAGTAGTAGATCCCTATAAAACCTTCCCTCTGATTGAGTATCTCATGACACTCGTAAACGTTAAATGAAAGCCAAGGGCTTGGCGCACCAAAACGTCCTTGTCTCATTTAGTGATCACGAATAATGGTTACACACTACACAGGCTATGACAGAAATTCTTGAAGTACTTCACTTCTTAAATTTCAACCATCAAGTCGTTCTAGTATTTCGTATAGTTTTGCATTTTCTTTTAGGGAAATAATTCGACCTGCCATGGCAGGCAGTGGTTGTTTGTCGTTCGGTCTTGTAGGGTCAAGGCGAACCGGTGTTTTTTACAAACTGTTCTTTTGCGTTAGACCCTGATCACTGTGTCTAAATATAAAAAGTTTGTCTTATTTTTAGTTCTAGGGACACGATTGATAGTTGGCATTTCTTTGGGGCGAATCAGCAAAAAGACATTGTAATTTGACGAATGGGAGTTTTAATAGATGCAATTTGAGTTTTGAAAAGTTATAATCTATATTATGTATGGTACTTCTAAATAATTGTTGGAATAGGGATTTCTTTAAACAAAGTTTGACCATGTAGCTACCCTGTTTTGAGAGAGCTAACAGCCAGTTCGTCACGTAACACGTAGCGTATTTACGAATAAAATATGAGCCTAAAGGCGGGTACAGACTGCTGTAACGTAACATGCAATGTAACACGCAATGAAAGAATTTGCCGTCCATATTGTCGCAATGTATCATGCAATGTAACATAATTCCCTTAGTCTAGACGCCTTGCGCGCACGAACCGTGCACACTACGCGCACGAACAGAGCATTTCAACACGTGAGCGCCGCGATCCACCATTTGTCGGTTTTTTCGCCGAACTCAAAGGGGCGCGCAGTGTGCACGGAGCGTCAGTGAGGACGGGTTGTCTGTGTCTGTACTGTGGTACGCGCGCGAACCATGGAAGAAAACACAGCTTCGGCAGAGCCTACACATGAATTATGGAGTGAAGAGAAAGTATTGCAGTTAATTGAGGCGTATAGAACAAGAGACATTTTGTGGAATCCACAAAATGAATCTTTTTACAAAAAACATCTGAAACTGGACGCTTGGTTAGAAATTGCCAACTTGATGGAAACAACGCAAGAAAAATGTAACAACAAAATTATTAGTCTCCTATCATCCTACCGTCGTGAAAAACTGAGGGAAAAAAAATCGAAAGGAACAGGAAAAGGTAAGAAAACACTTAATTATTATTTATTCATAATATTATTCTAATCACACGTTATTTTTGTTCGTGTTCGATGTTCGAATAGTCACCTAGTGTCAAAATAGTGTGATATAGAAAACAATAATACTATCTACCTACGGCAGTAAAAAAATACTTATTTATTTTATTTATTACTAAAAATTACTGAGCTGTACCTCTTTATTTTTAGTTATTGTGTTTTTACAGGAAGATAATGATTGTGTTTTTTATGTTTAAAATCAATTTTATCTTTTTTATTTACAGGTGCTTCGGAGAGATACACAAGCAGATGGTTTGCTTATGAAGCGTTAAAGTTCTTAGACGACCGTAACAAACCGAGAAAGAGAATGAACTCGGTAAGTAAAGACTGGTTTGATTTTTTTTTCTTATTAATATCTGTCTTGCCAAGAAATCTTCCCTTCTTTTATAAAATAATCAGAGAGTTCATCTCTCAATGCATTTAAATGTGCAGGTGATCGTCGAGGAATATTTCTTAAAGGTAGTAGTGATCTCAGGTCTTCATTACTTTGCCTCCATGTTTCTTCATTCATACCTTCTTCAGTTTCAATTAATTCTTGATTAAAGTATGTAGTTCTAGAGTGACGTCTCAAATAATTATGTAAAAGAACAATTGTCATAACTACTAGCTCAGCTTTATCAGGCTGTAAAAGCATTGGTTTCCTTAGAACTCTAAAGACAGACGATATGATACCAAATGCATTTTCAACTGTTCTTCTAGCTCTGCTTAGTCTGTGATTAAATACTCTCTTTGAAGTTCCTTTTGGATGTGTCCCAGCATATGGTTTCATCAGATTTTCACTTAAAGCAAAGGCACTATCCCCCACAAAGAAGTAGGGTATTGGGATATGTCTTTCTGGGAGTGGATGAGGTGATGGAAAGTTTATTAAACGATTTTCTATCAAATCATAAAGTTTTGTATCCCTAAAGACACCCCCGTCTGAGATCCTCCCTTGGCATCCCACATCTACAAATAAAAAATTGTAATCGGCGTCAACCAAAGCAAAAAGCACGATGCTAAAAAAGTTTTTATAGTTGTAGAATTCGGTTCCACTTTTGATAGGTGCTTCAAGCACAACGTGTTTTCCGTCCAATGCCCCTAAACAGTGTGGGAAATTCCATTTCTCTTCAAATTGGTTGCTTATATTTAACCAAGATTCTTCTGTCGTTGGAATCTAAAACAAAAACGATTATTAATAGATAGATACGAGGATGTGATTATACTTAGTAGCCCTTAAAGTTACATCCTCCTGTCTAGTAGTTTATATCAAAAGTTAGTCCTTACAGTCTACAGTTATAAATTATTTTTATGTTTTTCAGGTGGCGGTTCAACAACCAATTGCCCAAGAAAATCCACTGAACGAATTTATTGCTCCACCTCAACGGAATGATTATATACCTACGCGAGCTAAGCAAGCCAAAAAGGATGACAACAGTGTACTTTCAGAAGTTGTGGGCATATTACAAACTACTGCTAATAAGTTAGGAAGTTCAAGCGCTGTAGATTTAACTACTACTTTCGCGTCATATGTAGCAGCTAAAATGAAAACTTATTCTACTCAAACTAGAAATTCTGTGGAACACGCAATTTTTGACATCCTAATGAAAGCTGACAAAGGCTTCTACGAAGGCTCATATCGTCAGCAGGATAACTATCCGACTTCATACCAAGAATCCTACTGTGCACCACCGAAGACAAGACAAGATTATGTCGATTTGACCGGCTATGGGAATCGTCCTGGAACTTCCGCATTTCGTCAGTCGACTTCCGCACTGCCTCCAGACACAAATCAACAAGCACACTATGGCTATACCACTGCAAGGAATGAAGAATACGATACTGATCAACAGCCATCGTCTGTTACTTCACTTGAATCTCAGCAATCCTTAGACGATTATAATGATTTGGGCCTGATGAAGGGTTTGTGATTTTACCACTTAAAATTTTGTTTAAAACTTGATTATAAATAAAACTTACCTTGATATATTCTTTTAATTCCTCAATTATAGCGGAGCAAACTTCTGGAATAATACCACTTATGGCTTGTTTCGATACCCTGAAGGTATATTGTAAACTTGTGTAAGAGTCACCACTAGCTAAAAAACGAAGTGTTATTGCCAGTCGGTCTTGGATTGAAATTGAAGCCCTTAAATGTGTGCAATTCCGATAAATTCTTGGTCCGACCAATCTGAGCAGATTTTCGAATGTCGTTGGAGTCATCCTTGTGAAATTTTGAAATTGTCCGGTTAATCTCATGTCGGCCATTAATTGTGCACCAGCTCTCTGACTGTACAACTCTGTACGCCACCATCGTCGAGGTCTTCGGCGTTTTTTTATCACATGGTTGGTGATAATTAATGAAGCACAGACAATCATCGTAGCTAGTAATAATTGGTCGTCACGATCCATTCTCTTTGCGTGTTCTCGGCAGACTGAGCTATATTCGCCGCGCGCATGCCGGAAAAGATGCGAGTCCGTACATGCTCGGTTTGTGCGCGCGCTGCGTCCACATTTATGAAATGCTCCTTTCATATTACATTGCATGTTACGTTACAGCAGTCTGTACCCGCCTTAATACAGTGTTGTAAAATAAGCACTCAGAGGAATCTTGGGTTTATGTCAGTGTGACGTAATCCTAATTTTGATTTTTTTCATGAGACCGTATTATTTTTACTTAAGTAGGTATCTCAAGTTCTTATCGAATTGTATGTATTCTAGTCAGTAAACTTTAAATAACGTGTCGTATGTCCTTCATTGAGGCAACCATCAACCACGATGGGTAATTTTCTCAAATCTACGTCGCATGATGACTGTGTCATCAAATCGTGTAAATTTTCCTGTGAGCGTGCGTAGTGTAGTCTCGGTACTAGAACTGTAGGTATTGTGAGGCAGGGTGGTGGGGGAGGGGGTGAGGGGGGGAGGGAGGGGGAAGGCAGAGGGCGCGGCGGACGCGCACCCGCCGGGGCCTCTCGCTCGGTGCGCCCGCGCAACCAATTCGCCCGCGATCTATGACGCTGCTCGAGGGCGACTCCGACTCTACGGGGGACTTTTCATTGTCGTTGACATCATCAGATTGAAATCTACTGTAACTATAGGACTTAACTACGACGTTTTACTAACTCTGATGTACGTTTGTTATCCTATTTAGGGTAGGAACGCAATGCTGCACGCCTAGCTACTAAGTACCCACCTACAATATTTCTCTACTGACTAAAAATTTAATTATATCCAATGTTATTGTAGGTATGAAATAATCCTTTCTCAAAGTACTGATACGGTTCTGCAGTGAAAACCGATTCAGTATTCAAAATCAGTTCCATTGTACGTAATTTAGGTTTTCTGATTCACGAAACAATCTAGAAACAAACCAAAACGATCCTCTCACCAACATCATCATTAGCATCGTAGGTGCAAATGAGCCTGCCCATAAACTGGCTATAAATCTCGCAACCTACGGAGGTCGCGGACAGCTTCCAAAATGTCCGAGTACCGTGAAGCCCTTTCTCTAATTAAACATTCCTACTTTTACGATATGAACGACTATAATACCTGCCTGCTGAGAAGTAGGAAAACTAACGGTGCAAAGAATGATGAGTGCGGCCCTCTGCACGTGTGGGACGAGTTTGCGCAAGGCGACTCCCAAAACTTGTGTCGTTGGCCATTTGGACTAAATATATGATTTCGAATCGTAGTGCAAGTCATTCGAGAGAAATGCTCGTTCAAACTTCGACGTCCATTTACTTTAGGCAGAAAATATTAGAACACGCGACACGCAGAATCGAATCAATTGACTAAATTGCTGACCGATTCCTAAATTTTCTTGATCGATTCAAATATCTAAGTAAGTCAGTGTAGAGATCATCTAACTCTGAACTAAAACTAGTGGTACGCCCCGAACTGAGATCTCGCGAGTCCATAAAAACAAAAAAAAAATATTCGTAAACTTTGACTATCAAAATAGTGCGACGAAATAATAACCAACAAAACTTGATCTACAGTTTCATTCAAATTACAGGTAACGGGAGTTCATGTTATTTGGTTATTCTTTTTTGGAGTACAAATTGCAGTTATTCTGGATTTCTGACTTTTGCCAATATTTGTGATACTTAAGCTACACGCATACCAAATTACAGCACTATGGGGTCACTGGTGTACCCTGTGAATTTTGTCAAAGTTTAGTTTGTAAGGCTAATAACTCAAAATCTACAAGAACTTTACTAAAAATAAAAATGGTGTCGAAATGTACTAATGAAGACCTTTCATTTGACGTCCGATTCAAATCAAATCAAATCAAATCAAAAATACTTTATTTGTTTTATATCAATTTTTTACAATTCTGGTTGAAGCCCTGGCTCCTGAACTAGCGTGAGCTGTATGTCAGGAGTCAGTTTCTTCCCACGTTAAATGACAAAATAACAAAATAAAATACATAAGTGGTACAAAAGTTACACTGATAGATAAACAGTCAATAGCTATAGTAGTTGATGATACATACATAGTCAATATAATTTAGGTAGATGTATTACTAATCCTGGTGTATAATTAAGTGTTTATCTATTTATTTATTTTTAAACTATTAAATTATATAATATCAAATGTGTTGTGTGTGTTGTGTGTAAGGATAAAATTAAAAAATATGAAGTATAGATAAATCTATTGTAAGATTGTTGATAAATTTTCTGTTTCAATGTATGTTAATGTACTTAACCAATCTTTAAGTTTAGGTTTTAACTAATAGTTAGATAGGTCTTTTACCTTATACTTAGAATGAAAATATTTATAAAATCTTGGTGCTTGAAAGTTAAGGTGCTGCTGGGCAATCCGTGATTTAACTCTGGCAACAGGAAATCGTTCCCGTCTGTTATCTGCGGAGGGAAGGTAGGGCACCACAGTTTTATACCTTTTTATGCACTGGTAGATATACAATTGACGCACTGAAAGAACATTAGCTATTTCGTATACAGTAGTTGTTGAGGTTCTAAATGGTAAGTATAACATGACTTTAAGTAGGGCTCTTTGTGCTCGCTCAAGTTCTAATAAATATATATATAAATATTCGACGTGATAGTCTCATTTCCACTTTTTTTTACCCTCTTGAACCCCAATATCTAAACAACCCCCCAATATTTTTGGCTCATTTAGTCACACCAAAATTGTGCCATCACTACCTACCTATGTATAGAATTTCACGTCGATCGGATCAACGCTTCGAAAGTTATCCTCGAACAAACAAACATACATACAAACAACGCCGATTTGCTCAAGTTGATTTAGAGATCTCGCTTCGCTCGATCAATTACAAATATCGTATATACATAGGTGATATCTGTGCGTAAGGCTCTACCGCTATCTACTGTACTAAGAACCTAACATTGTCCACCACACAAACTTCGTGAGGGCTTACAATGAGCAAGTACCTACTTACCTATTTCTTACCTTCCGACTGCGCAGGAGGGCTATACTCGTATTTTTAATAATTGTGAGTGCAGTCACGGCAGTTGAAAGGAGCTATGGTATTGAGTCGATCTACCTGGATGGATGCCCTCAACTCACCTGCGCGGCCGCTTCGGATACACGTGGA
Organism: Philereme transversata; assembly: GCA_963924445.1. NCBI lineage: Eukaryota > Metazoa > Arthropoda > Insecta > Lepidoptera > Geometridae > Philereme > Philereme transversata. The sequence continues at coordinate 10,231,163 of OZ004350.1, read as the reverse complement.
TGGAACGCTTGCGCAACGCCTCGCCTGCGCCGGCGCCGCTTTTCTTACGGTCACTACCCTTCACGCAGGGACAGTTACCGACCAGATTCTTTTGAGATTTTTCTATCGTCTTTCAAGCTGGCTTTAGTTTTGTAATGCGTTTTTGATTGTTTAAAATAGTTTAAATGTTTCGAGTTTCTCATTTCGATAGAAGCACAGCAGTGTTTAAAATATATTTTTTATAAGGAGTATTTACTATTTGTTTACTCTAAAATTAAACGTACGTTACTTTTCCAGTTATCGAGTTGGCCTGTAGGTTTCACAGATACCTATCTTCCTTGTGTATAGTTGCATATAGTTATAGGGTACGAGGCGCAATAATTTCTTTTACGAACAATATATTTTTCAAATTTGAAGTTGATTTTCAATGTTTTCAAGATATTTTAGTGTTTGTGGCCACTATATATATTTTCGTCAAGGCGATTGATGGGTAAAAATAACGATCATTAGTTGATTTACTTGTCAAATTCACAAGTAGTTTACTTAGTCCAACAAGAACTTCATATAAGTAGGACTATTCTAAATAAATATTATTCTTAGGCCGACTTGCACAACGATGCCTAAACGTATTTAGTGGGTAAATATGATTTAAGGAAGTCAAATCATACAAATACTTCAAATTTAAACATGTTTAGTCGCTAAATACGTTTAGTGATCTTTGTGAATGCCGGCTTTAATCTTTGACTAATAAATTGGTGCCACGAAATGCTTAACCAACCTACTTGACCTGCAGTTTGATTCAAATTAGATGTAACGGGGGTTCTTGTAAATTGGTTGTATTTTTTTGGGGTACAAATGGCAGTTATTCTGGATTTCAGACTTTTGCCTATATTTGTGTCACTAAAGCTACACGAATACCAAATTTCAGCATTGTGGGGTCACCCTGTGAATTTTGTCACAGGTTTGTTTTTATGATGGATAATAACCCAAAAACTACAAAAATTAAACTAAAAATAAAAACGGGGTTCCAATGTCCTAATGAAGACGTCCCACTGGACCTAATAGTCTAATTTTCATTTATTTTTAGCCTTCTCGAACCCCAATATCTCAACAACCCCCCCATATTTTTAGCTCATTGAGTCACATCAAAATTGTGCCATCATTACCTACCTATATACCAAATTTCATGATGATCGGATAAACGCTACGAAAGTTATCCTCGGACAAACAAACATACATACATACAACGCCGATTTGCCCAAGTTGATTTGGAGATCTCGCTTCGCTCGATCAATTAACCTTTGAGGAACTCGTAAGGAGTTCCAAAGTTATTTTTTATTCGGCTGTTGTAAAAAAAGGATTTCTTTTTGTAAAGTTAGGGTGGTTCTTACACCGGTGCTTCGAAACTTGAAGGTCACGATTATCATACAATGGCAACGAACTGATCTGTATGTCACGTACAAACGATGACAATGTTATGCAACTTAATTACGAACTCAGGAGGTATATTAGCGAATGCTTTTTGGTCGCTTCTCGTCTGGCGATTTGTTTATTAAATCGATGTTTTATTTTTTAAGGTTCCGTACCCAAAGGGTAAAACGGGGCCCTATTACTAACACTCCACTGTCTGTCTTTCCGTCTGTCTGACTGTCTGTCCGTTTGTCACCAGGCTGTATCTCATGGACCGTGATAGTTAGATAGTTAAAATTTACACAGATGATGTATTTCTGTTGCCGCTATAACAACAAATACTAAAAACAGAATAAAATAAATATTTAAGGGGGCTCCCACACAACAAACGTGATTTTTTGTCGTTTATATAGATACGGAACCCTTCGTGCGCGAGTCCGATTTGTTCTTACCCGGTTTTCTTATTAGGCAACTCTTTGGATTAGTCTGGTGATTATTTGATTCAATTCTATGCTATACGAGTAAGTTGCCATACAGAATATCGATCATCAAACTTAGGGAAATCTAAAACGCTGATCAACAGTTTCTTCTCGTAAAATTAGTTTATTGGGTATTACATATATTAATCTCTGTATTCTAAGTTCATTAACTTAGGTACCTAGTTTACTTTGTTATTGTAATCAACTTGCCCTACCTTTATAAAATGTTCACTCTTAGAATCTATTTCCAAAAACAAGTTCTACCATAGCTTTACAAAGTAAGATCGTAATCTAAATCGATGGCCATTAGGTAAAGATTTAAAACTATGAGTTTACTTTTGTAGTAATCAACGAAACAGCGCAGCGGTCAAGCAAGTCAATACTGTGCATATTCTAAACAGGTTCTAATTTGATGATTAATCTTGTTAGAAGACTACTCTTCCGGAGATACACATATTTTGTCCCAAAATTCAAATTACTAAAATCACCGATACGCGTGTCATGGTAGGTCGTTGACCTCATGAGGAACCACCCTGATTTCACATTTTCCATCTCACTCTTTCTAACCTGAAGCGGCTACAGCGGCGCCGCTCGTTCGGTCCATTCTCACGTGCGCGCACGCAACAATACCGAACGCTATCAGAAGTTCTATCCCTCTCTAGGAAACAGTAGTTGACTTTGGGCACAGCCTTTGCTGCGACATGCGTGGGTTTCAAGGTCTGTGATGTTTAGGATAAAGAAACAATGCTAATATTACTTCAAAGTAAGTAAAAAGATTTCATAATTTTGTTTCATAGATTTCTCAATACGGATTTAAAAATGTTTGGTTCAAAATTCGATGCTACGCAAAATACTTATAAATGACAATAAAAAGTCATATCTTATATCAGTAGGTAACCTCGAAATAGTAGGGTACAAATTACATAATCAAAGGAGTCAAGAGGTTTGGCTTATCTGCCTGGGTGTTTCTAGCGATAGGACGCCGACCGCCGACTTTTAATAAACTTATTTATAATTGTCGGGTTTTTATATTACTTTTAGATCGGACACTCTTCTAACATAAAACTCATTATTGCAAATTTTTAATGCTTACCTTGTACATAAAAAAAACAATAATTATTACGAACAGATAGGAAAGAGTTTAAGCCACGCTTAGTCACGGCTAAAACTACCTTTAGGCCTTTTTTACACTTCTATGTATTATGATTCATAGGCGAAACAATAATACTTAAATAACATTTTCTTTCTTTATATGTAGTGTAGATTGAGACTATTTACAAATGCTAAATTAGGCTACTTTAAAAGGGTCTTTAAAACGGTAATTGCTTTAGGCTTAGTTCACTCAGCAATTAAGTTCTATCTATAATATATCTTAAGCTATGTCAAAGTCAAAGTCAAATATTATTATTCATTAAAATCACAAGGATCACTTTGAAACGTCAATTTTACTGCCTGTTCCTTCGCGACCAAGCCAGGAAAAAAAGGCAAGAAGTAAGTCTGGTTGTTTTTTTAATGATCCTTTTAGAATACATAACAATACAGAAAATAAATTACGTCTAAATTATAACATTTTGAACGAGTTGGAGCAATTTGAATCCCAAGCTTCTCTATCATCTAAATAATCCGATATTTTATAGTAGGCTTTTTTATAAAGATTATGTTTAATTACGTTTTAAAATTTGTTAATTGTCAATTTTTGTACATCCCTTGGGAGTTTGTTATAAAAGCGTACAGCTTAAAATGCACCCTTTAAACGATTTACTAACTTTAGGGAGTCTATAAGTGGCAACAGCGAGTTTATCTTTATTTCTAGTATTAAAATTATGATTATCGCTAATTTTCTTAAGCAAATTAATATTTTCGTGAACATACATCAGATTTTCATAGATGTATTGACAAGGGAATGTCATAATATTTATTTCTTTAAACTTATTGCATAATGATCTGGGGCCCATATTATAAATTGCACGAACAGCCCTCTTCTGCAGCACAAAAACGGTGTTTATATCTGTATGTCTACACCTGTGCGCCATCGGTGCCAGATCGGTGTGCGCTAAGGGCATGCGCTATGGCGCTTCATGCATCCGTCATAGGAAGATGAACATGAAAGCGCACTGGTGTAGACATAGCATTATGCTATTACATATTGATGTCAAATGCAATAATCTCGTTCGTAGATCCCTTTTCACGCAGCGCGCCGCGCCGTTCACTTCGCACCGTGGTAAAATAGAAAAGGCACACTTTTTTCTAGCACCTGCTTGTCGCCCCATTCTTTTTAATTTATTTTGCCGCTCTAGGCTCTGAGAACGCATTTATATACCGCTACTCTCGGTCGAATTTGCCCGAGTTAATTTTCCATTCTCATTTAATTTTGTACAGTTCACTTGGGTATAAGGAAATAAGATTAGCTACATTTATAATGCATTGTTGAACAAGTTGTTATGATGATGCATGTTCAGATTGATATTGGTGTCTTTTGGCGGGATAAAATTAGATTTGCGGCTGATGCTACGGCGTAGCGCTAATCGTTTATTTCACGATTATTCTATTGCACGCACTTCTCGTGAATAGAGCCGCTTTCTGTCTGACCTAACGAAATATGATTTACGAATTACGAGGTCTAGACTTCTAGAGTCTAGAAAGAAGTCGTAGCAGAGGAAGAACAGATGTCCACCTGCAGTTTTATGACTATTTCCTTTAATTAACGTAAGTACCGTAAGTGTTTCTGGGACCGTATGTTAATCACCATTTCGACTTTGTTTGTCTGTCTAGCATTGTATGGCGCGTTTTAGGGTTCCGGATAAAAATGGTAAAAACGGAACCCATAAGGGTGCGACTTTATCCGTTCGTCCGTATGTCACAGCTGATTACCTCAGCTATTGAACCTATCGGCTTGAAATTTGGAATAGTTATAAATAACCTTTCTCTATTGAAAGTACAAAAAATCAATAATATTTTAATTTTGATGGCCAAAAGGACCAGAATGGTAAACATTTCAAAATTGGGTTAATAGGTCAAATCAAAAAAAAAACAACCAGCCTGTTTCTTACCTTTCTTTCCTGGCTTGGTTACGAAGGAACAGGCAGTAAAATTGACGTTTCAAAGTGATCCTTGTGATTTTAATGAATAAAAATATTTGACTTTTTTGACTTTGACTTTGAAGTGGGGTATCATATCAAAGACATTCAAGATATGCCAAAACCCTATTTTTTTATTTATTTGTTATTTCAGTTTTGTAGTTAAACTGAAAATTTTCGAAAATAATACCGTTCCCCTATATTATCTTACTTTTATAAATACAATACCATATACATACAACAAAAACTTAATTGTACCTCTGCTAATTTACATCTATGATAATGATTACGAACGGTTTTTTTTACATTGCATGGGTCCACTTTCGCCAATCTCTTTTCCTTTAGAATCATTAACATAATCAGCCATAGGACGTCCGTCGTCCACTACTGAACATAGACTTCCCTCATAGATTTTCAGAGCGATCGATCTTGTGCAGCCAACAACCAACGGCTTCCAGAAACTTTTATTAAGTCGTCTTTCCATCCTTTCCATATTGAAGGGCGTTTTCCAGTGCGTGGACTCCTCTCCAGAACTTTTCTGCCCCAACGGGCGTCAGTTCGAGCTATGTGCCCCGCCCACTGCCACTTCATCATGCTCCTGTTCCTGTTGGTTCTGAGACTTTGGTTTGTGTTACGGATCTCTTCCTTCCTTTAGAATACAAGCTACTCGTATATAAGTTTAACGAAACCCGACTACGTATTACCAATGTCGATAGTAGCTTATGTCATCTGGACCATAATAAGAAATTGTTTTTTTCTCTTTCATCATATAGGAAATAATTTAGGCGCTAAAGTGGAACATTAAATAAAAACATCATACTTACACTGCTAAAAACATAACCCTTTCTTTTTGCTTTGTCGTATCGGGTAATGGGGCAAAATAAAGTAAGAACTCACAAAGAGGTTCCATTATGTCCAAGTTCACTTGACGATCTCATTATGTGATTCTGCCAGGGAAGCGCAGATTCGCGATAGGTTGTGTGTAGTCATGATAAATGAGGTAGGTAGCTCCTCAAGGTCTCACGTTGTAGTGGTTGCGGCTTGAGATTTATCTTTATTATATAAAGCTTCAATATCTACGCTTGTATGTACAGAGTGCTTCGGCACATGTTTATTAACCTAAACGGGTCATCTACTCATTAAAGTAAATAACATTTTAAATACGAAGTTTAACATTAAAAATCAAAAAAAACCATGACCTAAATCATCTGCTTAGACATAGACAATCATTTATTTGATAGCATACATAATACATTATTGATCGAGCGAAGCGAGATCTCTAAGTCAACTTGGGCAAATCGGCGTTGTATGTATGTATGTATGTTTGTTTGTGCGAGGATAACTTTCGAAGCGTTTATTCGATCATCGTGAAATTTGGTATATAGGTAATGATGGCACAATTTTGGTGTGACTCAGTGAGCTAAAAATTTTGGGGGGTTGTTGAGATATTGGGGTTCAAGAGGAGTAAAAAAAATGAAAATGAGATTTTCAGGTCAAGTGGGACGTCAAATGAAAGGTCTTAATTAGTACATTTCAACCCTGTTTTTATTTTTAGTTTAATTTTTGTAGTTTTTGAGTTATTAGCCATAATAAAACCAAAACTTTGACAAAATTCACAGGGTACACCAGTGACCCCACAGTGCTGTAATTTGGTATGCGCGTAGCTTAAAAGCACAAATATAGGCAAAAGTCTGAAATCCAGAATAACTGCAATTTGTACCCCAAAAAAGCGTAACCAGATGACATGAACTCCCGTTCCCTGTAATTTGAATGAAACTGTAGGTCAAGTTGTTTGGTTATTTTAGTATTTTGAAAACTCGCGAGATCTCAGTTCGGGGAGAACCACTAGTTCTATACATTATTTAAAATAATGAACGTAAAAATAACAATATTGAACAGTACCTACATGCAAAACAGAAATAAACAATATAATAAAGAATTAATTTGAAATATGAGGTAGGTATGTGTTTCGTGGACTCGTGCCTACCTTAGGATTTATCTTCAACATACAAGATACTTGACTCTCGGATAAGTTAGGGTTCCTAGTTTGACCACTGAACCCTACAAATTCAATAGGAGTACGAGTATAGGAATATTTACAGAATTTACTCCAAATTAGCAGGGTTTTACCAAATTCAATAAAAAAAAACAAAACAAACCGTGAATTTCGAAAAGTACAAACATTGTTCTCGCAAATGAGGTCAGTGCCCCCTTTTGCAGATAGCATAGGTACATATTGAAATTCATTTTAATTTACCTATTTATTCACAAAACTAACACAGAATTAACTAATTGTATTTAAATCACAAGAATAATATTCTTCTTCTTCCTGCCCTTTACACGGGGTTGGCACAACATGTAGGTACTTTTCTTCCATACCACTCTATCAGTCAAGTCAAAGTCAAAGTCAAATATTTTTATTCATTAAAATCACAAGGATCACTTTGAAACGTCAATTTTACTGCCTGTTCCTTCGCGACCAAGCCAGGAAAGAAAGGCAAGAAAACAAGGCGGGTTGTTTTTTTTAATGATCCTTTTACAATACATAATACAGAAAAGAAATTACGTCTAAATTGTAACATTTTGAACGAGTTGGAGCAGTTTCAATCCCAAGCTTCTCTATCATCTAAATAATCCGATATTTTATAGTAGGCTCTTTTATAAAGATTTTATTTAATTACGTTTTTAAATTTGTTAATTGTCAATTTTTGTACATCCCTTGGGAATTTGTTATAAAAGCGCACACCTTGCCCTTTAAACGATTTACTAACTTTATGGAGTCTACAAGTGGCAAAAGCGAGTTTATCTTTATTTCTAGTATTAAAATTATGATTATCGCTATTTTTCTTAAACAAATTAATATTTTTGTGAACATACATTAGATTTTCATAGATGTATTGACAAGGGAATGTCATAATATTTATTTCTTTAAACTTATTGCGTAATGGTTCTCTGGGCCCCATATTATAAATTGCACGAACAGCCCTCTTCTGCAGCACAAAAACGGTGTTTATATCTGCAGTATACCGTATGACATAATGCTGTGGAAGTAGCTGAAGTAAACTAGTCTAGCTGTGTCTACGTCTGTAAAAAGAGGGATCTTTTTGACTGCGTATGCCGCAGAACTAAGTCTCTTCGACAACCCATCAATGTGAGGGCCCCATTGAAGCTTATTATCTAGGGTTATACCTAAGAATACGGTGGTCTCCACAAGAGCCAACTCCTTGTCTTTGATTTTTATGTCTGCTTTAACTTGTGTAACATTAGGTAGTATAAATCTAATACATTTTGTTTTCTTTTCATTTAGAAGTAGATTGTTTACATTGAACCATTTTACCACCTTAGAGATTGCATTGTTTACATCGTCAATAAATAAATATTGCTGGACATTACACACAGCGCTATCTAGCCCCAAACTAAGCAGAGCTTGTACTATGGGAACCAGATAACTGATAGAATACTTATATACATTTTTTTTGTAAATACATACATATAATATATAGAAAAACACCCAGACACGGAACAAATATCTGTAGATCATGCAAACATTTTTTGTTCCGCGGCGGGAATCGAACCCGCTACCTCCTGCGTCTCAGCCGGCTATACACCCACTGCGCCACGGAGGCATTCATCTCCGTTGTCATAAGAATAAGCATACACTATAATTATAAAATAATACATTATAATCAATAAGTTAACATAATTCAAAATACACTCAAAATACAAACCATTTTTTTATTCAACATGTGTCCTCCCACTGCTGGGCAAAGGTCTCCTCTCCCCCACTGTCTTCCAGGACTTTCGCTGTGCCAAATCCCACCAATCTGTCTTGAAGGCATCGAAATGATCACGCCAGCGTCTACAGGCCTTCCTCGGCGCTGTTGCCCGTCTTCAGGCACCCAGGGTGACGTTCGTTGCCCATCTGTCCGGGCGCATTCGTCTTACATTTTTTTTTTTTTTTTTTTATAAATTATAGGCTAGCGTTTGACCACTATCTCGCCTGATGGTAAGCGATGATGCAGTCTACGATGGTACACGCTTGCCTAGGAGAAACCTATTCACTCGTGACTTGAAGATCCCTAGGTTGTAGTTATCAGGAAACACAGACTCAGGCAAGGCGTTCCACTCCTTGGCGGTGCGCATAATAAAGGTGGAAGAGTACCGCTTTGTGCGTATGGGAGGTATGTCTACCATGTAGCGGTGGCGCAACGCGGAGCGTCTGGTTGTCCGATCATAGAATGGGGATGGTGGGATTAGGTTGAAAAGCTCCGCAGCACACTCTCCGAAATGTATCCGATAAAAAACCGAGAGGCTTGCAACCTTTCGACGATGCTCGAGGCTGTGGAGCCTTGCTTTTGCTAACTCGTCATTGCAAATGAGCTTCTTGGCTCTTCTCTCAATTGAATCTAGAGCCTCTAGCTGGTACTTCGCTGATCCGTCCCAGAGGTGAGAACAGTACTCCAGACATGATCGGACTTGTGCTTGGTATAAGTTGAGCAACTGTCCCGGTGTGAAGTATTGCCTCACCTGTGTGAAACATGGCCCGCCCAATCCCATTTTAGCCTGGCAGCCCTATTTCCTGCGTCAGCAATGCCGATCTTTAAACGCAGCGTGGTAAACAAACCAATAAAAAATATTTAAACCAAAAAAAAACGATTCCGTCCATGGGTTCCGGTTCCGTAGCACCGTGTATATATTACCATCAATACTTATAATTGATCGAGCGAAGCGAGATCTCCAAATCAACTTGCGCAAAACGGCGTTGTATGTATGTATGTATGTATGTTTGTTTGTCCGAGGATAACTTTCGAAGCGTTTATCCGATAATCGTGAAATTTGGTATATAGGTAGGTAATGATAGCACAACTTTGGTGTGACTCAATGAGCTAAAAATATGGGGGGGGTTGTTGAGATATTGGGGTTCAAGAGGGGTAAAAAAAATGAAAATGAGGCTATTAGGTCAAGTGGGACGTCAAATGAAAGGTCTTCATTAGTACATTTGAACCCCTTTTTTCTTTTTAGTTTAATTTTTGTAGTTTTTGAGTTATTAGCCATAATAAAAACTAACCAGTGATCCCACAGTGCTGTAATTTGGTATGCGTGTAGCTTATATACAATATATTATATAACAAATATAGGCAAAAGTCTGAAATCTAGAATAACTGCAATTTGTACTCCAAAAAAGACTAACCAATTAACATGAACTCCCGTTACCTGTAATTTGAATGAAACTCTAGGTCAAGTTATTTGGTTTTTATTTCGTGGCACTATTTTGATAGTCAAAGATTACGAATATTTTTTTTTTGTTTTTATGGTAGACTCGCGAGATCTCAGTTCGGGGCGAACCACTAGTATAGTATATATAATAGTGTATGCAGGTTTTAGTGCACATCACATTATGGTAAACATAATAGTTGTACGCTAAACATGAAACTAACTAAGCTTTGATCAACGCACGCACCGAATCATAAAACAAATGTTATATGCACCATACGGCGTAAACGCTTAATTGCAGGTTAAGAACTGCTATATCTATCTATTTATAACGATTGTTATAAATATAGCAGTTTAATGTTAACGTAACTCTTACGTAAATATAAGCGAATAATTAACGCTATTTCCGTCAATTAAATTACTTAAAATGAATTAACAATATCAACGTTTTTTAGGTTGTTTTTTTTTTATAAATTATAGGCTAGCGTTTGACCACTATCTCGCTTGATGGTAAGCGATGATGCAGTCTACGATGGTACACGCTTGCCTAGAAGAAACCTATTCACTCGTGCGTGACTTGAAGATCCCTAGGTAGTAGTTATCAGGAAACATAGACTCAGGCAAGGCGTTCCACTTCTTAGCGGTAAAATACCTTTTGACGGATTCTATAAATTTTAAACCAATCATCACACAACCTTAAGTAATTAGAATGTAGTAAGTTTAACTGGTTTAATTCTTATCAGTCTAAATAATAAAAATAGGAGATCTTATAGTGGGAAATGCAAAAAAAATATTAAGAGATACCAGTCTGGAGGCGCTTTAATAACAGGTAACAAGTTTAAAGAATAGTAGAGTTCCTTGTGAAAGGACTCGCTCGGGGAAGTACTACCACCATACCTATTTCTACCACTAAGCAACATTACTGTGTTTCTGTTTGAAGGGTATTGTTGCCGGTGAAATTACAGGTACATGAGGCTTTACACCGCCTCAAGTTGATCGACGCAGGACAGTGTATCGTAGGGCACATTTCTAAGGAGCGTGACCTACGAAGCTATTTTCTGTTATAGGCGATGGTTACCACTTAACATCAGGTGGGTTCATCTCCATGTAGCATAAACAAGTAAACAACAATTTAGTTTAATATTTAGCAAACATCATTTACCATCGAATTGACCACCTCCGTATTGCAGTGGACAAATAGCCGGCTGAGACGCAGGAGGTAGCGGGCTCGATTCCCGCCGCGGAACAAATGTTTGCATGATCTACAGATGTGATGTGATTTGTTCCGGGTCCGGATGTTTTTCTATATATAATAAGTATGTATTTACAAAAAAAGTATATAAGTATCTATCAGTTATCTGGTTCCCATAGTACAAGCTCTGCTTAGTTTGGGGCTAGATAGCGCTGTGTGTCATGCCCAGGATTAAAAAAAAAAGAATGAATTTGGGCATCATCGATTTTGCCGATCTATTTGAGTAGTATTATGTTTTTATTTTATGAATCTGGTCCATTTAACTTATTAGAAAAGGTAAACTCTAAATTATATTTTTTTAACCACGTTGGTGGCAAACAACCGCCCTCCTGATAAGCGGTTGCCGTAGCCTACGAAACATTGTAGCACCAAAGGTATCACTCACGCGTTGCAGAGAACCTTTGATTTGGTTATGTTCTCGAAATCCCCACCGGGCTTAAGCATATAGTTTATAGTAACTGTTGGGTTACGTTACGAGGCCTCTCACCGCCACAAAACGGTGGGGACATAGTGACGTAACGGTGAAGATTTCGAGAATATACCAAAAATTTTAAAACGCACTCCTCTGATGAACCCCATACTCATGGATTGCCATCGTAGCCAAGTTGTGAGAATGGATCGCCTGTCGATGGCGATCGGTGCGAATAAAAAGAGCGGGGAAATAGGAGAAATACACCATATATTCTGGCGATGTTTAAGCTAACAAAATGTTATCTTATTATTTTCTATAATTACATAAACCTTTCATATTACTATAGGTGAAAGCTTAATGAAAATACCTAACCGTGCCTAGTGGAAACGTAGTTAGCGTAATGGAATTCTGGAAAACAATCGTACATTCGTACGCTAGGGTCATAGGTTTTTGCAGTCCTATTGATCTTAGAAACCTAACTGATGATCGTCTTACTCATAATAATTCTACAAAATGCTTTGCAGAATGGTAAATCGAATCATTATCTATACAAAGGTATTATTTAATATTATGGGATCTTGCTGGTAATGACTGTTTGACTGCCACGCTTTAAACATAAAGATACCTACTATAGGTACTGCTTCGAATTATGTAGGTGGAACCGCAAGCGAGATGTTTGTCCTACACCTTTTACGAGATTCAATGTTTTAGAAAATCATTGTGAAAATCACGTGATTTCAGTAAAATATATAGTTAATAATAATAATAAATCTTTATTTCAGGCAACAGTGGGCTTATGGAACTATTTTCCCCTCAGTATTAGAAAAATGTTATCAAAACCAGCTTTTAAACGATCTGTCCATAGTCACTATTTAAGTTCTAATTCCACTTGAGCTTTCTGTATTAACTTTATTTATTATTTGTTATTAGATTTAGTTATTTATTATATATATATTTATATATACTAGCTGAACGCCCGCGACTTCGTACGCGTTACACTATTAAATGAGTAGGTAGGTAACCTAGAAATAAAGCTAAACTCGCTGTTGCAACTTGGCTTGACACCCCATTTTTATCCAATGGGATAAAAAGTAGCATATGTGTTAATACAGGTTATAATCTATGTACATACCAAATTTCATTTAAAGCGGTGCAGCCGTTACGACGTGATTGAATAACAAAAAAACAAATAAACAAACATCCTTACCATTTCAAATTTTGGACTCTACGTCCCTATGAGGCCGTGTCCTAAAAGTGCATAACCTCTTTAAGCTTAAAAACCTTTAAATGAGGTCCTAATATAGTACGGTGACTTTCGAGACATTCATATTTTAAAGAGTATTTGCTTATGTTTTTAAGTAAGTTCAACCTTTTTTAAATAAAATCGGATTGAGTTTTTAAACATGTGTCAAAATAAAATGTAATTTAAATCAAGAACACTAAGGAGTATTGATATCAACTTCGAAACAAATCACCGCCAAAATAGGTACCAAAATAGCAAACCCCTTTTTAACCCCGTTAGGGCATGAATTTCAATAAAATACGAAACAGTCTTCCATCAATTCTGTTATAAAAGGCTTATGCAAAATTTGAAGAAGATTAGACCAAGGAATCACGTTGACCCATACAAACTTTCCCCCCCTTTTTCACCCCCTTACGGGTAGAATTTCATAAAATCCTTTCTTATCGGATGCCTACGTCAATACAACGAACACACCCTCCAAGTTTCAGGTCTCTACGATGAGCGGTTTAGGCTGTGCGTTGATCTGTCAATCAGTCATTCAGGACAAAGCATTTTATATGTATAGATTTATGTTATCTATTTATGTGTTATATTTGTGTATTTTATTATTTTTTATAATTATATTGTATTTGTGCGTATTATTATATTTATATAAGCAATTAAGTAGGTAGTTAATAGTTTTTTATTTCTAATTGTATTTTTTTGTTAGTACCTAGTTAAGCACGCCAACCTAAGTTTGTTTAACTGTCACGGTTGACTGGTAGAAAATGCTTTCAGCATTAAGTCCTCCATTTGTACATTTTTATTTTTGTGCAATAAAGCATTAAAACAAACAAACAAACAATAAAGATGGTAAAACTTAATTCTACGGCCCATATAAATATATACCTTGGTGACTAACATACAGCAGACACGTACAATCCGCGACGTGTGATGCACTTGCGCTGTGTCGTGTAGTTATAGTCGTGTACGGGTTTTTTTTGTTGTATGTAAACAACAAAAAAAAAAACAATCTGGAGGTTGCTTAAAGAGGTGCTACAAAGTTTATGAATGATCCATTAAAAATAAATAATGCTGGACATTTCACACGGCGCTATCTAGGTACTTCAAGACGAAGTCAAGCTTGTATTATGGGAACCAGATAACTGATACAATACTTATATATTTGTTTTTTTTTATAAATATATACTTCCCACTAATATTATAAACGCGAAAGTTTGTATGGAAGTATGTGTGGATGTTTATTTATTCTCTTTCACGCAAAAACTACTGAATGGATTTTAATGAAATTTGATATGTAAGTACGTAGATTATAATCTGGATTAACACAGGCTTATTTTTATTGACAAAACACGCGTGATAAGCTGCGGGCGGGATCTAGTATAATATAAAGAAAAACATCCGGACCCTGAACAAATATCTGTAGATCATACAAACATTTGTTCCGCGATGGGAATCGAACGTGCAACCTCCTGCGACCAAGCCGGCTTTTCGCCCGCGGCGCCACACACACACCCCCTTTAAAAATAAAAAATTCAACCTATTATTTGCTAGAATACACAGAATCCACATTATAAGTGTAATTATTTTATGAGAATGCTAGCTTCCGCCCGCGGCTTCGCACGCGTGTTTTGTCAGTGAAAAGTAGCGTATGTGTTAGTCCAGGTCATAATCTATCGTCATACCAAATTTCATTGAAATTAGTTTAGCCGATATGACGTGAGTAACAAACATCCAAATTTCGCATTTATAATATTAGTGTGAAGTGTGATTTGATGGATGACAAAATTAAATATTTTCTACAGGAGATAGGAGTTGAATTCAATAAAGATTCATCTAATACATACAAAGGTTGTCTGGAAGAGATCGCTTTTAGCGATAAGAGCGCCCATTGTACTAAATCTATTTGTAAAAATTATGTTCTGTATTTTACTTTGACGAACAATAAAGAGTTATCTTATCTTATCTTATCTTATCTAATATTTTTGCTAGCACCCCGAGTGTGGGTGTGGTATTGTTGGAAATCTCTCTAAAATAAAGTGAAAGCATACCATTTTTCATTTTAGAGTTTCGTTTCCATTTGTTTTTCGATTTTCTGTTTTCTGAAGTCCCACTTATATTATGAACGCTAAGGTTTGTATGTTTGTTTGTTACTCAATTACGTCGTAACGGCTTGACCGATTTCGATGAAATTTGGTATGTACGTAGATTATAATGTATTCTGGATTAACACATAGGCTACTTTCTGTTGACAAACAATGCATGTGAAGCCGCTGGTGGAAGCTAGTTGTTTATATTTTTGTTACTTGTAGATTCATTCGACTTTGAAAATTGCTTTTACTAGAACAATTAATAAGAGAGTTATTTAAGAACTTTTGTTTTTCGTCGGTTAAAAAGAAGCCTGCTGGAAGAGATCGCTTTTAGCGATAAGAGCGCCCATTGCACTAAATCTATTTGTAAAAATTATGTTCTGTATTTTACTTTGACGAACAATAAAGAGTTATCTTATCTTATCTTATCTAATATTTTTGCTAGCACCCCGAGTGTGGGTGTGGTATTGTTGGAAATCTCTCTAAAATAAAGTGAAAGCATACCATTTTTCATTTTAAAGTTTCGTTTCCATTTGTTTTTCGATTTTCTGTTTTCTGAAGTCCCACTTATATTATGAACGCTAAGGTTTGTATGTTTGTTTGTTACTCAATTACGTCGTAACGGCTTGACCGATTTCGATGAAATTTGGTATGTACGTAGATTATAATGTATTCTGGATTAACACATAGGCTACTTTCTGTTGACAAACAATGCATGTGAAGCCGCTGGTGGAAGCTAGTTGTTTATATTTTTGTTACTTGTAGATTCATTCGACTTTGAAAATTGCTTTTACTAGAACAATTAATAAGAGAGTTATTTAAGAACTTTTGTTTTTCGTCGGTTAAAAAGAAGCCTGCTGGAAGAGATCGCTTTTAGCGATAAGAGCGCCCATTGCACTAAATCTATTTGTAAAAATTATGTTCTGTATTTTACTTTGACGAACAATAAAGAGTTATCTTATCTTATCTTATCTAATATTTTTGCTAGCACCCCGAGTGTGGGTGTGGTATTGTTGGAAATCTCTCTAAAATAAAGTGAAAGCATACCATTTTTCATTTTAAAGTTTCGTTTCCATTTGTTTTTCGATTTTCTGTTTTCTGAAGTCCCACTTATATTATGAACGCTAAGGTTTGTATGTTTGTTTGTTACTCAATTACGTCGTAACGGCTTGACCGATTTCGATGAAATTTGGTATGTACGTAGATTATAATGTATTCTGGATTAACACATAGGCTACTTTCTGTTGACAAACAATGCATGTGAAGCCGCTGGTGGAAGCTAGTTGTTTATATTTTTGTTACTTGTAGATTCATTCGACTTTGAAAATTGCTTTTACTAGAACAATTAATAAGAGAGTTATTTAAGAACTTTTGTTTTTCGTCGGTTAAAAAGAAGCCTGCTGGAAGAGATCGCTTTTAGCGATAAGAGCGCCCATTGCACTAAATCTATTTGTAAAAATTATGTTCTGTATTTTACTTTGACGAACAATAAAGAGTTATCTTATCTTATCTTATCTAATATTTTTGCTAGCACCCCGAGTGTGGGTGTGGTATTGTTGGAAATCTCTCTAAAATAAAGTGAAAGCATACCATTTTTCATTTTAAAGTTTCGTTTCCATTTGTTTTTCGATTTTCTGTTTTCTGAAGTCCCACTTATATTATGAACGCTAAGGTTTGTATGTTTGTTTGTTACTCAATTACGTCGTAACGGCTTGACCGATTTCGATGAAATTTGGTATGTACGTAGATTATAATGTATTCTGGATTAACACATAGGCTACTTTCTGTTGACAAACAATGCATGTGAAGCCGCTGGTGGAAGCTAGTTGTTTATATTTTTGTTACTTGTAGATTCATTCGACTTTGAAAATTGCTTTTACTAGAACAATTAATAAGAGAGTTATTTAAGAACTTTTGTTTTTCGTCGGTTAAAAAGAAGCCTGCTCGATCCAGATTATAATCTATCGATATACCTACGAAATTACATCGAAATCAGTTCAGCCGTTAAAGAAACAGATAGAGGTAAATTAAAAATCTAAAAGTTTCGAATTGAAAATATTATTATGGATTAAATATTTTAGGGATGGGTAATATTTAATAAATAATTTAATGCAGGCAACAATAAAATAATTACAGGATGGTAATCAACTTATCCTACGGCTTATAAAGATATGTACCTTAGCCTAAGATACATATTATAATAAAAACTGAGCAGTTGAGCTATCTATAGATCGTTTGCAACGGTCTTTAGATGATTCAACTGTCTCGTCTGTATATTATTGTAAATAATTGTATATTTTTTTCTGTTATAAAAAGTTTTATAAAAACTTATTTTTAATTACTACATAAACACTGAGTTCTCGGTGTTCGGTATCCGTCCTAGGAAACGACGAAATACGATACCTTTCGGTCAAAAATCTAGTCTACATAAGCTGCATCCTTTTATGTAGTAAAGTTTTTATACTATTTCTAGCATTTATATTAGATAACATTTACCAGAGAAATTATAATACAATTCTTGTCTCCCCCATCTTACATTACACCGCTATTTGGATGTAAGAATTGCTTGCAATAAAACTACCAACACCCAAGCAATAAAAATAGATAGCAATAGTTACTAAAGTTAAGTAAGTAAGTACAGTTACTAAAGATTCCATAAAAAATGTCGGAAGAGAAACGTAGACAAAAAACACATGAATTGCAGTGAGACTGCACTATCGCGAAAAATGATAAGATGAATATGCAAGTTCTTGTGATGCAAAATATCTTTCAAACTAAACCAAAGGCAAATACCTATTAAAAAAGTGCTTACGTATCTATTTATTATGTTATTTAAATGATGCGTCAATTTGCTACGAATTGTACACACGGCTACACATCAAGCTATAAACCAGTATAAGCCGACCTCGCATTGTATAGGCTTTCCGTACAATGAGAGGTTACACTGGAAATGTATAGCTTGATGTGTATCGGTGTATACAATGCAGTAAAATTCAGCAAAAAAGAGTGTCATCGCATCATGTTAAAGAAGACGATCTCTACTTAGTATATTTAATCCCGGGGTTAATTTGACTAATAAACTGCTATCGACTTTCTTGTTTTGTCGGTTTATTACTCACGGTGGAGTCATAAAATACCAATTTCTCCTGTTAATGAACAATTGAAGTAAAAGGCGCTTGCAAGATTGGTCATATTGTTTTTTTATCGAGAGAAGCGAGATCTCCAAATCATTTTGGGCCAATCGGCGTTGTATGTATGTACTCGTATGTATGTTTGTTTGTCCGAGGATAACTTTCGAAGCGGTCATCCTATCATCGTGAAATTTGGTATATAGGTAGGTAGTGGCACAATCCTGGTGTCACTAAATGAGCTGAAAATGTGGGGGGGGGGGAGGTTCTTGAGATATTGGGGTCAAGAGGGGTAAAAAAACCAAAATGAGGCTATCCGGTCAAGTGACGTCTAATCAAAGGTCTTTATCACTACGTTTCGAACTCGTTTTTATTTTTAGTTTAAACTTTGTAGTTTTTAAGTTATTAGCCATAATAAAAACTGAAATTTGTCACTTGTCAAATTCACCGGGTACATCAGTGACCCCACATCATCAGTGCTGAAATTTGGTATGCGTGTAGCTTTAGTGACACAAATATAGGGAATAGTCGGAAATCTAGAATAACTGCAATTTCTACCCCAAAAAAGTGTAACCAATTTACATTAACTCCCGTAATCGGTAATTTGAATGAAACTGTAGGTCAAGTTAATTGGTTGTGTATTTCATGGCACTATATTGATTGACACTCAAGGATTACAAATATTTTGTTTTAATTTTATGGGAGACTCGCGAGATCTCAGTTCGGGGCGAACCACTAGTAGGTATATTTTGACAGTCGAAGAGGCTCTCGCCATTATGATTTCGAACCACGCCAATACATTTTTATATGGTTGTGTGAACTTGTGTGGTATTTAATAGTAGATTATTAAACGAGGGGATAAAGCAGTGTCTTGCGTCACGGGTGCTATATTGAATCCCGAACGTATTAACGAAAGATTCTTAGTAGAATCCTGAGTGCAGAGATGAATATAAGCACGCCCAAGACGCAGGCAGCTTTATACACGAGGAGAATACTCCACTTTTCATACTTTCTGCGAGACAATAAAACCCAAATCTAGGTTGGTGCATTCTGTGCAGACGTAGTTCGATTTACGAATAAGTTCTTATTGTGTGGGTCTCTTTGGTTCAAATTTTAATACAGATGAGGTTCCAAATTCAAATGAAATTCAAATTCAATACATCTATACTCCAGGCTCAGCCGCAGGGATTTAATCACCTGCTTTCGGAGTGGTTTACATGACATATAATTTGACAATGTCGAGCAGGTGGTGTGAAAAACATTTCGATACCCCGCCAAAGTCATTCAAAGGACCACCCCCTCTCCCCTTCTAGGCATTTCTAAGCAATTTTAACTAGAAACTTGTAATTGCTCATAATAGTGTATGAACACAAATAAAGTAATGAACACTTTCATCCAAAAATATCACTGATATCCTTTACTGAAATTAAAAAAAAACTATTAAGAACAATAAACTCCAGAACCCTACACTATTATATGTTTGACACGTACTTGGCTAATTCATCAACAAAAGAGGGTAGTAGAAAGAAAGTGGACTTCGGCGCAATATAACTAAACAAATAACGGAACAAAAGCAAGTAAAAAAAATAATGACTTATTAAAACATTACCCTCCTTCGCAGTCGGGTAAAATACAAAGCAAATTCAAATACTAATCCTTCCTTCTGTCGCAATATCCAGTCTCGGGACTTTTCTTATTAAAGCTGCAACTGCGTGGTGTAAGAAGTTGTACTAAGCTCTCCTGGCTTCAAGCCAAACATAAGAAAATCTTTGGCAAAAACACCTAACGCGCAAAACGGCGATGCATACACTAATCAGTTAGGTAAGGACCTTGATGAAAAACTCTCCTTCCCCTTCTCTTTTAAACCCTGACGCAAAAAGAGCGGAGTGATAAGTTAGACCAAACACATTATTTTTTGATTGCAAAAATAACAAATTAATTTTTACAAATATTGTAAAACCTCCGAGTCCCTCTTTTTTGTCGAGGGTTAAAAACTGATATAGCTAAGAACCACTCCAGTTAAACTAGCTTTCTATGAAAAAAAAACCGCGTTCGAATTGGACACAGACACAGAGGAAGACATCTCTTTGCATCGGGGGCTAAAAAAAAGACCTTTAGTTGATATTATTCGATCAGTTCTTATCGTTATATTCAGAACTACATCGCTTGATGGTAAGTAGAAGCGATGAAGCGCTGACCTTGCTGCGTGGGAGACTCGGAGCTAGAAATCGGCCCCGTGCGCTTGCGCAATCCCAACCACTCGGCACCACTTGCGCCTCCGCACACACCACTAACTAATCATTAATCTGTGATGCACCTTGTGTCCTATCTTGCTTCTGAAATTAAATTACATCACCTCATTCACTTACATTATACGATTAGGTAAGGTGTGGTTTATAAAAAATGTTTATCTATTTTGTTATGTTAATGTTTATGTTTAAATTGTATGTTAATTAAGCTTTTATGAAATTGTACGGAAGACGACAACCAGATCCAGATAGTAGACAGACACTACGCAGGATGATTTCGACACCTTCGCTAGAGGATGGTGGAATATCGAAGGCTGATAAAGACGATAGGAAGGACTTTTGTTTGCCGAACAATGGGACGAGATGGGAGACCTTTGCTCAGCAGTGGGACGGGATACCTAGGTTGACAAATTAACAACCAAAACAGAAACAGAGCTGATCAACCCAGTATGAGCAAAAACTGTCTCCTGCTATCTTTTGAGAAGACACAATCCCATCTTCTTGGTAGCAGGGAGCTAATTATAATAGTGAAACAAGAAATTAATAATATAACTTATTTCCTTCGAAGCTTTCCTCGTGATATTACGTCACCATGCCATATAAAACAATCGCAAATAATTTACAATGAGTGCTGCTAGCGTTGTATACCGGTGTTCGAACAAGCTATGTTTAATTACAAAACAATATAATTATTATATTATTTCTCAGTATTAGCTGCAAATTATTTCCTCAATTCTATCCAGTTTCTAAGGATAAGTGGTAATTACATTAGGACCACATTAGCGATTATCTAACTGGGCTATGGTAAGGGTATGTGACTCAACTAGCTAATGCACTCAAAGAATATATTGCTCAATGTTTTGCTAGCACACCGTAAAGTACGAATTCCGATATCTTGACATCTCATCTCATGTTATCGGCTCAGCAAAACAGGGACACCTGTCGAAGAGAGGCTGACCGTAATCTTTAGGAAATACGATAGTACAAGTACCTACCGCCAATCTACTTTTGGTAGTTAATATTTTAGATCGAGCGAAGCGAGATCTCTAAATCAACTTAGGCAAATCGGCCTTGTATGTATGTATGTTTGTCCGAGGATAACGATGTCGAAGCGTTTATCCGATCATGGTGAAATTTGGTATATAGGTAGGTAGTGTAGGCACAATTTTGGTGTGACTAAATGAGCTAAAATGTGGGGGGCTTGTTGAGATACTGGGGTTCAAGAAGGGTAAAAAAAACCAAAATGGGACTATCGGGTCAAGTGGCACGTCTAATAAAAGGTCTTTGTAAGTACATTTTGACACCCTTTTTATTTTTAGTTTAAACCTTGTAATTTGTAAGTTATTAGTCGACGACCTCCGTGGTGCAGTGGGCGAATAGCCGGCTGAGACGCAGGAGGTAGCGGGTTCGATCCCCGCTGCGGAACAAATGTTTGCATGATCTACAGATATTTGTTCCGGGTCTGGTTGTTTCTCTATATATTATAAGTATGTATTTACAAAAAAAAAAATTATATAAGTATTCTATCAGTTATCTGGTTCCCATAGTACAAGCTCTGCTTAATTTGGGCCTAGATAGCGCTGTGTGAAATGTCCAGCAATATTTATATTTTATTTATTTATAATAAAAACTGAACTTTGACAAAATTCACAGGGTACACCAGTGACCCCACAGTACTGAAATTTGGTGTGCGTGTAGCTTTAGTGACACAAATATAGGGAAAAGTCTGAAACCCAAAATAACTGCAATTTGTACCCCAAAAAAGAGGAACCAATTAACATGAACTCCCGTTACCTGTAATTTGAATTAAACTGTAGGTCAAGTTAGCGTGTTATTATACGTGGCACTATTTTGATATTCAAAGATTATTAATAATATGTTTTGGTTTTTATGGGGGACTCGCGAGATCTCAGTTCGGGGCGAACCACTGACGACGAAGTGGTAATTTAAATAGAACGTATTTTCTATCATAAAAGAGGTGGGATTGGTCGTGGTTTCCTTAAGAGGCCGGTTTGCCAAAGCCTCTGCATACGAAAAGGCAATGAAAAAATATGTCATTCGGTATGAAAATGCATTTAAGTTAACTTTCTTCTTATATCTATAGCGACGACCGACGGCGGTGACCTCATGAATAGAGCGCGCTCTTACCGAATAGTGACAGACATTCTTTGACGAAAAGTCGTCAATTTTGTTTACCCTCTGTGCAAAATTGTCAAAAGTAATTTCATATCTTGTCGGTAGTAGTTTCCTCGATCTCGCAATGAGTAAGCGAGACAATGAATCATGAATCAAATGATCATGAATAGGGCTGAGTCCAGCAGCCGTTAGTGCGGTCCCGTTACGGCGCTCATCACTAATTCCATCTCACGAAAGCTCAAGTTTTGACGGTGAATCAATTAACCCTAAATCATTTCCGGTGCGCAACGATACTGCGGCTATATTTAAAGCTGCTATATTTTTGTCCAATGCATTTCTTATTTGATTTCTTATTTAAAAACAAGTAACTTTAACAAAAATATAACCGACTTCAGATAAAAGAAAAAGAAATACCACAATCTGAATGCCATTGTCAGAACTGGACCAAATTGAAATGGGACTACACGGGAAGCACCAGCTTTCAAATAAAAAAGAATCATCAAAATCGGTTCACCCAGTCGAAAGTTCTGAGGTAACAAACATAAAATAATAAAAATACAGTCGAATTTAGAACCTCCTCCTTTTTTGAAGTCGGTTAATAATCAGCAAATGAGCAGCCATGACCAAATTGTAAAAACTAATAAGTATTGCTTGAACTTGTACATTAAAAACCTTATAAAAAGTCTTCATAAACAACAGTTGTAAACCATCAACAGTGCAAGAGTTACTTGTCGATCGAAAACTTGACGATTAAATTCAACATAACATTAACTTAGTCGAGGAATCTTAACGATTTTGTCAAATTCAACCGTCGAATCGACAAAATTGTTAAGATTCCTTGACATTCTTTAAATTTGACATATTTACCGATTTAGTCGAATTTAAACGTCAATTTGTCAATCAACAAGTAACGTTCCAGCACTTGTCATGTTATCTGGACTATGCTCACTGAATCACACCCGCAACGTTACTCGGCGCTTGTCTGTCGTGTTGTTGTGGTACGAAAGAATTTAATCTAGTCTATATACAAGACCTGTAGGCGACGTTAAAGGCTGAATCATAAACAGCAAGCCACGGGCCCTTCTCGGAACTAGGGCGGTCTGAGGAATCAAGCCGCTACCGCGCCTCGTGACACACATTGCGAGAATCCATCAACACGACACTTGCATCGATGCAGTTTAGTTCATCCATTTCCGTGTTTAGCCTGAGGAAGGAATGCTAAGCTAAATTATTCTCATGATGATGTATTTGATTCCTTTTTACTTTTTGATGAGTTACGAGGAAATATAATATTCGTATTTATTTTAATGATAATGTAGACGCGTAAATCTTACTATTTGTTGTTCCGCGACTAAGCCCAGGAAATAATAAGACAAGAAACAAGGCTGGTTTTCTTTTAGCAATCCTGTAATTGACTAGATATTCCTGTGTCAGGTAAAACTTTCTCATAATTGAGGAAAGTTACACTTAGGTGGTATACATATCCTACATATCTTCATTATACTAAAATTATAAACCTTTTTTTAGAATCAACGCACAGCCTAAACCGCTGAAGCTAGAAAGCTGAAATTTGGAATGTAGATTCATTTTATTACAAAACCACCCACTATAAAGAAATTTTAGGAAATTCGACCAGGGTGAAAAGGGGTGAAAACCATTGTATGAAAAGTCACTGAACTCAGTAACTTGAAACCTTGCGTAATTAAGCGTTACTACAAATGTTAAGCTTTGTATAATTTTCTACCAAACTACCCCTAAAATGAGGATGCAATGGGGTTTTCAAATTTGTATGGGAACTTATTATCGCGTAGTGCGATTTGCTTGAATGATACTTGTGATGGGTAATATGTATTTCGAAAATCATCCCTTGCAATGGTGAAGGATGTTAGATTATTATAACTATGGAAAAATCTTATTGCGTTAAAGTTATTGATACGAAACTTTGCATGAATTCTTTTCAAAATACATTATAAAACATAAGTACATATTTTTTGAAAATCATTCCTTATGAGAGTGAAAAGCTGTGGAAAAGTTTATATGGAAAAATGCTACTGCATGATCTTATTGAATTGAAACGTATCATAAATTTTTTTCAAAGCACATTATCTAAATGAGATACATATAGTGTTTTTTTTGAAAATCATCACTTAAAGAAGTGAAAAGGTTTTGTAAAATTAATATAAAGACCGTAGTTTTATCAAAAGAAAAACGTGGAGAAATCTTTACCGTTGACGAATTGAGTAGACCTATATATATTATATATAATATTATATATATATATATATATATATATAATATTATATATATATATGTATATATAATATTCTTCAAAGCAAATAATAAAACAAGATAAATATTTTTTTTGAAAATCATCTCTTACATATTCTGTGGTGGTCGATAGGAATAAATTATGACTTTGTTTTATCGACCATCATTGGTGCCAGTTTTAGTCTTGGGGGTCTTAGGGAATAACATTTTTTTGTGGGGAAAAAACAATGAATTTGTCCTAACCACCAATAATGGCGCCAGTTTTAGCGGAGGTCGTCGTGTGCCGGTTTATTTAAAAACTCGCATATTTTCTATCGGTCTTTTTTGTTCGGTTTAATGAAGTTCCACAATGGAACTAAGATAATCATTAATCGTGTTCGGTATCTATTGAATTGCTTCTTTGAACCAAAACGGTTTTATGCAAGAGTGAAAAGATTATAAACAGAACGGACACAGGATACTTTTTGGTATAATATAAACTAACCGGTTTGGAAATTGTTCGACGTAGACGAAGTCGCGGACATACCGTCAGCTAGTTCATAAGCTGGTGCCACCCCCAATATAATCAATTTAGTTGCATCTAATTCTAATTCTAGGGTGGGGGAATAAGATCTGCACTGACGTCCCGCATTGGGGTGTATTGTGCATTACCCCCCTTCTAACCTGACCCCAGCCATCCTAGCTCCTTGAAGTAACGGAGCAGGATTTTGGGTTGATGGATGCAGCTTTCCAAGATTCCCGTGGATGCCGTTGTGTTTGCGGATGAGGATTCGATGAGCTCTTGCAGACCCGTCCTCAGCCTGATATCGCTCGTGGCTGTACAGTGAAGCATCACGTGCAATTTAGTTGCATATAACGGTTCCTCTCAAAACCTATCAAGACGAATACGACACATCAACATGGCTTTAGAGAGGTGCCTGTTCATTATGATGTGACACAAAAATAGAAGCGTGACTACAAGCTATTAGTTGAAGGAAACTGAAGATCGACAATACAACGAGCGGCGGCAAAACTCCTTGCGTTAATTTTTATTATATGTTAAAAGTTATATATGTTTAAAGCCTGTCAGTCTGTGAATTACCGTTTTGAATGGGTGTTTTTTTAAACTGGTGTTTGCGTTATGGTTCAGCTAAGTCTGGTAGAAATTGGTGTAGCTGTTCCAAAAATATGGTTTTACATTGAAGAAAACACAGAATTCGTTTAAAAAGTGGGTGTGTTTACGATCATTGTGGTAATATCAGGGGAATAAAGTTACATAATCTTGCACGCTTAAAATACATTCCAAAATTTCGTAAAATAATGGTCCAATGCCGGGACACCGTATGTTATTGAGATATCTAACAGTACACGGCGAAAAGCGTCCGAATCGAGTCATTGAACCGAAACCCGACCGTTACCCGCACTGATTCTAGCAGGACGGGCCCTTCTGCTACCACCTACAAGCCTATGCAACAGCGGCTATTGCTCTGGCATTTCATATGTAGAGGGAGATATCTGCTTTGCAAACAAAACTGATCTTCATTCTCAGATATAATGTGCTAGATTAATAGCCGATTGGTGGGTGCGTGTGTGTTTACGTGTGCAGGGCAGTATTTGGCCAAATAGGGATCATAGGGGCCTTTCCACCAGTACAGTTGTGGAAGCGAATATGCTGTGTTTTCAGA
Source organism: Philereme transversata (assembly GCA_963924445.1). Classification (NCBI taxonomy): domain Eukaryota; kingdom Metazoa; phylum Arthropoda; class Insecta; order Lepidoptera; family Geometridae; genus Philereme; species Philereme transversata. The sequence continues at coordinate 10,204,562 of OZ004350.1, read as the reverse complement.
AAGGAAGAAAAGCAGTAACGAAGTAGTTATAAAATCGTAGATTTTTTATGTAATTTAATTATAGGTTATATTATAACCTATTTTAGGTTAGGTTATATTTATAGGTTATAACTATAAAATCGTGGAAGTTATGACAAAGGGCGAGTCGCAAAGAATATACTTACGTATTTCGTTAATGACACACTGGAAAAAAATCTGGTGGTCTGGTGGCCCGTTGTTCCTATTCTTGATTATGAAGATGGCAATGTTGATCTCTTAGCATATAGTTATATTAGATACTCGATACTCGATCTTATGTAGGTAGGTAGGTACAATTGGTTGGGAATCTTGTATTATTCTTTTATTAATTATTGTTCTTGTTTTTTTTTAATAAGGCACTTTTAACTGATGTTAATGCATGTTTCATGGCTTAAAACCAGCGCCGAGCAATAAGTTTATTGTTCAGCATAATGCTGAGCCATTCCTCTTTTTCGGCACATATCTCATAGTGACTGGGTACGTGTCTTATTTTATTTTGTTTAAGTTAACGTTAATTAAAAACATTAATTGTCTGTATTTAGTTATCCACCTTATGTAGTTTCTGTGTGTTTGTTACTTGTGTCGAAATAAATGTCTATATCTATCTATCTAGTGTAGGGCCTTCGACCCGGGCCTATGCGGCAAGACGGCCCTGTATGCAGCAGATCCATACATAAATGTGGCGTGGGTGGTCGAGAGCAACTTTTTCTGGAAATATCTCTTTTAAAGGCACATTGAAACAAGTACTTTTGAATAGAGCAGAAACGTGTAGGCTTTTGAGGGCCACAATTGAAATTAAAAATCACGACAGAAAAGCAACTAAGTAACCGTGTTGAAGACTGCAAGCTAAGTGCAGATAAGAGAAAATACAAAGTCTATTTACTAACTCGCCTACATTAGAATAACATGAAAGGCGACACCCCATCCGACACTCAATGAGTCTTTCTTCAACTGACCAAAGAGTTACGGCACCCAGTGGCGGAGTTAGGGATTGCGTACCACAGAACACCCTGGGCATAAAAAAGCCTACTCTTATCCCTCTTAACTACACCAACATTAAGGACAACATTTTTTCGAAACAATCTACTCTTTTATTGGTCTTAAACTCAAAAAAATGCGGTCTTATATTCTGACTCTTCACCGAGGAAATTGTCATGGATCGTTTTGCTTCCAGATAATTTTATCAACATCCTTCTTTCAATAGCCAGTAGCGTGTCTTCTGTTGGCAGCTACATGTTTTTGACCCATCATGGGGTGATCCCAATACATTTTTGTATGGTTGCGGTGCCTGACCGATAAGGTAGTTTCTGATTAATAAAATCCCAATGGAAACATTCTTGAAAAGATAGGATGAGTTTCTTTTATCCGTCCCGGGTGACACCCAAGCTATCAGGTCCTTACTACAACCTCACTAGAAAGAAACCACAGATAGTAAAAGAGATGCTATTCCACAGCCTCGCTAGAAAGCCAAAGGATTTCTTTTTGTTCACAGCTTTTACCACTTGCACAGTTTTAACAGTTACCACCGACCGTTCGCCGAGAGCCGTTACTGCAATTCTGCTTATTCATTGAACACTCAAAACTATCAAACATAGAAAAAGCTTAAGACGCCAAACTACTGCATACTTTAAAGTCGGGTTCATGAAGGCTTTATAATTTTTCAGAGGTGTCTCGTATGCCTCCGTACTTCCCTATTACAGGTCTTAGACTAGGCTGGATTACGTCACGAGGCTAATGGCCTGCAATTGTTTGAGGTTAAAATGATTATCATTAATCATAATCACTATTCAAGAGCTCAACTTTCTTTACATTTATTTTGTAAGGGATGATCACAAATCATCGCGTCAGGATGGTGTTACCAAGTAATTTTAATTTCTCAAGCCAGACTTGCTGGTAGGTAGTATCTAAGTACGTATCTTTGGAAAATTAACCTAAAGTTTACCAACGTTCCAAAGTTTCAAAGCTAAACCAACTCTGACCTAAAACATCCCGGCCGAAATGCGGCACCTTTATTCCTCAGCATGTTTGTTATTAGGGGAAAGTGTGTTGGCAAGCTTTTATGCAGGCTGAAACTGGGTCAGCCGGCTGTAAGGACTTCAGCTAACGCTGGCACGATGACCTAGGTCAGGTCACCGCTGAATTATGGCTCTCGCTCCACCAATCGATTTAATATCGCAGGTGCGGATCATTCGTGGCATCAAGCATCATGTTTTAACTGTTTGCAAGGGCTTAATTTTAGCTGAAAAATCTGCTCACAATTTTCATTCTCTACAAGAACTTATATTAGGTAATATTTCGGTTTATATTTACCTAATACTTAGTTTGAACTTATACACCGATTGCCTAGTAACAAAAATAACCCAGAAAATCTAATTGTATCACATAGATTTACATTGTTCATATTTAATTGTTTGTTTTATGGTGTGCATTTAAGTCTACATTAACTTCAAGTGAATGTTAACTTTACCACCCTTATATCTAAAGGCGCAATTACTTGATACGAAAGATACTTTTGCGCATCAATGTGGTCTTGCAGTTCCGTACACAAACTTAGGGTCTAACTTTTTTGTGATAACAAGATTTATAATTTTATCTCGTCGATTGCAATTAACAACGTTAGAAAGTTCAGAGAGCAACGCAGGATTATTTTTCATAGCTGATTTAAAAATATACAGTGAAGCAATTATCGGGATATAGTATTTGTTGCAGAAATACTTATATGTCTGTTTTTTATAACATAGTTCATATAGATCGCTTTTGACATTTAAACATTTTGTCAACGTCAGTAGAGAGACCCCAAAATGTTATACCATATCTGTTATTAGAAGCTACGAGGCCATGGTACGCAACGTTAACGATTGGAGATATTTTATATAGGTTATAAATCACGCAGTTAATTTTCTTACCATAAGACATACATATAGAACATATATTGTACATATATACATATAGAAAATCTATATTTTCTTTAAGTGGCTTCCAGTTAACTTTTTTGTCAATGTGTAATCCAAAAATTATGTCATGTCAACTACCTCAATTTTAATATTGTATTGTATGTCAGGGATATTTAAAGCAGCAGTATCGCGTTGTCTAAAATGAAAAATTTTAGTTTTGTTATTTATTTTAAATTAATAATGTAATCAAGCTTATTTTTTTTTAATTTTATTATATATGCTTGTTTAAAGTACTGATGTCCTGTTGAACGAATCGGTTTTTTTTTATATTCCTAGTTTGTAGATATTGGGACTATTTGGAATACAACCACTATTGTTTTCGTTCTATCTCGATATTTTATACCTTGATTAGTTTTATTGACAAGCGCACGGATTTTTATCTAAATAAATTAAAGCCTTTAGAACGCAGGAATAGTGTAGCTTTCAATCACGGGTTTCAATATTTCCGATACAGGAAGGGAACAATCGTCTTCTAGTTGCTAATGAAATGCGGATGCAGAGATGTAGTGTCGGTTTCCTTGGTTCCTGTGAGTCTCTCACGGTGTTCTTGCTCCCAGGACGCCGTTGCCGTGTCCGTGTTTTCCACGATTCACTTTTGAAACTTTCTAACCCTGTGTCGGAGTGTCGCGGCAGGGAGGGGCGCGCGCGGGTGCCAGAGAGAGGGTACCGACCTCATTGCCCATTGCCACTCCTCCCGCCGAGGCGGCAGGCCATTTTTATTAAAAACACTTCCGAGTAACAACAACGCGCGCGGATTTTTTTTTTTTCGTATCCTGAAACCTGCATTTATTACAATTAAGTATCTAAACAATAAATAAAGTGGAACTGTTAAATAAACCGAACTCACCTTTCTTAGTGAACTTGAAAACTTTTGTGATTGCTGAAGTGGAATTTGGAACTTAAAAAAAAATTAAGTGCACCCCGCGTTCTATTTTCCGTGTGGAATCGGGTGGGTTCGGTTGCGAAAAGTGGCGGCGCTCGGCCGACATCGGCGGCAAACGCCGCGAACAGGGCGCCCGGCCAACCCCGCCCGTGCAAAACAGAGACAGAAGACACTGCTGACATGGCGACAACAAGAATGGATTGATGTTTTTCACGTGGAAAATTCATCCCTTCGATAAATCTGTAAGGTATGTCGCATGCCCCGTAAATAGAAAGTAATGCAGCATATAATGCAACTGAGTAATATTGTTCTGTGATCTATCCACAAAGAACAGAATTAATGCCTGCTATTTTTTGTTGGATAGTGACAATCGTAGTTGTCATAGAAAACTCATTTGATTTTATTGTCATGTAGTTTTTTATAAACAATTACATAATTATATATACAGGTTGGATAAAATTATTTTCGGTGCATTAGAATATAATTTTGTTTGGGGGTTAATCCTAACCTCTAAAAAATGTAGCTTTACGATGTTGTTGATCAGTTAAGATGAAGATTTTTGAAAAGTTAGTACCTACTTATGAAAGTTAGGTCGGTTAAGAACTCCCAGGTCAAACAGCCCCTATTTATATGGTGGCTTCGTTAGTTTAAAATCCTGAAACGAAATAGATTCACAAATAGAATCTTAGGGAATGGAAATACAATCCTATTATTAGAAGCATCTCAGTAGAAATTCGGCGCGGCGCGACCTGTCGGGGGTGTTATTCCTGGCCGGAGAGAATATTAATTTAAACGATAAATCAATATTTTGGCGTGCACCCTGCGCTGTAATATCCAGTGCCGCCATTTCGATGATGACGGCGTATTTTTTTTGTGAGATATTCGAGTCGCGGAGCGAGTGAGTGCTCGGCGCGCGGGCTGGCGCGGGCTGGCGCGGGGTTGCGGGCTGCGGCCGTCAGTCGTCGGGTGAGCGGGGTGCGACGCAAACGCGAACTCAAGACTATGGCGGAAGGGCTGATCCTCACTCCCATAAAAGGGTCGAGTTGATTGTGGTGAAGATACGTGTGGTATGTTCCCTTATGTTTGTGCAGTGATATAATTATTCTCAAACCGTGCTTATCTCGTCGTATCGGCTGAATTAATGTGGTTATCGGAGGTAATAATGCCATTGTGATGACGTAATGTAACGCGCTCGACTGGGTGCGTAGTAATAATTTGAGCGCCCGTTTGTACCGCGATAACGTTTGTGGTCAGCACCTGTGGATGTGGACAGAAATGTTCGTGTTTTTTGTAGCGTTTTAAATTAATTCGAGACGATTCTAATTGGATTCTGATTGGATTCGATGGTTATGATTTGTTGTGACATTAAAATTGAATTGAGAGACGAGTGAAGGATTTAGTTGTCTATGTGGGAATGTTTAAGTTTAAATTCGCGTTCGTGGTTGTCGATTAGGTACATTATGGATTGAGGTGTGTCGGTTAGCTACTACGTCTGAATGTTTTCCCCACTGCAGTGCGCTGCCCGTCTCCTGTCCCGTCCGACGCTAGGCTAGAATCGTCCTCGATTTTTATAACCTTGAAGATTTCAGCATTGAATCCGTTGAACGTACATACAATATTTATGTTTAACTTAATTTTTTATTAATTGATCTTAACATCTTACATATCTTACATATTATGTTTAGAATAACGTAGATGTTGAGATTGTTTATAGTTTTCATTCTGATACTATTTACCTATTTTGTATTTAAATGATTCACTTTATTGAAATGTGGCTTTTTGTGGTTCTTAACTGTTTTATTTATCTAAGTACTTAGGTAGTCAATTTATTTATAAAAATAAACTAACCATAAACCGTAGAGAGGTCCTTATTTCAGATTAAAATAATATCTACCTACGTAGGAAGTAGGTATTTTGATTTTCCTACACAAATAAATTTTACAATGAATGTTCTACCGATACCAATACATCAGTAACTCAGGTCGATCCTAGCTTGCCGGTACCTAATTAGTAAACAAATAAACCTTCAGGTGTAGGTTGAAGTAGGTAGGTATGCTATTATTTACACTGTAGTTATCCATATCAACTAATTCAAGGCATCCCACTAGCTAGAAGGCAGGAACCTGTCCAAAGTATAAAGAATAAGTATTAAAAATTTGACCACGCAACTAACAGGCCTGCTAGCGCCATCTATCAGTTGGCAGCGGAAAGATGGGAGTTTTAATAAAATTTATTAAAACTCCCATCTTTCACACTAATATTATAAATGCGAAAGTTTGAATGTTTTTTATTTATTTGTTTGTTTGTTACTCAATCACGTGGTAACGGGTGAACCGATTTCGATGAAATGTAGTACGAGTATGTACGTAAATTATAACTTCTATTAACACATAGTCTACTTTAAATCCCACAAAGCAGGTACCATGGAATAAAAATGGGGTGTCAAGCTAAGTTGCAACAACGGGTTTAGCTTTATATCTAGGATACCTACACATTTAGTATTGTAACGCGTACGAAGTCGCGGGCATTAGCTAGTATTTGTTTAAATCTGAGACGCAGGAGATTGCGGGTTCAATTCCCCGCCTCGGAACAAATGTTTGCATTATCTACAGTTATTAGAACCCTGCCCCTGTTCTCCGATTGCGTTGAATTTTTGCATACCTATTAAGTTCTAGGAAACACCACAAATCTTACAAAATTTAAAATCCCTCTATCTTTAGACTGACAGTACAAATTGTCACTTAATATGGTAAAGAAAACTCATCGTAAGCCCTAGTTTTGAAATAAAAATAAATCAGCATTGAATCTGCCCTTACGTTTGGGCTAGAAGCATGCTACGGAGAGACAAATACTTAAAATGTGTAACACCACCAGGCCAAAATCAATTTGCTATAGAATTTTGACACCCCATTTTTATCCCATGGGACCTGATTTATGGGATAAAAAGTAGCCTATGTGGTAATCCAGGTTATAATCTACGTAAATACTAAATTTCATCGAAATCTGTTCAACCGTTACGACGTGGTTGGGTAACAAACAAATATCCAAACTTTCGCATTTATAATATTAGTGTGAAATATGGCCTTTTTTAAAGTGTTTAAAGATTATCAAAAGTATTGACCGGTACAAAACTATCAGTTATTCTTCACAGATAAAGATTAATCGTTATGAAAAATTATCCAGCCGAATGACTATCGCGTGAATTCCTCCGTGAGGATACTAGCGTGACAGATCCACCGATGCTTATAGTCATACAATTTTAATCACATACTTTCTGCAGGTACTCACTTACGATTAGCACGATACCAGAGAAATCTAGACTTTAGTTACCTTCACTAAGTTTTAAAATGAATGATTATCGAATGGAGTTATATTTAGCTTTAGGGAACCTTAGCTCTAATAACAGCAATGCGTTCATTAAATTAGTATTTTCAGAAATATCTTTCTTCTATTTCAGGTCCTCTGCGCCCGACACACAAACAGCACGAAACACTATGAAACATATAAATTAAGAAATGGCTTTTAAAAAGTAAACATTTTATTGTTGAAGTTTGTTGTAACGTTCATGGAACAGAGAGAATATCTATGTATACCTGCAACATTATATAACTGTTGGTTTATTAGAGTTTAAGATTGGACTGGTAACTTATATCTTCCAAAGAAAAACAAAAAAGCGAAGATGGCTACGCAAAGATTTTGCCTTCGGTGGAACAACCACCAATCCAATATGCTGTCTGTGTTCGACCAGCTGCTGCACGCAGAGACGTTCACAGATGTCACGCTGGCCGTCGAGAACCAACTGCTGAAAGCACATAAGATGGTCTTATCGGCGTGCAGCCCCTACTTCCAAAGTCTCTTCGTAAATCATCAAGAGAAACATCCCATCGTCATACTTAAAGACGTCCCCTATGCAGACATGAAGAGCCTGCTGGATTTTATGTACAGAGGTGAAGTGAGCGTAGACCAAGAAAGGTTGACCGCTTTCCTAAAAGTGGCAGAGAGCTTAAAGATAAAGGGCCTCACCGAAGTGAACGAGGAGAAGTGCGATATTCCAGCGCTCACCAATTCGTTAATTCAACAGCACGGCAACCCTAGTGGTCACACGCCTCCGCCGCAGCTCCACAGAATACATCCACAGTACATGCACCAGAAACGACCGGCGTCCGGGATGCCTACCGGGGGAGCGCCTCCCAATTTATTAATGCCATTGCTGGGTAACGCCCTGATGCAACCGAAAAGGAAACGGGGCCGGCCGAGAAAGCTCAGTGGAAGCTCGAGCGACGCACTGAATACGGCCGCTAGCCCTCCCGGAGAGTTCATCCCGGAGACTGCGTCTCACGCCCCCAACCACCGACCCAGCGAACAGCTCATTCGAGGCTCCCCATCAGAAATGCTAGAAGTGAAGATGTCGATGGATGGATTCAACGCTGAGGACGGCGCAACTTCTGGCGGCGAGGAGGCAGGCGAGGCGCTACTGATCGACGAGGGCGACGACGCGCAGTCCGCTGACGTGGCGATGGCCGGCAAGGACTCCGAATCAGCAGGTATGTTCCTTCAATGTACATAATAACACGAGACTTGTTAACAAGATATATTTACCGTCATTACTTGCAGATAAAATATGTTATTGTATAGATTTACCAACAATAAACCAAATAATTAAGTTGCGATTTTCTTATGTAAATGAAAAATGAAAAGCGGAGGTGGAAAACCAAAGTGTATTTTATTTGCTTACCTTTTGTAAATACTATTAATCTTCCTTTCCAATTTTACCTAACATAGTTTACATCAGTAAAAATCAAATTAAAAGGGAAAAGCTAATGGGATATAAGCTTTGATGTTAGGAACTTTCATTTTATGAGTGAAGAAAGTGCAGTGTACTTTGAAATAATATATTTATACATTTAAAGTTTATCAAAAGGGGTAAGTGATAATCTATTAAAATTATTATTGAAGTATTACAAATAACGGATGCTTATTTCTTTCATAAATCGTCAATTTTAACTATTGCTTGCTTTTCTGCTTTCGGGGAGAGCTATTAGAGGAATGGCCAGGGCAAACTCGGTGTGGTACTTGAAGTTTATTATTTATCTCTTTCTATTAAATTAAAATTACATTATGTTTTAAATCGAATAAAATGAGAAACGGGTAAACAAACAAGGCTTATTCCCAATAGCTTTCCTTCGTACTGTAGCAATTGGAAATATTTTAGTAATCCTGGAATATTTATTGACTTCGAGCACATACGGCTAAAATATTTCGAATTCTATCAGATTATTAAAATAAAGAAAGCGTTATAATAATTCGCAATTATGACTGAAATCGAAAAATTTCAGATATCGAAAAAGCAGCTAAAGAAAACATGCAACAAAACTATCCAACAAACGGACCGACACTCTCTGTTGAAAACGGATCCATAAAGCAGGAGCCTGCCACTGATGCCAATGACGCGTACAATGAACCCGTGGAATACAAGTACAATCCCGACAGAAGTCGCGAGAACTCCAACTCACTCGACGGACCGATCAAAGAGGCAGACGATAAAATCAGACAAGGTCGAAACTTGAAGCCAAAGAATAGTAAAAAACTCCTTCCCCAAATGTCAAAAATAAGAGCTCGAAACTTATTCAACCAACTCTCTGGTCTCTCGAATCTGAACCCTGCACTTAACTCGTTCGACAAATTCCCCCCTGAAACGGTACTCATGCCCGCATTGGCCACGCAGTTGTTCGCCGCTGAATTAGAGCAAAACAATCTCAATTTGGCCAACAACGAAGTAGCAGATCTGTCCCAAACGAATTGGGAGCATCGTATATTCCCGTCGCCTATTAGGAAAAGTAATATGGGAAGCGTAGGAAACTACCACGAGGAAACCAATGAATCAGTGAGGGACTATTGCATCAAAGAGGGAGAAAACATTTTCCGGTGTAAGATTTGCGCAAGAGTGTACACTCACATAAGCAACTTCTGTCGGCATTACGTTACTTCTCACAAAAAAGATGTCAAAGTTTTCCCATGCCCTATTTGCTTCAAAGAGTTTACTCGGAAAGATAATATGATTGCCCACCTGAAGATAATACACAAAAATCAGCCTAATACAAATATGGGCAACGAACAGATGGCAAAACAAGAATCTTAGTTTAATTATTTTATTACAATTTTGAATGGGGTCAAAAACAGTGCAGATCTGATTAGAGTGGATAGGATACCTTTTTATTTTATAAAAAAATCCGTTTCGAATTCTTAATTAATGTAGATAGATAATATCTTAGATCATGGTTGAATAAAACTTCGAGCTCTAAGTCTAACTTGAATCGAGATCACTGATTTTTGACTTGCAGCAATTTATAGCAAGACATGGCTCTCAGTGTAAGTACACTTTCTTCGGTAAGGTCTGTTTTTGAACTTGCAGGAATTTTGTGAAAATTACTTTTGTTTGTACTTTGAGTTTTGTTACACTAAATTTAATTGATATGTTCTGAAACGTAAACAAGACTTAGGGGGCGTCCATTAATTACGTGAGGCGTTTTTGTTGTTTTTTTGCCCCCTCTTGTGAGATGAGAGACCCTGGTGTGATGTCACGAGATTGTTTCGACCTCCTCTCTCCCTCCCTTTATGTTACGTGAGATTTTTCAAAATTTGTATACATAGGGTAAATGCGTTGAACTTATTTAAAAAAACACAATTTGATTCATTATTTTTATTTAAGATTAGTATTAAAATAGCTTCTCTCGTAATCTAGAACCACAGCTATAAAATGAAAAAAAAAATACGTGATATTTGTCGAGACCTCCCCTCCTCCCACGTGAGATTGGGCGAGATTCGTCTCGACCCCCTCCTGAACACCTCACGTAATTAATGAACGCCCCCTTATTTATAAAAACTAAACGTGCCCTATTCAATTTATTTTCATGTCCGTCTATCGTTTCATTAGAACAAAACTCAGTAACTACAAAAGAAAAGGTACCGACGCTAAGAGGTCCCAATAGCTTGGTAGCGTAAACCACATAGTGGTAAATATTATTAAGATATCTTAATTAAACATTATACATTTTAAAATCAATAGTACCATTAACTTCAACAGTTATAGTAAATTGCTTGGTTAAAAGTCAATTACAAAATACAGTGATCTCGAGTCAGTGAGCTGCAAAATGGTATCAATAAGCTTGTTGATATTGAACGATTTTAAGTCGTTTGTTGTTAATATTTATCTATTTATTTATGTTCCATTGTTTCTCAAAGTGCTAAGTTCAAGAGATTTATTGTATATTTTCTTTTACTTGTTATTTTGCACTTACTTGTTACTTAATTTTATTAATTACAAAATTTTCAGGGTACAAAGTAATTACTCGCGGTGATCATTATTTCAAAAGTAGTTTTACATTGATGACTGTTATTTTGCTAAATATTACTCGCAATTCTCATTGAACTGAATTAGTTAGTTTAATTATAGTAGTAATTATATGGATATGGGTAGATATATCAATGGCATAGTTTTTTCGTAAATTGCGAATTTACATATTTACATCTTTAAAGTTATTTATTATTCTCATCGACTACGAGTACGTTCGTGGTTTACCGCAGAGGCTACTTATAAGACTCGAAATCATTATGCCATTGATTAAGTTGTAGAGTTCTAAAATGCATTTTCGTTAAACTTGCCTTATTAGTGATCTTAGTTGTAAATATTGATTTAACTTCATTGAAGTAAAACTCAAAACAGGCTATGATTTTATGTACTAGATTTGTTAAGAATAATTTTTAAATAGTTTATTTGTGTTGAACATTTTTTGGTTGTAAATGTTATGATATTCAGATACTTAAATTACATTTAACGATCATTAAATAGTGAGAGAAGCAATTTTATTAGTAAAATTATAAAAAGAAATATTTACATAGCTTAAATTTACAGCAAGCGTAGTTTTCTAGGTGTTATTGTCATTCAGTTCCTGAAGCTATAGAGCCCCAAATCATAACGGCAGTTAAATATAATGATTATATAATTCCTATCATTGTAACTAGGTGCATATTGTTTTACTATAAAGAGATACATTTATTTATAAAAAAGGCATCTATCTATATGTAGTTGACGATAGCGATAAATTACATGAATTAAATTTCAGAGTAAAGATAATATATTATATCAGAGTTACGACTTCTCGTTGTTGCGGATACAAAATTAACTTGTTTATTTTAGTTTATTTGCTAGTACTTATTCGAAACAGTATAAGTATAAGAATTTGAACGGTAAACAACGCAGGTCGAGGCTCTGATGAACTAAGTAAAATCATTAGTTGTTGCAGATTTCAAGATTATGTAGGTATTAAGTGATATTCACTACAATCAAATATATACTATTTTTATTTAAATAACAGATTATAAATAAAATATAACATTAACTTTAAAACATAAAAAATGACAACTATGACAATGTATATTTCGAATGGAACAACCGAGGAGTTGTTGTAAAAGTGATCTTAGCGAGGTGCTTTGAACGAAGTAAATAATTATTTATATTAAATGGAATCATGAGATGATTTGTAAATTCTATTTTAGTAGAAATCAAAATGCCTTAAATATAAATTAAGAAATCGTACTTATATAAATTATTTATTTAGTTTAAATTAGAGGCAAAAGTAGTCTTCCATGTAAAGATTAGCTACACTTTTACTTAATTCAACTATGTCTTATTTAATGATTTGTATAAATGATAATAACATTAATAAATCTTTGATAAGGGATGGTTATTGAACCGACATTGTTGACCCTTAAACCAAAATCTCCAATTAAATTGAACGTAGGTCCAGGGAACGCTTGCCTATTAGTGTGCCTTTTACTTGTATAATAATAAGTTTAATATTTATCGACTACTAGATTATTAAGAAATTTCAAAGAGTTATGTATTATTTATTTTCATTATTCAGAGTTTACACAATCGACTTTAAGAAGCTTTCTTAGAAATTTAGAAAATTTTTAGGCCCAAGTAGCTAATGTAAAACTTGTTATAAGAATATCATCTCATGTTTCCCATTAAGTTTGTTAAACGGAAAAATCTTTGGCGTGTTAATATTAAAGTCGAATAACATTTTCGGGGCGATTAAGTCTTGATAATCAATATTAAGACTGTTAAAATTCTTAAATACGAATTTATAGTACCTACCTTTCATAATCTTTATATGAAATTTACCTTGGACGTTGATAGGTACTTAAAATGAAAATTTAGACTTAAATAAGGTGAGGCTATTATTCTTTCGAAAATCCCTTATTATAATTATGATAGTCAATTTAGACAGTGCCTAAACCCTTGGATACCTATTTCTACTTAAAGTAAATTAGTTAGAGCACTGTATTGTTTTTGGTCATAAAGCTTAATACGAAGTGTGAAATCTTATTTTATTTAATATTGAAAATAAACTTTTATTTGTTAATGTTTTATAAATATATATATCATTAATTGGTGCTAAATTAAAATTAGGAAAATGTCACATGTGATGAGACATAAAACGACATGTCCTACAGATGATCAAATTCGTTAATTGATATATGTTGTTCTGATATATATGAATCATGGCTGAGATTCAAATATTGGCATGGGTTAAAACTATATTTTTTTTATTATATTTGTTTGGTTTTAAAACTCTTGATTATTTTAACATAAACACTACATTTACGCGGTCTAATAAATTTAATAAAACTTCCCTAAATAACGTCAATGATTTACAGAAATATAAAAACCTCGGTTCTTTACAAAATAATAATAAAAAACCGAATCATATAATTTTACCGTCAGAATTTCAGTGTCAATAAATGAAAGTACCTACATAATAAAATCACGAAAATTTAGCACATAATACGCAATGGCAGACAAACTATGTAATAAATTCATTTTAATTATTAATTTCAGCTCTCATAAAGTTAAGTAAATACTTGTAACAAGCAGTTAGATATTATGTGATATGAAATAATTCACTTGACACATAATAAAGAAATAGCGTGTAGCCAAATACTTTATAAAACTCCTTATATTTTTGTTATCTGCACTTAGGATTGCAATAGCAGATGCAAAGAGTAATGTTTAGACAGTTTTAGAATTGAAAGTTACACATTACATCTAGCATTTTTGTTGATAATTAAAACATTGGTATACATACAATAAGGTGTTAATTACTATTTTTAGAAACTTTAATGAAATAATAAAAGTTACAGCAAAAAAATATGAAATATTTTCATTGATTAATATTAATTTGTTACTTTATATTATGTTATTGACCTTTTTAATTTATTGTTTCGTTAAATGTTTTTTTATATTCATTTATGTTTTTTAAAAGTACTTATTTGTTACTTCCTCGAATCGTATGTTCAACTTGTTCTTGTCTTTTTGCAGTTGAAGTTGTATGTTATAGTTGTGACTTGTGAGCAATCTTCTTGCCATTTAGGTTCTTACTCTTCTTTCCAAGAGATGGATATTTTATTTAAAATTTTAGAAGCACAGCGAGTCCAAGATGAATAACTTTGGATCCCTATGTTTTTTTCGATGCTATATGATAGAGTTGGTACTCATCATATAGCAGTGAAAGAAATTACTCGGTACTATTCAGTAATTGAAAAAAAATATGTGTCCAAAAATGTACTTTCATTTTGGACTTGCTGTAGATAGATGTCAGTAATTATCGGTCACGGTTGGTGATTTTAGCAACGACAGCGAATACTTACAATCTTAATAATTTAAATTATTATTCAATATAACATTAAAATATTCTAGCAAAGTAACAACACGGGTTATATTAATTATTTAAAGAGTAGTTTTAAAATTTAAGTTATTTATATTGTAGAAATAAATACTTTTGTTAATGGTGTGAACTTTCTAAAGTATGTTAAACTGTTTATTAGTCACGAAAGGATAAAAATAAAGGTATGTGGTCTTCCGACGGTACTCTCACGTAGCTGGTGTGATTAGAGCTAGATTAATGTTTATGCTTTATATGTTGCTCAATTTGAAGCGCTGCATAACGATATATTGTTGGTCCAGTACAAATTGCCTTTGTATACTTATTTTTATTCCTATCATGCATACTTTCTGTTTGACACAATGAGGCTATACTTGTTCCTTACCTACATTATGGTTATTACATGATCGTATTATCTTTTGGTTTGTTCGGTTTATTTTGCCCTAAATTAAAAGCAGCTATGATTAATTATATACATCTTGTAACTTAATTTATGTAATGGTTTTAAATGAAATAATCGTTTATTAAATTTTAAACCCACCTCACGTGATCTTAATATCTTAGTTAACTGAAGCGTTATTTTTATAATTATGTGCCTACCTTCTACTTAGACTTGCCGAAATAGTTCCAAATGCAACCACTTGAGTCCTATTATATGATAGTAAAGAACTTCTTTTTTGTTTTTATTTTGTAATTTATTGTTTTATTTATAATTTAGTAGTTAATTGACATAGTTTAAGAAGTTTGACATTGAACCAGTTAACGGTTTGTCTAGTTAAGATATTTAATAAACAAATCGAGTACGGTACAGTGGTACTCTTACATTTTGATGATTTCTCCAAATTAGTTCGTTCTATTCGCGTGGAACTGATGTCAAAATTTATTTAATGGGTTGTAAAAATTACTTAATTTTATTATTTGGTAGAATGCAACGGACTTGCCGTGCGTATAAATTAAAGATTGGATTACTGTACTTTCTGAATTATTTATTCCAAAATCGATTTAGGTATTGCTTTTTACTTTGTTTCTTGTTTCTATTATTATTTTATCTTGTTTGTTATATCACGGACTAGTTTATGTTATTGCTGCGATAAAATGTAACATCAAAGATACATGGTGCTATATTTTAGTAATTGACACACATTTTATAATAAGTAATAAGATAAACTTGACCGTAAAGTAACCTCGTCATTCATTGTTTTCATTTTGATTATGGTTTAATACATTTTGTCATTCGATTTGAACAAATAAAGGTTAATATATTTTCTTTGTTTGTTTTTTTTGTGTTCGTTTTTTACATCTTCTTTCTATTTATTCATGCGCGGTGAAATCGAATTAGCCAACCAATATAAGGCAATGATGCGGGTTCGAGTCCCGCTGAAATCATAATGTTTTTTTTTATTAGGTAGGTACACACTTTTTCCGATTGGTTCGCATAAAGCATATGCCTTAAGTTAATACTTTTATACATTTCACATTTTTTACATTCAATTATTTTGTTATAATATTATTTTTTTGACAGCTTTTAAAATCTGCTTTATTGATTGATTGTATCAATGTAGGTACCTATTGTAATTATTCTAAATATTGCACAATTGATCTATTACAGGCCGTGGAACTCCGGATTCAGATATCAAAGAGACAAAACATTCGATGTCTCCTTCGTTCGATGCCTCTGGAAAAATAAGAGTAAACCCGGCGACCCAGGCATCCACATCGAACGAGTACCAAAACGATTCACTAAACAACAACACTCTACAAGGCAACCAGATACAAAGACCAGGATCTGCCCGAAGACGGATAAGGAGGCGCGCGAATTCCGCTTCCAATGATCCAGCAGAGCAACTCACCGAAATGTCTGTCCGAGGTCTCAATCTATTCAGATACGCCTCTGTCAACGAAGGGGTCTACCAATGCACCGAGTGCGCCAAGGAGAACATACAAAAAACATTCAAAAACAAGTATTCATTCCAGAGGCACGCGTTTCTCTATCACGAAGGTCAGCAGAGAAAAGTATTTCCGTGCCCGGTGTGCTGTAAGGAATTTTCTAGACCCGACAAAATGAAAAATCACATGAAAACAACACACGACTGCTACGTGCCAAAAGATTGTGTCTATCCGCCGAATGCTTTTTTTATAGGATTCGATGGTCAACTTCCGCCGGGAATAAAGCTGGAATCGATGGGTTCCGGTTCCCCTTTGGGCGCTCTGGGCTCAACGCCGACGCATTCGTCTCCTGACCCGACGCAAGTCTGAATTCATGGGCTTCAATTTGTGCCTCTTTCAGGTATAAAATAAATCTGCCTACTGCATGGGTATTAGTTTTATGTAAGTATGAAAAACATTGATAAAAGTGCCTTTTGAAATGCCTAAATTTCTCCAGTAGGAGTGGATTAAAATTCCGAAAAGTTCATAAAGTAAGATGTATTTTTATATAAAAAATTTATATATTTTAACGTTTTGAAGTAAGAATATATATATTCCCAATGATACTGTTATGCATTTATATATTCGTATGTTTGTTACATAAAGTTCAGTAATGTTATATACTGTATAAAAAGTATGGTTGTGCAAATATTAGACAATAATAATTATACAATATTTTTAATAATTGAGGCCAGTTACTGCGTTTTAAA
This sequence comes from Philereme transversata, assembly GCA_963924445.1. Taxonomy (NCBI): domain Eukaryota; kingdom Metazoa; phylum Arthropoda; class Insecta; order Lepidoptera; family Geometridae; genus Philereme; species Philereme transversata. Next base: position 10,187,344 of record OZ004350.1, on the reverse strand, counting down.
GTTTATAACGAGAAAGCATCAAAAGGTGCTATCCCTACAAAGAGTCTGAGACGTGCTCCACGATTGCAGATTCACAGTTTAGTAAAGAGTATTGTATTAACTCGAATCTTAAGTGCCTTTTCTCTACACCGCAAGATACCAACCAAAGACTTATAATCTGTTATTTTGCCTGGGTATCAAACCCCGAATAAAGATCTTTACAACTTTTTAAAATATAAATGGCTACAAAACTTGACGTTCTAGAGACACTTCGTAGTTAAACATGTTTAACTACTTTTGACATATCGAATAATATATATATATATATTACTTTTTAACTATTCTATCCATGTTAAAGACTTCTTTGATGTACCTAGAGTTTTATATATTTTATACAAGTGAGTTAGATAAATGTTACTTACGGAAACTACTATATGTTTATTAAAAGTTAAGTATGAAAAGTTATAATATATCAACATTATATTATAGCTATATAGTGCCATAGCACAATCACTACAATTCTATTAATTATTGTGAAAAAGTTTTCATTTCTTTTACATAATTATGTAATGTATTTTAGAAATATATTTAGGTATATACGGGTTCTAGTTAATCTAGAACCTAATAACGAAATCAGCAGTTCTTCCATTAATAAGGAAAAATAAATACCTACCTACTTGTTTAGTTATGCTTGAAATAATCTCTATGTTAGTTTAAGGAAGTAAGGAAGATTACTAATCTCCGTTAATTTAGAATTATTGGGAAGAGTGTGTGTTAAGAGCAATTTATATTAGTTTAAAAGATTTAAATTTAAAGTATAACATTTATATCTGATCTACTTAAAGTTATATTGGTTAATATTGTGTTTTCTTTGAAATTTAGCGCACAAGTTATAAATAGTTTAAGGTTAAGTTTATATTAGATGTTTGACCCCACTTGTATATAAGTTAATTTTTATAGGTGTATTACACAATCATTAAGATTTGAATATCACCAACAAGGTATTAACAATTTGCAGTGTGATTTTTACATAGAAAATAGGTTTGTCTGCGCCAGTCATTCGCACAAAATAATTTCACAGTAATATTTTTAACTTTATTAAATTCATTATATTTTGTTAGATTATAGTGTGCACTTGAATTTTTATTTCTTTTCATTTTGTGTTTTGTTATTTTTCTTAACTTGACCACTGATCACTAAACAAAATAATTTGTGATCGGAAATTATTTAACTTTAGCAAGTTTTTCATTCTGGTTTTTCGTAACACTCATTTGCTCGGGGAATCTTATTTTCAAAAGGCCTACGTGTATCTTTTCATAGGTACATTCATTATTTGAATGCATACATATTGCTTGATTTGTCTCTGGATATTTTCAACAACTTTATGAGCATGGTGTAAGATGGTGGTCAAGTTCAATGTTGTCTATAATAAATACTGAGTACATTTTATCTTGACGATTAGCAATTTATGATCTGGTTTAAAAAATTGGTAAAAAAACTAATTATAGTTTTGTTTCTTTTGTATTTTTTTATGTACCTACAAAACATTTTCTTGGTTAATGTTTTTAATTAAACAAAAATGTGAAACGTCAAGACAAAAAGTTCTCTGTGTTTTCACGATAAAACCAACTGGTTGTTGCGCGAAGTTGTAATGCTTTATTTTCTTTTGTCTTTTTTTGTAGTATTTTATTTTGTGATATTAGCGCTAACTAAGTTAGCAAGCATGTTCATTGTTGAGTTATTGTAATTCATTACTTTTCTTTTATAACTATGCACAAGCTGCAAGGCAGCGCGATTTAAAACTTATATTTTATCTAAAAATATAAAAAGTATTATAAAGTTTTCAAGGCACATTTTGGTGATTCTAAGTTTATTGCTAAATATTATGTAGCGTCAATATAAAAACAAAATAAATTTATTTTAGTATTTGATGCACACATTTTTAAATGCTTCTTGTTATTTGGTTATCTAAGAACCATTTTCATATTATCTTTCTTGCAATGTGGAAATACGTATATTTTTTTGGTGTTAATTAGTATCATGGCAAGAATTATGGCGTGTAGCCCGTAGGTAGATAACATAATTATTTTCAAGTGCAATTGTGATTTAAGATTGTTGTTTTTAGTTATCTTTTTAGGATCACACATTTTCTCCAGGTTTGGTTTTCGTACCTACGTGTTAAAAATAGGCAATAGAAATTGAAATATTTGAGATACTGTTTCACATCTATTTATTATTATTTGAACACACTTACACATACTTTATTTTTTGTTTTTATAGAATTACAGGTTTTCTTCCACACTTTATGGTAAGTATAATAGATAACCTGCCAAGTTAAGGTTTAAAAATAATTATGTTTCATTAGCGTATGCTAGATACTTTTTTGTTTAAAATATGGGCCATATAACAGTAAAAATATTATATATTCCTAAAAAGTATGTAACCATATAGTAAATAAGACCGTTAGATATTTGATAGTCTAAATAATTATGAATTTGGTTAACAGATTATATTAACAAAACTTCTACCACAGTTAAACTGATATATATTTGTAAACTAACTTTTAAATATATCTAGTTTTAATTTGTCATTGCAAACATAAAAGCTTTAACGATAAATTCAATCAAATAAGACAATATTACTTTATTAGGGGTAATATTTTGTTCCGGTTACAAAAGTATCAACATTTTGTGAAGATTATAAAAATATTATAGGTCCACATTAAAATATTATGAAAATAAGTTAACAATCTTTTGTTTTATTTACCTCGTCACTAATCGAATGCTAGAAGTACCTAATCTATACTAATATTATTAGGAGGTAAAACTTGGGAGTTTGTTTGTTTGGATGTAGTGGGTAATTTTTATTTCACTAGTAGAAATCTACATTATGCCTGAGTGCTAAGTATAGGCAATATTTTATTATAAAAATCCATGCGAAGTTGGGGCGAGTCAGGGGCGCCCTATTTTTCAAAAAAGCTTTCGTTTTCACTATCAGATCACCTCGTGACACCATGTTATGAAATTTACATTTTTGTAATCAACCCCAATCCTAATCTACTTCCTAATCAACTTGGGGTAAATCGGCGTTGTATGTAATATATGTATGTGTGTTTGAACTTTTGAAGCAGTTATCCGATAATGGTGAAATTTGGTATGTAGTTTGGTAGTGATGGCACAATTTTGGTGTGACTAAATGAGCTAATAATGTGGTTGAGATATTGTGGTGCAAGAGGAATAAAATAAAAACCAAAATGGAACTATCCCCATGGCATGTCTAATAAAAAGTCTTTGTGGGTACATTTCAACCCCGTTTTTGTTTTTAGTTTAATGCTTGTAGTTCTTAAGTTATTAGCCATAATAAAACTGAACTTTGACAAAATACACAGGGTACACCAGTGACCCCACAATGCTGAAATTTCGTACGCGTGTAGCTTTAGTGACACAAATATAGGGAAAAGTCTGAAAGCCAGAATAACTGCAATTTCTACCCCAAAAAAGTGTAACCAATTATCATGAACTCCCGTTACCTGTAATTTGAATGAAACTGTAGTTCAAGTTGTTTGTTTATATATTTCGTGGCACTTTTGATAGTCAAAGATTACAAATAATATTTTTTATTTTTATGGGAGCCTCGCTAGATCACAGTTCGTGGCAAACCACTGGTTTACAGACAGAATACAGTATTGAAAGATATAATTGATTGGTAGGTGTACAAATATCAAAATTGATATTATGCTATCTAAAGACCGGTGCAAACGATCTATGGCTCAACTATTCCAGATCACTACAGTGTGGAAGTGAATCCCAACTGGATCCCACACGAATGCCCTAATATTGTCTTGTGCTAGAAGAACATGAACTAGCTTCTATTAAAAACAAATACGATAAACATTGAATTTCAAAAACTCTTTTATAATAAAACAATAACTGTCAAGTAAGAGTTGTCAAAGGTTGTCTGGAAGAGATCGCTTTTAGCGATAAGACCGCCACTTGTATTTCTGCGTGTATTGTTATTTCTATATTGTTCTATAATTTAAATGTGATTTACAATAAAGCGTTTTCTATCTATCTAACTAAGAGAGAGACTCGCGCACCGAGGGTTACGTATTACCTATATTTGTGTTAATTTAACAGCGCCATTACGTGACGCAAAGACCAGGTAAACTTTAAGGCAGATTTAAAAAAAAATAACTTATAGATTAAATAAATAAACAAATATTACTGGAAATTTCACACAGTGCTATCTAGCCCCAAACTAAGCAGAGCTTGTACTATGGGAACCAGATAACTGATAGAATACTTATATACCTACTTTTATTTTATAAATACATACTTATAATATACCTATAGAAAAACAACCAGACCCGGAACAAATATCTGTAGATCATGCAAACATTTGTTCCCACTACCTCCTGCGTCTCAACCGGCTATTCGCCCACTGCGCCACGGAGGTCGTTTTATAGGTTAGAGACATTATTTTAATTTTCCTGAGATTTTTGTATATATTCACCATAAAATTATTAGCTTTGCAAACTTGGTAGATTAGGGACGGAGGGGGGGGGGGGGAGCTTTTTCAACATAACTCCAGAACAACACGACATAAAAACAAATTAAAATTGTTTTGGATTGTATAAAATCAATTCTTGACGTATCTCTATTTTGCTGAAATAAATAACTGTGACAAAGTCACACCATATAGGTTCCGTTTTTACCATTTTGTCAAAATTGTTCTCATAAGTGGGAACATATGAACAAGAAAATTAAATTAAATCGGTATCCGAACTCGTTAACTTTGGTTTTTGACCACACACAATCCGAATAAGAAACAAATATTAGCCAAATTGAATTAAGTACCTAGGTATTAACAAAATAACGATCTCTATTTTACGCTTTCAGAATACCATTATTTCGATGACGTAGATTGCATGCCCATAATAACACTAGACGCCACAGAGCCAGAAGCAATAATAGTAGAAGCAGAAACTCTACCCGATAACTTTTACTCCACGTTCCACGCGAGTGATGTTGAAATGCAAGACTCTGTGGATTTCGATACAAAAACTTCACTCTTAGTTAATTACAAGAATATAACGGAAAAAAACATGGAGCAAAAAATCATGAACAATAGTAACAACGAAGCCACGGATGACCGACTCGTTGAAGAACATAAGACAGAAAGTGTGTTGGCTAAGAGTGATCTTCAAGATTTTTCAGCCAGAAGTGACGGAAGCGTGAACTGCAAGCTTTGTGGAAAGATATTCGCGAGCCGCCAACATTGGTACAGGCATAAATATAGGGCTCACGTCAACTTCACTCCACCGGTCGAACCAGTCCCGCTCAACAAATGCGAAAAATGTCTTATCTTCTTCAAAAGCAGAAAAGGTAAAAATAAGTATTTCACTTATAACTTTTTTTTACTAGCCCGTACTGTCCCACTGCTGGGCAAAGGCCTCCCCCTCTTTCTTCCACTTATCACGGTCTAGAGCCAAATCACGCCAGTCTCTTTGGAAGATGTTCAAGTAATCGCTTCAGCGCTTTTTAGGCCTTCCTCGGCGTCGCTTTCCGTCTTTATAGGAGTCCATATGGGCCCACCTATCGGGTTGCATATGGGAGACATGACCCGTCCAGTCTCATTTCAGCTTTGCAGCCTTAATGCCCACGTCAGCGATGCTTGTCTTCGAGCGCAGCCAAGAGTTTGGAATCCGGTCGATCCGCTTTACACCCAAAATGCTACGTTCCATCGCTCTTTTGCAAACTCCTAGTTTGAACTTCTGAGACCAAGACTGGGCACCGTAGGTTAGGACAGGCAGAATACACATGTTAATGAGTTGGCGTTTTAGCGATAAGGGAAGGTCACCCTTCTTAAGTTCCTTTATGGACCAGTAGCTTTTCCAGGCGTTGTCGACACGACGGTCGACTTCTTTGTCCTGCCTGTTGTCGAAGGAAGCTAACTGGCCTAAGTAGATGTACTCATTGACATAGTGTATTTCCTGGCCGTCTACCACTACCCTACGTTTCGTGCTATTGGGCATAATTTGTGTCTTTGACCGACCATCATAAGTCCAACTCCAAGGCTCGTCGTTCTCAGGTCTTGGAGCATTTCCTGCAGCTCGGATGCAGTATGAGCGAAGAGAACAATGTCATCGACGAACCGAAGGTTTGTAAGCCTTTTTAAGCCACTTATAACTAAAACGGTATAATTATATCTATCGGGTTGTCGATGGGTGAGACTAGCGCAGGATCGTGGTGGATGGCACACACTTGGGGAGGCCTATTATACCCAGCAAAGGGGTTAAGTCGAACTGTGTTTGATAATGATGAAAGTAATTAAAAGTTTTATGTATTATCTTTCAAATTCTCGTAGTAGCTTGCTTTAGAAGTCCATGCGGTCACTACAGAAACAGACGTGGTGAGACGAAGTGTAGGTACATATTGGTCCCAGAAATAAAACTTGTCAAGCCATGTCGAATATCGCATGGTGGCATAAAAACATCTACACCAACGTTGCCTTGTAGGAACATACTTTTAAAACTTTTAAAATCTAAATTCCAGGTTACCTCGGCCACATGTCCAGCAAGCACAGTGAAACCCTACAAGACGTCACTCCAGTACTGAGGAATGAGCAGGCCGCTGCGTTGGCGAAACAAGATACAAGGATATCAAGACTTCTTCCTGTGCAGCCAAAGGCGAAAAGGGAACCAGATCCTGAAATGGCTATACCAAAGACTATCTTGCAAAATTATCAAGCCGCTCTTACGCCAACTACAAGGAATACAAGAGCTAAGAACACGGACAAAAAAAAGGCACAAAGTACTTCTAAAGGTATGCAAACTTTGAAGCTTTGAAGCATAATGCAATTCCTTTTTTTGGATGAACAAAAATTGTTAATGCTACAAAAATGCGCAGGACTAGCGAGCGCGTTTAAGTCTTTTGTTTAAGCGTTTCAGTGCTGATCTTTTTATCGAATAATTTTACTAACAATTAAGTAGTAGGTACTCACGCACTTTTTATTACCCAATTGATCGCAATATATTAGCCTATCAGGCTACTTCTGAAGCGAAAATTTACTAAAAATTATGAAAGCTTTGACGAATGTTTCGTCTGTTATTTTTTGACGGTAAATCGGCGTTGTATGTATGTATCTAAGTATGTATGTATGTTTGTTCGAGGATAACTTTTGAAGCGTTTATCCGATCATCGTGAAATTTAGTATATAGGTAGGTAGTGATAACACAATTTTGGTGTAACTAAATGAGCTAAAAATGTGGGGGAGTTGTTGAGATATTGGTGTTCAAGAGGGGTAAAAAAAACAAAATGGGACTATCCGGTCAAATGGTCAAATAAAATGTTTTTGTGACTACATTTCGACCCCGTTTTTATTTTTAGTTTAAACCTTGTAGTTTTTAAGTTATTAGCCATAATAAAAACTGAACTTTGACAAAATTCACAGGGTACACCAGTGACCCCACAGTGCTGCAATTTGGTATGCGTGTAGCTTTAGTGACATAAATATAGGGAAAATTCTGAAAGCCAGAATAACTGCAATTTCTACCCCAAAAAAGTTTAACCAATTAACATGAACTCCCGTTAACTGTAATTGGAATGAAACCGTAGGTCAAGTTATTTGGTTCTTTATTTCGTGGCACTATTTTGATAGTCAAAGATTTTAAATTATATATATTTTTTTTCGTTTTTATGGGAGACTCGACTCGGGGCGAACCACTAGTTAAATATATTTTTTTTCCTTCCAGCTCCAGATGAAATCGACCCCAAGGAATATCAAGAGAGGCGTGTCAAAGACGAATCCTTCGTCATGGGTATCATCGAGAAGGTCCGGCGGCAGTGCGAGACAGAGCCTGAAGTGGCGAACAGGCGCGGGTATTCGAGAAAACCTTATTCCGTCAGAATATAAGGAATGCATCCAATACATCGAATGTCAAGGCCTCAAATGAGTACACAAACGCAAACCCATTTTCAGACTTGCGCTACAAACCGTTAAAATGCAGCTGCCTATAAAACAAGCCATATCTCTATAAACATCTATTGAGTTCCAAATAATTCCAATCCCTGGGTTTTGAAAGGAACAACCTTAGATGTGTTTCGATTTTCGAAATTTGGTACGCAATTCGAATTTATGAGAAGGGTTGTTTTTGGTATCAAACGCGATCGTTTACAAATGAGGGCTTTTCATTTATGATTTACGAAAAAAAGCGTAATAGATGGCACTCTCTGGAGATAAGCTTAAAAAAATATATGATTTATATGCCAAACTGTCAGTCTCAAAAACACAATATCAACATTTGTCTAAAACAATCTTACTTTGTCAGTTTCTAAAGAAAAACAATCGATCTTTTTTATTTCAGGTTCCTCGCAAATTTATGTGGCATAATGTGACATTGACAATTCACTTTCTTTTATTAACAGCTTATGACAGAGAAGCGCCATCTGTTATGCGTTCTCAAAACATGCCCGTATTCTACCAATACTTTCTAAAGATTGTGTAATGAATGAGAGCGTGTTTATGGCTGATAAACCAGTAGATACTTATCTTGCTAGGGAAAATATAGCTAGAATCTAGTGTGTAATATTGATGTCATACTTTTAAACGGTCGCGTTTGTTATTTGGATGTGCTATGTTTTTTAAAGGTGTGCTATATATAGTCCGTACATAAAGCTCGTGTGAAAGGGCCTGCAAAGCTGGCCACCGATCAAGACTTGATCAGCAGACCCTTCAACTCGCACATGACCAAAGCGAATTACTTGCATGCACCTGATGTAGGCTCTACACCATGGGCCATGATGGACAATCACAGAATGCGCAATGATTGCCACCATGATTGCGCAGATACATTTGTTAATTATGGACGTCTAAACAGTAGCATTTGCCGCTATTTATTTATTTAGTGTATATAACCATTATATAACACATTATATATACTGCACGCATCCACACCCTACCGTTAGCAAATACGAACTGAGTGATCGGTGATCGTATGGACACGCTTAACAATCATGGCTGCAAACTCCTTTGATGTTTATCCGAAAAACCGACATAGCGGCAATTACGCTCGATCGTCACCAATCATGGGCGATTACAGACAATTATGCCCTCTACACGATGGTGATCGTCTATGATCTTGATCACCTATCATGGCCCATCGTGTAGAGGCGCTATGAGATAGATTGGTCGAAATGGATAGTTCCTTGAAAATTGTGGCTTTATTATAATACCTACCATGATATTTTAGTAGGTATTGGAACGGACTAGCCCAAGCCAAAGAAATAATTTTGTAAAGAGGACGTTTTTGGTAGTTTAACGTATATATATATTATAATATTATTAAGGTAAGTGTTAATGTTATATTGTGGTGTATTTAGTCGTGATTTTAATTTGATTACGAAATTATACGACAGAACGATCTCAAACGAAATATAGGGCTTTACCACAAAAGAGTTAAACACCTTTTTAACTTTATTATGGTAATGCCCAACTTTTTGGTAAGCCTGTAATCTCAATGTGATTTGGCCTATTTAAACGGCCTTAGAAAATTAGAAGTTAACGTTTTATGCTCATTTTGTGCCAATAATTGTAAATAATTGTGCCACGTAGTATTTTGTAAGTCATAAATTTGTCGTCCTTTAAAATTTTATGTCGATATTTGTATGAGTGTTAAGTGGAAACCCGAAAACTTATAGAATATTATATAATTATAATGATACTCTTAGAGCACATTGCCTACTTTATGTTGAGAATATTTCATCGTATTTTTAAGTAGCATCAGCAGTTATCATATATAGGGTGTTTGGTGTTTCAAGTGACGGATTGTCTAAACATAAAAAAGACTTCTCGAAGAAAAACTACTAGTTATATTATAAAATTTTAAAGAAAGTCGACTAAGTTTAGGTGATTATTACGATATAAAACTTATTGCCTGCTCTTGCAATCGACATCCAAAAATAAAGGCCGATTTTATATCTGTTATATGATTTTATAATGGTTGCGGGTTCTAACCCAAGTTAGAAAGGGACAACAAGAGATCTCTCGAGACGTCACCAATATAGTATCTGTGGTTAGATGGCAAGCATTATTCAATAGCACAACATCAGTTTAATAAAGTGTTTGTTTTTACATGACAAAATAAATTTCACATTTCTATGGTAAACATTCACAAATTTATTTATTATGCTTATCAAAATAACCCCTTTCTTTTTTGTGCGTATATTATCAAACATCCTATTTATGATAACTGTGAGTATATCTCTGAAATATTTAATTCAAAAGAGGTGAAACCCATGAAAGTGAACAACTTTTACTAAAATAAAATCGAATTTCAGTGACCTACCTACTTATTTTTTAAGAAGAAAAATAATATTTCTATGCTTTGCATCCTGTTTTTAAATTCTTGTTTCTTGGCCATTATGCCCGCTATGGATTTAACTTACATAAATGTACAAGATGCTTAGTTTTGAGATATGTAACCTACCCAAAACTTTTACCAAATGTTTCTACATTAGTAACATCGAAACTAGAAAAGTCGTACAATAATTTCGTACCTACGGCTACGTGAGGATAACACCTTTCTTCCCTTCATATTCCGAAGCACTGTATACCTATAGTCGTACATAAAGTACATATCTGAACGAAAATAAAATAATTTTAAAGATAGGACGTACCGTAAAACGTGGATACTTGGAACTGCGTGGATACTTGGGACAAGCATAGGTAGTTCTAGAAATGATGCTAGCATTCCTAAACTATTTAGTCTATGGTCATTGTCGTAACGCAAATCGTGCAAGTTTGAACTCGTCGAACGAAAAAATTATTAAAAGTGCTTCTTTTAGGCGTAAAAATTAAAGAAACCGACGCTCAAAGTAGCAGGTAAAGGTTTTGATGTGTTTAATACCTGTACACTTCTGTTTCCCACAAGTACACTGGTGTGGTTGAGTTCAGTTCACTTTTTTTTCATGTAAACCTAGATTCATAGTGTCTCTTTTCCGTTGTTTATACTTTGGTATTATTGAACAGATAAACAGATATACCTAATGTTTTTTCCCATTCTACACCCTACTTTGGGGTTACTTGGGATTTTGTCTCAAGTTTTCCTGAGGTCCAAGATGTTGGCCCAAGTTACCTAGATAATTTTAGATAGATTTTATCAATTGAAGATGGAATGAAAGTTGATAAAGAGTTAATCCTTAGAAAACTTTTGCCTTCAGACTGCAGAAGAGATCGATAAGTTTTCAAGGACATTGGCGATGTCAAATTATAAAAAGTAAATTTTGATAAATGATGTTGAAATTTTGATTGAGATTGATATTCCTTAGATAAATATGTTTTCCACGAACAATACTATTGGTTGTTTCATTTATATTATATAATGTGTTCTTGCTCGTCCCAAGTTACGAGAAGATTTTGTAAGTCACGTCCCAAGTTACAGTTGTTTAGTTTTTTAGTCCCAAGTTTCATTTAAAGATTTTCGAAAAAAGTCTGAAAGTGCCCTAAAAGAAGCATATAACAGGTTTTTTTAATTACATTTTATTGATATACACTGCCGGCCAAAAGTTTGAGACCACCTACATCAAAGTAGGAAAATGAAATAAAACTCAAAATACAAAGCAAGAGGTTTAATTATGAATTAAAATACTTATTTCCTAATACACATACATTATGAAGAAAACAAAAAAATCAAGAAAAATCAACCATTTACTTTAAAAATGTCGCTCATATTTTATACAGATTATTCGTCGAAAAACCCTCCCTTGCATTTTATTACTACTTTCACTATTCTTGGCATACGAGCAATCAATTTGTCGATTGTATCTTGTGATATATTGTTCCAGCTTTCTTGTAAAGCCTTCCACATGTCTTCTTGCGAAGTGGGACAACAACTGCGCACATTTCTATCAAGCTCTTCCCACAAAAGCTCAATCGGGTTGAGATCCGGACTCTGAGGGGGCCACACCATGTTTTTTAAAACCCCTTCTGTTTCTTTGTGTTCTAAATAACCCCTGCATAATTTTGAACTATGTTTTGGGTCATTATCTTGTTGGAAAAAAAATCCATCTCCAATTATTCTTGAACCAGACGGAATGGCATTTTGCTGTAGTATTCGTTTATATTGCTCCTTTTTCATGATTCCTTCGACTCGTACCAAATCTCCGGTTCCATGGCCCGAGAAGCATCCCCAGACCATAATGGAACCACCACCATGCTTGACTGTTGGCACCACACAGTCTGGCATCATCTTTTCCTCGACGTTACGTCGAACAAAAATTCGTCGTTTTGAACCAAATATTTCAAATTTGGATTCATCTGACCAAAGAACTTGTTTAAAGTCTTCTTCAGTCCAGTCTCGATGGGTAAGGGCCCACTGCATCCGTTTCTTTTTGTTTTGTGGCCTTAGTAGTGGTTTTCGAACGGCGACGCGACCAAATAACTTAGCATCTCTCAAACGTCTTTTTACTGTAGTCAATGATACAGGTTCTGATCGGGATTTGTTCACTTCTACGCGGATTTCTGGTGCTGTTAGGCGTCTATTCCGCTTGCTGGTAGTGACGATGAAGTGATCCTCGCGAGAAGTGGTAGTTCTCGGCCTTCCCGAACGCGAACGATCTTGATTACTGCCAGTCTCCTTGTATCGGGTTATTGTGTTATGAACACAAGTCTTCGACAACTTAAGTTGAGAGGCAATCGCACGTTCAGATTTGCCTTCGCCGTATAAAACAACTATGGCAGAGCGAGTTTCACTGCTAATTTCGCGAACTTTTCCCATTTTAAGATGTCTTCACTGTAACAACGACGAGCTCAGACTAATAAGGTAGAAAATAATTTACTCCATAAAAACTTAGGTACTAAATATGTTTTAGGAAGCTAACATAATCCCTGATATCGGTTAACGCGAAACAAACCCAAAACAATAAGTAATGAGCAGATCATAAAAATATTACAATGACTCTACCACCTGGTCCTTGCGCGGCGCTCATTGATGTTTTGAAACAATAGACTTTTTTAGGATGATAACTTAAACAACAACATAAATAATGACTCTTAGAAATTCTTTAATAATAATAGAATACGCAGGTGTTCAAATTAGCTCATTATCATATGTGTACTTTGAAATATTTTGTTGGTGACAAAGATTTTTACAGTGGTCTCAAACTTTTGGCCGGCAGTGTAAGTAGTTCGTACCCTTTTGAGCCCTTTTGAACCGTTTAATACCAATAGAGAGTTTTTTTGCAATTGTGGCGTTTTTTGTGATCAGAAAATCATTCTGACTTTACCAACCCTCATTTTTTTTTTGTTTTCTCTGTCCCATGTAGCCTATATCGCGCGATATCTTGCTGCTAGTACTGAATTTAGAACATGGTCCAAGAATCCACAGATCCAGGTCTAACTTGGGACATCAACAAAACAAAGAATTAAAAATCAACCATTGCATATTTCAATGAATGAGTAAAAACTATCTGTTAACGGAAACGGGACTTACAGATATCTTCAATTCATGTAGTTTTTCTAAATATTCATAACTACAGGACCTGTCTAACTTATAAAATGTCCCAAGTATCCACGTTTTACGGTACTGGGTTTACTAACTATGTGAAACAAATTCTGTCCTATTTTATTGATAATAATATCTGATTAAGGTATGTATTAGAAATATAAATTATTAGTATTGTGCGTATATAAGTACATTAAAGAACGAGAAGAGAGACTGGAAAAGTGGAAAGGAATAACCATGCATGTAAATTTTTAAAAAGCGCGCTTATACTTCTAACCGAATACAGAAAAAACCAGAAGCCGCCTTCAGCAGTGATTGCAAGCCGTGCGCTGTGTCCGTAAAACTAAAAGCCGCGTCCCTCACCCATCTCACCCCCACCCACGTAATGTTGTTAGCTTAGTCATTATTTACCCGTTTTTGGGGTAAATGTTTTAGGGAAGATACAAATAATTAAATCCATATGATCGAATACTAGAGAGGTATATCTGCGTACCTGACTAGTACTAATAGGATTGAGACATAAAAATATAATAATTGCTACAACTATTATATACCTACAGGGTTATATGTTTGGGGTGTACTAAGCCGAAATTGTACTTATCATTATGAATTACTTTTACTATGGGGACAACCTTGAAATCTCGAAAAAAATCAGCTGTTCCAAAGAAACTTTTCATTGAGACGTATGAAAAATGTATATCTTATCTCATCTATGGAACTCAGCTAATTTTTTTGTGATTTCAGTGTTGGTTGGCCCCATAGTAAAAGTTGTTCATAATAGACTCACTATCACTACTATTATTACCTACAATAGCCCCTCTTTCGGCTTAGCACACCCCGAGCTGTTAACCCGATATACTACTCATATATTTTATATATACCTATGTAAAACTAACTTTTGTACCTAATAATCTCAATGATTTTAAAATAAAACACTGTTTCGTTAAAAAAATTCAATTTCCTTTTTGCTACGTAAGTATTTTATGAGTAGTAGAACAAAAGCTGTTTGTTTCTATGTAAGTACAGAAAATGTCCCTAAAAGGATGCTGTTAAAGTGATTGCCAGTATCCCTGTATAACTTTTAAGGTGGTCATTATGTATTTTTAAACAATCTTATAAATTAAAACTACAACCAATAAAAGTTTTCATTCTCAGATTTCTAGAGTAGAGAAAATAATAACTCTCTACATTTGGCAACACCAGCAAAATGGAGGTAATATTATTTACGACGATTACAAACCGAATAATTTATTTTTTAATCAAAACTTCTAAATGCGCTACTTACGTATGAAATGTGATCCCATCATGTTTTTTTTTGAGCATAGCTAAATCTTTACACGTTCCGACGACACAAGAAGGCATAACTTAATTAAATATACCTAACACTGTGAAACACGTCACGCGTGACGACGGTCACAGAGTAACAAATGGCGTTCGCATAAGAATACTCTATTTTGGATTAGTTTTTGATGCTTCAGTAATAAGCGCGTTCACGGCTTCTGGTTTTTCCAACACGTGATTGGTCAGGAATTTTTGATAACAGTATTGTTGCTTGCTCTAAATATTCTCGTTCCTAATGGTATTGTTGATTTTACTTGGTAAAAATTATTATACTTATACTGTAAAAATATTGTCTAAAACAATAAAGATATTTTTAATTCATCTATTTCATTTATGTTTTTATTTCATTATATTTATTTCATGGTTTACAAAGTATTATAAAATCCTGGCGAATGACAAGCATTTCCTTATAATTTCGTAGCCTTGTTGTGCTACGAAATTATAACGAACGGAACGGGACGAAGGCAGTGTTACCAACTTAGTGCTTTCGGCACTAGATCTAGTGCATTTCTTTCTTGATGTTTTACCGCTCAAATTTATTTAACAGTGCCTAGTGCCCTAACTAGCGCATTTTTAAAAGTCTGCAATTTATCACGAACGTTGGTAAAAACAAAATCAATCAATAGCGCGTGTTGAAACACAGTTAAATTTAAACAATTTATAGTTAAATTACAAGTATAATCTCCAACAATCAACTCCTGGTCCCATAACTTCTCAAACAGCCACAACACCAACCGTGAATTCAGACCATGATTCCAACTCTGATTCGGACGACGATCTAATTTTGTAATAACTATTTATTATACTCAATAAAAACTAGTTTTTGATAAATATTTTGATTAATTTTATTTATTTGGTGCTCTTTTATCAAAATTAGCACAACCTTAGTGCATTTTAGAGTTTGCTTAGTGCATTTCTTACAATAGCAGTTAGCAACACTGGACTTGACTGGACGAACGTAACCTATTTAAATTCTCTTTGGGACGAACGATGTTTTGTTTGTAAACAACTGCTAAATTTAGCACTGATCGATTTCACTGTTTATTTTTGTAATTTTACTTACTTTTGTCTAAGTGCTATATAAATATAATTGAGAATAATGCCTCAGTTGTTTCAAGTTTTGAAGTGCTATATGTGCTCTGTTTTCCAGGTAAGTTTTGTGGTTATAAACTCAGCAATTTCAATAATATTCGTCTCTATTTACCTATCTAACTATGGCTATAGTTAGTAAGTACCTGTAAGTACATATAGGAATTTCCTTTAAACATACAAAACATAATTAAAACTAAATCTAGTACCTATTAAAGTTAGAACCTAAATACCTATACGAGTGTTGTACATACATATACGAGACTGTTGCAAGTGTTGGAACAATTTGCCACCAATTAGAAATGCCAAAAGTGGCAACAGCTTTAGAAAAAAACTGAAAATTTTCTATTGGAAGCCCAAATACAACATGGTAACATCAATTTCGACCTCTCTTTGATCTAGTCATCCAATAACTTTTCTTACAAGGGCGGATTTAAAGGGAGGGCACAGGGGCACGTGCCCCCCCCTCCAGACGATATTTTTGTGTACTGTGGAGATTCCATCGCAGTAAGAAGCAAATCAAATTATCAGAATTGTTAAAATATATGAATAAAATAACAGAAAGAACATGAGTGAAACTTATGATACTTCAAGATTATTTCTAACATTTATTGTTGATTTTTTTGCCCGTCTGCCCTGTGTGCTCCTCCCCGAAAAAAATCCTTGATCCGCCCTTGTCTTCTTACATATTTATATCTAAATCAATATACACACACCGGCAAAATTAGGGGAACAGGCAAGAATCCTTATTTTTTTTTTAACTTTTTGGGTATTTTTGTAAGTGGATTATTTTTTTGTATTCCTAACCTCTTTGGAATGATGGACAAAAAAAGAATCCTGTTATTCGATGTTTAAAACTTAAATTATACCCACTTGAGTGTTTGTTGACAATTCTACGGTCATAAGTGCTATTTATCAAAAAAATGCTAACGTGTTTTAAACTGATTTTAGCTCATTCTACTGTTAATCTTTGAAGAGTATACATTGTATTGAATACAAAATGAGTGATTTGCCGGCACCTGAAGTTGCCAGAGCCGTAACAATGATCGAGGAAGGTCACACCTACCGTTCAGTGAGTAGAGTGTTGGGTGTGTCGGTATCTGTCGTCTATCGCAATGTTCAACGGTACAGACAAACGGGGTCTTACGTGCGTCGGCGTGGACAAGGAAGAAATCGGGCAACTGATGCATTAGATGACCGTTTTATAAGGGTGCAAACTCTGAGAAACCGTCGTCAAACTGCTGTTCAGACACGAAATTTGTTAGAAGAAGTCCGTAACACCCGTGTAAGTGAACGAACAGTGAGAAGACGATTAAATGAAGTTGGTTTGCAGTCACGAGTTCCCGCCAAAGCGCCAAAACTCGAGGTGAGCCATCGAGTAGCCAGATTGGCATTTGCTCGTCAGCACCGTGATTGGACAGACGAGTGGAGGCGAGTTTTATTTACTGACGAAAGCCGTTTTTGTGTAAATTTCATTGATGGGAGGGAGAAGATGTGGCGGTATCGAGGAGAACGCTATAATCCAACGAGTTTCACCGAAACAGTGGCTTATGGTGGGGGCTGCGTTATGGTGTGGGGTGGCATATCTTTTGGAGCCCGTACAGAGCTGGTGGTCATTGAAAATGGATCCCTAACTGCACTGCGTTACATCTCAGAGATCCTAGAGCCCCATGTAATGCCATTTGCCCCATTTATTGGCGATAATTTCGTGTTTATGCACGATAACGCTCGGCCCCACACAGCGCGCGTTGTGCGCGATTATCTTAATGAGGTTGCCATCACCCAAATGAACTGGCCAGCACGTTCTCCAGACATGAACCCCATAGAGCATGTTTGGGACGTCCTCGGAAGAAGGGTACATGGAAGAACCCCAGCTCCTAGGAACGTCGAAGAGCTCAAATTGGCCCTTGTCGAAGAGTGGGAGAATTTGTCTCAAGAAATGATTGATGGCATCATTGGAGGAATGGGAAAACGCATTCAGGCTCTCATAAGAGCCCGTGGAAGCAATACGCGCTATTAATTTTTTTTATATGGACGACTTTTGAAAAAAAAAACTGCATTTAATTTGTTAAGCCTAATTTCGTAAATGTGTTATTTCTTTAATTTTATTAAATTTTTCCTTAAATTAAAGGACAATCAATCTGAAATCATGTTTTTTTTATACCTCATATTCATAATTTTAATTAAAGAAACAACAAATAAAAAAGAATTTAAAAAAAAATGGGAAATTCGATTTTTTACCTTTGTTCCCCTAATTTTGCCGGCGTGTGTATTTTGAATAGTTACCCATATCTATTTATATATAACCATTTGCCTTCATAACTTTTGGATTCATAAGATACATAAGTCATTTATATATATAATATTATTTTAACAAAGTATGTTTACAAAATTTATATCTACATTTTAATAAAACTGCACACACCTTTTATTTACTCACTTCTTTATTTATTTTTTATTTTACTTCGTCGCTGCTGCACTGCCTTTGCTTCTGGTTTCATCTGAAAATCAGCGTTGAGTGCTTAACATCCAACATTATGCTGAGCTGAAGGCCATTTTGAATGCGCTGAACACAAGAGTCGAACTGTCTTATTGGATTCAATCGTATCTACTGTTTCTTATAATTGCTTCACGTGTCATTTTGTGTGTACCAATGAAATGATTATTCTATTCTATTATATTCTATTCTATTATATTCTATTCTAGTAGTTAGGTACCTCCATCCACGGGCTGATAGCACACCATCTAGTTAAGTCAGTCATTCAGAACATTATAACGCGTGTTTGTTAGGCGAGTGGGCTCTTTGTAATATTCAGTGTACTAAATTCAGAATGTCAAATCTGTTGTAAAATTTGTTTGTCTAACTGGGTAAGTATTTTTACAATTATCTGAATTCAGAGTATTTTTCATTTAGTCGATCTTATTATTGCAATGTATAAAGCCTGCTTTTACCCCTTGACTTCCGCCGAATCGATAGCAACTATTGTGTCTTTTTTCATGGTATTCGACAAATTAATAGCATAACGACGATAGTTTTTTTTTGCCTATGTGAACTTGTTCCTTGTCACTACCTGCCTACATTTTATCATATTGACGTTTGAAAAATAGACGTTGACACATCACTGCTGTCATTGTTTTTTTCTTTTAAACCACAAAATAGACCACGACACGAAACAGTTGCACGCACACATAAAGCGATCTCTGATCAATTTGTTCGAAGCTTCGACCAACTTGATCCGAGATCCTCGTTCGCTCGCGTCTATGTATAAGTGCGCCTGTTTTCGCTCGTTGTACTAAACTTAACTTCTGTCCTTATTCTGTGTTTTAAACCTTGCCAGAAATATAACATATAACATTCAGATCACACTATTATTATAAATGTGAAAGTTTGGATGTTTGTTTGTTACTCAATCACGTCGTAATGGCTGAAGCGATTTTGATGAAATTTAGTGTGTTGGTAGATTATGACCTGTATTCAAACATAGGCTACTGATGACAAACAACGCGTGCGAAGCCGCTGGCAAAAGCTCGTAATCTATAGTATCAGAATAACATACTGCTTAGGTATAACTACTTATGTTGTAATTCGATATCTACAGGTGCATCAGACAAAGAAATTAATTAAATGGGAGTGCAAGCTATGCGGCGAAAAACAGTCTATAAAAAGACATTATGGGATTGGCACAGGGAAAGAGTGCAGACTCCATGTTCAAAAACTAAACAGCATTAGGGGAGAAGTTGATGAAATTAAAAAAACATCTAAACAATATGAAACTAGCGATGAAGAAGATCTAGAGAAGAGTGAGATGAAGACTTCTGTTAAAAAACAAGAAACTGTTGAAAGCAAATGGTCTGAGTATGTAGACAAAATGGAAGAAATTAAAGTACCTGAACCCAATGACTCCATGTTTCTTGATAATATAGAAGTTGTTTTAGAAGTGCCTGCTAAACGACGAAAGTTTACAAAAGCCAAAGCGAAGAATGCATCAGTTTCAAATAAATATCCTAGCAAAACCGATGACTTTGCCAATTTTAAACAACCGCCTTGCTCACCACCAATGAAGTTTTACGAAACTCAAATATCTAATGTTGAAAAGGATCTATCCGAATCGAGTGTTGTAAAAACGAATGATAACATAAGCGCTAAACTTGAAATAGATATCTCTGAATGTAAAAAAAAGTCCGTCGTTAAAACTTTTATCGCTCATAAAGTTGATAAAAACTCAAAATGGGCGCAGTTTGCTACTAATGATGAATCAGGTAAAGAGAGTTACAACGATTGTAATCTTGCAATATTAAATAGTAGAATCGATAATGCACTAAACAAAGATCTTAAAATACGCAATCTTAAAAAGGATACTGATGTCAATTACGACTCAGGCGTACCAAATAATGAAGTAGATTTCAGAAAATGTAATGGCGAAACAAATGTTAGAAATACTGACATGCCTTACAACATTTTCTCACTGTGCGATGAAAATGATCTAGACGATGTGTTAGATTTTTAAAGTTAAGCAAAAGGTTTAATAGAATAATAAAACGATATAAATTTTCAAATGTTTTACTTATTACAATCAATACACATTATCATCACAATGGCAACATTTTAATATCACTTTTATTAATGTCTACCAGATAAATAGTGAAACTACAGACATACCGTCACAATAAGGTCTACAACAAACTTCCATTATATTAATATACAATGTTGAGAACAACATTATTTTAGAACAATCATTAAAGCTTAGTAGAGTAATCGAGGAAAGTACCTACATAAGTATAGTAAGAATTCCAAAATCGTAAAACTTCAAGATTTTAGCTATGAAGTAAAAACAACCACTGAGGATTATAAAACCTATGAGGCAGTGATAATTTCATAATCAGCTTCATATTAGATAGTTACTTCTTAAAATCAGGTTGAAAACGCCAAGAAGTTAAAGCAAGCGGGCGAAATACTTACAAAATAGGTACTATTGATTAAAATACATTTAGGAAGTCCTACAAGATTCGATGAACTGTATTGAACATACGTAATAACATCCAAAATGTTTATACATTAGATCTAGTACTTATTCACTGCCAATGTATTTAATTCTACTTCTATCGCTAGATAAACAAGACACAAGTTTGTATGCAGATGTTAGT
This sequence comes from Philereme transversata, assembly GCA_963924445.1. Lineage (NCBI taxonomy): Eukaryota > Metazoa > Arthropoda > Insecta > Lepidoptera > Geometridae > Philereme > Philereme transversata. The sequence goes on along the minus strand of OZ004350.1, from coordinate 10,166,289 downwards.
TACCAAAACGGTTTATAATCTGTCTGCTTTGCTGGGGTATTCGCCCTTCTAAATGCAGTATAATTCTGCTTTGTTTTGTTTCCATTATTCTTTTCACAAAGACTAGAATGACATCATGTGGCGTCGGCGATGCAACTCCCGCGCTCTTGCGTATCTGCGTCCGTAACTGTTCCATCTCCAAGGCCTGAAATATTATTGTTATTATTGTTAGTATTTGATTTATCTTTTACATGTTGAATACGCATTTGTTCTATATTTGTATCTTTATCGTCGCCAATGATCATTTCTGGTCCCTACAACTCTTAATAAAATTGTCTTGCAAGGCACGTTATTGAGTTCCATTTTCTTTCTCAGAACCTTCATAACTTGTAAGTACTTATCTTGTATGTCTTGATTTAACTCACCTTTCATTGTAACCGTTGTAATCACTTCTGATCATGTGCTCATTTTCAAAACGTCTGTTTACGATGTCTTCGTGACTTGCTAAAAAATAAAATTAAAAACATTAATTAGTTCTCAGTTAGATACTATTTCGCGATGAAACCTTTTTCGACTTCTTTACAACCATTGCGCTTATTCAATTAATACAACTGACAAAAAAATACTAGTGTTTGGTTAAATACATATTTTTACCTTGTGGATTCGAGTGAGAGAACCGTCGACAAGATGGGCCACGGCAGCCGAGTAGTTGCTGCAACTGATTATGGAAGTATTCCTTCTCCTGTGGAGTCAAATATTTGTACCTGTTCTGCGTTTCAAATGGATCTGGAAGAAAACAAAAACATTAAAAAAAATTACGACAAAATAGGACTATAATTTTTGATTCGTGACTGGGATAAAGTTTGTAAAATTAAATTAAGCTGAATTCAGTAAGTTCAGTAAACTAACCGATCCTCAAATTGTAGTAGGTAACGAGACCAGTGATAAACTCGCAGTACAACAAGTTATGGGTTGCGTTGATGGTCCTGACGCAGTTGTAGGTATTGTTAGAAGTGCTCATGCAAAAGCAGAAGGGCCCAGAGGTCCAGAAGGGAGCGGTGCGCCAGTGGTCGTTGTCGTGACGGTAGCAGTTCATTCGCTCAGATTCGCAGAGTTTCTCAAGTTCCGCCTGAAATAATATAAATACCTAAATAAAAGAAAATGCCTAAATGTTTCAGCAATAGGCACAACTGATATTTGATGCAAACACGATAACATCACGCTTTGATTTATTTGGACAACCAAAACATACCCTCTTCTTCGCCTTCCTCAACTTCTTTCGAAGCAATAAAGCTTTCCGCTTTCTTTGCTCCTCTCTCACTTTTTGAGCTGCTTCAAAAATGCTGTGTCCGCCGCCTTTTGATCTCCTGTTGAAATGTTGATATTTTAAACATTGTTTTAGAGCGAAAGACTAGTTTTGATAATTTGTTATCTATTTTAATTGATACTGACCTGCCTTCTTCACAGTAGCAAACGTGTTTATCCTCATTCTGAATGTATAGTGGATGAAGTCTTCTTTGGAACACATCAACTGGCTTATCAAAAATCCCCAATTCCTTGACTATCCCTTTATTAGAATTTCTTTGTTCATATTCTGAAGCGTCAAGTCTTGCTGGTCCTAATAATGTAGGTTGGGATATTGTGTGATTTACTGTTGCTTGGAGAGTTTGTTTGATAGTCGTTGGTTCTTCAGTACTCAATTTGGAAGTAACCTTTTCAGTTGTTATCAGTTTATCAATAGCAGCGGTGAAGAAATTGACATTCCTGGAGAAATCTTCGGTGGTTAATTCTTCCACTGTCGTCTCATCGTCAACCTTTCTCGTGCTTGTAATCAGCTTTGCGATTTCGGTAGTTGGATTGTCAGTCGTGCTTATAACGCTAAATATTGTACTTTTGTCTGCGCCATTGGTGTGATCTAAATAGTTTCTTTCTATGACGACTGTACTAATTTGTGGTTTTGGTAATTCAGTATCGAAAACATCAGTAAGGTTAACAACTTCGTTAGTAATATTTGGTGTAACAGCATCAATCTTAGTCACGTTTTTAAGTTGCATATCAAAAACGTCTTCTTTGGTTTTAGCATTTACTGTAGGGATTGCATATTCGTTAAATTGCCTTATCCGTTTGTCAATTATCGTACTGTTTCTGTGCTTGGGTTTTACTCTGTGAACTCTGCCTTTTCTTAGATGTTCTTTCGTCGTGTTGTGTTCATTTGTTTGATTAAATAGATGATTGGTGATCAATACGGGGTTTACTGTTTGAGTTTCAATAACAGGTTTTGTTGTTTTTAGATGTCTCTTTATTTCTTTTAGATCTTCTAATTTCGTTCGTAATTCTCTGATCTGATCTTCTAAACTGAGTCTGTTCGTATGCCAAGCTTTCAGATCATTATAAATGACTTGCGAACAGTTTACTCTTCCACTCTTTTCTACTTTACATTCCAATGACGATTCATTGCTATTTATAATAGCATCGTTTTTATGCTTATGCTTATTATTATGGTTGTTCCAATGCTGAGCCCTACGCTTCATTCTTCTATGATCTATGTTTTCTTTGGTTCTTTCGTAAGCCTCTAAGAACGCTTCCGTTTCTTCTATAAGTTTGTCTATTTTAGTTTTTGCTTCTCTATTTTCAGTTTCATTGATAGGTTCGCTGTTGAAACTCAAATGTCCGATGCTTGGGTTTTCTTCGAGGATGCTGTCTACCGTATTTGGTTCGAAGACGTCGTTGTTGAGGGATCGTCGGCTTCTCGTGATGTTTTCTTTAGGCAATTCGATTGGCCGTCTTGCTATCGTTCCATCTGTTTCTAGTCTTGTATAAACAAGTCCGCTAGGCGTGAAACAGGCGCATTTCTTTGTGCTCATCTTTGGCTGCAGATATTCAGTCTATAAAATCAAATAGATGATAAATTAACGCATGTAAAACTGAAACCACTTCAGCAATGCAATTCTTTATGATCCAAAATCAATAAAGCAATGCCTACATCGTTGAATACATGGCTAGAGTGGTTTTCTTATCGCTAACAATTTGACTAGTATTCATTTAAGTGACCATAGAAGAACCACGAGAGAAGATAAATACAGACAGATTAACAATGATCATGTGGGGTATCCACTGAATCTTTGCTAATCTGTACTATTTTACAGGAGAATGACATCAAAGCCATCTTTACAAAGCTGTACTTCTATATAGGCGTATTCCTACCTCATTTCGACACTTGTGTCTTCGCCATCTGCCGTTAACGAGAACACACTTCCACTTCCTTCCCGGCGAGCAGGGAGCCCTCAGTTCTGCCTTGGAGCAGTCGGCTGCTAGGCGAGCGGCTTTGCTCTCCGCTATCGCCATGTCTGCCACTTCTGGAAATCCAAGTTTTGATTTTATAATCATCATCAATACAGGTAAGTACTTGAGAACAGCTGCCAATGTCATTGGATTTCAAAAATATCTACCTGTAAGATCACGAAATAGCACAGACACAACTATTTAAGTGCAGATGCCGTTGCAAATTGATGATTTTCTCATGGATCCCATCATCATATCTTGACCAAATTTATATGGGACCACCCCTGAGGCTATTGAACACGGACAACGTTGTAAAAAACAATCGCTGAACATACTTATACTATAGGTTGTTTCGTAAATTGAATTTTACGCAAAGAAAGAAAACATTTTATTCAAAACCACAAGAAAAAGAAATAAAGAAAAAACGCAATGACAACAACATCTTACTTGAGTATTAACAAACTTAAAAGCTCAGAAGATTATGGAATTGATTTCCTTTGCTCTCGAGGCGAGCTTTAGCTATACTTACGGTCAAAAGTTTTCCCCTCAGTTGGTGAAAGGTAGTTAGGCTGGTTATTGACATTGGCTTCCTCTGCGTCCAACGCCTTCTCCAGACTAGCTTCCAGCACGGGGTTGTGGCTCTCATTACTCATTGGATCTGGAGACTTCTTAGAGTCGCTGCTATCTTCTGAACTCTCCTGCAATAGAAACCAGCACGCGTTCATTTGTTGTGCTTCTCTCTTGGCCATACTGAAGTGGCCACGTCGAAAGATAATGTATCTCTTAAAGGTATACAATTGTCTTTGGATTTTAGGTTGTCGGAATGTTGGTTACTTTAGTTAGACTTCTGATTAATAATAATAATAATAAGAATAAACGTACAGCATAGCACTCTTCAGACCTCGCTGAGCCACCTTGAGCATTGTTAGATTAGATTAGATAACTCTATATTGTTGAACCAAAAAATACAATAACTAGAAAATTTTGACTTATACGCTGTGGTACAATGGGCGGCTTAAAGCTATCTCTTCCAGGCAACCTTTGGTTGCACTAGATTGAAAAGAACGTGAGAGGAGACATCTAGCTAGTATTATAATAAACATAAGTAAGCATACCTCGTCATCATCATCAACATCCGGCTCCAGGAAGTCGTCATCATCAATGTCCTCATCGAAGTCTCCACTCTCCGAGGAGTGCGGCGGGAGGGTGGTGTACCGGCCCTCGTTCATTTCACGCACGTATTTGTTCTCGCGTCGGTGGCCGCCGGGCTCGCGACGACCTGAACTGGAATTTAATTAAAACCCAGTTAATTAGGTCGTTTAGTAAAAAAAATATCCCATCAGAGGTAAAAGGCTGCACCTACCTATATAGGGTGTTTGATAATATACGCACAAAAAGGGTAGGGGTTATTTTGATGAGCATAGAAATGTTTACCATAGAAATGTGACATTTATTTTGGCATGTAAAAACACACACTTTATTAAACTTATGTTGTGCTATTACATAATGCTTGCCATCTAACCACAGATACTGTATTGGTGACGTCTCGAGATATCTCTTGTTGTCCCTTTCTAACCCAAAGCCCGCAGCTATTTCCGAAAGAGATATCAAATCGGTCTTTATTTTTGGATGTTGATTGCAAGAGTAGGCAGTAAGTTTTATATCAAATTAATCACCTAAACATAGTCGATTTTCTTTAAATTTTTATAATATAACTAGTAGCTTTTTTTTCGAGAATGTTATTATGTTTTGAGAAACCGTCACTTGAAAATCGTCAGTATAACAAACACCCTGTATATTTCCATACAACATTACCTACTTATGAGAGCCAGCTTTCAAACCCTACTTTTTTAATTATAAAAAAATTTAAATCTGTCCATCCGCTTAGGAGTTGCGATGCCACAGAGATGGCTCAGACAGACAAAGACTTCAAACTAATATAATTCCTCGTTTTACGTAAATACCTAACTACGATATTTAGAATGAACATAATTTACAGTACCTACGTGTGTAATAATGTTCCGAAACCGGTTATCTAACAACGATGTTATATTGGGAGTTACCTACCTAGTTGTTTTTTCCTTAAATCCATCAGACCAGCTCGCCATATCACTGTAGTGTTTGGACTTGTCTATCTATACCTTGCCTATTGTTTTCGTATAGATATTTGACAGAATAATGAAATGGATCATAATAAGCAGGGTTCTCGAATAGGTACACCAAAAACACAATACTAGAACAAGTATTTAAAACAAATCCTACCTTCCCCTCCCCCCTTTCTTTGCGACGGAGGTTAAAAACTGACATAACTAAGAATAGCTCCAGTTTACTCCAACTACGAAGCCACAGACAGACATAAGCATCAAACTAATAACACCCCTATTTTTACGACGGAGGTTATAAAAGGTGTCCCCTAGACTTGTATTAATGGCATTAAAATGTAACTTCATTGTGTATTATGTGGTAATGTAGTGAATAAATGATTGTCTATGTTTACCTACCTTTCAACAAGGAAAGTGTCAGGCCAATGAATCGTGGTCTGTCGCCTTCGTCGTGGCTGAAGTAACGGTAGCAGTGATCTACCGTCCATGTGTGGAGGGGGTTCTACTCCGCCCATGTCAAGGAAGGTTGGAGCCAGATCGATGTTCAGGACTATGTCATCCACCCTATAAATATAGCACAGGGAAATCATCGTCGGTATGAAAACATTTGGAAAACATGATATTTTTTTGCAGTGGTTATTGTATACCAATGAGTTTGTTATAGTTGTTGAATAAAACCTATAGTAGGTAACGTAATGTATTTCAATTTGGAAGCAAGCAACAGAACACAACACTAGATGATATTGCATAAAAACTCGGCCATTTATAATTTAAAGAAAAATAATGTGTTGTTTTTAAATGTTTGGCCCCGATTTTTTTTGGTCATACTGGCCACTAATTTCCAAGAATATTAGGGAACCAACCCTTTTTTCTAAAAATAGCTGTCTAACTCTTTGATACTCACACAGTGCCAGGTTCCACTCCAGGGCCTCGTACAAGAAATGGTACTCTGATGTCGAACTCAAATGGAAAGCTTTTGCCCTTAACAAGTCCAAATTGACCTAGGTGGTACCCATGGTCTGAAGTGTAAACCAAGTAAGTATTGTCTAGTTCTCCCAGCGCCTTTAACTCCTGGTAGACACGTTCAACTGCCTGAAAAAATAAAATGCTTAGACGAGGTGAAGTTTGCTTCTTGTTATATTACTAGCTGACTCTATGGCTTCAGTAAATAGACAAGGTAGGAAGGGAGTTAAAAGCGTTTGCTTTGGAAATGATGCCGTTAGCCTACGTTTTATCTTAGAGGAACAGTAAGCAATGTTTTGTAAAGCTTACCATATCAACGCTCTGCAGCGTCTGAAGGCGCTTTGTCATCAGCAGATCTGTGAACTGGCGATGTATGGGCTTCATCTTGTCTGTAACACGGAGGATCCATTGCTTATCCGGGTTAGGTGCCATGTCGTATGTCGGGGTACTGAAACAAAGTCATTCCTTTGTAAATATCACGGACATTGGGAAATGTATCACCCGGTTGAAGATCGAAAACCGCTGTATCTGGTCAGCAATGGAGAAGTGGACCACGGAGCAGAACTGATTAGAGGCGGTTGGGGATCCTTGATGATGATGATTGATTGATGATGAATTTACTATAGGATACACAAATACTCAGGACAGGCTGAATGACAGACGGAGCCTTTATGCACACATAAAAGAAAAACTTCGACATCATTACTATAGATAGATTTGTGCTTATAAAACCTAACAGGTATGCACAGTTTAAGCTATTGAGTCGCTTAAGTTAAAGTAGGTACCTTTTTATATAGGATTGCGCTTGACCACGATCTTGCCTGACGGTAAGCAATACACGCTTGCCTAGAAGAAAACTATTCACTCGCGACTTAAAGACACCCAAGTTGTAGATATCAGGAAACACAGACTGGCAAGGCGTTCCACTCTTTGGCGGTGCGCATAATAAAGAACGAAGAGAACCGCTTTGTGCAAATGGGAGTCATTTCAACCATATAGCGGTGGCGCACCGCAGAGCGTCTGGTTGTCCGATGGTGGGATTAGGTTGAAAAGTTCCGCCGCACACTCCCCGAAATGTACTCGATAAAAAACCGAGAGGCTTGCAACCTTTCGTCGATGCTCCAGACTGTGACCTACGCTTAGTAGATACCTAAGTTTATTTTCGGGCTTTTCTTACTGGGAAAACTCTGAACTTATTACCGTTTTACTGAGTTGAGCCTAAAAGTCAAGTTTCTCTTGAAGGCTGTTTAGAAAGAGTAACACTCTCAACATTATCACGGCGTCTTATGATTCAACACTTTATCTTTACGGTGTCAGTTACCTCTTCACATGAAATAGGTTCGAAGACAACACACCTGAGTTCACATTTGGGTCTCCTTTATGCTATATCTACACTAGTGCGCTTTCATGTTCATCTTGCGTCTTCCTCTAGCGCATGCATGAAGCGCCATGGCGCATGCAATAGCGCATGCCTTAAACTAGTTCGAAGCGCATGCTGATCCAGCCTACCCGGTACCGATGGGTCGGCGTGCAACATTCCAAGTGTTTACCAGAAAAAATGGCGGAAGATTGGTCTTCCGTTTCTTCAAATAATCTTTCATTCAGTCTCCTTTTCTTGCATTTTTTCCTTTCACTTAAGACTAAATATGCCGGACACATAGCTAAAAGTTCACACGCATCCATCTTAAATAATAATAATCTAGACGACTGATCGAGGCGCACAGGTGTAGACGCGTATTAGCAAACAATATTGCATACGCTTGACGCAAGACTAATTGAAAGTTTAAGACGCAAGATGAACATGAAAGCGCACTGGTGTAGACATACGAATAGCTTTATGTTTATGACAAGATACAGGAACCATAGAGTAAAGACTGTGTCGCGTAGCGGGGTACATGGAGTGGCAACGTTAGTTTTTCTGCGCCTTTCCTGACTTGTTTGCGAAGGAACAGGCAGTAAAATTCACGTTTCAAAGTGATCCTTGTGATTTTAATGAATAAAAACATTTAGTTTTTTTCTGTTTTTTTTAAAGCTATCATTGTTAACATATCTTAGCTCCCGACGCAAAAAGAGGGGTGTTTTGACAACTAAATCTGAATGTGTGTGTGGTATCGTAGTTCCAGTTCCCAAAAGGATGGATCGATTCGTATGCGGTTTCTCTTAACAGAAAGCTAGTTTAACTGTGCTGATTCTTAGCTATGTCAGTTTTTAACACCCGACGCAAAAAGAACGGGTCAAGGTTTTTTTTAATTGCTTGTTCACTAAAGGCAGACAACGCATTGCCTAAACCTGGAGGTTCCTAGAGACTCGTTTGGAGTGTTTCATCTTTTAAAAATAGGGGACACTAAGAATATATTTTGCGAAGTTAATCCTAAAAAGTATTTATTCCACTCAGACAAAGGCTTTTTCAGCAGCATAATGATTGCAGGCCGCACAAGATTGGTGTCTCTCTTTAAATTCAAAGGTTGACCGATTGACCGATGAGACTCCCCCAAAGGAGTCTTATGTTATGTTGATAATTACTATAAACTTAATTTGGTCTATCTCGTCTTTAGTTACTGATGGATGTAAAATGAGCATATTTTATGGAATTTTATTAGTGTGAGCGGTTTGAACCGAGCTTCAGTCAGCTGGGCTATCACAATTAACATACAAAAGTTTCTGTCTTCAGTAAGAAAGTAAAATTATTAAGTATTTTAATTATCTTTAAAATAATAATTTTACTTAATAATTATTTTTTAGGGTAAGATGTCGTGAATAAATTATTATTTTTTTCAATATTTTAGTCAATTTAGATGATTCACATCTGCCAGACTTGTCGGTTTAGTGATGTCCACATTATTTTAATGTGTGGTTTCCTAAATTGTCTTATGACTCTATTCTACCATCGTTGCGACCGACGATGGTAGAATAGAGTCATAAGACAATTTATTCTTGCCATATAAATTAGTCTCTTTACGACTAAAGAGACTAATTTATATGGCAAGAGACAGAAACAATCTGTGACGCTAAACGGTGTGATGGAGAAATTGAAATTCCTTCTCTAGTCCACCTCTACACTAGAAAATATTATGTAATCTATGATAAGGACCTATTTGTGATGCTTAAGTGACTTTGAGCCTTAAAGTGGCTGATGTTTATTGCCCCCAAAGGTATTAAATTCCAATAAGTATTCCCTGCGTTGTTCCTGAACTTTGTTTGACGATAAAATTAAGTAGGTATTAAAACTTTGAAAGCTGTGGACGTTTTGAGTCTACTGCTTTTACATACATAAATCGATTTAACGATTATTTTAAGTCTGTATTTACAAGTTTATTTTATATTTTACTAGCTGACCCGACATACTTTGTCCTGTCTTAGATATATCAAAAATTGTCAGGGAATGTAATGTATCCAGACTATGTTTCAACGCGAAAAAACACCTGTCTGCTAAATTCACTGGAAATTGTAACCGTTTAAGGTCGAATGGCATGCTGACAGTTATTTCAAACAGCTGACAGTTATGTCAAACAACTCGTCGTTAATTTTCTTAAATTTTCTAATATTCCGCTCAACTTCCTTAATTTTTTCTTTCATAAGAACCTTCTCCTGACACTAATAAACACAATAAAAAAAGAATTATCGAAATTGTTCCATCCGTTCACGCGGGATGCGATGACCAAGGGAAATAGAGATTCATTTTTATATATATCTATCTATAGATAGATTGTAGCTATTGCGAAGGTACAAGTATTTTTTTTTGTTAATATAAACGAACATATAACTTTATCATCACGTGGGCAATTGCTTGTTTTATATCTATCTCGGGCGCCGGCCACAATCTTTTAGAAAAGCATCATGTTTCAGGAGCGTTTTGTTTCAAGCTTGTAGCAACATTACTTCGATTTGAACCACAAAGCTGTTAAACATTACTGTTATAATCTTAATAATGTTGTGTATTTAGTGCTTTCTAGTGATTACACCACGTTCAGTATAAAACATTGCAAAAATAAACACTTACTTACTTTTTAGGATATTTTTACGCTTTATTTGAGCTCTAATGTGAAACGTTATGTGTAAACGATATATGGAAACGTCACCAAAACTGCTTCACCTTCACAATAATAAAGTAAGCTTACAAATTGCGGGTCATGGTACGAAATGTCAGTGTAATATTATTTTAATATTGCTATAAGAGATTGAGGTTGGCCCCCTGGTCGTTAAAAAAAATTAGATTCAATCGTCAAGTCGCCTGCTTAAAACTCACCCATTCGGTCACCTATGTCACGATAGCGATTTCAAAAAATATATTTATTTTTAATCGTAAACTCCTTGAATTTTACTTTCGATGTGACTTTTCATCCAACAAATAGGTGGGTACCTATCCCTTCAGGTTAGTTCGATACCCACGTTCGTTAAGATCCAAGATAGGCAAATGCTTAGGATGCCTATCTACACGAGAAGGAAAATTGACACAGTTGAACCGAAGGAATCTCTTATCGATAATAACTATCTAGAAACGCGAATACGGAACCTATCTAATATTACAATACAGATATGCAAGACTGGTAACAGGAATCTTGTCAGTTATCGAGATTGAAGAAGAAAATAGACTAACAATATCCTACTAAAGTCATTTGCAATGAGTAGCTAGATACTATCATTAATCTAGATCGCAATGATGGGTTTTCAGATCCATTTTACAATACTACAGATTTGGTTGCGCCCTACGAACTAGATAAATGGCGCTGTAGAATGGATGTATGTCTGGTCTGGTTATATTGTGTAAGTAATAATTAGTGATCGGATATTCGGATGCATATTTACCTAAAGTTGATTTTTGGGTAACAAATTATTGAAGCGGCTTCTTAGAATATTTTTATTAAATTAAAATCCCGGGATCCCGGGATTGGATGCATATTAATTTAACGTTAAATATTAAGCAGGTAGATTTGCCATCTCACTCACACACTTACAAAATGCTTATATTCCCTGAGGTCTAATAGGCCCGATCTGACACTTATTACAAGGTTGTTTTCGCTTCATCAAAAATTACTGAAAGTAGGGAAAAGCAACCATATTACGTTGTAACAAGGCATGATGTTTACCTAATATACCTATGTGCCAAAGTGTGCGTTTTTTCATAGAATGTGAATTTCTTTAGTGTATATGAGGGATGAATGACATACCATAAAACCTATGCAGCTTTAAGGGATGTTTAGGTTTAGTAGATAAATAGGTAAATAAAAAAATAACACCTGATAAATTTGTTAATCACGGAATTTTTTCGATAAAATTTTCTATCCATACTAGCCAACTTTCAAGCTTAGCTAAATATGCATCCGAATATCCGATCACTAGTAATAATTGTCCCATATTTGCTCTACTATTATTTGAGCTACCTCTGCTTGCCAATAATGGCACTTTAAATAACTCAAAAGAGCAACGTCATCTGTTATTAATAAGGAAAACTTCATTCAAAACGGCCTAAAATAATCCCTCTTATTTATACGATTGTCAGATTTTTCTTGACGTAGTAGCCGCAAGCAGCTCCCCTTTTATACACGCTCGCAACTAAAAATGCAATAATCTTTAACGTGAGACGAATTACCCGGTAAAAGATTTTGGAATATCCTAGTAATTATTGTCCCTAACGGTATAGGTAAGTTCAGAAAACGTTCGAGCTGCGTCCGAGAGAGGTTCAGCTGAAATAGTGCACCAAGTTTCGCAATCATTTAGTTTTATATATTGATCTTACTCGTAACTTACAATATTTTTGAGCAATTAAAAGATTCGATTAAACTTTTAATACCGAATTACCGTTTGCCAACAAGCCTTCCTTAATAAAGCCTTAAAAAAGAAGACCGCAGCTCGTTAAACGCATGTCGCCGGTAACCAGTTAGCTTGCATTTCGTTTTATTCGTGCACATAGCATGCATTATTCCGGGGACCTGTCCTGGCTGAGCCAACGGCGCCGACTTCGGACCGGACCGATACCCCCTTCATTTGAGTGGAAGAGTCCGACTTTTTGGACCACCTAAATCGCATCCGGACTTTTTGATTTTAATACACAAACTAGGTCTACAATTTGAATGCCTTAGAGACGTTTGTTCTCAAGTCGCAAGAGCATAGCATAATGTATTCCTACAAGATCGTATGGGAAATCTTTGTTTTTCGATTTGAAAGACTTGTCATACTTTTGCACCCTTGGCAGTCTTTTACATTCCATCAGCACGAGAATCAAAAGGATCGAAAGTTTTTTTTTGTGTATGTAAAGACGGGCGTTTAACTCGATTATTTTCAGAATCTGTGAATGCAGATGTCATATGAATTTCTCTAAAAGCTAAGCTTTGTCTTATACGAACTTTTTCTCGTTTTCCAAGCTATAACAGTTTTAGTAGCTACCCTTTGTGCCCCACCTCAACCCTGTAATATCATTAGGATCAAGAATAACCTTTGGAAAAAATGCTTTTAAATTTCATAGATGTCAGAGGTGTAGCTCTCATTTTGCCGGCGCAATGGCTATCATAGCTATGGTATTATAAAACATCCGACTTTTTTCAAAACATCGCTTAATTTCTCCGTCTTTTCTGATCCCAATGTCCTTACAACAACCCTACCTGTTTAAATATTCATCCTTTGGACCGTTCGCCGGCCAACTGTGTGGTCGAGTCGAACCCGTCCTGACAAATGCGAATTTAAAATATACTTCTGCACACTAATGGACTGTTGGGATTAAATTGGATTTATTCGGCTTCAGTCAATCCAGATAAACTTGAAAATGAGGTGTTGATATTTTCAATTTATATATCAAGCAAAGAAATGGTTTTATAACTATCTCTTTTATAGTGAGCCGTTTGCCGGCTGCTGGGAGGCGTTGCATGCAAGCCGCACAAGACCGGTCAACCGGACCGAATAGAAATATAGTATAAGTACACTTATGTTTAGCAGTGGGCATCCTATGACTGACTGATGATGATAATTTTTATCTTACAAAAAATCCATAGGTAAGTTAAGTAACGCCTAAAGAACGATCTATAGAAGAGAACAGAAAAATGTATTATATTAAGTATGTACAACCGATACATGTTCTAAACGAAAACACTTAAAGTAGATACGACCTAATATAGCATAACTCCAAGACAAATGACAACACCACTCCGGTCATCATAGAGACTGATAAAAGCAGGGGGTGTATTGCTTTGGACCAAAATAAAATGCAAAAGCTGCTCTCGAAGCAGATCGTACTTGTTTTATTCTTTTACTATTGTTAAATATTACTGCACATTTTCACACAGCGCTATCTAGCCCCTAACTAAGTAGAGCTTGTACTATGGGAACCAGATAACTGATAGAATACTTTTTTTTGTAAATACATACTTATAATATATAGAGAAACAACCAGACCTGGAACAAATATCTGTAGATCATGCAAATATTTGTTCTGAGGCAGGAATCGAACCCGATACCTCCTGCGTCTCAGCCGGCTATTCGCCCACTGCACCACGGAGATCGTCAAGTTAACATGGATATACACTTTAGGTGGATTGGCAGCAAAACATTTCTTATCTAAATAATTCGGATAACTTTTATTGCTAGGTCATAAAAAATAAAGATGTGCTCTTTTCAAACTGAAATAAAATAAAATGTATACCTACACCCAGTTTTCAACCCTAATAGCGATTTGATAGAGCATCTCTTCATAATAATTGAAACAGATTGATGTGATTTAGCTATCATCACTACGCCTTACAATGCAATATTTTTTGCAATATCGTACCATGCGATGCAATACATTATACATGTTTCCGATAACCAGCCACCGTTATTGTACACAATGAAGAATGAACGATGAGGCCGATAAATGAGAACATCGAACAAAAAATGCGTTCACAGCATCAACATGAGTTGCTATGCGTTCACAATGACATAAAAGTGTAGCGATGAGGGGTCGCGAGGAGCTCAACATACCTAGTTCATCGTGCTTCGGAGAACACCATCGAGCCATGGCGGAGGCCTTCAGACGGCCTTAAACTCCCAACTCTAGGTTGATCACTAATCAATAGCCATAATAACAATCTTGTTGAATACTTTGTAAACTTCATGAGAAAAGTCCTATTTGTACACTCACAAAAGCACCGCTAGCAAACATAACCGGTTGTCGCTAGTTTCTTGCATTTCTATTTTGCACTCTATTTTATTCTATTTTATTTATTAATACTTAGATTCACAGTTACATTACCGTATATTATAAACTAATAACTATGAAACTTAATTATTACAAGAAAAAATAATAATAAGAAATAGCTCACAAGAAATTTTTTAGAATATTTGAATTAATGGAAAAAGTGCCCCTTGAGCTACAATGTTTGCTAGATCGCATTTGAAGTATGTGTGGGATGTATTTTATAGTGTAATGTTATGTTTTAAAGGTAATACTGATGATTACAAACCAACTCGCGCCCGCTTTCTTTATCCCCCAGCCTGACAGGACCATTGAATTCCACCGTTTATTTGCATCGGCTTTCATCCACTGACAATTAACCCTTGAATATAGTTCGACCAGCGGCAGGTCCGGATCGGTAATTTATGCGGCGATCTCGCTGACACACGGACCGATGTAACCCGGTTGTCAGTGAACACACAATGAACCTCGACATTCCTTTTTTAGGTCGAAGGACGAAACTCGATGAGAGAGTACCACAATAAACGCTTATACTGTGTATAATATCGTTCATATAGGGACTTCTCTCCCGGCCCATTGGTTTTGTCCCTAATCCATAAAATCTTATTAGGCTTTTAGCGTTGACTCATAAAAAAAACTCTGCAAAAATTGCTCTTTTGAAGCAATTTTAATATTCGATGCGAGAGGCAGACTGAGAGTAAACTTCATAAAAGCCACAGTCGCCTGTCGTCGCAATATGAGCGCATCTATGACAACTGACAATCGAGGGGATGCACTCGCACCTCGGGAATATATTGTCTTGCACCAGATGCGACAGAGTTAGATTGGATTGTTTACCGGAATAATTTATAGTTGGCTCTTCTCCACAAATAGTGCTTCTGCGAGTTCTTATAGCATATTAGGAAATAATGAGATGCATAATAAAGGTTTTTGATAACTTGTCGTCTGATAGGTAAGTTTTCAAAAATCCTATCTGGTATACGAAATATTTTAGAAAAAGTATGAAAGAGCACATGTGAATGTCATATTTCTTAATCATCCTGTCTTTAGGCAGGCAGGATACCAAAAAAGAACCAGTACAACAAAACTTTAACAAGGTTAGTTTACTTTTCCTCTACAACACGCATTTTCTTACTCAGCAGATTCTTCACAATTTATGCATACCTACGAACCTGCCGCCCTGAAATCGCGAAAGACTTTATGCAGAACTTAAACATTCTTACGAAACATAAATCAGCCTCTCACGGCCTGAGTGGAGGTAAAATTATTCAGGGCACCGTCTGCAGAAGTGTGCCTACGCGAAATTTTAGGAGAGCTTTCGTGAAAAAGAACGTCGGCTGCGAGCGAATGAATGGGATCGCGATTCAGTACAAAACCTGTGTAAGTCTTGTTTTCTGTTCTATTCGTAGATACCTACGTAGTGAATATGGAAGTATGAAACGGAACGATGCTAATGGGAATCTTATGTCATGTGCATAAAACCGTTATATTTATAAATCTGCAGCCAATTTTCCGTTCCTAATCAACACAAGTACATAAGATACTAAAACACCTTCTGGTAGTGACTGTATTGTGTGTATTGTATTATGATTATGGTGAATGTTTGTCTATAGGTGTCTATTGAGACTATGACTCAATAGTAAATATATGGATTCCGCAATATCTATAGCATTTAAACAATTTGTGGCGCAAGTGAGCACTAACATTTCTGCTTAAAGATGATCGGTGGATTCTGAAACAATCCAAGCGTCAATTATCGTAAACTGTTCTAATGTGGGCAATAATCACTGAAGCTTGATAATACCATTTACGAACGCGTCAAGAGGAATTTAACTAAATGACCAGCAAGCTGAACCCGTTCCAGCAAATTGGGTTAGGTTAATCATGTCATTTGCATGCCCAATGAGATCTGCCTTCCAAAGTAGAGCTTGACATTGCAATTTGGAGTTGGGTCAGCATTCCCTAGAAATTATGGGGTTTCTATTCCATTACAATATGAGTTATGTAACTTTTTAAAATCTTATTAACAACCTAAGTTAAAAATCGCAGTAGCCTTCAAGAGAGAGGCGTTCCAAAGATGGCAAACAAATCAGGAAGACTTGAAGTTAAATATTTCAATCTTTCTCTTTTTATAGGTAATCGTAAAAAGGGCCGAAGTCCGTTCGTGATTCATAAAATAAAAGTTGGCTAAACTCGTATTTCCCACATGTGCTTTACGTGTGTACCAAACAAACCGCATATTGCCAAAATTTCCACATCACGAGGAACCCCAAAAACCCGGTCAACTCCTTAAATATTTAAAGAGGAGCAAGATGGCGTCCGCTCGCGAACGTCACAGCAATTAGTGTTTTTGCCAAAATATTTAGAAAAAAATATTCTTGCAGACTTATAAACACCGAATAATATTTATGCTTCGGTTGCCAACTTGGCCTACCTAGATCTCAAAGGATTTGTAATCAAAACACTGGAACGACTACCCATTTGTATACTAGGCTTATATTACATAATGTATACATAGTAATCCTGGGCCCCAATTCTACTAAACCAATCGCTTCACTATGACTATGGTATCGTCGAAAAATCGCCACTATAGATACCTTTTGGTATTCTACTAACACAATCTTTTTTCAATGACCGCCGTTGCTATGACAACCCCATTGAACGTTTGGCAGCTTATGACAGGAATAACAATCATAATCGTTTAACAATGGTATGGCTCCATAATAGTTTTTCTTATAAATTAGCAGAATTGGGCCCCTGTAGGTACACACAATGTAGAGTTAATCTATGTATTTAACATTATATCTACTCATGATCTGCAGAGTTATTTTTTGTGTTACTAATAATGAATTCATTCTGTACTGCTGACATCATGCTAATATTATATTTATGAAGCATCACAAAGAAATCTATTCTGGTACTCTCCACGGAATCGAACAAATATCGATTGTGTAAATGACCTTTATAACACATTTGCTCGTAAAGGGACTCTTATTTCACCAATTTCAATATCGTAATGTATGTCCTTACGTACTTACGTTATTGTAATGTAAAACATACGAGTTTCTTTTTAATAAGGTAAAACGTACGGTTTATCAAGATGCTCCGTCTAAAACGAACGGTACTTTTTTAAATCTTAGCAAAGAGTCGTTATGTCAGAAAAGTGGTGAACATTTTATGAATAAAATTAACTTTGGGAGATAAAATATAAAAAATATACATATAATTCTTTAGTTTAATTAATTTTGACAATGAATTACAACCATTTATCTGTAATAAAAACAAAAAAATATTAATTTACAGTAATACTGGCTGTTTTTGTGTCTTTGCCTTAAAAAAAGCGCTGATGCGCGCGCATCGCTAATTTGTGAACAAGTAAAAACTATTCCGCGCGCTTTTTCTTTCCGAGAAAGTCCGAGTTTTATTTATTTCCTTGCAAATATGTTATAAAACGTCGTATGACATACGTGCGCTTTGATAATTACCGCACTTATATCATAATGTTCAATTCACGCATTTTCAAGAACGAGGAACAACTTTATACATTTCTATAGGCTATGACTATAATGTCTACGGCACAAAAGGACGTAGATAAGAGTGTGCTAAAAATATCTGCAAAGAGAACTGTTTCTTGAAAAGGTTAGACTGTTCAATACATATTTATAAGAATGTTGGCCACTGTTCTGTTATTCATTTTTCTTTACTTAAACAATCATAGCGGTAGGTATCCTAATGCAATTCTTAGATTCTATAGGATCAGAATAAGCTTACTTACTGATGAGTAGTGACATTGAAGAAGAGATGGGAGTACTGTGGTGCGGAGTCCTCAGGACCATGAGGAGCTGGGAAGGACATCACGAGGAGCACCGGTTTCCGCGCGAACCGCCGCTTCGATGCCCGCAAGAAGGCTATGGAGTCGTTAGCTATTAGGTCTGGGTAGTAGTCCTGGGAAAAAACACAAATAGATATCTGTAGTCTCCTTGCAAAGTCTGTCTATATTAAAAAACACAAATAGATATCTGTAGTCTCCTTGCAAAGTCTGTCTATGTTAAAAAACACAAATAGATATCTGTAGTCTCCTTGCAAAGTCTGTCTATATTAAAAAACACAAATAGATATCTGTAATCTCCTTGCAAAATCTGTCTATGTTAAAAAACACAAATAGATATCTGTAGTCTCCTTGCAAAGTCTGGCTATGTTAAAAAACACAAATAGATATCTGTAGTCTCCTTGCAAAGTCTGTCTATGTTAAAAAACACAAATAGATATCTGTAGTCTCCTTGCAAAGTCTGTCTATGTTGGCATTCATTCCACATTGTTTACCGTATGTTTTGTCAAAGGCCTGCTGGAAGTACTACCGCCCAGAAAATAGCCTTGTGACCAGAAATTAGGAAGCAGTAAGTTCATGTTAAAAGGAGTCTGTGCTATTTAGTCGTAAAGATATCAAAATTCAGCTGTAAATCAGAATACCAGAAAGACAAAAGATCCCTTTTAAATGCAGCTTACATCTTACTTTCCAATAAAATCATACTAAAAGTACCAGGAGGCCCTGAAGCAGCTGAAGCTTACCTTGTGATAGTCGTCACCATGCTTGATCTTCTTCCCGTTCATGTTGATGCTGTAATTGTAGTACTTGGAGTTCATGATGAGGCCGCCCCACTCGCGCCAACCCGGCGGGATGTAGGATCCGTTGTATTTGTTCAAGTATTTGCCGAAGTAACCTGTAAGTGAGATAGTCTTTCTTACTGAGGTTTTTCAGAATGGCTATAAGCACAGCTGTAGGCATGACTTGCTGTTCTTGTTTTAAACGACTATGTTGGAAATTTGTCAGGGAATTACTATGATAATTTATAGAGAAATATTTACCATAAGGTAAAGCGCATACATTGGCTGAATACACCTATTGGAAAGCGTACCTTGAAGTATACCCGACCACAACTCTAGCAAAACAGCTTACAAACAAAATATAAACCTGCGTAAAAACTGTTAATCCGTTATCAAAATGTCTATTGTGTCACATTTCTTTAGGTATAGGGTGAACTCATCTAATTTCGTGATAAAGGCATTTGAGTAATAAAATACCAATAAATTATTAATTATTTTTATTCAGGCTTCGCATGAGTTTCAATCAGTCTTTTATCAGGAATATAGGCACAATTAATCACAGTTTTTTCTAAAATCTTAAAAGTTATATCAAATTTACTAAAGCAAGTCAACTTTCCTAATTCCGTGGTGACCTCTTTAAGTCCGTGATAGCTACTACTTTAACTCCGATATAACGGAATTAGGCAAGTTAACTTATTTTTGTTGTACAAAATTAAAATCTTAAAATTAACATATAAACATAAAAAAACAAGATATACATTTTAGTAATATCTTCTAGAATTATTCTTCGGCAAAACACATATCACACTTAAAAATCGTCGCATTAGCCTCAAATTCTTGACTTTGGCAATGAACGTGGTACGTTTTGAAGCAGAAGGAACAAGAAACCCAGTCTGCTCCATTTTTAGAAGCTGCATCTTCTGAGTAGCATCTATTACATGTTTCACATATCCAATCGTCGTCTTCAGTTCTATTTTTCTTCTTAAATTGTTGCTTCGCAGGTGCAGTATTAGTTTTATTTGCTCTATTACTTCGTTTCACTTTTGTTTCAGATTTTGACTTGCTAGGAACAGCAGCTCTATCCAGGTTCTTCTCAAATCGCTGAGTTTCAGATATGACGCTAACAACAGCATCATCAAGGTTTTTGTTGGCTGGTTTAGGTCGCTTAGTCCCTGATGTACCGGCAACAGCAGCGTCGCTAAGGTTCTTGTCAGCGATAGGCGTTAAACATCGTGCATGAGGGACGGTCCTTCTTTTTTGTATATTTCGATTCTGCTCTAAATTAGGCACTTTTAAAATCTCGTCTAATTGTTCTGTGAGCTTTTGTTTTGGTACCGGAGCTGGAATTATAATTTCTTCTAAAATTCGAATTTCAAATGTTTTATTTTGTTTAAGTGGTTCAACTTTTTCAAACGAAACTTCTTGAATGGGGGAGCCTTGTGCTGTTATGATTTCAGAATTGGTTTGGATGGTGGAGTCTTGTGATGTTGTTGATTCGGGA
Organism: Philereme transversata; assembly: GCA_963924445.1. Classification (NCBI taxonomy): domain Eukaryota; kingdom Metazoa; phylum Arthropoda; class Insecta; order Lepidoptera; family Geometridae; genus Philereme; species Philereme transversata. Next base: position 10,145,693 of record OZ004350.1, on the reverse strand, counting down.
TATTGTTGATCATATGAGTCCGGAGATTTCAGTACAGGTGCTGCAAGGATTACTTCAGAATCTTGGGCTGTAGTAATTTCAGGACAGTAGTGGTCGGACGAGTCTGAAATTCCTAATACAGTTGCAGTTGAGATCGTGTCATTACAATGAGTGACTTTATAAGAATAACACCTTGAGGGAATTCTTACTTCTTCTTTCTCTCTTCAGCTCTGTATACTGTCATTGTTGAACTCAAAACATTTTCGACGGCGGTTTTCAGATCAGACTCCGAATACTTTCGGTTCTTTTTGTCTTCCATGAAATCTGAAAGTAAACAAGCAAATTATAATAATAATTACATACCTGCTTAGATTTAGCGTCTGTTTAAATTTGCAGCTCGTATTAATAAAACAAATGCTGCGAAATTTGGTAATAAAACTACTCACGTAATTACGTGACAAGTGCAAAAAAGTCTCACTCAATTCCGTGATAGCAAAATATACATATAATATTGGCTTAAAGTCATCATTTTAATTGAGACAAGATAAAACTAATCAAATAACATCAATCTTGTCTACTAAACTCAAAATAAGTCAATACTTTCAGTGAAAACCACAAATAATTGTATATAACTACTCTAATTCTGTGATAGCACAAAAACCACTCAACTGCTAAAACGCTAATATTTTTGAAGAACAAAATAAGCTCTAACACTAAAACGACGCAGAACTATGACGAATTTTTTACTGCCACATCAAGGAAATATCATTTACAATTCATTATAATAGAAAGAAGCTAAGAAATCGGTTAAATACTTACATAAATAGAGCAAAGTTCGCCACCAATTCACAGACACTGCCGAAACCGGCGAGATTTGCGCGCGGACTGACAAAACCATTCGTTGTTACTATCTCGCTCACTCGAGCGTCCCCAAACTTTACAGACGAATTTGAACATTATTACAGAGGCATAAGGTTGTATTTCCAATCATTGATTTCGCTCGTACAGGCCTATGGTAGAGCTCAAACCAAATACAACTGAATTAGGCGAGTCACAGAATTAGATGAGTTCACCCTACATATATAATTCTATTAATATTATCTCTGTGATGCTGATTTCACAGCTGCCTGGCCCATTTCGAACTTCGGCACGTCTCAAAGCTCGAAGCAACTCGAAATATAGCTGAAATAGCAAGATAGATAGGTAGATACTACCATTCTGTGGAAGTAATCATGCCTTATGCCTCACTGGAGTCCTACCACGCCTCGGGTGGAAATTAAAAACCACCCTAGACTTATCAGAAGTCGCTGAGCGCCTCAGTTTATTTATACATTTATAACCAAAATGACCATAACTTCTGTATGCAATGCACTCCAAATTATCGACAACTTAATTCTAAAAATTCTGCGTTACCATGCCTGAAATGTATTTTTGCAAAAGTACCTAATGAAAAGAGAAAAAGCTTGTGAATCTAATGAAATAATAGAGATTGAGACATCGTTCTAATATACCCAAACATAATTTAGCAGTGTAGCTACATAAATTTGGGCACCTGAGTTGTTCAGTTCAAAGTAAGTACCTACTATTTCTACTACATCAGATGGCGATGGCAGGTGCATTTTTAACCACGAAATTAAAATTTGAAAACTATTGTTTGCAGAACAATGACCTCTCGCTACATCGCACTTTTCATTTATGGAAGATCCCTCGAGGTATACAGTCTTTTTTTAGGCAGGAGTTTCACAAATAAATTCAACTCAACGCTTTTATACTTAGGTATAAGAACATTTTTGATTATTCCGGTTGTGAGTCACTTTTTGTGCTTAGTTTGCGAAAGTCACGGAAAATATGACACAGAACAGCAGTTTCTCCAACTCTTACAACTCTGGAGGAATAGAATGGCCACCTATGATGAATCATATTGTGTTATAACAACAGCTCTGTAACCGTATCTTAAAGTGCTCCTCTATTTTTCATAAAGTAGAAATAGTTTGGTCAGGACACAGAAAAACGGCTTTTCCCTGTAGTACCCTACTCTAATTATTATACTATACCACAGATACGATAATACTATACTATACACACTAGATTTGTCTGCAAATTAATGAAATACCAGCTAGAGGCTCTAGATTAATTTGAGATAAGAGCCAAGAAGCTCATTTGCAATGACGTGTTAGCAAATGCAAGGCTCCACAGCCTCGAGCATCGTCGAAAGGTTGCAAACATCTCGGTTTTTATCGGATACATTTCGGAGTGTGCTGCGGAGCTTTTCAACCTGATCCCACCATCCCCGTTCTTTCATCGGACAACCAGACGCTCCGCGTTGCGCCACCGCTACATGGTAGACATACCTCCCATACGCACAAAGCGGTACTCTTCCACCTTTATTATGCGCACCGCCAAGAAGTGGAACGCCTTGCTTGGAGTCTGTGTTTCCTGATAACTACAACCTAGGGGTCTTCAAGTCGCGAGTGAATAGGTTTCTTCTAGGCAAGCGTGTACCATCGTAGACTGCATCATCGCTTACCATCAGGCGAGATCGTGCTCAAACGCTAGCCCATAATTTATAAAAAAAAATGTGTCTTATACCTATCTAACATCTCAAGTTGTAACTTTACTATTTGTTTTGATAAGTACTCTGTATTTTGCTGTAATAAATATACTACAAGTATTTTCATTTCCATCCTGTTGCGTTTGTTGCTGAGTATCCTCAAGCATTCACAAGCCGATCAATTACATTTATTGATAATATATAAGTTTTATTGAAATGTATAATCTCAAGTGGCGGTCAAGTGAGGCTGTTATCGAGCGGGTAATGTATGAAACTCAGCGCGTCATTGAGCAATCGGCTGAGATAATGGTTGCGCGTCTGCCAACGGCTGCAGATACCACTGCCACAGATCCCGTACCAGTTACACGCTTTGGCTTACTCATTAAATAGATATACCTACAGTCAGATGAAGAAAAAGATAATTTACCAGACACAAAAAATACTAGAGAGATAAAGAAAATACTCGCGAGATCTCAGTTCGGGGAGTTCGCCCCGAACTGAGATCTCGCGAGTCTCCCAAAACACAAAAACAAATATTCTTAGGGCGACTCGCTCAACGAGGCCTAAACGTATTTAGTGGCTAAATATGATTTTAAGAGTTGTCAAATCATACAAATACGTAAAATTTAAACATCTAAACATGTTGCTAAATATGTTTACGGGTTATTGTGCAAACCGGCCTTAATCTTTGACTAATAAAATAGTGCAACGAAATATATAACCAACTTACTTGACCTACAGTTTCATTCAAATTACCGGTAACGGGAGTCCTCGTTACTTGGTTATTCTTTTTTGAGGTACAAATTGCAGTTTTTCTGTATTTCAGACTTGCCTATATTTGTGATACTTAAGCTACACGCATATCAAATTATAGCACTGTGGGGTCACTGGTGTATCCTGTGAAATTTGTCAAAATTTTTGATTTTATTATGGCTAATAACTCAAAAACTACAAAAACTTTACTAAAATTAAAAAGGGGTCAAAATGTACTAATGAAGACCTTTTATTTGGCGTCTCATTTGACCTAATAGTCTCATTTTCATTTTTTTTACCCCTCTTGAACCCCAATATCTCAACAACCCCCCAACATTTTTAGCTGATTTAGTCACACCTAAATTGTGCCACCACTACCTACCTATGTATCAAATTTGACGATGATCGGATAAACGCTTCGAAAGTTATCCTCGGACAAACAAACAAACATACATATACCTATACAACGCCGATTTGCCAAAGTTGATTTGGAGATCTCGCTTCGCTCGATCAATAAATCTACGGGTATATCGAGCTATTTTCACCAATCTGTAAAGTATTGAGAGCAATTCTGTGAATACAAACTAAACAGAAATAGAATTTTTTACTTTAAAAAAAAATACTTTTTTTTTACTGGATAAAATTTCGCTTGACCACAATCTCACCTGATGGTAAGTGATGATGTGGTCTAAGATGAAGCACGAAGATCTAGAAGAAACCTATTCACTCTTACCATAAAGAAGCCCGGATTGTATTCTTTAGGAAAAACAGACGACGGTAAAGTGTTCCATACCTTAGCTGTACGCATCAAGAACGTAGAACCAAAACGGTGTGTGCGAATAGGTGGTATACCAACTAGGTACGGATGCGTAGGTAGGACGCCTGCTTGCCCTTGGATGGAAGGGAGATTATCCTAATACTAAGGGGCACATAAATTACCCCCGTCCTTTTTTGTTTCATACTGACAGTGACATTTGTCATTTTAGTGCTGTCAAACCTAAATTTAGTTTAGTTTTGCCAACAGAATTGCCCCCAATGTTATCTTACTGTTTGATCGGACCTTCAGGTTATGATAATGCTTGCTTTTCCTAATAATGATTAGGTGCCTACTTATATTGACTGAGAGAAGTAATTTAGAGGATGTTAATATCAAAAGTTATTCGGTTAAGTTTTACTTCCTCCCGCTTCTCTAGCTATAGCTTTTCTAAATCTAAAAAGGCATTCTGAAAAAATATTCAGTTGTTATTGTTCCAAAATCTGGTCTGGTTGTCTCTCTATATATATTACAAATATGTATTTATAAAAAAAAGTATATATGTATTCTATCAGTTATCTGGTTCCCATAGCACAAGCTCTGCTTAGTTTGGGCTAGATGGCGGTGTGTGTAATATTATTTATTAAATTATGCTGGACGTTTTCCAGCATAATTTATTATTTTTTAATTTATCTCCGAATTTTCAAGAGTACAGTGAATAGGATTTTTAGGCAAGTGTTTATCTTCAAGCACACCATCATTACCATCATTGTCAAACGATTGTCTGTAAGTACCAAATATAAGATAAATAAATCCTCTCGCTTTATGCTTAGGGAATTCCTCAAATATAATGATAAATTGTCGTCATCAAACGTTTTCATATGATTTAAATATTTATGTTTTATGTGTAAAAGAATTGATTATTGATGTTGAGGCACCCACATTGAGAGGTTTTCACTGCCATGGTTTTACAACAGACGGCCGTTGGGGCAGAAAGCCTTTTGAGTGGAGACCACGCACTGGTAAGCGCAGCGTAGGAAATGATATATTATGGCGAAGCTAGTTTGATTGTACTTCAATATTAATTTAACCTAATAAGTTAAACTAAACGATAACAAACTCTTAACTTTTGAAACTATCATGGTTATGAACACTATTTGTACTAAAAACGGGATATTTACCGTGATTTGTTGGTTTACCTGTGATCATGGCGCATGCAACTGCGTCGAAATATCGTAATACTCAAAAACTCACAAATCATGCTAAATATCCCGTTTTTAGTACAAATAACAAACTCTTAGTACAATCGAAATCAATCAATCATTTATTTTGAACATAATACACACAGGATAGCTTTATACATAGATGAAACACTGAAACGTGCAATAGTAAAAACTGTGTCGCACTTTCCGCATTAGAAATGTCTCAAGAATCGGTTTTTGTAGCAAACTACTTATTTTTTAGTTCCCATCCCTACTCTCTGTATTTTGACAACATCAAATTAGACCTATTAAAATGTAGTTAAAATACAATTCGTCAATATGATAAACTTTAGAGGCGCAAGCTGCTGATATTTATCGCGTTTCATTAGTCTGACAGGGGTCGTAGAGGCCATACTCGCAAATTGTGGAATACACTTGCCTCTATCCATCAGCATAATATGCAAGCTAACCGAACTATATTCAAAGTTTACAATAGAGGGCTGGTCGGCGGCAACTGGTAAATTAAGCTAGCTTTAAATATTAGTTTTGTCTTCTCTATCGCAAAGAAATAACCAAGAAAGATTATGTCAAAATCAGTTGCTTTATGGGTTTAAAGCAATTTTTCACTAGAATTCTCAAATCATATCATTAACTCATCTTTTGGCATAGAAATACTCCACTGTTTATTCCAAAAACCTACTAATACTAAAAATTCGAAAGTAACTCTTTCCCTGTCTGTATGCTCTCAGTCTGTGTGTTAATTACGTTTTCACGGCTAAACGGCTACATCGATTTACCGGGATTGAGACATATACTTTTTACCCGACTGTGCTGAAGGAGGGTATTGTTTTTATTGACAAACAACACCTGCGAAACCGCGGATGGATCAGCTAGTTACTCTATAAAAGCTACCGGCTTATAACGCATCCAGTATATACATTAGAATAGAATAGAATAGAATACTCTTTATTGCACACCAACAAAATTAAAAATACAATAAAAATACACAACAATTAAGGTAAGTACAATGGGCGGTCTTATCGCTAAAAGCGATCTCTTCCAGACAACCTTTGGATGGACAAGACAAAACAAAATCAAAAAGACGGCGGTGTAAATACGAGTATATTCATAAACTTACATGAACTACCTATACTTACTAATAAACTAAATATATATACATACTTACAAATATAATAATATATACTTATATATAAACTACAATAAAGGAGATAAACATAACGATAAACTAGCAGTGCGTAGACAAAGAAAGGAAATGGTTGTATACCTTAGCTTTGAAGATAGGAAGAGATTTAGATGATCTAATAGAGAAAGGCAAAGCGTTCCACAGCCGCACAGCTTGAACTGTAAAGGAGTCACCATAAAATTGAGAACTGTGGACAGAGGTTTGGAGACTTAGAGCTTCAGATGAGCGTAGGTTTCGATCATGCGCCTGGTGCAAGAACACAAAACGCTCCTTTAGATAGGATGGTGAAGAAGGATTGAAAAGAATGTTAAAAAGAAGGGACAGAATATGTGCATTCCGTCGAAGACGGATAGGGAGCCACTTGAGTTTTGCGCGAAATTCTGAAACATGGTCATATTTGTGCAAGCCAAATACGAACCGAATACAAAGATTTTGAAGAGTTATCTATCCATCTATTTCAACCTTAACCATCCATATAACCAGCATGCTGATGAATTATAACAATGTGAAGTTAGTAGTTAGCACATTTCGGTTGTAACACAAGCTCCCGATTCCAGCCTCCCGTCACCGGAGACCCAAATCGCGTCCTATTACCGTCACCCACGGCATGGCTCGGCATGGAATTTCATTTACTGTCTACCTCTATCAGAAGAGACAGATCTACAAGTTACATATTCAATGAGTAAATTTCCAGGTACAGTTTTACCTACGTAAACTAAAAGCTTTGTTTATTTCAGAATGTAACGTGCAAACTCCAAAAGCTGAAAATGAAACACAAAAATACGAGTCTCTTGGCCCAGAAACATGGAAACTGGAATTTAATTTAGAAGAGTCAGTTGTTAAGTTTTTTGCTTGCATTTTATAATCAAAAACTTAATAAACATCAACTAGCAAAATAAAATATAGCTCGTAGGTATCTTGCAGACGTATTTACCTTGTGGGATTAAAAATACGAAACGCAGCAAATCCTAACCCTTAATATTATGTTGATCCCGAACGAGATTAAGTAGACCTAATTCTTAGTCAATTTCTAAATTTATCCTCTGGTTTGACCCTTGGTATAAGGCGTTGCTAGACAGAGCTTGCCCCGTATTTAACCTTATCTATGCAGAGGCCATTCATGACGAAAGCTCGCCAGGCGCGAAGAATTCTGGTAACGATGGCTGAACACGCAAATACCTATTACGAGAGCTTTACCGACTAACACGCAAAAGAAAAGAAGGGCTTTGTATTTGTGAGCACAAAATTAAGAAATTTTGTCTTAGGAATTTGGAAGGATTTTCATAAACATAAAATTTTCGTTTGAGTTATTCGAAGAATAAGTTACACTAGTCTACACTCCGATGATTTTAATTTATGTTTAGAGATTTTTTTTAAATAAGTTGAATATAAATAACTTTCAATACTCTGCCCAAACTTAAATCCGAGATAATCGTAACAAAACAATTGCGGAGTCACTTAGCAAGAATAGCACTCTTCATAACCTTTATATTCCCAGACGCTTGACACAGTTTTTCCATTATAAATGTCATTCAAAATTGCAGTAAAGTTAAGGCACAGAATAATAGCGCTAAAGTGGGGTTCCATTTCGCCTTTCATAACAACATAAACATTAATGTAGGCTACCAAAATGGCTCAGATGGTTTTGTTTTAGATGATCCCCACGACTAAACTATTGGTTGCCTAAAATCTTCTCATCGTATAAGTTAACCGTGTATTAAGTACCTGGTTATAAATGGCTTGTCTACAGACGATTATGAAGCGGTGATCGTTAAAATTTTGGTTGTATACCTAGGTGTTAATAGTGATTTCAAGTGCGTGGTAAGTATGTGGACAGGCACCTTGGTATTACTAGTGGTTCTGTGAGAACAGTTAGACCTCGCGTCCCAAGTCCAAAAAGTAATTTGCGCAACAAAATTAACAAAGGAAATCCAATTTTAAATTGAATTTCAGGTGCTTGAATTTTGCAATAGGTTTACCTATGTAGACTTTTGAGCAAAATATTGGTTTAAGCTTTAGCGATTACTCGCGTTCCCTAGTAGGTAAAAATCTACCGAAAATAAATCGAAAATTTATATCTGTCCATCTATAACGTTACAGCAAACTTCCCCTCCCCTGCCCCCCCTTTGTAATTTTTTCGCAATATCTCGTGTAGAATGAAGTCCTTAGTGTGCCCCTCAAATTTGATTGAAATCCGTCTATAAATAACGCTACAGAAAACTTTACAACAAACTACCCTTTTCCTCCCTATTTTCCCCCCAATCAAAAATCGCGATTGGCTAAAAAAATTTAATAAATTAAGGAACTTGTGTGCCAATTTTCGTCAAAATCAGTTGAAAAATGCGCCCTGCATGCGAGAACAGACAGACAGCCGGACAAAAGCATTTTTGGCCAATCTCAAAAGAGACGCTTCGCTCGGGTGGTCAACAAGTGACCGCGCTGAATATTGCTTCTGTACATTATCGATCTAATAAGAACGAAACACTACCAGCGTTTCTGCTTCCATCTAAGTATATCTGCTAGGTATTCAGGCTTTTGAAGATTTCAGGGTGTACTTCTCAGTTCTCATAATTAAGGAACAATTGTAAGAGCTGAGTCTCGCCCTGGGGCGTCTCGTTACAAGATTGTCACGTAACTCGCGAGTACACGTTTTTTTGCATTAATTTGATGACCCAAGTTATTTGAAATTGAATTGAGTACTTAGATTTTATGGCTTTTAGTTGAAATATATTTTATTACTCACTTTAATACTCTAGTAGAGCTGTCATCAGAACCACAAATTTGTCAGAACAGAAAAGCAACTAAAATATTAATTACTAGCTGACCAATCCGCAGCTTTGCACGCGTAGTTTTTCAATAAAAACATTATCCTCGTTCTGCGCAGTTGGGTAAAATGTAGCCTACTCAGGGATAATGTAGCATTCTAATGGTGAAAGAATTTTTGAAATCAGACCAGTAGATTTTGAGTTTGTTCGTTAGAAACATACAAAAATACAAAACTTGGATCTGTACTAGTATGGTACAAACAATTTTTTTATTACAGTACCATATCCACTATTTTATCATTTTTTATTCCTATTAAACTTCACACTAATTAATAAATTAATATTATAAATGCAAGCATTTGGATGTTTGTTTGTTATTCAATCACGCCCTAACGGCTGAACCGATTATTCACATATAAACATAGGCTACTTTTTATTTACAAACAATGCATGTGACGCCGCGGGCGGAAGCTAGTTTCTAATATATTTTTAGAATAATAGAGCAATGCACGTGAAGATAAAATCTCGTACTGATATAAAACGTGTTTCCCCGAGACGAGTTTCAGACGTCTACTTATTCAAGGATTATCAAACCACAGGTGAAACTTATGAAGTAGAACAGGTTTATACCCACACTTAGTTGATTGAAGTAATAATATATAAGTTAATAAATAATACAATTTAGTATAGAATTTAAATTTTAAATCTAAGAAGCTTCTGATTAACCTACTGCGAATTAACTGGGACTTTCTCTTGTACATATATCATCTATTATTAGTACATTATTAAATAAGGGCTGTAAGCCAAATTAGATAGATGTACAATAGATTTGTACATCTATGAATTTTGGCTCTAATCGAGGGAGTTATTGATCGCTTACATCGTGTATAACACATAACTTTTCATCATGAATGCGAGGATATTAAGTCTTTTTATAAAAGTTGTATAAAAGAAAATTTGCGTTCCCGGTGTCCATTGTTTTTTTCACTACTAGACTATCTTTCACTTATTAGAAATAAGGACTTTTTATGGAGGTTGTATTTTATTACTAGCACATTACTGCAGCGGCCAGCAAAAGAGGCATTGATGGACGAACGTGTAAATGTGGGCCGAGGCACACATACGTAAGTCCATCAATGCCTAGTTGTGGCCAAGGCTTGTATAGTACTTTTCTCAAATAATAAAAGTAATTGTTTAAAAAATACAATTACTTTTCAAAATCAATGAAGAACAACGAACAACAATAATGTTTCCCGCGTTTAAGTGTTCATTTGTTTTTTTTTTTCAATAAACAGCTTTCTATTTGCAAGTCAGTTTGAAATTAAAATAAAACCTTCGATAAGTTACCTCCTTGGTTGCCATGTTTCGGAGTAAAAGATCGTACCATTTTTAAATTACACGACAGATATGAGTTTACTATATAATTTATTTGGCCGCTAAACCACGACAGATATGGATTTTCATACAACTTTTGCGAGCCAGCAGCTCGCATGTATTTGGCCAGTACAGCAATTTCGATTTATCTCGAAGAAGGTTGTCAAAATAATGCTCAAATTTCCAAGCATGTTTGAGAAAAACATATTATGATGTGGCCTATTCAATTTTGAAATAGAAATGAGGATTTGTCATGGAGGTTATATTTAATTTTAGCATATAAGTATGTAATCGCATTTATTTTTAATTAGAAATAAGGATTTGACATGGAGATTTTATTTCATTTTAGCATATTAAGAATGCAATGAGCCTCATTCTGTTTTCAAATTTAGTTACGGCCGTAAATCGCATTTACGGAGTCGATATTGAGTTTACAATAACTAACTTTCAGAGCATGTATGATGAAAACTTATTTCTTCATGTGTTTATCGGTAGATTAATATAGGTAATGTTTTATTTAATTAGTATATGTATCTGATTGTTTTCGTTTTTCTTGTTCTTTAATAACAACAAATAGCTTATAAAAAAGCATCAATATGTGAAATGTATTTTGAATGGTTTATAGTCACAAAGTGATATTTGTTTTCGTAAGAAATAAAATTATAACCTCTCCTAATCAAGCCAAGACCACTGCTGGACATCTTACTTTAATCATCGTTTGTCTTATCACTAGCTGTAGGACTGACAATGGGTATTGCAATGCAAGAATGATGATGGACCCTATGCAGGTCTGGGTAAACACAGAAGACCCGCATAATGTTTTCCGAATGAATTGTTCTAAAAGTTAGAAGTAATCCCCACCAGCACAATACAATTAAGAAAAACATTATAACGCCTCTACTAAATTATACCCCGTAATCATAGTATCGGCATAAGTAACAATTAATCATTTCAACACTACCGTCATTCATTTAATTTATAAACCCTTGTCGGCGATAATAGAATTTAAGTGTTATTTATTGGATTTTGACAGCGTCATATTTAACCAAATTGATATATTGCACCCTTTATTCGTTTCTTAGTCGGTATGTAGAGTAGGTCACAACCACAATGATTTATGACCCCATTAGCTTCCGCCCGCGGCTTCGCATGCGTTTTTTATCGGTAAAAAGTAGCCTATGTTTGAATCCAGGTCATAATCTACCAACACACCAAATTTCATCGAAATTGGTTCAGCCGTTACGACGTCATTGAGTAACAAACAAATAAACGAACATACAACGTATATTATACCAAATTTCATCGAAATCGGTTCAGCCGTTACGACGTGAAAGAGTAACAAACATCCACACATACATCCATACAAACTTTCGCGTGACAATATTAGTGTGATAAGCTATTATTGATGTATTTGTTAATGTATTTGTTAATGTATTTGTTAATGTAATCTTTCTTAGGTTGGAGAGTTTGCTGTGAAGTCAATAGATTCTGATAATCCTCTAATCACAACCTATTGTGAGTTAGATCAATGTTGTTTGCAGACATATTGACTGCAACCAACTCATTGACAATCTATTCATGAATGGCATCGTCCGAGGCGGCAGGGCGCCACGTGGTCGCCCACGGACGCGGTGAAATGAGGCGGAAGTTGTACCCGATGTGTACCTACAATGCCTCTGGGCTCCGTCTAAGTGATAAGACGCAGGCGAAAACAAGATCGGATATCCACTAGTAAAAAATCTTTCTGAAATATAGTAACTTTAGCCTTCATTTGTATCTTCTTACCTATTAAGTATTTATTCTGTGACTTAACTCAGATAAAATTTTCATTCTTTTCATTTTCTGTGCACTACCTACACATCTTTATCTACAATACACAAAGGTTATCTGGAAGAGAATGCTCTTAGCATAAAGTTCGCCTTTGTACTAATTTTATAAGTGTAATAAAGTATTTCCAATAAATAAAATAAAATAAAAAAATAACTAGTGGTTCGCCCCGAACTGAGATCTCGCGAATCTCCCAAAATAAGCTTGTACCAGATAACCGATAGAATACTTATATACTTTTTTTTTGTAAATCCATAGGTACCTATAATATATAGAAAAAAACTTGAGAGGTGTCAAAGGACACCCGGATGGAACGAAGTTCCTTTCGATTAATTAGTGAAATGTTATTATTTTTTATGTACAAAAAACCTGTATATACTCAACAAAAATAATCGTCGCGACACCACACTATTCAATGTGAAATAGAAAGACGAAACGAAAATAACTGGCTTGCTTTCTATGAGAGAGAGAGAGAGAGAGACAGACAGAGAAACACGCGCATGCCGCACGGCTTATAACTATAGCAAAAAGTGTCGTTACAACTTTTGGTCTTAATTTTTTCCGTCTAGCTCCCTTTCGCAACGCGCGATAAGGAACTTCGTTCCAAAAACAATAAATAAAAACAATCAATCAATTTAAGAGACTATAAAAAAACCAGAAGGATGGTTTCCAAAGATTCATTCCATTTAGAACTTCCAAGAAGCATTTATCTATTTCTAACATGTCGAACTCTGCGCACGATAACTTTTTCCCGTCATGAATCGATTTAAATTGGTAAGTTCGATTTATGTTAATAATGACAGCTAATGCGTTAAACATAAGAATATGAAATAAATAAATATTGCCGGACATTTCACACAGCGCTAACTAGCCCCAAACTAAGCAGGACTTGTACTTTCCTCATCTATCGTTACGTTATCGCTACTTTTACTTTATTTCACCCTTCTGCACCTATATGTACCTACTTATTGTATTTTATATAATAAAAAATAATAAAATAAATATTGCTGGACATTTCACACAGCGCTATCTAGCCCCAAACTAAGCAGAGCTTGTACTATGGGAACCAGATAACTGATAGAATACTTATATACTTTTTTTTGTAAATACATACTTATAATATATAGAAATATACCTGAGATATATATATATGTATATATATATTGCTTATGTAAGTACACTGTTTATTCAATATTTAATTATTTTTATTAAAAGCTACCGTCCTATAACGTTCTCGTGAAATCCAGTCCACCCAAAGGTTGTCTGGAAGAGATCGCTTTTAGCGATAAGACCGCCACTTGTATTTCTGCCTGTTTTGTTTGTTTTTATATTGTTTTTTTTATTTTAAGTGTGATTTACAATAAAACGTTTTCTTCTATGTATCTATGGAAACCAGATAACTAACAGAATACTTATAATACATTTTTTTGTTAATACATACTTATTATATATAAAAAAATATCCAGAATAACCCGGAACAAATATCTGTAGATCATGCAAACATTTTTTCTTCGGCGGGAATCGAACCCGCTACCTCTTGCGTCTCAGTCGGCTATTCGCGCTGCGCCATGGAGGTATGTTGTTCTTCTGTTCTCCTAGGTACCTACTTCTTACACCAATCCCTACAAAGGTGTAAGTTGCATGAGATTGCGTGACCTGAGTAGGGGTATCGCTGTACCCATAGTTATAAATCTGAATTATTTATACGCGGCTCTGACACCGCCACCTATCAGATAGAATAATGTGATAACACGTGGTAAGGTGTGACTTGTGTTGTATCCGCTAAGCTGTGAAATATTGTCAACAGTCTAGCTAGCGGGATTTGAATATAATTTTCCTCTAGCACCAAATATTGAATTGTGATTTACGCATTTCTGGAGTTATAGGTAGGTATATTACATGAATACTAACTCACACGAACATACTAAGATACCCACAACTTACTTAGATATCTAGATTTAATCTTCTTCTTTCGTGTCGATGTCTCAAGACTATAGCCATTTTAGTATTTTTCAAACTTTCGCGATCACTGTACATAATTACTGATTAAAACGGGTATTTATCGCGTATGTACCTATTTTACTTGTTATCCCGACGCTTCGGCTGTGTAACCACGGCTGTTGTAACACAGCAGAAACGTCGATATAACAAATAAAAAAGGTACATACGTGATAAATACCCGTTTTAATCAGTAATTATAAAGCCATTTTGACAGTACGTCGTGCATTCGACAGTAATTCCCCCATCGTGCAGATGGTAGAGCAGGATGGGCATGCAGGGGCGTGTGCCGTTGTTTGGAGCAGCATCACATTTGCATTGCGTCGCCGATTTGTCTATCAAGGGTACAACCTGCAGCGGCCGACTTGGGTGCGAAGACTATTGGGGATCTTCTACACTGACCAGGGTAGACTACCTAGCTCCAGGATGACTCGACTGTAATAGAATTTAGGGTATGAAAAAAATATTTAAATATATGTATATCTTTTTTTCTCTTTTTTTATGCTACATGGAGATGGAACAAGCTTATGACCCACCTGATGTTAAGTGGTAACCATCGCCTATAACAAAGTGATACTCATAGGTCACACACATTATTAGAAACGTGCTCTACGATGCACTGCCACGTCCATCAACTTGAGGCATACAGGTGTAAAGCCTCATGTGCCGTAATTTCACCGACAACCATACCCTTCAAACTGAAACACAGCAATGCTGCTTGGCGGCAGAAATAGGTATGGTGTATCTAGATCAAACAACAGAATTGACAGATGACCTAGACCCTGTCGAAGATAAATTGATGACATGGTTGAATTTTGTGGATGCCATAACAAATATTTTATATCTTTGGATAGTAAAAAATCATCATACAATTTGTATTGGATTGCACCAATCATACAAGCGACCATCAAATATAACCAAACACATAGTTATGACGCAAGAATCGTCTTTATTTGGCGCAAGTAGATATACAAAAAATAAACTCAAGACTGTGGGTGGGCACTGGGCAGGGCAGCCATCAAGAGGATTCGAAGGACGGCTGTATTGACAGATCAATTAGGCATACAATGGCTACTTGCGAGGAGGAAAAAACTGCAGTAGCCAGTGGAAAATATTTGGAGCGGTTGTGGGCGTTCGTTGAATAAAAATGTATTGCTTAATTAAACAGAACATAAGAATATAATAATACATTTACTAGTGGTTCGTGCCGAACTGAAATCTCGCGAGTCTTCCTTTTAAATAAAAAAATATTATTCATAATCTTTGACTATCAAAATTGTGCCAAGAAATACATAACCAATTACTTGACCTACAGATTCATTCAAATTACAGGTAACGGGAGTTCATGTGCATTGGTTAATCTTTTTTGGGGTAGAAATTGCTGTTACTCTGGATTTCAAACTTTTGCCTATATTTGTGTCACTAAAGCTACACGCATACCAAATTTCAGCACTGTGGGGTCACTAGTGTATCTGTAGTGTCACCTATGAATTTTGTCAAAGTTCAATTTTTATTATGGCTAATAACTTAAAAACTACAAAGTTTAAACTAAAAATAACAACGGGGTCGAAATGTACTCGCAAAGACCTTTTATTAAACGTTCCACTTGACCGGATAGTCTCATTTTGTTTTTTTGATACCCCTCTTAAACCCCAATATCTCAACAACCCCTCCACATTTTTAGCTCATTGAGTTACACCAAAATTGTGCTATCACCTATATACCAAAGTTCATGATGATCAGATAAACTCTTCGAAACTTATCCTCGGACAAACAAACATACATACATACAACGCCCATTTGCCCAAGTTGATTTGGAGATCTCGCTCGATCAATCACAAATAATAAGGTACTTACAATTATTTACATGACTATAAAAATACTTTGAAAAATACAATTGAATCATCTAAACGCCGTTGTAAACGGTCTATGGATAGCTCAACTACTTTAGATCTGTCCGCAAGACACTGGCTGCTCTCGGATCAAACGTTGCTTCGACCAGACGCCCAAAAACAATTTTGAAAACGTGATGTGCCCCGGTATCCCATGGACTCAGGGTTTCTGAATATTTTTTTTATTTGCTCGTCATTAGTATGTAGGTATATGACGTGTAAGCATATAACGGGCTGGACAACAATTTTCAGTATAAAATATTATGGAATTTCATACGTACATTGAATAATTTCTAAAGTGTTGTGGTGTGTGTTCCTTGTCTAACCGACCAGAACTAAAGAAATATCTCTCTAACACCGACATCTTGATATATCGTTTAAAAATAAATACTAACTGTTTTCTAATGTAAATTTCTATTTAACAAAGTAGCCGCTATTTTTCAAAGCTCCGTAAAGTGATGGACCGACAGACCGAATGATCAAACACATTCCTATTTTGAATCTGGCCACAAGCCAAGATCCGGAGCCTATCAGTATTCTCCTGTAGCTACTTCGGATTATCCGTCTTCTATAAAATCAAGGAAATGCAAAGAACGAAAGATAGACGTAGAAATAGCCCCGTCCCATAAGTTTAGTGGCCGACGTAGCCACTAAACTTATGGGCCAGAGGTATTTTAAAACGATATGTATGTAGCTGTACGGCCCGAAAGTACATATTTGGGAAAGCTTCTAAGTATCAACTTATTGTTTTGGCATTTACAGAATCACTCCTATTGTTTTAATGAACTTCAGGGTTACAGGGAATACTGATTAAGCGATTCTCTTGTTACGTCGATTTTTAAAGGTGTGCTGAAATTAGATAGATAATATCACAATAATATTATAAATGCGAAAGTTTGGATATGTATTTATTTATTTGTTTCTTTGTCTGTTTGTTACTCAATTACGTCGTAACGGCTAAACCGATTTCGATGGTATGTACGTAGATTATAACCTGGATTACATAGGCTACTTTTTATATCACAAATCAGTTCAACTAAAAATGGGGTGCCAAGTCAAGTTGCAACAGCGACTTTATCTTTATTTCTAGGTACACATTTAGTAGTGTAACACGTACGAAGTCGCGGGCAACAGCTAGTAATAGTATAAAAATATTGAATATTTGTCTGTTTTGCTTCACTAAGCACAATTCTATTTAGCTTTGCAATCTTTAGTTTTCAACTCCAATGAGCAACGTTGCCAATATTTTTGTTGAGATGAATTTCTCTGACTTAAGTTTACTTACGTAAGATATTTTTGTGTTTATCCAGTTTATCTAAGACTTAGTTTATGCGTATATTTTTGCTTGAATTCTTTTGCGAGATTAATGACCTCGTCGTATTCCAAAAACATCTTTGAACAAAATGTCTCTAGGTAAATTATTGTATTTTAAAAGCCTATCCCACTTAAAAAAAACAATCTATAAACAAAATTATATGTATCGTGAACATTTACAGCCCATGACCGTGGGCGGACCTGTGTTGTTCATTCATGAATCCACGACCAATGAATGAACCATCACGTAAAACCTTTATTGGTCCCAATTTGCATTTATTTACATAATATTACGACTTTTCTAATAGTTAAAGCGACTCGATACTTATAAGGGCATAAAATGTAACTGGCGACCATAAACACCTACGTCACGTAAATTGGCTGAGAAATGTATAAAACTTTTGTTTCAAAAGCGTTTCTACCATTGTGAAATTATCTTATTTAGATCAAATTCAACCTACGCGTGTTAACAATTTTTGTCTATTTATCTCAAATCTTAGCTTTATCTTATCTTTTTTGATCTTATCTTATCTCTAAATCAACTTGGGCAAATCGGCGTTGTTTGTATGTCTGTATGTATGTTTATTTGTCCGAAGATAACTTTCGAAGCGTTTATCCGATCATCGCGATATTTGGTATATAGGTAGGTAGTGATGGCACAATTTTGGTGTGACTAAATGAGCTAAAAATGTGGGGGGTTGTTGAGATATTGGGGTTCAAAAGGAGCAAAAAAAAATGAAAATGAGACTTAGGTTGAATGGGACGTCAAGTGAAAGATCTTAATACATTTAGACTTCGTTTTTAGTTTTAGTAAAATCTTTATAGTTTTTGAGTTATTAGCCCTAATAAAAACTAAACTTTGACAAAATTCACAGGGTACACCAGTGCCCTGACAGTGCTGTTATTTGGTAGCTGCATCTTAAGTGACACAAATATAGGCAAAAGTCTGAAATCCTGAATAACTGCAATTTGTACCCCAAAAAAGTTGAACCAGATAACACGAACTCCCGTTACCTGTAATTTGAATGAAACTGTAGTTCAAGTTAGTTGGCTATTTATTCCGTGGCACTTTTTTGATAATCAAAGTTTACAAACCACTAATTTATTATTGATCGAACGAGCGAAGCGTCTCAGTTTCAAGATTGGTCAAATAAATGCTTTGTCCGTCTGTCTGTTCTCGCCTACAGGTCGCATTTTTCAACCGATTTTCACGAAAATTGACACACAAGTTCCTTGATTTATTTAATTTTTTTAATCATCCCGAATTTTGATTAGGGGAAAAGGAGGGAAAAGGGTAGTTTGCTGTAGCGTCATTTATCGACGGATTTCAATCAAATTTGAGCGGCACACTAAATACTTCATTCTACACAAGATGTTGGGAAAAAAAGTCAAAAAGGGGGAGGGGTGGGAGTTTGCTGTAGTGCAGCGAAAATTAATACCTACCTATACCAATCAGACTACGCAGTCCTCTCCGCCTTCACGAGACGTACCCGTAAACACCAGATTCAACCTTGTAGGACCAAGGGAACGCGAGTAATCGCTAAAAATATACCAATATTTTGCTCAAAAGTCTACATTGCTTATGGAAAATTCAAACACCTGAAATTCTATTTAAAAACGGACTCTTTTCGTTAATTTTGTTGCGCAAATTACTTTGAAATATTTTTAAATTTACTGGGATTTATTACATTTTTGTTATAAGGGCTCGCGAGGTCTACTGTTCTCACAGATCCACTAGTTTTATTCTAATCAACGAACTATTGTAATACCTACATAGCAAGTTCTAATCTCTAATTACGAACATGTCCAGGCTAGTGACAAATTAATCTCTTTCCGGCCGCTGAGTAGGATATCCAGAGGGCTATAATATTTTAACGGAACAATTGCCGCAATTGGCGTGTCGTTAAATAATGACTCGAAATCTTCTAGAGACAGACGCAATTATGAAAAAGAAGAATTAGATTCAATTAGTGACCTCATTGCAGGATAGATAAAATAGACGCTTCCTTGATTTGTGTTGCTCGTTTTGAAATGTGGAATGTTGGCCATATTAATTCACCGATACGTGAACATTTTAGATGGTAAACATGCGAGGATAAATCTCTGGTCTTTTTTTACCTTAAAATCATTATCGTAGCTGTAAAGTTTGTTCATTATAATTCCAAAACTTACTTTGCTTCTGTGAGAAATGCTTAGGTAGTCTTGATAGCTTTGAAAGCTGATCTTTGACATATGTTACAATGTAATCATGTAAGTGCCCACACCTCAGGCAGGTGCAAGCTATTTTGTTATTCTATTTTAGAGCTATATTACGAGCGAACTAAACATTAAACAACCAGGAAATAAGATAGGTACTTACTACTAACCTACGTATATACTTAATAATGATAAATAAATATTGCTGAACATTTCACACAGCGCTATATAGCCCCAAACTTATCAGAGCTTGTACTATGAGAACCAGATAACTGATAGAATACTTTTTTTTGTAAATACTTTCTATATAGAAATACATCTAGACCCAAAACAAATATCTGTAGATCATGCAAACATTTGTTCCGCGGCGGGAATTGAACCCGCTACCTCCTGCGTCTCAGCCGGCTATTCGCCCACTGTACCACGGAGATCGTCTATAAACATCTCCATTATTATTTTATCAAAGCAGATCCATTGATTTTTTATAGGTATACGTCCATGAACAGATCTATCAAATTAAGTTATGACTTAACTTCATTATAAAACAATCAATCATCATATTTAATCATTCGGTGGAATTTACCAACATCAAAGAAATTAAAATATTAGCAAAGATTATTCGTAGCCTGTAGTATAAAATATATCAAATCATATTATGCGTATATTAATAAAAGCCTTTGATATCAGTGACTATTATTATATTGTGTCATTCACGGTCGAGATGGCGGCACAATCTTTGACAACCGTCTTCCGTCTCACTCAACTAATTATATCCAGTGGCAGTAATGAAAATCAACTCAAGTTCAAGGACATGTTAAAAGAACGCATACAATTTGTCACTAGTATAGTAACAGAATGGTCTGATAGGTTGGTGATTATGACAAATGCAACCGTCTCTCCATTCTCAATAAGTAGTTTTATCTGTCAGTAAGTCTAGAAACTCCATAGATCCTATATTTTTATCTACGCAGGTATCCACTACCCAAAGTTCTGTTCCGATATCGATCCTGCATATAAAGTCAACGTATAAAATACGTGGCACTAGTTGATGAAGCCCTTTTTATACAGAATTAATCAAATAGCTTTAGGTCCAGGTAAATATAAAAATTCCGAACCTTAATTCCCTGAAACAAAGCCGATAAGCGCCATTTTTCCTCAATAACAGATTACTGTATCATTAAAGTCAGATCATTTCGGAGGCCGTAATCAGCCGCTCATTTACGAGATATTTGACCTATGAGTAACGCCCACGACCTCTTGGGAAGGGCCCTTTGCCCCATCAAGCCCCACGCGTTAGACAAGCATGTCAATTGCAAAACAGTTGTAGGTGGAAACTACTTTCTCATAGATAAAGACGAGTAAATATATTTGTTGAAACGGATGTGAGATTGATGGATCACCGACAATGGTTGTTAGCTAAATAACTCTGAATAAGTGAGCCAAGAAACTCATCTACAACATCGAGACCTATGAAACACATTATATTGTGAGTCATCGTGAGGTAAGCAAGCACTGAAGAAAGCGGCATGTTCCATTGATCCAACAAGTAAAGTACAGACTCAACTGGTAAGTAACAACAAAGATGAAACGCGGAAACTGCTCATTCAGAGTTTACATAATCCTCATTATTATGGCACTTATCCATTGCTTCTCAATTCCTTGCACCAGTCAGTATTGATTACTTTGTTGCATCCTAACAAACATCGTAAACTTCTCTTATTTTCTTCCATTGAATATTGAAAGTCTAGGCAACAAATATTGCTTGTCTTTCAAACTGGAAAGTTGGAAAGACTTTTACGATCTCGCTGTTGACACCTCACTCAACTTAAAATGCATTAGAGGTAGGTACTGTAACGTTCAAGAGGTTGAATTCTCAGATAACCAAAGCCAATTAGTGGATAATATCTCAGCTTTCCCACTCGAGAAAGTACCCTGCAGGTAATGCGAACCACATTCGTGTAACCTGCTTACTCAAACTCAACTTTGCTGTGTTAAAGGTCACCTGTTTGTTTACACTTGTTTTACCAGTCTACGGTAAAAAATGTGAAATCTATTGTCGTAATTGCTTGTTGATAATTAAGATTCTTATCGTAATTGAATAATTCTTGCCTACAGCAATCAAGTAACTTGTAACAGCAAATAGTAATTATTAGTTAACTTAGCCAATAAAGCTATTTACGTATCATTTACACCAATCACACTACAATGTTGAAGACATATTGTAATAGATACTGGCAGAACGAGACCACAACGAGGTCAGGCCGTCAAGGCGGCTGGCGAGATGAGTGAAGCGACTTAGGGTTGCTGGCTTGCTGGACTCTTAAATACTTAAACACTTTTATTTTCGAAAGCTTTCATCAACATCTGCGGCGTATTACGATGATTTAATAAGTGTCCCTAAGATGTCTCTCAACGCATGCTTTAATCTATAAAGTTATTGTCACTGTCCCAGCTCTACCAGCAAAAGATTCGCCGTGAATCTTTTGCGGATCTTAAACTAAATTTGCATAAAAATCTTACTTCTCAATTAAACAGACTTAAATTTTATATTTGACAGAACTCGCATGCTCGACGCTGCGGGACTCGACGGTATGGGAATAATTTATGTCAAAAATGGCCAAGTACCATAAAACCCTTCGTAAATACCACGACTCAGAAAGGTCATTGATATTTCCGGTCCAGAGGAACTTTCACATTTAATTTTATCGCAACCCTATATGAGCAAGTTGGTATACGCGCAGGTGCGCTAGACATTGCGGCGCGATGAATTACCTACTTGGGTTTGCATCATGTTAGTTAGGTCCTATTGCTATTGCAAGGTAGGAAATTAGTAAGTAATTGAGAGGGAATTACCCATTCCTGTTTATCTACTTTAATTAGCAAGTTATATGATACGAGCTTAATCGCATTTCAAATACACAAGATTCGTAAATGATGTAGCAACAAAAATTATTAACATCCGTTAGAATAAACGCAGGTTTTTACGCTACCATTACACTTAAAAAGCCTATAAATAGGGATATTTGCATAGCTATGTTAATTGAATAAGCACCACTCAATAATGTTAACAATCGTTAGATAAAGTGCCTTCAGTACGCGACTTGAAACTATGCGCGTCGCTGAATAAATCAACTATGTTCCCATTCTATTGATTAATTTAGTATATAACTCAAATCAAATCAAATCATTTATTTGCATCAAATAAGGTTTTAACAAAGTTCTTAAAATTATTATAGACCCAACTTATTTCTACCACAGAGGCATGCAAATTATTAACATATAAATAAAATAAATTATTACAAATTACAAAATAAGAACAATAATAAAAATAAGTCACGAACACAAACAAACCAAAATAAAATAAATGTCAAATAAAATTAATGGATCAAATTCAGATGTCAGGCAATATTAATTATACATTAAGTACGTCAATATTAATATTCATTTATCTAGTAAATATTCCTGAATGCTATAGTAGGCTATCTCAATTAAAAAAAATTGTAATTTATTTTTAAACATTATCCGTTTCTAAAATTGAATTTGGTAACTTATTAAATAACCTAGGTGCCATACCCATTACGCTTTTGTCAAAAAGAGCGGTTTTATGCGGAGGCATTTGTTTTTATTAAATTTACGTCTGTTGCCCAATGTTACGAATTGACTTTTGTTTTGTCTGACAAATACAATTGTTTCAAATATGTATAAACAGGGAAAAGTTAATATGTTGAGTTGCTGGAAATGAGGCTTACATGTATCAATTTGTCATAATTTACAGACGGCTCGTAAGCATTTCTTCTGTGCTTTGAAAATTCGTTCTCTCTCTGTAGCGTTACCCCAAAAGATTACTTCGTATCGGAGGGTGGATGTGACATAAGCATTGTAAGCTATTAGGACTGTTTCTGGTTTACTATTTTGGCAAGCATGTAAAGAGCTTACGAGAACCGATTCAATTTAACACATACGTCTTCAACCTGATCTGACCACGTCAAATTACAGTCAAATTACACCAACTTAACGTAGCCTAAAAACTTTTGAGATATTTTATTTCTTTGACAAATTCATTCCTAATATAATATATGACAAATTCATATATTTTATTTCCAAAAATTGAGATCCAATTGAGATACAGTTTTTCGTGTTCTCATAACCTTTTTCACATTGTGTGTGTGGCCATTCACATAGTCCACACAACTTAGAAGTCGCGTACTGTAAGTAAACATAACGGAGCCAAAGTAGGCTCGATAATTGAGGGCTGATGGGTTTATGCTGTACAAAAACAATAAACAAACAATCGTAAGGCATAAATTGTCCATGGAATTTCCGCTTTTGTGGTTATTGAAAGTTGTTATACCTGTGTGCAATCATGTTTTATTTATTGTCTTATGTTTGAACTTAAGAAATAGTACATTACTGTAGCGGCCAGCAAAAGAGGCATTGATGGACGAACGTGTAAATGTGGGCTGAGGCAAAGCCGAGGTACACATACGTAATTCCATCAATGCCTAGGCTTGTAGTACTTTTCTCAAGCAATGCGCAGAAATAATAAAATAAAATAAAAACTACACTTACTTTTCAAAGTCAATACAACAACATTAGTTTTTCCCGCGTTAAAGTGTTCATTTGTTTTTTTTTAATAAACAGCTTTCTATTTGCAAGCCAGTTCCAAATTTAAATAAAACCTTTGATAAGTTACCTCCTTGCTTGCCATGTTTCAAAATAAAATATGGTTCCATTTTCCACAAATTACACGACAGATATGAGTTTACTATGCAATTTATTTGGCCGCTAAACCACGACAGATATCCGGCGCGCCGCTTGTTTTTCATGTCGCATGTATTTGGCCAGTAGGTACAGCAATTTCGATTTATCTCGAAGAAGGATGTCAAAATAATGCTCAAATTTCCAAGCATGTTTGAGAAAATTCACATTAAATTGTTATTGTTCTTTCTTTTCGTGTACTTTCTGCTTGTATGAGTCATGCACTCAAGCATCCAGCATTCATCGTATTACAATTACACGTTTTAAAGATTAACTGAACTTCAATCACTATTCCCGTTAGGTACGTCGAATCTTAACAAGTTCAAACTGTTTTTTATTTTCGCCCAATAAGAATCCATTTGGTACCTACCTCTGAACTCAAAAGATTTTGCGATATGCCCCGAATCCCGATGCGTCGACTATATTTTCGGTTAGATCCAAAGTAAAGCTCTTCCTAAAGCTCATTTACCTTTGATTCTAAAAATAAACGAATTCCACCATAACTATGTATATCTACGCATAAAAATGCCACAACAACCCCACAATAACAAATCAGCAAGTGATAATGTTTAAAATTGAAAAATAACCGTACTTTTTAGTTATACATGTTTGGTAATATACTGACGATATTCAAGTGACGGTTTCTCAAAACATAAAAAAAGACTTCTCGAAAAAAATACTACTAATTATATTATCAAATTTTTAAAAAAATCGACTAAGTTTAGGTTATTAATTCGATATAAAACTTACTGCCTACTCATGCAATCGACATCCAAATACAGATAAAGGCCGATTTGATTTCTTTCGGAAATGGCTGCGGGTTTTGGGTTCGAAAGGGACAAAAAGAGATATCTCGAGACGTCACCAATACAGTATCTGTGGTTAGATGGCAAGCATTATGTAATAGCACAACATAAGTTAAATAAGTAAATAATAAATAAATAAATATTGCTGGACATTTCACACAGCGCTATCTAGCCTCAAATTAAGCAGAACTTGTACTTTGAGAACCAGATAACTGATAGAATACTTATATAAGGTCCTGTGGGGTAAGAGAAACTACGGGGGAAGTGGGTCTGTTTGCCTTAAATCAGAAACTGCCTAGCGTTTCTATAGGAAACTAAGCTTTATTAGCGGTAAATCACGATTTAGTTCCAATGCTTTGACTCAGATGGCATTGTGACATAAAAATAGGAGTAAAAGAGACAACAAAAAATCTCATTGTCAAACTTCGGAACCACGAGTTGATGTGGAAATTTGTGTGCGAGTGTTTCAGCATTAAAAAAATTATTAAACAGTGTGTTTTTGCCGGTAAGTGTGACTTTATAGTCATGTCTTGATTCTTTTCTTTATATTATGTATAAATATTATGTTAAAAGTGTTTTATTGATGCCTACAAAATACTAACCTCAAAAATGCCAACTGGGGTAAGTGAAACTACCCAAGCCGGGTCAAGTGAAACATATGTTCCTCTTTCCCGATTCCAGGAGTCACAAACCTTTTTTTGATTGTGTGTTAAGTCTGTTTGGACTGAATTTTTTTTTTGTTTTGTACGTTTGCTGAATCGGTCACAAGGCAGTAGAGTAAGTTCACTGACTATTATGGAATGGTAATGCTTAGAACTTCCGTATTTTTGTCGCAATTTATAATTGTTTTGTCGTTAATTGTCTCATTTATTTATTGTTACAGTTAAAAAATGCCACGAAATTACATTCGTAAAACAGATAGAGCGATAGAATACTCACAAGAAAAATTAAAAGAAGCTGTTAACGCTGTTAAAACAGGTAAACTATCTGGATATGCCGCTTCAAAACATTATAAAATACCCAGGTCTACCATTATAAATCATGTTTATGAACGCAGAGGCCTAAAGTCAAATACATTGGGTAGATCGACCATATTGTCACGAGAAGTAGAAGAAAACCTTGTTAAGAATTTGCATATTATGGAAAAACATGGTTTTGGCCTCACAAGAAAAGAGGTATTGGAAACAGTAGGACAATTCGTTTCCACAAACGATATTGAAAATCCATTTAAAAATGGAACTCCTAGGGAAGATTGGTTCCTTTCGTTTAAAAAAAGACATAATTTGTCTGTGAAAAAGCCGCAACCTGTTGAATACGCTCGAAAAAAAGCCTGCAGTCCAGGTATTATATATCCATATTTTGAATTGCTCGAGGAAACAGTGGACAAGTTGGGGATACGCGAAAAACCTTCGCATATATGGAATGTCGATGAAACCAGCTTCAGCAAGGACCCTTGCAAATCGAAAGTTGTTGGCGTCAAAAACTATACCTCAACTAGAACAATAGCGTCACCAGGAAAAGACAACACAACTGTTCTATTAGGATGCAACGCGATAGGAGAAAAAACTCCACCTATGATTGTGTTTAAGGGTAAAAATGTTTGGGATGAGTGGACAACTGAGGAAGGATACCCTGGTACAGCGTATGCTGCGACATCAAATGGGTGGATGGAAACAGCTGTTTTCGAGGCCTTTTTCGAAAAGGTGTTTCTACCACTAGTAGGAGAAAAACGCCCTATCTTATTAGTGTATGATGGTCATTCTACACATGTAGGTATAAACATAATTGAAAAAGCACGTGCAGCTGATATAACGATTCTAAAAATCCCACCACACACCAGCCATCTATTGCAACCGTTGGACCTCGCGGTAAATAAATCATTTAAGGACAAATGGGACGCCGCTCTTGTTAAGTGGCAGTGATTAAATATAGGTAAATCACTACCTAAAAAAGAATTCACGAAAATGCTGGGCCAAATTTGGACTAAGTTGGAGCCTAATATATGCGCAGCGGGGTTCCGAAAGGCAGGTATATACCCATTAGACAAAAACGCAGTACCAGAAGAAAAATTTGACCAAGGACTTTTACAAGAGTGGAAACAAAAGAGACAGTACAATGTTATCAACACTAACGCAGAAGACGACACATACTCGCGGTCAGCTCTTGTACCAAAATCTTCCAACGGGACTCAACACGATCACCAATCTGGTCTAAATATCTCTGGCCACGATTCTAACTTACGGATGGTTCAGTCTACGCGCAAAAAGTTTAGCCCAGACCCATTACGTACACTTACATTAGCTAGCATCAATTCCAAAATACACCAAGTACAAAGCTCTTATATATCTAAACAGCAGGCGTCGCAAACAAAATGCATTATCAGCAATAACCAAAGACACAAAAGATCCGAACTAAACAACAACAACCAGGTACAAAACAGTTTGGATGACCGTCTTGTAACATTTAAAGAGCATTTAGACATAAACAACCATTGCGACCAATACAATAAAGAAATTGTGAGTTCTCCACATAAAGACACACCGGAAAGAACTAGTCCAAAATCGACAATTCAAATTCTAGAAAACAAAGTAGTACATTTTAATGTTACATTTGAAGAATTGCTGTTAAGATCAGTAAAAGCAGGAACCAGCCTTAAAAATAAAAGAAAGCGTATAGCTACTGGGGCAGAAGTAATAACTCACGATGACGTCTACAAAAAAACAAAACTACTGGAAGAAGAAAAACTGAAAAAGCTAAATGAACAACTACAAAAAAGGAATAAGGTTAGAGTAGAAAAGATGAATAAAGATAATACAGGGAAAGAAAGAACAGAAAAACAGAAGCCTATTGCAATCAAGAAAGAAAGCGAACAAAACTATCAACCTAAAGCTAAAAAGCGAACTACAAAAAGTCGAATTTCTACTGGTGAAAGTGAGAGCAAGATTGACAACCAGGATGAAAATGACGTTAAAGGCTACAAGAAAACTACAGTAATTAAAGAGGAAAGACTGATTACAAAAAAAGAAATAACGTTGAAAAAGAAAGCAGATGCAATTAAGACGGAAAAAAAACAAAACTTCCAACCTAAAGCTAAACAACGACATACAAGAAATCGAATTTCTTCTGATTCATCTAGTGAAAGTGAGAACGAAATTGAGTTCCAAGATGAAAGTGACGATGATTATGGAAGATATTGCGAAGAAATCCTGTCTTCCACAAATGATAATAAAGAAAACATGACCGACGAACAAATTAAAAGTGACATTAACCCTGAAAATGAAGCCATTAACAGAGTTTATATAGACGAATGGCTGTTGGTTAAGTTTTGTACTAAAAAAACTATCAAACACTATGTGGGAGTAGTACATTCATATACTACTCCAACAAAATATTATGATAACGGCATTCCCATTATAAAATATGCCCGAAAAACAATTTCGAAAAATGAAGGCAGTGTGTTCACTTTTCCTCCCGTCGATGACATATCCGATTTACTTCATATGGAGGATGTTGTTGTTAAACTGCCAAAACCAATTATTGGTCGCAGAGGGCAAATAATTTTTAAAAATTCTTTTGATAACTATAATATTCAGTCAATTTTGGAAGTGTATAGTTCGTGTCCAGTAACAAATATTTTTTTTAGCTGAAATTGTCTTTTTGTTTTAGTGGTGCAGTGTTTACAACCCCTGCTCGAACATGTATGTTTCACTTCCCCCAAAAACATTAAACCTATCTTTTTTTTGGAAACTAGACCCTATTACTATGGTATAAGATTAGAATTACAATGATTAAACCTTACTGTAGTAACTGACCTTGTCTTTGATTTGTAGTGTTTAAGGAAAGGCAAATTATGGAATCTGTTTCTCTTACCCCGTTTTCGGTGTAAGAGGGACAGTCGCATCGGCCCTGCGTGTTTTCATCAATAACCAGAGGTGGTTTTTACGTAGTAAAGTGAAAATAAAATCTGGATAAGATTAATGTTTATTAAGTATACTACAAATACTTTAAATAGTTTCAGACGTTTTTTTTACAAGTTATGAATTCTCAAATATTTTTTGGGATAAAGTATGTTCCACTTACCCCACATGACCGTACTTCTTTTTTTTTGTAAATACATACTTATATTATATAGAACAACATCCAGACCAGAAACAAATATTGGTAGATCATGCAAACATTTGTTCCACGGCGGGAATCGAACCCGCAACCTCCTGCATCACAGCCGGCTATTCGCCCACTGCACCATAGAGGTCGTCAATAAAGTGTTTGTTTTTACATGCCAAAATAAATTTCACATTTTTATGGTAAACATGCACAAATTTTCACAAACTATGCATACCTATATTAACCTAAACACCCTATATACGTATAACACTTTAGTACTTAAATCTACAGTCGAGCTTATCGTCCAATCAGCCACGTGATGAGGTCGCCGAGACAGGGCGGCGGCTGCGCCCACGCACGAAATCTAACAAGGTAGGTAAGTCTATTATTTATAAGCAGTGTCAACACCGTGTAAAAATAATGGCTTTGATGAAAGATACGAAAACATAAACAAATAGGGTATAACCACAAAAATTACTGTTTAGCGCGTGTTTAAAATGTGGTAACAACTGACAAGGATATTGTTTGTTGATGCGATTTTTTTTATAGATTATAATAATAACTCGCATAGGCACAAACATTCTGACCCCACACTGAGATTCCCTGTATTGAGGGTATAAGGAACTACAAGTCATGATATCACAACACTTAGACCAGGAAGAAATAGTGCAGATCATTTTGTCTCGCGACACTTTCCAAGCACTATCAGTCGGCTATACAGCAACCGCGCTTCAGATGTCGACAATCGTCCTTAGGTGAGCTAGTCATCATTAACCGACTTCAAAAAAGGAGGATAAATCTTTACCAGGTGATCCGATTTCAATTATTCTTTTTTTTAGAAAGGATGTACCTCAGAGGTATTTAAATTTAGTATAAATTTGGTCAAGATCTGATAGTGGCATCCATGAGAAAGTCATCAAACTTTTCAATTTGCAACGGCATCTGCACATATTCTCGATTTTCTTTTTTTGAAAACGATTATTATCATTTTGTACAAAATTACTTGGATCAAGCCAGCAGGAAAAGCAAATCTATCCTACTCCATTTAAGATGTGTGTCAAGCACTAGAGCAGTTGCGTCCTTCACGCAGCTTAGTACTTCAACTTGGCACCAGGGCCGCAGGGGCTGTATAAATCATCTTCAATTATAAATAACTCTTCTTAGGATTAAGCTCGCCTTTGTACATGTCCTCTATTTCTGTAATTTTTAATGTATTTTCTTGTGTACAATAAAGAATAATTAATTAATTAATAAATATTGCTGGACATTTCACACAGCGCTATCTAGCCCCAAACTAAGCAGAGCTTGTACTATGGGAACCAGATAACTGATAGAATACTTTTTTTTATAAATACATACTTATAATATATAGGGTGTTTGATAATATGTACATATACATATGTACAAAAATGAAAGGGGTTATTTTGATGAGCATAATAAATAAGTTATTGAAATGTTTACCATAGAAATGTGAAATTTATTTTGGCATGTAAAAACAAACACTTTATTAAACTTATGTTGTGTTACTGCATAATGCTTGTCATCTAACCACAGATACTGTATTGTTGACGTCTCGAGATATCTCTTTTTGTCCCTTTCGAACCCAAAACCCGCAGCCATTTCCGAAAGAGATATCAAATCGGCCTTTCTTTTTGGTATATCGAATTAATCACCTAAACTTAGTCGATCTTCTTTAAAATTTGGTAATATAACTAGTAGTTTCTTTTCGAGAAGTCTTTTTTTATGTTTTGAGAAACCGTCACTTGAATATCGGCAGTATATTACCAAACACCCTATGTAGAAAAACAACCAGACCCGGAATAAATATCTGTAGATCATACAAACATTTGTTTCGCGGCTGTAATCGAACCCCCTGCGTCTCAGCCGGCTATTCGCCCACTGCGCCACGGAGGTCATCAGATTATTATTAATAAAATGTAGGCCTTAGATTGTGCATAGGAATGCGTCAAACCACATACTATCGCTAACTATCCATGTTATCTAATTAATGTGTTTTGTGCAGTAATCCCTGCAGAATAGCAGTGTTGCGCCTTCCTTCATTGCATAATATTCAACACTAAACTTTACTACTTTACAAAGTGCAGATTATTGCTAAAACTAATAAATGTCTGGATTGAGCTATTACACAAAATTATTAACTTTGCATAAACAACACCCACACATACGCAAGGTCTCTGTGTTAAAAATAGCATGTACACAAACACATACAGATAAAGTTATCTCTTTATTTATAAACGCGGTTTAGCCTAAGCGTAATTTAGCTATATTTTACAAGTTTAGACGTGAAGGGGCGCGCGCAACTTTAATTTTTTTATATCTCTATCAGAGCTAAAAATCACAAGAAAAACCTTCCTCCCTTATCATTTAGAAGGCAATGTTTATTGAGAATTTTTAATCTTTAAGATTGATGATATATTATATACAGAGATTATTATTTTAATTTCAAACTATGGCAAGCAACGTTAAAAAAATAAGTTTAATTATTTTTAAATATAGCGTTATTAAGTATCTTTTGAGTAAAATTAGAATCTCACTAACCTATTAATTTTACATCTACTAGGTAGTACTTTCCAACCAGTGCCCGGCCTTTGTATCTCCCCATTAGTTATTTCAACTGAATTAAATCGGCTAACATTTTTTCACCTTAGTATTCCACAAGTTCTTCTACAGTTCTACTTTTGTATCTTCACCACATCAAAAATACGTATAAAACTGCGTTTTACAAATAAGTTCCTCTATCAACCTTGAAAAAGACATAATCGTGCACTATGAGCTAAAATTATCTTGATGACCTATGCAGAGTGTTGACCCCAAACAAATGGCTAATTAATTATTATTACATAATAAACTATGTAAGCAATTTATTATATGAACGTACAATGCTGCAGATAAATAAGATCCATAAACATAAGAAGTTATTTCTTTTGCGAGTAACTTAAAGTCGTTATAGGAAAACTTCATTGACTGGATCCCATAAAATTCCATTCCAAGAAAAATGTAAGAGATCTGTGACTTTTTCCCAAAATGCTTTTAATATGAGCAGGTTTTTAAAGGATTATGTTTTGGTATCCTCAATTCAACTAAAAACCGCCATAATGACGACCAGCAGTAACATAGAATGCTCAAATAACACGTTAGTTTTAACAAAAACTCCGGATATTCTGAAACAAGCGCATCAAATTCCAACATATCACAAACACCAGCTTTGAAAATCACAGTGCAATCGGTCCATCGGTTCGGAGCTGCGATGCCACATAGAGAGAGTCAGACAAAAGCTTGAAATGATTATAACATATCTCTTTTGCGTCGGAGTTAAAACAAAATATAAATAGTAGGAGTGAAACGGCATTTAGGTAAGGCAGGACTAATACCATACTCACGAAGTAATTCGGATCAAATCTATGCTAATACTTAATTAATACTATCTGTCACTGATATCAGCCCCATTTCTAAACATCTGTTCCGTTTACTGCATAAATTACTCTAAGTATTTCCTAATTCTGATACAATCACACTCGAACGACGAATCGACTATTTAGATAAAATAGGGCCAATTAATTATGTATAACAAGCACTTATCGCCATGTCATAATTGTATCATAACCGTCTAGGGAATAGTAACTTACAGAAACTGTTATTGTCGAGGTCTGATAACGCGATATTATGCTAAAGGTTTAAAGCCTGCGGCAACCACAGCTTGCAAACAACAACGAACTTTGTGGGTTAACTGTTAGGTCTCATTAACATCAAGCCAATGTTCCCCAATAGCTATTCTCGACTAGAAAAAGCAAACGTCATATTTTGGACCAAACGAAGATAACCTGCATCATCATTTATCGATATAAATAAAGTGTGAATCATCTATAAGAGTTCTTGCTAAGACATGTTCAATAAGTCAAGAAAAACTATAGTTTTTTAACAATTGCCTCAAGTGGATTGAATTCACACTGACCGCTAGCTTCCCCACTGGCAGAAAGAGAAACTCGAGCAATCACACAATTGGCACTCCCACACATCGCGACTTTCATCTTCAGGCGGAAGAAGCAATAAACTGATTAGGCTCTATCCCTAGCCTACGATTAGTAAGAGTGGATGTGCCCTACGCTACACCAGGAAGGGAAAACAAGAGGCGAATTTATGATAGCTCGTCCAGAGCATAAATTTAGAAACCAAATGGACTCTTAACAGCTCGATGATAAATTACCCACACGTGCTTCGTGTCACAAAGGGCGCTTATTTAAATAAGCTCTCGCAAATAACTTGTTCTACTCTTTATCCATTCTAACTACGCTCGCTCCCAAGAACCGATACCTAGTCTAACTTTATTATCACCAAGCTGGATTTTACATTTTACCGTCCTATTTGAATGTGCATTGGGTTCTCTGAGTCGGAATCCAGGAAGGCGCGCGCTGAATGCACTATATCAATGACAGAGCCGAGACTCTAGCTACATCATTTACTTTTGGATGTGACGCGAGCGTGACTAGACGCAAAGACTCTAGACGTGACAAATCGCGACAAATCGCATTCGTCTTGACCGGATAAGATAGATCGGCCAATCGGTCTCCCCAAATACCGGCAAGGACACTTCCATCTGCTTTATTTGTGTGACGACTGCGAGATGCGATGAAATAGCCGACGTCCGGCGACCCACGTGCGCCCACGCCCCTAACTAGACATTCTATTTAGAACAAATCTTAGACGATGCTGAACTGCAGTTGAGATTGTCAGCGTTTGTATTGATTTATAGGATCTGCCTAGGCGATGTATCAGGGGTGATAAAGCCCTATGTTATTCAATATTTATTATGTCCTACTCGTAGATAGTGAATTTGAATTGTTAATGATCGGGAATCTTTTACAACAAGTTACTTAAAAAATATTGAACATGACAAGAAATATTTCATTCTCAGCGAAGGTAGTATTGAGTATACTACCTTCGCGGTAATTTGTTTGTTCCATTAGAATATATCTAGAGCCTATTTAGAGGAACGGCTTCGGCGAAAGATCTATCAAAGTCGAAATGGCCAATCTTAACTTTAATCAACTTTATAGGTCGCTATCTAGTCGTAAGACAGGAATAAAACGCTAGTGACTCCACGAGTACCATTAGTTTTAGCGCAAATAGAAAGTGGTTTTAAATTACTGTAAATACCTGTCCACGTTTCAAGATCCCATCAGAAATACTGATTTCGCAGTTATAAAAAGCATAGAGCAATACTAAAAATGTAGATTTTCTTAATTAAAATGTATTTAATTGCCTATGTGTTTTATGCTGTGCCTCATCATAACTGCCAATCGGAAAAGTGGAAGAATAGAAAATATTTTTTTGAACAAAATACTATAAATACCTGTTATTAGACGACCTTAATGCTAGAAAACATTGTCTAAGTACTAGTTAGCCTGTGGTAATGTTAAAAAACAATTTTGGACCTATCGATAACTATAATATTCAAAAAAGTGTCTCAAATCCAGAGCACTCAAACTTATGTCATCATGAATTGACATAGTAGCAAAAAGTATTTATTGAGGTTATCAAATGGAATTCTATAAATTATACAGTTTATTTTCAGAAAAACACTCGCAGCTGTAATTATTGTAGTAGTTAAACATTCTCAGGTGCCGCGTATGTGTACGGTAAACTTAGGTATACTATTGGCTAGGCAGACAGGTTCATTAAGGTACATTATATGCTAGGCAAGTAGCAGATGTACAAGTTTATCAGGGCGTAATTATTATACCTTGAACGTCGAAGATATTGAAATGAAGGGATGATGATGTGAAATAATTTGTTTTGGATTGGAGGCTTTAAAAAGTAAAATAGTTTCGTGACAAAAAAGAAATCTATTTATCTTCTATCTGTGGTAGTTTTAATGATGATAGCATAATTGCGGCCGTAACTGAACGAAGACTTGTCTAATTCCCTTAGATATAAGGTAGAAAATTGCTTGTGCTAAGGGATCTGAACTCACCAGTTCTGTAGCCAGCGTTGGACAAGTATGTGGCGAAGGTGTTGGTTTCGTGCTTGGCCTGCCACATCGGGGAGGAGCAGTTGTCGTTATTTGTGTACACGTTGTGGTTATGGACGTACGTTCCGGTCAGTAGAGAGCTCCTGAGAACAAAGATACAACCTCAGGATACCGGTTCAAATAAATCAAAATCAATTGTCGAAATAATTTTAGGACGCCTGAATATTTTTGAGATCACTTTTGCACTTACGCGCAATGTGCATTTTAAAACAGATATGTCTTAATCTACATAGATAAGAGCTAATTTCAAAGATCTAGTGCTCACCAGTGTGCGTAATTAGGAGTATCAAAATTAATAAAAAAACTCTATTTGAGAAAGTCTCATCGATTTGTGAAAGCTGCTATCAAATCATATTTTTCGCAGCTGTATCTTAGCCGCAGCAAATGTAGTTTCCGTACAGATAAAATTGGTTTAGATCTTACCTTGATGGGCAGCACATAGGCGTCGTAGTATAAGCATGTCGGAACTCAGCCCCAGCACTTCTGATAGCTTTCATGGTCCTCGGCATGAAGTTCAAACTACCCAATTCCACATCCTGATCATCTGTCAATATCAGAATGATATTTGGCTTTCTCTCCCTCGGCTGGGGAAACGGGATAAACCCGCTGTTTCTGTCTGAACTCTGCCACTTATTTGGAGTCTTCATCTTAGACCGTGTAGAGTTTTCCTTTATAGGTACTGGTTGGGATCTGGCTGGTGGCTTACTCTGATTGATCAACTTCCTCATAGAGTACTTCTCAAAGCTTTTGTTCAAATGTTTATCGGTCTTACGAGTTTTCTCATCTTTTTTCGGGCTAAACGGCTCAATGGTTCGATTTGCGCTATCTTCCAAGGAATAACTGTCCGATCCCTTTCTCCTATCTCTTCTTATCTCATGTTCCCAAGACCTCCGTCTCTCTGCCCGATATCTAGAATTGTTCTTGTGCCTCAGATACCGTCTCTCGGAAAGGTCTGTGAGCGTTCCATTGAACGTGGTTCTGTTCCGGTTGTTCTCTCTATTCCTGAGCTCTCTCGATCTCGATGCCTCCTCCTCTTCCAAGGAGTCCCTCTTTGCTGATATCAGTATGCAGTTCCACGTCAGAAGTATTGATATTAACTTCAAATTCATATTGCTTAGTATCAATTTATACTAATGTAATCACTATTCAACTTCTAGGAAGTTTGTTGTTTAGCTCGCGCTCTAGTTAGGTTGTCGAAGAATGCAGCGGTCGACACGGATTTGCCGTGCAATGGAATGCCATCTTGTCACACCTGCAACAATAAAAATCAGCATGAAATGAAAATTGATATCGCACTGGAACTGTCAATGAGATATAACTTAAATTACTTTAGGAGACGCTTATTCCGTGTTTACTTTTCATATTGAAATACTCGTATGCTTCGTTTTGGCCAGAAACGGGCCATTAATGGCATTCGACCAGGGCATCAATCGCGAATTGCTTTTAACAGGATTGCCTCGATATTGGTTCGGGCTAGCCTTTAAATAAACTGCGCAATTCACTACGAGGGTGTTGGATTTATACTAGCAGTTTAAATTGATTATTTGGGAGATTAGTGATTCAGAACTATACAAATGGAGTACGTTTGAACCAATTTCGCAAAATTGCATAGTGTAACGAACGTTTGAATGATATTGCATATAGTTTGATTGATAACTGAGAGCTTTTTGAAGCAGGTGTGCAATGAGTTTTTGGGTGAACGATTTATTGATATTTTTTTGCCCTTGCGTTTTTGTAGTGTGTATGTATGTAGTACTTATGTATGCTTTGGTTGTTATTAATTTTTTATTTCTACAACATGGTAAAATGTTGATGTACATATGTGTAAGAGAGCCTAAGCTCTACCCAGTATTAAATGTAGAAACAGCTAAGACTACTTAACCTCTCTAGGCATACTACTCAAAGCAGGTGGAATATACATCAAGCTGTATTTATTAACCTAATGTACTGTAAATGTCACACACTGAGTTTGTGGTGGATCTTGATTTATGTGCTAGAGCTGCACCCCTGTACCTAATTGATGAGAGGGAGATGCGATCGATGACGTCAGAGAATTCCTCTACTCCACGGACTAAATAGTTCCGGTTTCTGTGCTTAGTTCAACATTAAAATGATAATTCAATAAATCGTACCGTATTCTAGGAATAGCTACAACAAGGTTACTCGTTCGCCGAATGACGGCATTGATGAATGCAATTGTAACGTACTGAACTACTGAGGTTAAACCTATAATTTACCGAGTAGTATCGACGTCTAAAATAAGTAGAATTAGAATATGCAACAAGGCTGTGGTTTTTCAAAAAGGAGCCACTATATATATTTTTAATTGATGTTATTCAAGAGCTTGACCACTACCTCACCTGATGGTAAGTGAAGGTTGCCTAGAAAGAACCTATTCACTCTGGACTTGAAGACTCCAAAATTATACTGGTTCGGAAAAACATACGCCGGAAGTGAGTTCCACTCCTTACTTGTGCTAACAAGAAAAGTTGAAGCAAATCGTTTGGTACGGCAAGGTGGTATGCCGACCAGGTATGGGTAGTACTTCTGAGTACGTCTGCTGGTCCGGTGATGGAAGGGGGAAGGAGGGATAAGGTCATGAAGATCTTGCGCACATTCACCAAAATGAAACTTGTAAAAAACTGAAAGTCTGGCTACTCGGCGTCTGTGCTCTACGCTTTGTAAATTGGCTTCCACTAGGGAGTCATCACCTATGTTAATAAAAAATATTTGGAATCTAATTTAAAGTACCAACAATCAAATCCATTCTAAAGTTAGCACTTAGCAGCTCAACATTATGGACTCCGAGAGTTTTGTTACCCTGCACACTTTGTTAATGGCAATTAATATGGCTAAACCAGATGAGATGCGGAAGACTAATGACTATGTAGTTATATATAGGTCATAGGTAATTCAAATAATTATAATTCAATAAATAATTTCATAACCTATGAAATTGCCGTTTTGTGTGGAATAAGTGAAAGTACTTATTTTTATTACTTTTTATTTCTGTTATTCAAAGTAATCACCTATGCAATCGACGCATCTTTGCCAACTTTTCTTGTAAAAATCAGCTGGACAGGAGGCAACAAACTCTTCAAAGGCATTTTGTACTGCCTCTCGGGAATTAAATTTTTTACCCACTAAAAAGTTGTCTAAATGTTGGAAAAATTAATATTCGGTAGGTGCAAGGTCTGGTGAGTATGGCGGATGAGGGAGAGCTTCCAACCCCAGCTCTTGCAGCTTGGAGACTGTCTGTTGTGCAGTATGGGGTCGCGCGTTGTCGTGAAGGAGCAGTGGGGACGACCGATTGACCAAAGCTGGTTGCCGATGTGCAAGCTTCTCCATCATTGTCTCCAGTTCTTCACAGTACACATCTGCAGTAATGCTCATGCCGTTTTGTAAAAAGCTGTGGTGACTCACACCCGCACTATACCACCAAACAGTGACCATCACCTTTTTAGGGGTAATTTTTGGTTTAGGGCATTGCTTTGGTGCTGAACCAGGATCTAACCAACTTGCTGAGCGCTTTCGATCGTCGAACAGAATCCATTTTTCATCGCACGTAACAATTCGGTTCAAAATTCCTTCATTTCTTTGCCTATTGAACAGCGCGAGGCAGGTCTCGACGCGTACGTTGCGCTGGTCGTTAAGTTCGTGGGGCATCTATCAATTTTTTTTACCTTGCCTTTTTGTCGCAAATGGATCAAAATTGTTTTGATGCTAACATCAAAAGCTGCTCCTAGCTCAGCTTTAGATTGAGTTTCGTCAGCTTCCACAATCACCTTTAATTCATCATTGTTGACCAAAGTCTCCGGACGACCACGAGCTTTTTCAAGACAAAATTTCCAGAACGGAACCGGGAAACCCAATAACGGGTTGTGCGTTCGTTTGTACAGTTTTCTCCGTAAACGTTTTTGATGTTACGTGCCGTTTGTGTCGCGTTGGTGCCACGACGGAACTCATATTCCATAATTACACGAATTTTTAAAGTATCCATTATGACGAAAAATGTTCAAATGTAATGAAAATACAACGCTAATCAATAAACAAAAGACTGAGTTTGTAAAAAGAATGTCATGTTTTTAAAACAAAATTAATTTGAATTTAGAATACAAAGCCATTCCAAACTTTTTTTCTATTTGAAATGACTAGTACTGAATTTCATAGGTAAAGACCTACCTGAATATGTAGTTAGTATTCATTAATATGACCCAAAGGGATAGGGAGAGTCGACTGTTTTGGCTAAAAATTATGTTCGTTGTTTTAGATAATACGATTTCAAATACTTTGTAGGTAAGACAGACAAGTCCCAGGAGCAAAGTAAAAGAAACAGCTCATTTAATGGCTATTGGTTATCACATCTACGGTTCTACGTTATCCTCATCCGCTCATTAGTCGTCTAAACTTCAGATTTTGCGAGTGGTCTGGTCTTTTGGATGATCAAACAT
The DNA here is from genome assembly GCA_963924445.1 of Philereme transversata. Classification (NCBI taxonomy): domain Eukaryota; kingdom Metazoa; phylum Arthropoda; class Insecta; order Lepidoptera; family Geometridae; genus Philereme; species Philereme transversata. The sequence continues at coordinate 10,105,716 of OZ004350.1, read as the reverse complement.
TTGATATGCTAAATGGCTATTCAATATCGTGTCCTTCCCAAACTGCAGATTCCATAGAATCAAATAACACACCATATGTACATAACCATCGACATTTTATCACGTAGACCATTTCTCGCTCTTTCTAAACAGCACAAGTAGTGTTGTTTAAATTCAACCTTTAAGGTGTGTTTATTGTTACGTAAATAGCCTTTCAGCGGTGCTAAGCAAAACCTAGAATATATCAAAGCCTAGCTCACGTACAGAACACGTGTAAGTCGTTTTCATAAGCCGGCCTACAATGAATTAATTTCCGCTGACTTAGCCAGTCCTATTTATGTAGTGTTAACAAATGAGAAATCAGAACCGGACTAACCTGTAAGCTGAGAAAAAGCCGGACAATTTGTCAGAAAAGCCGACTTTTCTTCGACTTTCGAGAGTAAGAGCGTTGAGAGATAACAGTCAGTTAATTGGTTTTTGAAATTCCTTATGTGACTCTACCATATTTGAGTGTGATAAATTATGATATTTTCTCATGTTTAATGATGTTTTTCTTTAGAGGGGAGACCTATGTTCAATAGTTGACGTCTTAAGCAATAATAATGGTTATGATGAATCTCTACTAAATAATGTAAAATTACACAAACACAAACATTCACAAAGCGCTATCTAGCCCCAAACTAAGCAGAGCTTGTACAATGGGAACCAGAGCCCGTAGCCAAATTACATTCGCTACGAATCTATTCGATTTCCACATACATATATTACATTTGTTGTCGCTGTATCACGTGGTATTTCTATAGCATGTGTCAAATCCCATACATTTTCGAACTTATCGACTAGCGTCATCGCTAATCGACTGTAACTTGGTGAAGCCCTCAGATAACTGATAGAATATTATATTTTACATATTTTTTGGTTGGATATAAAAGACGGCCGGCCTCAACTCTACGTGAAAGTAAGCTTTAATTAACTCTGCTCAACATTACTCCTTTTACTCCTGTACATACATTGTTGGCCCAACAATAATTCCGGAAGAACATTTGCTGTTTATGCGGAGAAAGCACGAAGGTTTCATAATACAAGCGCTTATGTATTTACTTAGAATATTTTGTTTTATTTATGAGTGCGGTTACGTCTTCTAAATATGTATACAGGGTGTTTGGTAATATAGACGATATTCAAGTGACGGTTTCTCAAAATATATAATAAAACTTCTGGAAAAAAAAACTACTAGTTATATTATCAAATTTTAAAATCGACTATGTTTAAGTGATTAATTCGATATAAAACTTACTGCCTACTCTTGCAATCGACATCGAAAAATAAAGGCCAATTTGATATCTCTTTCGGAAATGGCTGCGGGTTTTGTGTTAGAAAGGGACAACAAGAGATATCTCAAGACGTCATCAATACAGTATCTGTGGTTAGATGGCAAGCATTATGCATTAGCACAAAATAAGTTTAATAAACTGTTTGTTTTTAAATGCTAAAATAAATTTCACATTTCTATAAACATTTCACAAATTTATTTATTGTGCTCATCAAAATAACCCCTTGCATTTTTGTGCGTATATTATCAAACACCTTATATACAATAAGTAGCTTGCATTATTTTGTATCCTTTTCCCACATATGTTTCACCCTGGTAAAAAGATGTGAAGGATTACCACCCTACTCATAAACCTAAACCTGATCAAGTTTTACCTTTAAATAGAAAAGCAGGTGAACCCGAAAACATTTTTGGGAACGGTCTTGTTACCATTACTCGAAATTGCAAAATAGCTTTTAATCTAATTTTAGACATTATTTATGTAGAAGTCAGCATAATCAACTGCTTAAACATTTAAAACTCATTACCGCTGCCAACTAAATGCATCCTTAAGTTGAGGTTAGCTTAACAGCATTTTAAGTGTTCTTCTTTGTCCTCGTTGCGATAACCGACTTTCTTAAACGGAGTCTGAGTCTCACTTTTGAGAATAATTAATTATACACTAACTGGTGGCTAACTCTACATTAAACTTTGGTGGTTAGTAACTAACATTATCTAACTAACTTTAAATCTGTTACACTCTTTAATAGCACCACAGATAAATAATATAGTAGTACAACTAGTACTCTTTATGTCAATTACATCCGTTTTCAGTAACTCTAGGAGATGCCTAAATCAGATGCCTAAAAATTAAAGAGTTCTTTAGCGCAAAAAAAACTTTTCACCAACCTTTAGGTGATGACTAGAGACGTTAGACGTTGCCCAAAGTTAGGGCAACGATTTGGTGGTGCGTAACTCTGTTAACCCGTGGTCGTCAAACTGCGGCCCGCCGCTGGTATTTGTGCGGCCCGCGACAAAGCCAAATAATTTTACAAACAATACTGATTATACCTACGATCAAGTATGGATTATACCTATTCAGAAGCAAGAGTACATTGAATTTGGAAAAATGTGCAACAATACAGGGCAACGTTAGAATTCCTAGACTCCTAAAGTGTGGTCTTGCAGTTTACATTCACCTGCGTTGCTAGTTTACACATGCAATTCACAAGTGTGTGGCTCTCAGTCGGTACTATCTCACATTGTCCTATGTGGCCCTTGACCAAAAAAGTATGACGACCGCTGCTCTAAACTGACAGATGTGTCTGGTGTCAGTGTATGTTTGTGTAGGGAGTAGATAATCTCAAAAACTCCTGAACTGATTTTAAAAAATTTCACTCACAGAAAGCTCACTATCTCGGAGTATATCCTGAGTTTTTATTTCGTTACAAAATCTCAGTATATTTGTTAATCAAGTCAAAGAAAAAGGCGCTGACGAAATTGGGTTAGCTAGTCTGTAAAATGATTGTCATTAGGTGTCCATGGACCATTTTACTAAGATCATCCAGTAATAAAAGGCGTCTAAATAAACAAAATGCGATCAAAAGATCATTTTGAAATGACTTATAGTATTTAAAGTACCCTTGACTGTAACCTCTGTACTAAAAGCATTACGCAAACTTAACCGGGTAGACTATTTTCATTGGCTCTGTAACACATCTCTTTTTACAACAGGAATATTGCATATTAATGTATTTGATGTACCAAAACAGACCAACTAAATTTTACCTACGATGGAGTAGGTAGAGTCCATTTCACGAAAGAAGTCCCGCGGACAATTGTGTAACTAAATTTGACAGATGGGGAGATCGGCCATGTTGTCGTTTCTCGGTGTTATCAAGGTGCGTTTGTTGTGGTAGATATTTTGTGAGTTTATTGTTGGATTAGTGCGTTATAAGGTCTATTTACGATGCCAAAAGTTGTAAAAAGTGCAGGTCGAGAAATTATATTAAAGGTGAAGGAGTTCTGTGAAGCAGAACACAAGAATCACGGTGTTATAATACCAATAAACAATGTTCGCAAGAGAGTCGCCGCCATGACAGGTAAATTTTGGGGCTGCCATATACAGATTTTTTCCCGATTTTGATTTCTTACAGATTGGAATTAAGTTTTTATAATGCATGTTTTTTATTAAGGAATATTTTAAAAGGAATTAACGCAACACAATAAAAAAATGTAAAGTTATATTCAAAAATAATGTAATTAAATACGAAAATAATCATTCAAACTTTTTCATTTTATTGCAGGTGTGTCAGAGAAAACTGTAACGAGAGTTACAAAAGAAGGCGCAATAGCGGCGAGTACTTCTAAAGTTAATATCACCCCAGGGAAGAGTCGCCCGCATGCCAAAAAGTTCGACTTGGATGGATTTGATTTGTGCGCTATACGGAAAAAAATTCACAGTTTTTATGTTGTCAGGAAGGAGTTACCAACATTGGTTAAATTACGTGCAGCTTTGAGAGAAGACATAAATTTGCAAGGAAGTATCACAACATTGCACCGTATATTGCAAAGTATCGGTTTCAAGTATACCTAAGCGATGCCAATTGAAACGTAAATTACTTATGGAACGTTATGATATTACCGCATGGCGTTCAAGATATTTGGAGAGAATCCGAAGAAATCGCAATGTGGAGAAAAAACCTGTAGTATATTTAGACGAGACCTATATACACAACACTTATCATGCCAAAAGTTGCTGGCAAAGTGAGGAGGAGCCTGGGATGTTCGTGTCAGAGTCATCAGGGAGTCGTTGGATAATTGCTCATGCGGGAACTGAAAATGGTTTTGTTAATGGTGCATTGTTAATGTTCAAATCCCAATCCAAATCCTCAGATTACCACGATGACATGAACTCAACTAATTTTTTGAAATGGATGAATGAAAAAGTAATTCCTAACCTACCTGAAAGGTCACTTGTAGTAATGGACAACGCTCCGTATCACTGCACTCAAATAAATAAAGCGCCTACAATGTCAAGTATTAAACGTGACATGCAGGAATGGCTGCGAGAAAAGGGAGTATATTTGGAAGATACTTGGACAAAAGCTGTATTATTTGAATTAATTAAACAAAACAAAGGTCCACCTACATATGCCGTGGATGCATTATTAAAATCTCACAATCATGAATTGCTAAAATGGCCGCCTTACCACTGCGATCTCAATCCGATCGAAAAAATGTAGAGCCTTGTAAAGAGACGGGTAGCGGATAAAAACGTGGGCCAAGATCCAAAAGAAATTGTACGCCTAACAGAAGAGGCTTTTGAGACTGTTACAGCGGAAGATTGGGCAGCTCAATGTAAACATGTACAGCATTTGGAAGAAGAATATTTAAAAAATGATGGTCTTATGGATGATGAAATGGATCGTTTTATTATATCTACGGCTAGTGATAGTGAAACAGAATCTGATTCTGTTTCTATTCACTCTTCTGACAGTGATCATAGTATGACCGATCATAATTATTCAATAAAACTTTGAATAAAACTTTTAAATGTTATTTTATTTTTCTAATGGTTGTTGGTTATTATTTCTAATAGTTGGACGAACATCTCCATTTTATATTTTAGAAATTACAGAAAGATTTATTTTTCACTAATCTGAACTGAGCAGTATGGACATCAAAGAGGGACCTAAATTTAAAAAAAAAATCTTATCTAAATATTCGAATTATGAAAGTAATTGAACTATAAATTATTTCCCCTGATTTCCCCAATTTAACCCTGGCAACATTATGTCGCGCGAATACAGCGCTGCGTCTGCGGGACTTCTTTCGTGAAATGGACTTTAAGTTATTTTTAGGGTTCCGTACCTCAAAACGAAAAAGATTTTAGGATCACTTCGTTGTCCGTTTATCTATTTGTCAAGTAAGACCCTTTTTCTTAGGAACGCGTGTCACGTTCAAATTATGAGTCTACTATAGGCTCCGATCTGTGCGAGGCGAGACGTTATTCGGAGCGGATAGCACTCACCCTGATAAAGGTTCACGAATTGAACCGAAACATTGTCGGTCGAAACACCGGTAAGACGGGACAATAAACGTATTCAATAAATACTATAAATGAGTTATAATATCGATAAATATTTAAGTTATAAACTTTACATACTTATCGATATTTATATGACGCATAGAACCTGTTTCGATTTTTCACATTAACCAATAGGTTGGTTATAATAAATAATTTTTCAACACACTTGCTCGTAAAATGAGCCTTATTACATCGTTCTTAGGGCCATAAACCGAACTATAATACACACGTGAATAATAATATTACACACTAGTGCTTAATAGAATTATCCCTACAAAGTTAAGTTAGTACCTAACTGCAAATTATATGCGAGTAAACAGAGCATTTTCAATTTAACCGGGTAATACAGTTTTGTAACAATAACTAGGTTTTATGCCGCTGAAAATCCATTTACATTTTTGGAATAAATAAATGTATCCCTAATTAGGCCGAAAAAACATTTATTAATATCAAATTATTTATAATTCACAATAATTTGTTATAAAATATTTGCATTTTATCACTAAAATTATAATTTTGAAGTAGGCTGTATGGTTATATGTAATCAATCACCTTACATTTGGCGCGTGCAACCATATCGTTATGAAAATTGTACATTCACCAATTGTTTTAATAATTTTATGCTTAACAATTTATGCAATACATGTTTATTTTTTCCTCGCAAGTGTGTTGAAAAAGTGCGTATGAAACTCGTGAGCAACTTAATTCACTTGTATCATAATATACTATTATGCAATTTTATTTGGTTATCAGTATCACTCATGCGCCTCGTTTTAGTCCTTCTCGCACTGCGGGTATTTTTGCATGGAGTGACTGAGACAGCTGCACAAGGTGTAGTCGATTCATAATTTCAACAACTTAGATCTACACCGTACACCTCTTGGAGCTAATAAAGCAAGTTTATAAGTCAACGTTATCAAAACATACGGCAATTTGTGCCGCATTATTTTGTCACTCACAAATAAATCCTACCTAAAATCATCAAATTGGCAACAAGTAAAGGAAAAAATCAGAAAATCGTTATATTTTTACGGAACCTTCAGTGCGCGAGTCAGACTCGCAATTGTACTGGTTTTTTTATCCAACCGAACCTTACCTAACGAACGACATATTTCGTTAAAATTCTAAGTAAACCTCATCCACCTTGGCTTTTAACCACTCCTTAGGTAGATGATCTGTGATGGTTTCTGAAATCCCTTTCCCAATCAAGATATATTGAGGAGCTATTTCAAAAGGTTATTTCACGATATCTTAAAACCCAACCCAAGTAATGGCATGCTGCAATATACCCAGCTTAATCCAGTATGAGCTTGAATAAGTACTACATCAAATGCAATTAGGTACAATGATTACGTTACGTACACTACAGTACGTGTTATTTGACCGCGCAACAGCAATCTTGTTGATATCATTTGAATTATCTAATATATAAACATTTCGTGTCACGGTGATTGTGGTCGCACTCCTCCGAAACGGGTTGACCGATTTTAATGATTTTTTTTGTATATTTGGTAGGTATGAGAATAGGCCATAAAGTATTTTTCCCCCTACTTCCCCTAACATTTGTTAATTGCGTTTTTAGTATTTTTGTATGAACAGTATCCATTTAATTTAACCGTCGTTTCATTGATGTGAAATCATTTAGTGAGTGAGTGTTTTATATAGTTTTTATCCCGAAGTTCCCACGGGAACGGGAAATTTCAAGCTTGCGAAGCCGCGGGCGGGTCAGTTAGTATTTTATAAAATTTTAAACTCATCATTTTATGGAATAGTTAAATTACAAAAATCTAAATTTCTTTGTTCAATGAAATCATGAAGATTGTTCAGATCGTCTTATACCTTTTGTAGGAAACCCAAAAGGTAAGATCATCATTTTATACCTTTAGGATTTACTTAGTAGAACCCTTTCTGTCCGACCAGATACAATCGTTTGACTCGTGGACTATTTTACTCATGTATTTCACAGCATTATTACGTATTTTTTGTAATTATGCTGTGAAAGTAGCTGAAGTAAATAAGTAAAACTAATCTACGTCAGTAACGAGACGGATCTGTTTGACTGCGTACGCCGCAGAACTAACTCGTATATAAATTTTCACCAAATATTATTTAAAACCATCTTGAAAATAAGCCCATAGAATAATATCATCCGCATAGAAATCTTTTTGCATCGGAGGTTAGTAAAATCTCACACACGCTTTTAGCATGGAATAAACGGGATTAATCCTACAAAGGGACACGCTGTAAAGGCTTTGTTAAAGCTTCGGCGTAGTGAGCTCCAACAAAGTTTATCACTGAATTCTTGAGCTTCGAGAATTCGTCATCTAATTTTCATTTGAACCTACAGCTTGGTCGATAAACGCGTATCATGATATCATTGTCAGATTTTGTCTTTTGCGCAGCCACGACTGACCACGGTAACCGCATATCATGCTTGTTTGTCAGGAATAGTGTAGCATAGTGATCTAACAAAAAAAAACTAGATATATCTGCAGAAGTGTACGTACCTATACACACCACACATTCTCCTGTATTTAAAATAAGTACTTACCCCCGTAATTTAAATTCATAATTTTGATGTTACTTTATTTTCATTTATCAATCGTCATAGACTAAAGTAGGTTGATGTGCGATCGCGCATTCATGCATGGCGTGGACTGTAAGAAGGTATAATCCAAGAATGCATTGAATTTGACCTACGGCACAGTAAGCTGACTATTGCTGCTTGACTAACGAGCTATAACCGATAAAAAAGCTTACAGCATTGCCTCTGATTGCCTTCATACCAGTTTGATCACGCACGATTGCAACCCTTACACAGCTCTTATAAAGTATCAAGTGAAAATGCTATCGACTGCCCAAGTTTGCTTGCGACTTACCCGACAAAAACTAGGATGTCTTTGTCAATCATCAGCAATAAAAATTTAAAATCCATGCTTTCACAACATTAGTCTTGCACATGGTGTTCGTTGATCTGGAGAAGACGTACGTTAGGGTATCCGAAAGGTTCTGTGGCAGGCTATGAAAGAGAAAGGAGTGCCTGGAAAGTATTTACAGCTCATTGAAACTATGTATGGAAGTGCCAGCACAAATGTTTAGTCCGATGACATTGTTCTCGTCGGTCAAAATGCACTCGAGGTCCAGAGCGGGCTGGCAAAATGCCAGGAAAAACTGGAGAGTGTCGGATTGAAGATCAGCAGAACTAAAACCGAGCATTTGTTCTGTGACTTTGGTGGTCCCTCTAGTTTTGCCAATACTGCCTTGGATGGTGTACCAGTCTGCTCCGACTTTCGGTACCTTGGGGCATTGATCCAAAACGATGGCGACATAGACCGGGACGTTAAATATAGAATAAATGCGGGATGGATGAAATGGCGACACGTTACAGGAACAACGTGGGATCCTCGAATGCCCCTTAAACTTAAGAGGAAAATTTACAAGACAATCATAAGACCTGTCGTAATGGTTCTGAGTGTTGGGCCACGAATGGGACGGATGAAAGAAGAGTGCACGCGGTGGAAATGCGAATGTTAAGATGGATGTGTGGGGTAAAGAGAATGGATAAGATAAAGAATGAGCTTTAGAGGAAGTTTGAAAGTAGCGCCAGTGATAGAAAAATTGAGGAGTAAGAGGCTCGTGTTGTATGGGCATGTCATACGGAGGGAAGAAAATCATGTGGCTAAAAGAGTGTTAGATATGAGTGTGGATGGATATAGAAGTAGAGGAAAGCCGAAGAAGAGGTAGATGGACTGTGTGAAGTGACAACGGAGATAATTTTTGTTTTTATGAGAGACTCGCGAGATCGCAGTTCGGGGCGAACCACTAGTTATTAAACATTTAAAAAAAAATAAGCAGTACTCGTAAAAACAGAATCAGACATAGGTAACATTATATTTGATCGAGCGAAGCGAGATCTCCAAATCAAGTTGGGCAAATCGGCGTTGTATGTATGTATGTTTGTCCGAGGATAACTTTCGAAGCGTTTATACGATCATCGTGAAATTTGGTATATAGGTAGGTAATGATGGCACAATTTTAGTGTGACTCAATGAGCTAAAAAATTTGGGGGGTTGTTGAGATATTGGGGTTCAAGAGGGGTAAAAAAATTAAAATGAGGCTATTAGGTCAAGTGGGACGTCAAATGAAAGGTCTTCATTAGTGCATTTGAACCCCGTATTTCTTTTTAGTTTAATTTTTGTAGTTTTTGAGTTATTAGCCATAATAAAAACTAACCAGTGATCCCACAGTGCTGTAATTTGGTATGCGTGTAGCTTATATGTATATCACAAATATAGGCAAAAGTCTGAAATCTAGAATAACTGCAATTTGTACCCCAAAAAAGAGTAACCAATTAACATGAACTCCCGTTACCTGTAATTTGAATGAAACTGTAGGTCAAGTTACTTGGTTTTTATTACACTATTTTGATAGTCAAAGATTACGAATATTTTTTTTTTGTTTTTACGGTAGACTCGCGAGATCTCAGTTCGGGGCGAACCACTAATTATTTTTAATCTTACATACCCAATGTTTTGCTATAGCAGTAAAAAGGCCTCGACTCAGCATTATGTCAACTGGGTTACCACTTTACCCGTAGACGCTGTTATTCTGTCGAGACCGCGTTATCAACCGCTATACTTTTTTATACCAATTGGACTATTGACTGGATTGACACCGAAAAGTATCAGTAGTTCGGTCAACCGGACTAGCAACCGAACTACTCTACTGACTAGGAATGTCGGAGTTTTTAAATTTGGTTTGTCGGAGACGGAACCGGAATAGGAGTCGGAGCCGGAGGTGGTGGTGGTTCAATGAAGTTGTTCCAAATACCACTTGATTTTAGCTTCATTATCCAAATCAAAAACAGATAACTTGTCTATGTCTAAGTAACAAACAACAAGTGAAAGAGTAATCGACGTCAGAAAGCGCGTGGGGAAGGGGGTTCCCTGCGTGACAACTATAAACATATTCGTACAAGCTGACCGCCTGACGTTTTACCTCCGATTTTATATCTCTGACTAGAGGTTGCGTAGTGCGCGAGCTGCTCGCAGCTCGAGTGTTTTAGTTGAAGAAGCAATCAAAGAGGATATCGAGCTGTTAAAAGCTATCAAAGAGGACATCCATGTGTAAGAAGCAGTCAAAGACGATATCGAAATGGAAAAAGCAATCAAATCAAAGAGGATATCCAAGTGGAAGTAGCAATCAAAGATGATATCGAAGTGGAAGAAGCAATCAAAGATGATATCGAAGTGGAAGAAGCAATCAAAGAGGATATTGAAGTGAAAGAAGCAATTAAATAGGATATCGAAGTAGCAGAAACAATCAAAGCTGAAATTGAAGTTGAGTAAGCAGTCAAAGAGGATACCGAGGTGGTAGAAGCATTCTAAGAGGATGACGAAGTGAAAAAAGCAATGAAAGACGATATCGAAGTGAAAGAAACAGTCAAAGATGATATCGAAGTGGAAGAAGCAATCAAAGAGGATATCTGCTGACCGCCTGACGTTTTACCTCCGATTTTATATCTCTGATTTAAAAGTGTCGGAGCCGAAGTCGGAACCGGAGGTGGAATATCAATCAGAAGTTCTGACTTATCGAAGTCGGAGTCAAAGCTAACATCCCTGGTACTGACAATAGAGGGCTAATTCATTTAATAGTAGTTTTGTTATTGCAACTTACCGCCATCGCCAGGTGCTATAAATAAATCGTCATCAATTGATGTAAACGATTTAGTATGCCTTCACAAATACCTGATCAACTTTATCAATTCTCTACAATTGATGCAGTAATAAAGTACCCGCAATTCATGTTGTACATTCGGTTAGTTTGTCCTTTATTACGTGTCTGCATCGTCACTATGAGTACCTAGTTCACTGTCAAGTAGCAATGCCAAGTGCTAAATGATTTCTGATTAAAACGTACTGCCCTATCATGCCCTATTTGTGGTGCCCATATAGAGATGTTTATTATCATTTGAAGTTGTATCTCTACATTATTTGTTAGGAGTGTTGGACATTATAAGTAGCATTGACCGAGAAATGGATCTAAACTTTAACAAACCTTATTTAAAGTGATTCGGTTTAAGAACAAACAATCGGTGCATATTCACTAGATAATTGAACAGTAGTTTCCAAACATATGCGTATCGAATTAGTTACTTCATATTATTGTCGGCGAATCAATAATATTGCTCACTTTCATCATTTTCCCTTATTTTATTTTTTATTTTTATTTATTTGAGACTACAAACAATTATACCTAAATATTACTAGACTTAAACACACAAATACAATTAAAAATATAAATAAACCTATATTATGCAGGCAAGCAAGTGCCTAGGTACCTATCTACCTACACAATACAGTACAATACACACATACTAAATATGAACATTTAGTACTGAGTAACTTATACGTTATTAATTTTAAATTACAATCAGGCAATCAGACAGGATTGTCTGATTGATTGCTTTCTTAAAAGAGGCGGGTGAGTTTGCGAAAAATCAATTTCCAAGAAATTATCGATAAATAACTTAAGAATTGTAGGAACTCTCTTAGGAATTCACTTACCTATATGAAATGTCATTAAAAAGTTATTTATTCGAGTTAATATGTCTTTTATGAATGAAAGTGTACAATTATATTGATTGTCCAGTTGTCTAGTGAATGTGCATGATTGTTTGTATAGGGATCGAAAGATAGATAGATAGATATAGACATTTATTTCGACACAAGTAACAAACACACAGAAACTACTTACAGTGGATAAGTAAATACAGACAATTAAATAAACACGATAAAATACAGACAACTAAAAACACGTTACTTAAACAAAAAATAATAAATAATACTAAAAATACGTATAGTCACTATGAGCCCTGTGCCGAAAAAGGGGAATGGCTCAGCATTATGCTGAACAATAAACTTATTGCTCAGCGCTGGTTTACAGAAATTAAACCTGCATTGGCGTCACGGACGTCAGTCAAAAGTTAAAACTTATAAGTGCCTTATTTGAAAAAGATAACAAAAAAAATTATTAGTAAAAGAATAAATACAAGTTGCCTGCCCAGCCAATTGTACCTACCTACCTAAGATGTCGAGTAAAACACGGCTAATAATAAAACGAAAAACCTTATAGAATCAAAAAGGTTATATAGGGTGCTTCAAAACATGTCTGTTACCCGAAAGGGTAGTATAGTACCTAGATAAAAAGTAATTCTAACCCATGAAAATGAACACTGTTCTTTTAAATAAATTCGGGAACAGCATTGACTATGCACACACGGCTACACATCAAGTTATAATTTCCGGTGTAAGCTGACCTCGTATTGCGTAGGCTGATACAATGAGTGTAATTATTATAATAATTTATGTTAATTCTAGTTTTGTCCAGCAAATTTTCACTAATGTCATGAAAAATATAAATCTATTTCGAAAAGTTGTAGGTCAAACTAAAAATTCTCTAAATAACAACAGTCACACATACCTACATTTATTGCACACTCCTGACCTGACTATGATTTCCGTGGCAGGAAATTCGACCATGACACCCAGTGAATACCTACTATCCAGTACTCAGACCCAAAACAAATATTCACACTAGCATTCTTCCCACAGCGGAAAGACAATCAGTAACCATACCGTTTCAATCTTATGTGCTATGTCGGTGACTTTGGTTCGTCTACGAATCTCCTCATTTCTGATTCGATCTCGTACAGAATCACCAAGCATAGCCGCCATACTCCAAACATATCACGCTAAGCGACCTTGAGCCAAAGACGAAACAACCGACATAGCACAATAGGCAACCTGAAGTGGCAATGGTCAGATCACTTAGCTCGAAGAACTGACGGCCGTTGAGGCAGAAAGTTCTCGAGTGGAGACCACTCATTGGAAAGAGCAGCGTAGGACGACCAAGAGCGGATCCAGCTTTGGTGCCAGGGGGGGGGGGGGTCACATAGTCGTGGTCAATGTCATGTGTTATATTTAACAATTTAAATTAGTGGTTCACCTAGATCCGCCCTACCCTCTGGATCCGCCCTTGAGGACAACCCCCCACTAGATGGAAAGACGACCTGATAAAAGTTGCTGGGAGCTGTTGGGGAGAGGTATATGTCTTTTGGCTGATATGATGATGATGATGGCCGTATCCGTAATCTTTCTAAAAGCAAGTCCAAGAGAATCACTAACAAAGGTTAATTGGGACGTTAGTAAGCGTTACTGCTACCTAACGATGGATTTACGTTACATTTACGACTGACGTCTAGTAACGTTTAATGAAAGTCTCACGGGGTCTGAGGAGCTCCTCTTTTAATTTAGAAGCCAGGTACCCAACTACCCAGTTACTGTTATGTTAGTAACATGATGAAAAATACTGAAAACAGATGTTGTTTTTGTAGAGTACAGATGTGAAGTTTTTCTAGAAACTGAAATTTATAGAATGTGAGAACAGCCTAAGATTTTGAGGTCGAAATTTTTATGAAAATTACAAGAACTTTTCGTTATGCCTTAGGATGATGGGCGCAATGTAGTGTCATGTAGGCCTTATCTTAGTTAGACATGTGAGGTCATGTGTCCAATTTCACCGACACCCAATACCCTTCCTTCTTTTAACTTTTGTTAACTTTTTAAATAATATAAATCGTGTACCTACCTCCTTAATCAAAATAACCTGTACTACGGAAGAGCGATAGCTTCTAACACAGGTATCTCCATACTTAAGGAGGGTCATGCACCCATAAAATATATCTAAGATTGAGTTTACCGAAATACCGAACGTAGGTATTCTGAAATTGGAAGCAAAGACGATGTTCTAAATAAGCCAATCTGACCACTTCCTCTTGCCTAGCTGAAACAGTCAAAATATATAAATATTCTTGACTGTCTAGTGCGCAGGTAGTGCTGTCATATATTGCACTGGTTGCTGCGACTTGGCTGTAGCAACCAGCCTACACAGTAGGTACGCCTTACAAAGTAAGTAAGAAAATGGAAACGAATGAAGTGAGTTCAGTGTACAAGGTTAAACAATAGCATTGGACATTAGTGTTAGAAAACAAAATAAGAAGGCGGGAAAATGAGATTGAATCAATTCTCACTGGTATAAAAAATGGATGAATGACTGATTTCTCCGGGATTATCTTTACAGGCAAATGACACTTTGATGAGACCCATTCAATTGGACACTAGAGACAAGCAATGCATATCATCAATCAAATAAATCGAATAAAAGAAGATTATCACACTAATATTATAAATGTGAAAGTTTGGCTGCTTGTTTGTTACTCAATCACGTCGTAAAAGGCTGAATCGATTTCGATGAAATTTGGTACGTACGTAGATTATAACCTGAATTAACACATGGGTTACACTTAGGTTATTATACTTTTAGTTGACAAACAACGCGTGCGAAGCCGCTGGCGGAAGTTAGTTAGATTAATGAAGCTGTGTTACATAAAACATAACTAATTAGTTTTTAAAGTCGTCAGTCGTAATGAATGGTTTTACTTCTGATCCGTTTCCTGCTTGCTCTGGCATCCCCCAGGGTTCTCATCTCGGCCCTATGTTTTTTAATATCTTCATTAACGATATTGGCAACTGCTTTCGTAACTCTGATCACCATCTTTTTGCCAACGATCTCAAACTCTTCCGACCGATAAAAAATAGCCTCGATGTCGCCCTATTGCAGGAGGATCTGAATAGACTGGATACTTGGAGCGATATAAATGACATGTTTCTAAATATTTTGAAGTGCTACTCTATACGAGTACTCTTTACGCGTGGACCTTCCAGTGTACTCAATCAAAGACAGCAATTTGCAGGATGTCTCTGAGGTATGCGATCTGGGTATTACCCTCGACAGTAAACTTTGCCTGAATACACATGTGGATAATATTGCTTCCGTAGGATTACTCGATTGTGCGTAGTGGTTTGGAGTATGGAAGCGTGGCATGGAGCCCTTTCTATGAAATTCACAAAAAACGTTTGAAAAGCATACAGAAACGCTTCCTGTAGCATCTCGCATATTCTTGTCATTTAGGAAAAGTACTTTTGAGCTACGAGGATAAGTTGAAACATTTTGGGATCTCTACACTTGCGGACCGAAAACGTATGCTCGACGCCGTGTTTCTGTTTAAGTTAGTGAATGGCATGTTTAATGCACCTGATTTGCTAGCGTCTATATATTTTTCTGTTCCTTGCAAACTGCCCAGAGCGTCAAGGTTTAACTTGTTTAAATTGGGGGGATCCAAGTCAAATCTGGGACACCATGCACCATTGACTAGAATCGTTAGACAGTATAATATATTATCTAAATCTGATCAGTTGGACATATTCGCTTGCAATGTGAGAAATCTGAAAGCCCATTTTAAATGTAATAAATTATAATTTAAACTTTGAAATATTAATGAAATAAATGTCTTATTATATAAATTTAAAATTTAATTAATTCTAATTATTAATTTAGCTTATAATGATTATGATTTTGTAATACATTTTTTGTGTCTTTTATTTATTTCAGTGTATTTTGTGTTTACTTTAGTTATTTGTATTTTTTTTTTTCATGATACTCGCTCAATAAACTATTCAATGTAGTCTCCACTTGTAATTATAGTAACATTTAGCTCGTAGAAATATTAATTGATTCATTATAATGTGTTGATGTTATGCTGTGTTGGTGTTCAAATAATAAATAAAAATGAATAAAAACCCTTCTATCCTTTTTTTTTTATTTTTTTGTTAATAAATAATGTATGTAATAAATGGCAAAAAGACAAAAAGATCTAAAATACTAATCAACTGAAACCTTCAGCCGTTCCTGAGTAATTTTTGATTTACGTATAGCCGAATAAAACAAAGTACATGAGATGCTATTGTGATGGATGGTTATTGTCAAGAATTTCAAATTCGAACAATGGAAACTTTGAGGTACCTGCCTATAACCTAGGTATATATATATATATAAAATAATACATGTTTGGAATGCAGTTCTAAAGTCGATGTTATTGATCAATGTAGCGGAAAAATATGGGGTTTTTATAGTCCAATCAGATCGAATACCATACTTACAATTAATTACAAATTAGTTCGCAATTAATACTGGACCGGCCGGCGGCAGTCGTAAATCGACATATCAAACAGACCACATTTTTACACACAAATTACATGTTTATTTTAATTACTAAATAATGTCGAGATACTACTTTTACTAAATAACCAAAGAGCGTATAAAAATACTGAGCTTTTTATCATCTATTAATTTGAAGATGATGTAGCGTCTGGTGGCCGTGGCAAGCTGCAGTACTAGCTGAGTGAAAGAGCTCTGGAACAGGAGCCTTGCCCAGCATCTATACTATCCTCTCAGTTTAGTTAGCCATAGTTAAAGTTACCTAGAAATAATACTTTAAATAATATCTATTTATACTAGTGGTTCTCCCCGAAGTGAGATCTCGCGAGTCTCCCATAAAAACAAAAATATATTATTTGTAATCTTTGACTATCCAGAATAGTGCCACGAAAAGAAAACCAAATTACTTGACCTCCAGTTTCATTCAAATTACAGGTAACGGGAGTCCATGTTATTTGGATATCCTTGTTTGGGGTACAAATTCCAGTTATTCTGGATTTCAGACTTTTGCCTGTATTTGTGACACTTAAGCTACACGCATACCAAATTTCAGCACTGTGCGGTCACTGGTGTACCCTGTGAATTTTGTCAAAGTTCAGTTTTTATTATAGCTAATAACTCAAAAACTACAAGTACTTTATAAAAAAATAAAATCGGAATCTAAATGTACTAATGAATACCTTTCATTTGACGTCCCATTTGACCGAATAGTCTCATTTACATTTTTTTTTACCCCTCTTGAACCCCAATATCTCAACAACCTCAAACATTCTTAGCTCTTTTAGTCACACCAAAATTGTGCCATCACTAACTACCTATGTATCAAATTTCACGATGATCGGATCAACGCTTCGAAAGTTATCCTCGGACAAACAAACATACATACATACATACAACGCCGATTTGCCCAAGTTGATTGGGAGATTTCGCTTCGCTCGATCAAATATAATTTTCTGTAATATCCCTGTAATATAAATTGCCGTGCGTTAGTCTCGCAAAACCCATAAAATGGCTCGACCGATTTGGCTGATTTTTTTTTTGTTATTTTTGTTATTTTAACGACAAGGTTTGTTTAAAAGAAAATTTTAAAAAGTTGCTCCGCAAGTTTTCCAAATGTTAGTACATACCTAGTTAATGTACCCAGTTAGTAGAATAGTTAGACTATTTATGACAGTACCGTGAACTGCACTAATTAACAGCCGCAGCTGTTCACAACTAAACTTAAACGGCAGAAAGAGTTCGCGCATCGTTAAAAATAATTTACTTTCTACAAAAGCTCGGTTTAGTGGCCATAAAAAAGCTTAGGCGAGTGTCATATAAGTACCTTGTATATAGTAACCCCCCCACCACCTGACTTCATTCCCCCTCAAGAACAGCTTCCACCAGGGCACGACCTGCTGTGGCCAGTGTGGAAGTTATTAAATCGGCTTCGTACACAGGTTGGTGGTTGCAGAGACAATATGTGCAAATGGGGGTTCAGGGATCGCAGCCAAACGCAATGCGACTGTGGTTATCCTCCACAGTCGATGAAACACCTGCTAATGTGCCCTTTGTGCCCGAACACCTGTACAATGGAAGACTTAAAAATGGCTTCTCCTGACATGACGCCATCAATGCAGCCAAGTACCAATCTAACACAATATAAGTAGAGCTATTGACACGCACGGTACGAGTACTTCCACTTGATATGAAATTAATAGTAAACATAATTCCTTAGGTTTAACACATTTAATAAACGTACAATATTTGATGGAGCGAAGCGAGATCTCTAAATCAACTTGGGCAAATCGGCAGTGATAGCACAATTTTGGTGTGACTAAATGAGCAAAAAATGTTTGGGGGTTGTTGAGATATTCGGGTTTAAGAGGGATAAAAAAAATTAAAATGAGACTATTAGGTCAAATAGAGCGTCAAATGAAATGTCTTCTTTAGTAAATTTAGACTCCATTTTTATTTTTAGTAAAGTCCTTATAGTTTTTGAGTTATTAGCCATAATAAAAACTGAACTTTGACAAAACTCACAGGGTACACCAGTGACCCCACAGTGCTGTAATTTGATATGCGTGTAGCTTAAGTGACACAAATATAGGCAAAAGTCTGAAATCCATAATAAGTGCCATTTGTACCACAAAAAAGAACCAAATAACATGAACTTCCGGTACCTGTAATTTGAATGAAACTGTAGGCCAAGTTAACTGGTTATGCAATTCGTGGCAATATTTTGTTAATCAAAGATTACAAATATTTTTTTTTTGATCGGAGACTCGGGAGATCTCAGTTCGGGGCAAACTACTAGTTATTTACTTTTAAGCTTATAGCCAAAATAAAAAGTCCATAAAGCTTGACGTACATGTTTTACGCCACATTCTAAAATGCCGGAGATTTTATGGGGCATTACAGACACAGAACTCGGTGGTAGGTAAGTACATAATGTTAAGGCAGGTTAAAAAAGCCGTAAAAGACAGAGCTACGAGTATACCTACAGAAAAGGTCGCCTAGCGGCAGGCAGCCATGCTTCTGCCGCAGACTAAACAATGATAAACGAGCTGCCATAACTCGTGACCTTTGCGGCATGCCGTCCGATTTGTTTTATTTCACACGTTTAATGTAAACATTTGTCTAAACAAACGCCATTTATATGGTCATGCAAGGCTGCAAGACCTTACAGATAACAGAGACGTGATTTTTTGCTGCGTTAGACAAAATACGTCCCACGTTTTATTTTTGCATCAATCGTTGTAGGGTCAGACAAAAATGTATATATCTATACTAATATTATAAAAAGGAAAGATTTGTATTTTTCTATGTTTGTAACGAATAAATTCAAAAACTATTTCACCATTAGAATGCTACATTATCCCGGAGTAACATTGCCTACTTTTTACCCAACTGCGCAGAAGGAGGGTAATGTTTTTATTGAAGTAGGTAGTATACCTAATACCTAGCTTATAACTATATACACCTAAAACTAAAGTTCTTACAAAATTGTTTCACTGATTCTAATCTAAGCTATAGAGCCTATTAAACATAAATCACAATACCATAATCTCTGACTAT
Source organism: Philereme transversata (assembly GCA_963924445.1). NCBI lineage: Eukaryota > Metazoa > Arthropoda > Insecta > Lepidoptera > Geometridae > Philereme > Philereme transversata. Next base: position 10,086,160 of record OZ004350.1, on the reverse strand, counting down.
GCAGTAAGAGCTATTAGGAAGCGTTCTAGATTTGTCGACTTACATCGAGACTGGATTAGTCTCGATGTAATGCAGTTCCGAGCTTAGTTTGTTTGTTCGTCTGTTTGCGAAGCTCGCGCCAAAACACACCAAAATACACATTTATTTTGATGTCGTAGGTACGGTTGCCAGCATAGACCGCTTTACAACTTGGATAATCGATTCGGCTTCACACTCAAACTAGTCATTAGCATACACTGCCGGCCAAAAGTTTGAGATCACCTACATCAAAGTAGGAAAATGAAATAAAACTCAAAATACAAAGCAAGAGGTTTAATTATGAATTAAAATACTTATTTCCTAATACACATACATTATGAAGAAAACAAAAAAATCAAGAAAAATCAACCATTTACTTTAAAAATGTCGCTCATATTTTATACAGATTTTTCGTCGAAAAACCCTCCCTTGCATTTTATTACTACTTTCACTATTCTTGGCATACGAGCAATCAATTTGTCGATTGTATCTTGTGATATATTGTTCCAGCTTTCTTGTAAAGCCTTCCACATGTCTTCTTGCGAAGTGGGACAACAACTGCGCACATTTCTATCAAGCTCTTCCCACAAAAGCTCAATCGGGTTGAGATGCGGACTCTGAGGGGGCCACACCATGTTTTTTAAAACCCCTTCTGTTTCTTTGTGTTCTAAATAACCCCTGCATAATTTTGAACTATGTTTTGGGTCATTATCTTGTTGGAAAAAAAATCCATCTCCAATTATTCTTGAACCAGACGGAATGGCATTTTGCTGTAGTATTCGTTTATATTGCTCCTTTTTCATGATTCCTTCGACTCGTACCAAATCTCCGGTTCCATGGCCCGAGAAGCATCCCCAGACCATAATGGAACCACCACCATGCTTGACTGTTGGCACCACACAGTCTGGCATCATCTTTTCCTCGACGTTACGTCGAACAAAAATTCGTCGTTTTTAACCAAATATTTCAAATTTGGATTCATCTGACCAAAGAACTTGTTTAAAGTCTTCTTCAGTCCAGTCTCGATGGGTAAGGGCCCACTGCATCCGTTTCTTTTTGTTTTGTGGCCTTAGTAGTGGTTTTCGAACGGCGACGCGACCAAATAACTTAGCATCTCTCAAACGTCTTTTTACTGTAGTCAATGATACAGGTTCTGATCGGGATTTGTTCACTTCTACGCGGATTTCTGGTGCTGTTAGGCGTCTATTCCGCTTGCTGGTAGTGACGATGAAGTGATCCTCGCGAGAAGTGGTAGTTCTCGGCCTTCCCGAACGCGAACGATCTTGATTACTGCCAGTCTCCTTGTATCGGGTTATTGTGTTATGAACACAAGTCTTCGACAACTTAAGTTGAGAGGCAATCGCACGTTCAGATTTGCCTTCGCCGTATAAAACAACTATGGCAGAGCGAGTTTCACTGCTAATTTCGCGAACTTTTCCCATTTTAAGATGTCTTCACTGTAACAACGACGAGCTCAGACTAATAAGGTAGAAAATAATTTACTCCATAAAAACTTAGGTACTAAATATGTTTTAGGAAGCTAACATAATCCCTGATATCGGAAATAAAAAAAAATAAAAAAAAATATAAAAATAAAATATTACAATGACTCTACCACCTGGTCCTTGCGCGGCGCTCATTGATGTTTTGAAACAATAGACCTTTTTAGGATGATAACTTAAACAACAACATAAATAATGACTCTTAGAAATTCTTTAATAATAATAGAATACGCAGGTGTTCAAATTAGCTCATTATCATATGTGTACTTTGAAATATTTTGTTGGTGACAAAGATTTTTACAGTGGTCTCAAACTTTTGGCCGGCAGTGTAGATCGAAACGTTCTTTACATCCAGCGTGTTAAAAGTCTACATAAGTACATTCCACGCTATTTACCTACTTATATTCAAATAGACAATACATAGGTTGATTTGTTAGTAGATTTTTGAGGACGGCTTGGCGCGTGCGTGATAGCAAACAGTAACTACGGGCAGAGCCGTTCCTCAAAGTTGACTGTTTACAAAATTCTCCCTGTCAGTACCTACCTACATTAGATGGTCAGACATTGACGTTACCTTTAGGCTTTATTTGAACACATTGGGAAGCTTCAAGCGCTTTGTTTCTAAATGTACTTACTTTTGGTCACATGGGTTGTACTACTACTTCTGCAACGGCTGCACTAATATTAGAATGTTCGTAAATGTGCATTCGCTGAATGATGTCAGTGGCGAGTACCTTCGCTATAAATTGTACATGATTCTCTGTATCAGAATAGTCAAAGCACTTGTTATGCTATTAATTATCGGCTTTGTCTTTGTCGCTGTACAAATAGCAATCTACTGCAGTGGGTACGTAATGATCAATCTCGAATCTCGATATAAACTTACTCTACCTATATTAACATTACCTAGTATGCCCCATTTCATTTACCTTGAAGAAGGTATAGCAGCATGCTACCCACGTGACATTTGGTCTATTTAATTCATATACACATCATATACTTACATCTATGAGAGAGAAGTGAATATTATCATCACACTAATATTATAAATGTAAAACATTGGATGTTTGTTTATTTATTTGTTTGTTTGTTACACAATCACGTCATAACGGCTGAACCGATTTCGATGAAATTTTGTTTATACGTAGATTATAACCTGGATTACCACGTAGTCTATCATTTATCCCCTAAATCAGTTCCCATGGGATAAAAATGGGGTGTCAAGTTGTAACGGCGTTTTAGCTTTATTTCTAGGTTATCTATACTTTTAGTAGTGTAACGCGTACGAAGTCGCGGGCAACAGCTAGTCTAAAATAAATACGAGTAAAAAGTTAAAATAAATAAAAAACTTCGTTATCTATCCATACTATTATTATAAATTCGAATGTGTCTCTGTCTGTTTGTTACGTTTTCACGACTAAACGGCTGGACCGTTTTCGATGAAATTTGGTATATAAATAGATTATGACCGGAATTGAGGCATAGGCTTTTTTTTACCCGACTGCGCAGAAGTAGGATAATGTTTTGATTGACAAAGCACGCATGCGAAGTAGCGGGCGGGTCAGCTAGTTTCACATAAAAACATTAGATACAACTAGTGGTTCGCCCCGAACTGAGATCTTGCGAGTCTCCCATAAAAACGAAAAAATACTATTTGTAATCTTTGACTATCAAAATAATGCCACCCACTAACCCACTAACTTGACCTACAGTTTCATTCAAATTATAGGTAACGGAATTTCATGTAAATTGGTTAGGTACTCTTTTTTGGCGTAGAAGTTGCAGTTATTCTGAATTTCAGACTATTTCCCCTATTTTTGTCACTTAAGCTACATGCATACCAAATTTCAGCACTATGGGGTCACTGGTGTACCCTGTGAATTTTGTCAAAGTTCAGTTTTTATCATGGCTAATAACTTAAAAACTACAATGCTTAAACTAAAAATAAACCTTTTATTAGACATGCCACTTGACCGGAAAAAAACCAAAATGGGACTACTTTTTGTTTTTTTTTTAGCCCACTCAACGACCCCCCTACATTTTTAGCTCATTTAGTCACTCTAAAATTGTGCGATCTCTACCTACATAAATACCGAATTTCACGATAATCGGATAAACGCTTCGAAAGTTATCCTCGGACAAACAAACATACATACATACATACAACGCCGATTTGCCCAAATTCATTTAGAGATCTCGCTTCGCTCAATCAATAATAGAAATGTAGGTAGTTAGTTTCAAAGCATAAAATGAGTCAGTGCTGATCAGATTATACTTATAGTGGTTTATTACTACGGTGTCCTACTAATAACCACATACTCTCACTTTCAAAAGCCCTTGGTATACATTTTTTTGTGATAATAACAGCTCTATAAAATTATAGCGATTAATAATACATGAATGGACACGATATAACAACTCCATCTGATACGTTCCGTAGAAAATTAAACGTGTTTATAGATTTTATCGGACCGCATTTAGCAAAAAATGTTCGTGGTAAAATACGAACCTGTAATGCTAAGTTTATATTTTGTATGCGTTAATTATAACTTTGATTTGAGACCGGCTTCCGGGCTTGGTTTTTCACGTACCCAAAAGCTTATTAAGTGGATTTTAATAAATGTTTAACAGTTTATATTCAGCCGTATATTAGATGAAGCCACTTTTATAATTTTGATAGTTTGCATGTTGTGCCTGCGTCTAGCCTGAAGGACGTATGATGATACTAATTTTTTCTAGTTTTTTTTTTGTTGGACGTCCATTTTACTGGGCAAAATAAATATATAAGATAACAAAACCGCGTAAAATATACACACCGCACATATTTGATAAAATATTATAATTCTCAGATTAATATGCGCACAGATTTTCGCCCTAAACCTGTTAATCAAATTAGTTAATAACGAGCTATTCGATTTTGAGTGATTAGAGGTGATTTGGCAGGTTGGCGCCACTATGTTGTAGAGGTCAGTTGACCTTTGTCTCATAATATTTGAGAAATCAATTAATAAACAGTTTAATAAATTTTATCACATTGTAGTGGGTTATTTTGATAATCCAAAAGACATAACAAATACAAACATTAGAGGTGTTTCTACAGACTGTTTTTCTAAATTCCACTATTGAGAATGTATATTGCAACTGAATGATTGGATTGTGGTTCTAGATTACTGCCAGCGCAGTTTTCCAAAGTCGACTGTTTGCGAATTCACCCTGTAATTAACCGTGCTAGTAAAAATTGTGTTACAAAACTCAAGTTAATAAAATGTTCGAAGCTGGACAATTAAAACAGGCCTACAGAAATTATTTCTGGTTAATATTATTTCTGGTTAATTAGGATCCATTCACAAACTATATACTACAAGCTTAATAAGTAGCATATATTACACTAATATTATAAATGTGAAAGTTTGGATGTTTGTTTGTTACTCAGTCACGTCGTAACGGCTTAGCCGATTTTGATGAAATTTGGTATATACGTAGGGATACACCTTGATTACTACATAGGCAACCTTTTAACCCATAATTCAGTTGCCATGGGATAAAAATGGTGTGTCAAATCAAATTGCACAGCGAGTTTAGCTTTATTTCTAGGTTACCTACACATTTAGTAGTATAACGCGTACGAAGTCGCAAGCAACAGCTAGTACTGTATAAAAATTAAATACTCGAGCAGTGTTACCACATCGCATCACATCTCGCGTAGTATAATTTACTTCAAACATGGCAGTATCAGCTTCAATATGGCAACATTGTTTTGTCGAGCCGTGCAATGCCAATGGCAAGGAGAGGTGAAACTATTGCTATGTGCAAATATGGCACATAGTGCTGTCATGCTTTCGAGCTTTTTAGGGATTAGAGGCCGGTTATTCCTTCTCTGTTCTAAATATTAAAGTAAATAAATAAATAATGCTGGACATTTTACACAGCGCCATCTAGCCCTAAACTAAGCAAAGTTTGTACTATAGTAACTTCCAAACGTATTATTAACATCAATCTTCGATTCCACTAGTTTATAATCAAAGCTTTCAATATCACACTCCAATCCTAATGACAAATTTCACAAAGAATTGTCACGTAAAATACGACTTATGGAAATACTTACCTACTTGTAATCTAAGTTGTACAGTTTCATGAGAAGGTACAACCTTACCTTTTTGGGTAAACAAACATTCCGAAATACTGTTTTAAGTTTATGAACACAGTACTTTTGCATAAAGCTTAACTAAGTTTAACTACCTTTTAAAAATCTGATGATAACAAATCGTCCGGCCGTCCGACTTTATCGATTTACTTGTCAGACTATCCGGCTTTTTTATTTTTTATCTGGCAACCCTAAAAGGTATTATTGGCCGTCAAACGTGCCAATGCATACCCATAAACCGAATATGGAGGTGCGCTTCCATAACTCAGCCGTTGCATTTCTATACGTTTAGAATTAGCATTGTTGCTAAGTTGCTGAATCCATCTTAACCTGTGCAGGCACCACCGCTGTCTTCACCTAGCTTTTAACATGCCACCAGACTCTATATCTTAAATGGTAATGTGTAAAGTCGTCACACATTTTTTTTTGCTGATTTTTTTGACGGGATTGTTGATGTCAAAGTACTCTTTTTAAGTATTTTAAATTAAATACTTACTCAATATGTACAGTATTATTTATCACTCATGCTCTGAACGTTGGAAATTGTAAAGTATATAATGGGTCCGTAAATGCGTTAATTTAAGTTGATTTGAAAATAGAATGAAACTCATTGTTTAAATGAAGTACCTACTATCTCCATGACAAATCCTTATTTCTGTACAAAAATGAAAGAGGCCACATTCATAATATGCTTTGTAACAAGCATAATAAGAATTTAATATATAGGTGTACGCTTTTATACCAAACTCCCAAGAAATGTACAAAAATTGACAATTAACAAATTTAAAAACAGAATTTAACAAAATCTTTATAAAAAAGCCTACTATAAGTTATCGGATTATTTAGAATTAGATGATAGAGAAGCTCGGGATTGAAATTGCCCTAACTCGTTCAAAATGTTACAATTTAGACGTAATTTATTATTAGTTATTTGACTACTTCCGTGGTGCAGTGGGCGAATAGCCGGCTGAGACGCAGGAGGTAGCGGGTTCGATTCCCGCCGCGAAACAAATATTTGCATGATTTAGGTACTGATATTTGTTCCGGGTCTGGCTGTTTCTATATATATTATAAGTATGTATTTACAAATAAAAAATGTATATAAGTATTCTACCTATCAGTTATCTGGTTCCCATAGTACAAGCTCTGCTTAGTTTGGGGCTAGATAGCGCTGTGTGAAATGTCCAGCAATATTTATATTTTATTTATTTATTTTCTGTATTGTTATGTATTCTAAAAGGATAATTAAAAACAACAACCAGCCTTGTTTCTTGCCTTTCTTTCCTGACTTGGCCGCGAATAGGCAGTAAAATTGACGTTTCAAAGTGATCCTTGTGATTTTAATGAATAAAATTATTTGACTTTGACTTTGACTTTGCCTTTTGACTTTGCTTTAAGTAATTAAATTCAATCTCCATGACAAATCCTTATTTCTATTTTAAAATGAAAAAGCGAAAAAAAAATAGATACCGGGGACGCAAATTTTCTTTTTAGCAACGATTTAGTTGCTATGTATAAAAGTACTTTTTAAATTTCCAACACAACAACAACAACACGACAACTTATCTGTTAAATTCGGGTGTAAGCGATACGACTCTCCATTTCATATAACGACATCCAAATCTATAGAGGTTTAGATAGATAATCCATAGTCATATCGTGGCATTGTGTGCACATACAAATCGCTCTTTCGAGGCACAGAATAAAAAATAGCTGACGAAACCATTCTTCAGAAGCCCCTCAAGGTACGAGGGTTGAGGGCTGGCGTTTAATATCTGCCGACAACTCGACGCCAAATATTTGCACTGTTGCCAACTGGCCAAGGCTTTTGTGGCTAGAACTTTCACATAATATTTTATTAATAATATATTATAAGTAGGTAAGTAAATAATGTTTATCCATAAAAAAAGTAGAATCGGTTGTCGATCACGTAATGTTACTTTGACTTGGCTTTGTACTATAATTATTTTTTTACTTATTGCTCCGATCTGTCAAATGTAATTTGATGATTTATATACCTACTGAGCGATACCCGAGTTAAGGTACTTATTATGATAGGCATTCAAAATCAGTGATAACTCTGTAGTTTATTTCTATGCCAAACCTACCTGATGTCAAAAATGGTAATTTCGAAGAGTTAATGAACCAAACATGCATTTTCTTATAAGTAAATGTGGCTACATCTAACCTATTGTAGTAGAGTTGGCAACGAACTCTTTGACTCGGGATTTCTGTGTCACTGACATGTGCCAAGGATTTCCTTGAAGCAAGTGTTTATTTTGCAAGTCAGCATATTTTTACTACACGAGCAAAGCTTGGTAAATATTTACGTCTAGTTCTAGGTATTCCAATGCCTTGCTAGCATATTGCCTAGATTTAAAGTTGTAAACCTATTAAACATGTTTTACCCACGACATATAATACACAAACATCTGTCTCTGTTTACGTAAAAACGTGCGTATGTAGAATTATTATTCAGTTATAATATTTTCCCATATGTGTAGGAAGCAAGCCATAAAACATTATAAATTAATAATACATATATCATTTGTCATGATTTTAACAGTTGTATACCAAATATGTATGCCACAATTATGGGGACAATGGCTGGCGGGATGAACAGCATGCACAATTGTTTTTTTTAATAACTTATTAGGTATTTCACAAATAGCAGACATATTTTGGTGCATTTTAACGCTTTCTATATAAGCTTTTATTGTGACAGAAATTTTATAAGATCGTAATTTGGACTAACAATGGAATGGCAGCCTGTCTCCGGGAACGAACACCTGCTCTAATTAAGCTCTGGAGCATGTTTATGAGGATTCCGGGAGTTTTCCCGGGGACATGTTATTGTAGGTTTCGAGACGTGGGGATATTGCAGCGCAAAGTTTATGCTTCTGCTGGGACGTTTGAAATTCCTCTCTCGATTAGAAGGTGAAAATAAATAACGCGTGGTAAATAAGAACTTTTTTAGGTCATAATTTTAGAGTACCAGGAAACGAGTATATATCAAAGGTGTATTTCTTAATTAAGCTTAAGTAGAAATAGTGGTAGATAGTGACAAAAAACGAGGTTATAATATTGAGAATGCCAAATAGGTATATGAATCATGTTAGGCTGTCTACATACGTACTACGTGCAATCTATACCTAGCCAAAACTCAAGACATCAGAATTCAAATCACGTAACGCGATGATGACTTCAGGGGCACGCCTTTACTTCCGCTAATGATGGGAGATATTAAAATTGCAATGTACTGCTAAATCCATTACTTCCTGTCTTACAACTCCTTCGCATATAAATGGTATCATTTTACTTCAAAATATTGTAGCTAATGCATAATGTCAATAACAGATTCTTAATATGTAAGTATACAGATATAACTTGTTAGAACCAGAATTAAAGAAAAGTGGGCATTTTAGGATTGATCACAAGGATTGATAATCAATTTTGACTCAGTAGTGAAATCTCATAAACGGTTATTAATAGGTAAAAAGAAGAAAATTAAAAAAGGAAAATAAGGATAAGATGTAACTGAGTGATAACCTAAAAAAGGAAAGGGACTATTCTGAAAAAGGGAAAAAGGTTTTGAATTGATAGCAGGAGCGTCATAATTTGGAAATTCTGAGAAGGATTATGCTGAATAGCAAATCAATCGTGTTATTACCGATGTCATAAATTTAATTATTGTTGTAAATTTAGTATTATAAAAAGGCTTAATGATAAAGATAAAGATTGGTTATGTGATAAAGATCATGTAGGTATGCACCGATATCACTATGAATACAATAGATGCATTATTTTAGTCACCGAGAAAGTTTTCACGGTTTGATTCCCAGCGGGAATGGAGCGAAATGGTTACAAATTTTATATTCCAGCGAAACTCCTCCTGACGTATAAATCCCCGTTAACACTCATAACAAATATAGAAGATTTATTTATGTCGCCTAAGCTCATGTGGACATGCTTTAAATCTTTCACGCTCCCTTAACTAGTAAGAAAATAATGCTACATCATCAATATTTATAGGCTTTCATAGATTAGAAACGCTTCGATAAAAAGCGTGGAGTTTACAATACATCAAAGAGAATGGCATGGATAGATTTATAAGTTTCGCAACTTTATGTTGATATATTGAAGTGAAGACTGATCGATTAGCAAGTGAAGGGCCAAGTTCAAGATGACTCTTATTCCTTTTTCTTATGTTACAGAAATAACGTAAATCACGGTCAAAAAATATAACTTGGCGGTCTCTTGAATTTGAACATAACCATAGACAATGATCAGTTTTACCTGCAGTGTTGCTAGTGCATAAAATCCCTAAGTGGACTTAGGGACATCTTGAACTTGGCCATTCAAGTTGTTTTAAATAGCTTCTTACTGAAAAGAAATGGTGGTAATGATGGTTGTAAAATAGGGTAGATTGTAAAAAAAAAAAATAGTAATCACCTATGCCTGGAATATTTCTCGTAATTCCGAATTTGATGTATTTTTAAGTTAATCATAATTTTATAAGATAATCTGAAATATGTTTGATATTAATTTGTCGATATTGTTGGTTGCTTTACATCTTACCTACTTATCTTCTATTTATAGTAGGTATTTGCCTAAAGTGCTATGTATTGTTGGTTGGTACCTTTTAGCTTTCCTATTTTATGCAACTCTGAGTCATCCCTATCCACTTATTTTTCACAGAAAGGTCGGTAGAATAGTATCGCATCAGACTGCGTGGAGACTACATCGCTTTTCCATTACTCAGTAGCTCAGAGGTGACCGACAACAAGTACCAAGGCTATTGGGTAGTATACTTGGGTAGTAGTACTTATTGGGTAGGTACTGTATAGAAATACAATACCGAAACAAAATTACTGTAAGATGATGTTTAAGTGTTTTTACTATAATATAGACGTGTGCAAAATTAAACACCATATGAAATAAATTATGTTATAACTAAGTATTATTTTCTAGGAGACTGTCAAAATAGAAGGAAGACGTAAAACCGAACCAGCGTTGGGGCCGTTGGGGGAGGGGTAGATAGAAAAAACTACAAGGCACATCTTAAACAACAACACAATTCATTACATGGGCAATACACCATGATTAATTAGCACAACTTATTGATTAAATATAATAGGTCTGTACAGACAACACTCGTTGTCGGTTGTCGTCCACAGCACGTCCACTGCTGAACATAGGCTTCCCCCATAGATTTCCATAGCGACCGATCTTGTGCGGCTTGCACCCAACGGCTCCCACAATCTTTATCAGGTCGTCTTTTCATCTAGTGGGGGCCGTCCCACGCTGCGCTTTCCAATGCGTGTTCTCCACTCTAGAACCTCTGTGCCGCAACGGCCGTCAGTTCGTCTGCTATGTGCCCGGCCCGCTGCCACTACAGCTTTCTAATCCTCTTGGCTATGCCTGTGATCTTAGTTGCTCTACGGATCTCCATATTTCTGATTCGATCTCGTAGAGAAACACCAAGCATAACCCTCTCCATAGCACGCTGAGCGATCTTGAGCCTTAAGAGGCCCAAAGATCCATTCAGAAGTTTAATACACTGCAATAGAATCCTAAAATTATCCTTAGAATAAAGTCGGTTATTTGGCGCGTTGGAACATCGCCCGAGTTATTGAATTAGTCTAAATATCAGGTACCCTAAGTACATTGGTAAGCATTATTTGCATATTGTTGACACATTTCAAAAGCACTGGCTTAACATTACCAAGTACGAGTACATACTACCCACTTTCTATGCAGCATGCAACGAACAATGAATTCCCTCTCGTACGTATATTTGTTACTTAGAAACGCCTAGCGTACCTGCCATATTTGGAACACCGCACCCCATAAACGCTCATCTATGACAGGCGCACAAAAAGTGATACCACATACGGTGAACCAACATTCCTGGAAGACAGGAATAAAGGGTACTTCGGAATATGTAGGTATAATAGCCCGTAAACGAGTGATTCTATTCATGAGACTAAACAACTCGTCGTATAAATAAAGTCAAAATTCATAAAGGTATATTTGTTAGAAAAAAAATGAGCTTTCGTAGTTCATAACTTGGCACAGGTCTCGTAGTGCCCGACTACTAAGTACGAGTAGTAGGGATATTGTTCTGTTTTAGAGTATGCCTGTATGTAATTGTCCATCGTATGTAGTTTGTATTGTTACGCTGTTACACAATAAGAAATAGCCGAAATTTCTCGAACGCTTTTGTCTTACCTGCTGTGTTATTGTTTGCGGTTGCGCAGGATGGGGATTGGTCATTCTGTCGAAACACCGACCCTTTTCCTGGAACGTTCGAGATCGTTCTAGTGTAGTGAATTGTGTGCGATATAAATAGGCCGGAGAGATGGCCGGACAGTCAGTCTGGATTTTGCTATACGTGCGGACATTTCGGTGACTTAAGTGGTGTGAATTAGTGTGTTGTGATTACGTGTGACCAAGTTTGTGTATTCATCGTTCTAGTGTTGAATAAAAGTGTTATTTTGGTTAGATCGATTCTCATTATTTTATCCCGAACCCTCAGGTCGTAACAGTATGTTAGTTTCTTGAACGTTCCTTCTATGAAAAACATGATTTCGAAAAATAGGTATTACTATACTGTCCTTGTAAGGACTATGATTCCTCTCGGGCTTACACACATATTCCGAAGCACCTTAACTAAAGTTTTTTAAGGATTAGATTGATTGTAATAGTCGCAATGAAGATAAGGAATATTAACTAAATAAAACTATTGAAAGTGGTTACGTGAATGCAATTCTCAACTTTTGCATTGAATATAGGTTTAAATGCAGGCGCATTTATTTTTTTCTATATACTAAAGAATATACTTATAAGTATTTACATCATTATATGTATAGAAGTTAGTACACTAACAGTTGAGTCATCACTTTTTGCGGATCTGTCCGGTCGAATCACACGATTCTGATCGTTTAGCGTTTATCGTGAAACGTCTCAATACGTAAAAAAACTGTTTTTTTTATTTTCTATCGGATCACAGGTTCAGATCGGTCGTTTTCGCGTGATCCGAAAGGACAAACCAAAAAGCAAAAAGGTGCTTAATCCCTTTATTGTGCTTTATTGCTTTTTGAAATAAAGTTAAGGAACCGTTTTGAAGAAAACTAAATCCAATTATTTTACAAATATCTGGGTTCTTTTAGTTTTATCTTCCTATACCTTCATGGCGTAGACAGGTTTCTCTGTCTACGCTTCATAAGAGTTGAATTGAGGGTTGAATCGACCAGTGCGACAACCGTCGCGGCGGCGCCAAAACTTCTAAACATTTCCATCTACCTGTCAATCGTAGATTTTTTTCCGCCCAAACCTCTTTAGTTCCAAGTGTACCAACCTAACAATAATCAACTAGTTTTGAATGTATTAGGCAATGAGACAGGTATGAATGAGGTAACAAAGGGCGTCATTCATAACCTCGAGGCTTTCTTTGTGAAGCGCGCCGCGAGATAAGGGCCACATAAAAAGAAGTTGGCGCCCTTAGCGACACCGCTGACACTAAAGAAACAGTGTTGGGTAGACACAATGCAAAATCGGCTACATTATCAAGTTATTACTCGGTAGCAAGACAAAAACGAAATCACAATTTGAAAAATGTACAAGATTCCTCGGATTATGTAATATTTTAAATGTGAAAGTATGGATGTTTGTTTCTTTGTTATTCAACCACGTTGTAACGGCTGAACCTATTTCGATTATATTAGGTATATAGATATATTATGACCTGGATTGATATAGGCTACTTTTTAATGACACACCATGCGTAGGAAGCCGTGGGCGGAAGCTACCAAACAAACAACGTCTCACTCAAACTTATAATACTTCTCGGTCCCGACGTGATGGGTAAATAAAAAGTTTAAGCATCTTAATACCATTTCAAACGATCTATATTTAGCTGCTCCAGATCACTACCAGGAGGAAGTGTCCCAAAATACTGGCTACTTTGCCCCAAAAAATTACATTTTACAATGCTTATGTGTTGAACCAGATAAGCGCCCTCTCGGATCAGAAGTCGCTTCGACCAGACACCCAAAAAGATTTTTAAAACGCGTAGACTCCGATGACCCATGGACCCACAGTCCGGCCTCAAATGGCTCAAATATGTAAGCTCTGTTGAGACTTCCATAGATGCTTTTTGGCTAAATTTGCCGCTTCACCGGCCCTAACTGCGGTCCCAGATGAGATATCACAAGGGTATCGACGAAAATAAACCACTTTTCCTGAAAAAAGTCGAATTTCAATAACTTATTATGATTTACGTGATACAGTACAAATGTTTCTACAGATGTTGACGGCTCAGTACCTCTTACCACCCATTTGCACTCGACCGACGTTTTGGTTCCACCTTTTTAATGCGTAAACCGACACCGTATAGAACACTTTATCGTCGTCTGTTTTTCCTGAATACAGGTCTCTTTAAGATAAGAGTGAATACGTTTCTTCTAGATCTTCGTGCTTCATCTAAGACCACATCATCGCTTACCATCCGGTGAGATTGCGTTCAAATAAAGATCTATTCGTGGTAAAAAAAATTAAAAAAAACAATAAATAAATCAATAAATATCACTGGACATTTCACACAGCGCTATCTAGCCCCAAACTAAGCAGAGCTTGTACTATGGGAACCAGATAACTGATAGAATACTTATATACTTTTTTTTTGTAAGTACATTCTTATAATATATACATAGAAAACGCCCAGACACAGTACAAATATCTGTAGATCATGCAAACATTTGTTCCGCGGCGGGAATCGAACCCGCTACCTCCTGCGTCTCAGCCGGCTATACGCCCACTGCGCCACGGAGTCAGTCTACGCTAAACTATCATAAAATGGCATTAGTTAGACATTTTCGAATAGACCTTGATAAGTCCCAAACTCATTTCGAGTTCCATTTATGATAAAAATCTTGAATGAGCCTCCCGAGAACTCAAACAAACATGTAAACCATAGATAAGCTAGGCAAACCACCCATAATCGCTCGTCTAGCTACTGCATCCATAGCTAACAAGATAAGAAACATGGACGTAGAAAAAGCATGGACAAAGTATAACTTTTGATCGGCTGTCAGTTTAATTACGTGATGGAGTACCTAATCTGCCGAAATTGTATTGTATTGGAGTCGGTGCGGCGCGGTGACTAAAATAGGTAGATTTTGGTGTCTAGTGGGGGTTCTAAGTAGAAAATGAGATACAATGAGATACACTAAGTGTGCCGATTCGCTTACGTTATGCACACATTGGCAACACTTGCGTCGTTCGGCGCAATTCACGCATACTTCGATATCCGTGAGCTTCAAATTCAAAATTTAAAATCTATAATTTCGAAACAGAGTTAGGTGTGTTACAAGCATTGAATATGCAGTGTATACTTTAATAGTTACCTAGTCTTGTTCTATATAAAACAAAATAATTGATCGAGCGAAGCGAGATCTCCAAATCAACTTGGGCAAATCGGCGTTGTATGGGAAATTTGGTATATAGGTAGGTAGTGATGGCACAATTTTGGTGTGACTCAATGAGCTAAAAATGTTGGGGGGTTGTTGAGATAGTTCAAGAGGGGTAAAAAAAAACAAAATGAGACTATCCGGTCAAATGGCACGTCTAACAAAAGGTATTTGTGAGTACATTTCGACCCCGTTTTTAGTTTTAGTTTAAACTTTTTCGTTTTTAAGTTATTAGCCATAATATAAACTGAACTTTGACAAAATTCACAGGGTACACCAGTGACCCCACGGTGTTGAAATTTGGTATGCGTGTAGCTTTAGAGACACAAATAAAAGCAAAAGTCTGAAATCGCGAATAACTGCAATTTATACCCGGAAAAAAATAACCATATAACATGAACTCCCGTTAGCTGTAATTTGAATGAAACTGTAGGTCAAGTTAATTGGTTATTCATTTCGTGGCACTATTTTGATAGTCAAAGATTATGAATAATAGTTTTTTGTTTTTATGGGAGACTCGCGAGATCTCAGTTCGTCGTAATACTCGTATCTAACGTAATGTTTGGACTCGCCTCTGATAGGTAAGGTACCTCACGGGCGGGTTTGCTCTGAGATCCGAGGATACTCATCATAGGGATTAAAAATTATAGTCGTAATAAAACGATAAACTAAAATGTCAAAAGTAGTTTCAGTGAACAATGTGAAATGGGGACGTCCATGTTTTGTTATGTTCATGGTAAGAATCTAAGAGATAACAGCTGACCCTTTGCAATATTCAAACAACCCAACTGGAAACTGGCATTATGAATAACGTGACCGTTCGTCCCGCTTTCAGGATGCCTGTCCCGTTGTCCCCAACCAGCACAAAAATATCCCGCTTTTACAAAGGAACCAAACGATAAATTAATTAAACGTACCCGAGTCGTACTCTAGCGAGTCAAAATTACAAAGACTATGTAGCATCGACAAATCTTGTGATAAGTGAAATGATCCATGTGAGTGAATCCATGTGAAAAACTACACCCGCCATTTTAAAACTAATTTGCCGACAAATATAAAACAAACGCGTCTTGAACCTCAATGTAATGTTAAAATGTCATACCTAGTACCTAACATATTGTTTTTCATGTCCTTTTCTTTTTTTAATAAATATCTAGTAAAATAAGTTTTTTTTTGTTTAATTCCGCAAGCGCCCCGCTCTGACAATAAAAAATGGTCACGTTATCTATGAACCAAAATGTAGCTTTCAAGAAATTGCCTTCGGTTAAGGATTTTTCTCTGAAGGGAAAAAAGGGGTTCATTTAATTTGTTAGCGTTATGTAGATAAGTAAACACTCATATCGTATCTTAAATAAAAAGGTATGTACAGAGTGGAATGTATTGTATTGTTTTTAAATTATAATATCTAATGCCGCTAAGACCAGTTAATAAGTTAGATTTCGTGGATATCCATGTCTGTTAGAGAGAATTGATCCTTATGATTGATCTGTCCTATCGATTGCTACCATAAAAGTACAGATGTTATTTTTTTTGTAATTAGTGTTGGTTCGATTTCCAGTTGTGCCAAGTGTATTTACAGAAACCTTTGTATACTATTAGTTTTGCTTCTTTTTAAAAATAAAGGTACCGATGTTTTCTTTGAGTAAAATTTTCTATCTTCAATATTAAGAGTACTTTCCCTCCAGGTACGGCTCAAAAATTCTATCCTGTAGACCACACGCTGCATTTAGATTTTCATAAAATAATTAAGTAAATTGCATCAACTTTTAGGAAAAAGAATATATGAATTTTGTTGAATCATTTTGCAAACTATCTCTATGTAAGTAGATAGAAAGAAGACATATGTAGTTTCAAACTCTGTTATTTGCATGCCATGCCATGCGGCCTGCGCCCAACGGCTCCCAGCGACTATCATCAGGTCTTTTTTACATCTAGTGGGGGCCCGTTCTCCGCTGCGCTTTCCAGTGCGTGGTCTCCACTCGAGAACCTTACTGCCCCAACGGCCGTCAGTTCTTCGAGCTATGTGCCCTGCCCACTTCAGCTGACTAATCCTTTGTGGTATGTCGGTGACTTTGGTTCATCTACGAATCTCCTCATTTCTGATTCGATCTCGTAGAGAAACACTTAGCATAACCCTCTCCATAGCACGCTGAGCGATCTTGAACCTTCTTATGAGGCCCATAGTAAAATACCACGTCCTCGTTCACGTAAAGACTGCTTCGACTTCTGGTACCTTGGATCATTGATCCAAAACAATGGCGACATAGACCGGGACGTTAAAATAGAATAAATGCGGGATGGATGAAATGGCGACAGGTTACAGGAAAATAGTGCGATCCTCGAATGCCCCTTAAACTTAAGGGGAAACTTTACAAGACGATCATAAGACCTGTCGTAATTTATGGTTCTGAGTGTTGGGCCACGAAAGGGATAGATGAAAGAAGAGTGCACGCGGCGGAAATGCGAATGTTGAGATGGATATGTGAAATTTTAAAGTGATAGAAAAGTTGAGGCGTAAGAGTCTAGCGTGGTATGGGCATGATCATGAGACTAAAATAGTGACTAATACTCGCAGACGTAGAGGAAGGCCGAAGAAAAGATGGATGAACTGTGTGAAGAATTATATTAGTAGGAAAGAAGTGACCACGGCGATGACGGCTGATAAAGAGGTATGGATAATAAATACACGTTGTGCCGACCCCGCGCATTGTGGGAAAAGGGCAGGAAGAAGAAGAGTGAAATACCATGTTTCTGTACCACTGGAACTGGAAATGTCCGACTCTGGTAAAAGATCCCAAGACAGGGGTGTTGCGCAGGGACATAATGGCATGCAATGAGGTCCAGGATAGAGCGAAGTGGAAGAAAAACTGCAGGAAGCAGACTCTACCACTATGTGGGATGGCAAGGAAGAGAGAGATATGGCAGAATATTAAAGCAATTATTGAATTTGAATTTGAAATGTAGCTATAATATTAATAAAACGGTGCGCTGCTGTAAAAATTCAATATGCTATAACACCTGAAGTTTCATGCTACAAACGCAAACTGAGCCATAAAAATATTTCAGTATACTTTTATAGTTATAGCCATACTGGGTGCTTCGGAATACGTATATCCTGAAAGGAGGTGATAGTACCCATGAAAATTAATAGGTTTTCCTTAAAAATTAAGTTGAGCTGATTCTTTTTATTTTAAATCTGTGTTTGTTTTTTGTATAACGCCTTTGTATCACGTTACTTATACTGTGTGTTTAGCTTACATATTTTCACCGTAATCACCAGATAGGTATAAAATAACATAAAAAAATACTTTTTATTGCCAAAAATTGTATGACCACCAAAATATAAACGGACCAAATAATATTTACAACCGAAATAAATTCGATATCCCCTACATTCCTGTCAAAAATACTCGTATACCTAAACACTAAAAAAAACTAAGATAAAAAAATTAATGTCTAAAATTTAAATGGTTCTATATGTTTTTAGTGATGTCTGTACTTTAAATTGTATTAGCAGACCAAATTTAGTAAATTAGCACCAAATCTTAGAGATGGCTGGGATGATGGATGAGATAGGTCGTTTGTATATTTTTTTTTGTAATTTTTTTGGACACGACAACATTGCTCTACTGACATCGACTGTAGTTATACTGTAGTTAGACTGTAGTTATGGAGACAGAATACTGACTTCTATATTTTCCTGTTTCTGTTTCTTGTGTAGTCCTAATATGCCATTACAAATTTTAAAAAACCCATTTTTTCTGTCTTTATAAGACGTCTCACCGCCAAGCAGACCCGTAAAATGAGATCTGCGAATTCAAAGTCAAATATTTAAATCCGTGCCAATGCCAGAAGCCCTTGCAGCAAATAAACAAGTAACTGTTTAACAAATATATAACCGACTTCAGATAGCCGAAAAAAACAAATTACGTAACCAATTTTGATGAAATTTCTATTGGTCCAATCTGAAAGTATATCCTTTCAAATAAAAAACAATTTTCCATATCGGTTGATAAATGACGGAGATCTGAGGTAACAAACATTAACAAAAAATGCAACCTAATTGAGAACCTCCTCCTTTTTTTGAAGTGGGTTAAAAATGGCAGTCTTTTCGAGACATACCTAAGTCTAGTTCATATATACAAATTCCAAAGCGCTTAGTATTATACGACCATAGCTTTTTAAACAATGTGCGAGGGTGTGACCTCTCGTCATTTACTTCGTACACTCCACTATAAAGACATGACTGTTTACTATAACCACGCTAAGTCTGCAGAATAATAGCTAGGAATTTCATGTTTTCAGATGATTTTGATGTCTGTTTTACGGCTTCGGCCCATTTGGTAGGAACCTAATAGTTTACAAATGGGATTCCTACCACATTTTTATTAAAAAACAGATTGTCCAGAAAATAAAATTTACCTACCTGCTTTACTTATATTACGTCTTATATACGTCTCCATTATTATTAATCTAAATGTAAAACTACGCAGTAACCTTTTTGTGTGGTAAATATTTTCTAAAGCCAGCGCCACACATGTTCATTGTTGCACTTTGCCATCCATTGTCGATTTTCAAGGAGAGTTTGAACTTAGTTTACTTGGAAAACCCACAAATGATTGCATGCAAATGGTTGTTCAAACTTTGCGCACATACATATGTGACGCTAGCTTGACGACTAGTTTCAGAAAATGTATACAATTCTTTTGGTCAAGGGTGAATGATATTTTTCTGGGTCCGAGATTTTTACTAATCCATACTAATACTATAAATTCGAAAATAACTCTGTATCTGTAACGGCTGAACTGATTTCGATCATTATTTTTTACCTGTTTTTATTATTTATTGCATGAAATATGGTTAAATTACAAATGTCAATTTTAATTTAGGTCCAACATATTTCGCTTTTTAAGCTAAGCGTGCAATATAAATTATTATTTGAAGTGATATTCATTACAATTATGAAGTTTGCTATATACTAGGGACGGTGATGGGTGTGTCCCAGGGGTATTCGGTATCTAATATACTTTTCTCTCTTTTGCTGAATGACCTGCCAGAGTACGTGACGGTGGGTGAAGTATACATGTACGCCGATGACGTAGCCGTGGTCATCTCCGCCCAGACTCTCGACGAACTTGAGCAACAGTTGAACTTAGCTGCCTAACTAGTGGCGCATTGGTTTGAAAAGAACGGACTAGTGCCAAACCTCAAAAAAAACTCACTTTATCCACTTCTCTATTTCTAGCCGCAACGTTCAGTATCCATTTCTGCAACTCCTTTAGAGCAGCTCGAATCTATCGCCATTCTGAGGTGCGCCAACTATGTGCGAAACTGGGCAGCGCATGTTACGCTCTACACAGACTATCTCGTGTAGTCTCAGCTGACGTAGTCCGCATATGCTACTTTGCGACCGTGCACTCGCTTATCCAGTACGGAGCTGAGTTATGGAGGCGCGCTGCCGAGATGGAACATGCCTTACGCATGCATAAACGTGCTGTGAGGGCGATCGCTAGAGCCGTCGGTGAAACCGTACTTCATATCCTTAGGGATACTTACTTCCCTCAATTGTCATGCTTCAGGTTGCAACTTACGTGAAGCAAAACCTCGAGTCCTTTGAAACGCGTGCCGATGGGCAACCTAGATGCCATAATACCCGTGGTGCTGGCAGGCTAGCTACAGTTACCCACAGATTTGCCAAATCGGAGTCCAGAGCTTCCAGACCATGTTATTGAGGCACCGAACTTTACATCATTTAAATGCAAATTAAAATCATGGCTCATCGAGAGGGCGTTTTAGAATGTTGAATGCATTTTGCAGACACAATGGCGGCGATTCTGTTGTTTACGCTAACTAAAATTGTGTAACATACGAACGGTCTTATTTTGTTCACACTAAAGTCAAATTAGAATGAAATTTAAAGTGACATTTCTAAAAATAAGTAATTTTTGTTATGATGGCATGTTTGCGGCCTAGTTTTAGTGATCAATCAAATTGGTGTTAACTAAAACTAGCCCGCAAACACGGCTTCTTAATTAAAAATACTTAAATTTAGAAATGTCAATTTAAATGTCATTCTAATTTGATCTTTAGTGTGAACAATATAAGACTGTTCATATTTTACACAATTTTAGTTAGTCAGCGTAAACAACAGAATCGCCACTAATGTCTGCAAAATGCACTAAATTTTATGTTTGTGTTTATTGTTAGAATAACTGATATTTTTATTATTTTATTGATTAGTATCAATCCTACAATACAATTACCTATATTATTTAATTTTATTTAAAATCAATATTTCTTTATTGCCATTAATTGTAAATTTAATATTAATTATTAATATTATTTCTAATCATTTGTTTAAATTGACTTGTAAATTATTTTATCAATAAATTGATTATTCTGATTATTATTCTTATGAGATACATACAGGCTATTTTTTTTTACAAAACTACGCGTGTGTGGGCCAGGCGGAAGCTCGTAAACACATAACACTACAGAACTATCGGCAGACTTAGTGTGGACAGACTATGAGTATGACATAGTAGTAACTATTGCATATGATACGGGTGGTAACAATATCTTGTTTTATTGCGTCTGCGACGCGAAATTACGGTCTACTGTCTGAGGCGATGCTTTAAAAATGGCTCATTGATTTTTACGAGCAAAAAAACTATGTATCTAATATTCTTTAAAGTCAAAGAGTAGTAGAGTTCCATTGTGAAAGGGCAGCATTACTGTGTTTTAGTTTGAAGGGTATGGTTGCCGGTGAAATTACAAGCATATGAGGCTTTACACCTGTACGCCTCACTCAAGGCGACAACCTCCGTGGTGCAGTGGGCGAATAGCCGGCTGAGACGCAGGAGGTAGTGGGTTCGATCCCCGCCGCGGAACAAATGTTTGCATGATCTACAGATATTTGTTCCGGGTCTGGTTGTTTCTCTATATATTATAAGTATGTATTTTCAAAAAAACATGTATATAAGTATTCTATCAGTTATCTGGTTCCCATAGTACAAGCTCTGCTTAGTTTGGGGCTAGATAGCGCTGTGTGAATGTCTAGCAATATTTATTTTATTTATTTATTGTTTTCTGCGTAATATGGGTAATAAATAACGAGAAGATAAGGTACACCTATTTTTTTTTACAGACTTAAAGATTGTGAGTTTATTTGGATGTAAGGGGTAATTTCCAGAACCACGGAATCGATTTTGAAAATTCTTTCACTGATAGAAAGCTACACTATCCCTGAGTGCTTCAGGCTATATTTTATTTTGATAAAAATCCGTGCTATGTTGTGACGGACAGAGAGATGTGATATGACTTATTTTAGATACCTACAAGTATTTGAAATACAGATACAAAATGCAAAATCCGTATTTTCCTATTATATCTGAAATACTTTTTTTATTTTGTTTCTCGTATTTAGATAATATCTATATATATATATGTACCTAATATATTTATATATATTCTTACTGATTGTACCTGATGCTTTTTTGGCATAAATTTCACACACAAATGAAATGAGACGAGTCGCAGTATGGAAATATTATTTTTTTTTGCAATACTGCGACTCAGACCAAATGTATAACTCCACTCTCCCCACAAAGCAAAAATTCGGTATGTGTGTAGCTTTAGTGACACATATATATATATATATTATATATAAAGTCTGAAATGCAGAATAACTGCTATTTCTACCCCAAAGAAGCAACCAATTAACATAAACTCCCGTTACCCTTAATTAGAATGAAACTATAGGTCAAGTAAGTTGGTTATCATTTCGTTCCACTATTTTGATAGTCGAAGATTACAAATATTTTTGGGAGACTCGCGAGACCTCAGTTCGGGGCGAACCACTATTGTATAATCATGACCGGGATTGAGACTATTTGAGATATAATTTTTACCCGACTGCACAGAAGGAGGGCAATGTTTTTATAGACAAACCACGCGTGCGAAGCCGCGGACGGGATAGCTAGTAAATTATAAACCATTTTTTTTCTTTTTTTTTGTCCCCAAAAACCCAAACAAAACCAGATCAGCAATGTTACGCGACAGGCACCTTTCTTCTGGTCCATATCCGCCGGCATGCAGTTGCATGTTGCAGTTTACGAATGCAGAATGCTTGCATAAGTAAATCATTTTCACATATTAAAATAATAACGAATGCATTACCAAGCCAATCGACCGTGCCACATCATGCAAAAAAAGTAAGGAAATCCTATACATAATTTGACAAATAATTAATGATTAATTAATGCAAAAGTTTCCAGCGCACAACACAGGCAACAAATGATGACCCTGTTGTAACCAGACGCAAACTGTGAAAGAAGGACCCCCCCCCCCTCCCCCCTCCTGATTTTATCTCCCCACAGGAAAGACTACCAATAGGACACGATCTGCAGTGGCCTAGTTATATGAATCGACTAGGTAAATTAACTAACAATTAAATTCTATCATAAAATTATACAAAGGCTTCGTCAGAATAATATCAGCAAAGAAATAAACACTAGTTAATATTTCAAAGTTGAAGATATGGGTATTTAGTAGGTATATACTAACTTAAACATATAACTTTTCATCACGAAGGGGAGGAAATTAAAAAAGAGATCGGGTGTACAATAGATCGCTTACAGCCTGAGTATAAATATGTAATATTTCATAACAGTTTGATTCTAAAAATAAAATTTGCGTTTCCGGTGTCCATTGTTTTTTGTGATTTTCACAACCGGACGGTGGCCTATTTCATTTTTAAATAGAAATAAGGATCTGTCATGGAGTCTGTATTTCAATATTCATTTCATTATAGCATTATATTATTATTAATTATTTGTTTCTTAAATTTATTAAATTTTTAAATTCTTAAATTGTTATGAGTAGTTATTATTTAGGTTCATTCATGTAGTTTTCATTTATGTAACTTTTATATTTTTTATTTTTATATAATTAGTATGTATGTACATGTAGTATGTTAGGTACACCTTTACACCCCAGGTAATGTCCACCCAGTCCATTCCATCCAAAGGTTGTCTGATAGAGATCGCTATTTAGCGATAAGACCGCCAATTGTATCCATAGATTTACGTAGTTGTTTTTTATATGTATTTGTTTCGTGGTGTGCAATAAAGTATTATCTAATCTAATCTATTATAAAAGTGGCCTGTTCCATTTTTAAATAGAAATAAGGATTTGTCATGGAGATTGTATTTCAATCCCGTATAAAATAAAAAAATAGATAGGTAAGTAAATTCAAAAATTTTTGTAAGCTACTTTGAAACTTTTTAAAGATATTTTGTGTCATCTTTCTCTTTGTAAACTGTCGCGCTGGTATATACCTATTAAGGTTTGGTTGTCCGCCCGGTCTATATACACTATATCTATCTTCTAAAATCCACCAGATTTCAATTCAATCGGACGCAAAAAGCAAAACCGTGTTTCATGAATAACATTTTTGACATGAATGCCCTTTGGGACTCGTGCAAAGTTTTAAAAGATTGAATTTACTGTCCAATTTGCTAATGCAACGGCATGATATGAAAGAAAAATAAATTACGCTGCTGATTTCTAAAGCATCTAATGATACTCTAAGTTCAGAATCTTTGAGTTCTAAGGAGCTATTAAACTTTTTATTCTAATCTGAGTAATATAAGACCGTCTTTAGTTCAAGCTCCAGTGTTATTTTACATAAAGATGGCGCTGGGAGTAGGTAGTTACTCTAATATAAAATCATCCTTTGGTAGCACTAGTATGTTGGTACTCATGGCAACTTAAAAAAGCATGATGAAGTGGTAACGAAATAGGTAAACTATTAAAATGAAAATAATGATAAACACTCGCTTAAGAGCCATCTATCGAAGCAAATATAAAAAAGAATGCTGGACAATTCACACATTCAGATTCTAATTCTTTTATTACTTCAGAAATAACATAACAGCTTATAAAGACCAAAGCGGTGTTACTAGTACATAAAAAAGAACATAATAATAACATACAAAGGACTATCTAGCCCCAAATTAAGCAAAGCTTTGTACTATGGGAACCTACGGCCGGAGCGTAGGTAATAATTAACACAAGTATTTTTTTTATAATACCACCACTTCACCATACACAAATACATACTTTAACACATACTTTTAATTTATGTATAGACCCAGACCTGTAACAAATATTTGTAGATAATGCAAACATTTATTCCGCAGCAGAATCGAACCATCAACCTCCTGCGTCTCAGCCGTCTATTTTTTATAATTTGTTTTAAAACACATAAGACAAATCAAATACACTCAAAAAACCTTAGAATGTTTGTCCTAAGCGTAACACAAAGCATTCCTCTTATTAGCCCACTGCGCCACGGAAGCCGTCAATAGCAACTATAAAACCCCTCATTCTAAAGCCTCATGGAATGCTATACTTAGGTTAATTAATCGAAGATAATTGAACCCATCTTTCAATTACGACTTGAACCAGTTTGACCTATGGCCGTGACAGCCGATCTAAACGCACTCAACTCATTGGAACTAGGTCAGAATGAGCATAAATTCATTATAGTGATGTTATCAACCACAACTCGCAACCAAATGTACGAGAGTACCTGTCTGGCTTCAACAGAATACAAGTTAAATTTGTCTATATTCATCTACTTAGTCGGCCACTCTTGGCAGACTGGTCGGGGTTATGTCTTGAGTGACGGCTCCAGAGACGCATCTCCTTCTGCTCTATTTTATTTTTATTTTATTTATTTTGGAAGAACAGACAGTTACACTATAAACGTTAGGTAGGATACAGTATTCATATGATAGAAGTATTAATAATGTGTCCCATTACGTTATCCATTTATTTATTATTGGTAAGACAGTCAAAAAGTAGATGCAACTGGAGGGCCAGAAGGGCCTTATATCTATTTATGACTAAATTATAATTGATCGAGCGAAGCGAGATCTCCAAATCAACTTGGGCAAATCGGCGTTGTATGTAAATATGTATGTATTTATGTATGTATGTTTGTTTGTCCGAGAATAACGTTCGAAGCGTTTATCCGATCATCGTGAAATTTGGTATAGGTAGGTAATGATGGCATAATTTTGGTGTGACTCAATGAGCTAAAAATATTGGGGGGTTGATGAGATATTGGGGTTCAAGAGGGACGAATAGTCTCAGTTTAATATTTTTTACACCTCTTGAACCCCAATATCTCAACAACCACCCCGCATTTTTAGCTTATTTACTTACACCAAAATTGTGCCAACCTACCTATATACCAAATTTCATGATGATTTGATAAACGCTTCGAAAGTTATCCTCGGACAAACAAACATACATACATACATACAACGCCGATTTGTCGAAGTTGATTTAGTGATCTCGCTTCGCTCGATCAATTATAAGACTCAACCATACGTCATTGAAAGCACTGCGAGAACATTCAGTCATGGTAGTATGTTATGGACTTGATGTGTTATCTCGTTGTCTATACATCCTCAAGCTATTTAAACTATTTTGGGAAACCCAATGGCCTAGATGACCATAAGGAAGTGTATGACGCGACTCGCTCCCAGCTTGACTCGTTCATTTTTCGATGGGAGAAGAACCACTTCAAATCGAACCTCCAGTAGACCTGACGACCCTTGAACTCTGATAAACAATACTCAGTACCACTTTCAAGTACATTTTTATCTCTTAAACTTTTAATAATGAATACAGTGTACTATAGTTTGGAAACCAAGTCTTCAATATTTGTTTTGTACTACTAAGTACCAACTTGTTAATGTTGTTAAGTTTATTCATATGTGGTGTCTATTTCTCCACCTCTGAGTAATGCTATACCGGATAAAATAATATACGACATAAGTCTTTTGTTTTGATGAAAACAGGTAAAAGAGCGAATGATTTTTATTCGTCAGTTATAAATAATATACCTATATAATAACCATAATAAAATTTAAGTCTGTGATTTCAAATAAATGCCAAAATTTAAGCCAAGATTTTTGGTCTGTCTGTCCGTCTGAAAGTTTTTCTCAAATAGGCTCCGAAACGGCTCAACGGATTTCAATGAAAATTTTAGGATTAAAACAGGAATTTTCGTGTATGTTCCATTTCAATATCTTACAGGGTCAGAATAGGTATATGCAAATCCGTGCGTACCCGGGGTGGGCCAACTAGTATCGTAATAAAGGAGTGAATCTAGAAGATATTATAATCATTGTAACCTGTTTGGATGCATAAAATTTTTTTGTATATGAGTGCCTGCTGTGTGCAAAACGTCTTTGCATAGGTGAATAAAAGATACATGAAAGATGTTTATTTGCATAAATAACGAGAGGACGATAGGTTTAACAGTTTCTAATCCGTAACCATTGCCGATGTTTTTTAGTTTATTTACACGTTAAAATAAAACTTATATTATATTATTAGATTATCAACCATAATTTAAAATTCGTGAACTTAGACCCCGATTCTAGACCTATTTCCACTAATTTCATGCGTCGCGTCCGTTTTAAACCCTTTCCTTGTAAATTGCATGACAGAAAGGTCAAAACTGGGTCAAAATTTTAAATTCGTGCAGCGATACTGCGATAGCATCTCCCCCGGAGTACCAGGGTCACAGAACGGGTCGGCAGTGGACCGTGACGGCTATTGTCATTCAATCGCCCATTGTGGACTCTTTGTCCAGCCCTGCCGCATTCGTTATGGGGATGCCGCGCGGCGACGCACCGATATTCCAACTAGGTATTCATTATGGAATTCGATAAAGCATAATAATTTTTGGAAGAAGTAAGCCGTAGGATACAAAGACGAAAAATATTTGATGACGATTTGGAATTGCATTTAGACACAAAGCATCAAAAAGAGTTAGATTATGCAGCTAAGGTTAATCTTATCAGAATGGCAAGGTCTCCAAATCATCTTAAAATCAAAGGTTGTCTGGAAGAGATCGCTTTGTTAAGCGATAAGACCGCTCATTATGCTTACATTTTTTTTTTTTCTATTTTTATATCTGTTGTGTCTAGCTTGTAAGGTATGACTAGTGGTTCACCCCGAACTGAGATCTCGCGAGTCTACCATAAAAACAAAAAAAATATTATTCGTAATCTTTGACTATCAAAATAGTGCTACGAAAAAAAACCAAATAACTTGACCTACAGTTTCATTCAAATTACAGGTAACGGGAGTTCATGTTAATTGGTTCCCTTTTTTGGGGTACAAATTGCAGTTATTCTAGATTTCAGACTTTTGCCTATACTTGTGATACATAAGCTACACGCATACCAAATTACAGCACTGTGGGGTCACTGGTGTACCCTGTGAATTTTGTCAAAGTTTAGTTTTTATCGTGGCTGATAACTCAAAAACTACAAAAACTTTACTAAAAGTATAATCGGGGTCGAAATGTACTAATGAAGACTTTTCATTTGACGTCTCACTTGACCTAATAGTCTCATTTTCATTTTTTTACCCCTCTTGAACCCCAATATCTCAACAACCCGCCCAAAATTTTTAGCTCATTGAGTCACACCAAAATTGTGCCATCACTACCTACCTATATACCAAATTTCACGATGATCGGATAAACGCTTCGAAAGTTATCCTCGGACATACATACACATACATATAATACATACAACGCCGATTTGCCCAAGTTGATTTAGAGATCTCGCTTCGCTCGATCAATAAAGAATTTTCATTCATTTATTCATTCATCAAATACCTACCTACTACAAGTCCATAGTGGTTTCTGTTTGTCTAATGGTTTTAGTTAGGTATTTATGATAAAACATGTATATTTTCGCCGATGGTTCAATTCATTGCGATGATAATTTTAAGTTAATTATTTATTAGTAAGCGAAACTTAGATCGTCATTTCAAAACTGGTTTACTGATTGCTCATCTTCAAGGCTACAAACAGATTTATTTTAGATAAATAAAACAATATTCATATACGTTTTAAATAAGCATCGTATTAGAAGTTAAAATAACGCTCTTTAAGGCGTTCTGTTAAAAAACAAATGTCTTACCTACCTAGGTATTTCGTTCAAAAACATGCCAGAAATTCAGTTTTTGAATAGGTAGGTTATAGGTAGTGTAGGGTTAGGTAGTTGACCGAGCGAGCGAAGCGTCTCAGTTTTGAGATTGGCCAAAAATTGCTTTTGATCGGCTGTCTGTGTCTGTCTATTCCCGCCTACCAGGTCGCATTTTACAACCGATTTTAACTAAAATTGGCACACAAATTCCTTGATTTATTTGAATTATTTAGTCGATCGCGATTTTTGATTGGGGGGGAAATAAGGGGAAAGGGGGGAGGTTTGCTGTAGCAATATTATTACCTAATAATAATAGTAGTACCTATCGTTTATATATCGAGTTTTATCGAGGTTTATATAATATTAAACCTATAACGTTCTACACAAAAAGTTGCAAAAAAAAAAATCCAATAAAGGAGAGCGGAGGGGGGGGGGGGGACATTATTTGTGGACGGATTTACATTTTTGATTTTTTTTCGTAAAATGTATGCCTACTCGTACCTTTACCGATCGGACTATGCAGTCCTCTACGCCTTCAAATGACGAACCCGTAGACACCAGATTATACCTATATAGATAGGACCAAGGGAACGCGAGTAATCGCTACTCTAATCGCTAAATCTACATAGGCCTCATGAAAAAATCAAGTAGGTACCCGAAATTCTATTTAAAATTGGAATTTCTTCGCTAATTTTGTTGCGCAAAAGTAATTTACTTTTTGGACTTGGAACGCGAGGTTTTCTGTTCTCACAGTACTAAGTAGTTTATTTATCAAAAAGGTCATCCGTGGTACAAGGTGCATTAACTTGACCCTTGACGCCTTTTTGGTTCATTATACCTACCCTGCGCTCGACAACTAAACCTACTTACCGTTAAGTTCTTCAATAGTGTAAATTAATACTTAAATTGCAAATGATATTCCTAAAAAATAGGAATAAGGATGCTAGAACAATAAATAAATAAATAATAAAACCTTGTGATTGCTTTCACAAAGAAAAGAATGTTCACGAATCAGACTGATTTATTGTTCAAAACATATAAATCTACCCTAAACTTAGAAAAGAAACGTAAAAAAAAAGTGGCATTTCGGGAGTGCCGACAGAAGTGAAAACTTGAATAAAAGCAAACAACACTACAGATACTTAAATACAGAGGTGTCAGTAACAGTCAGTATCAGTAGTCAGTGACAGGTGTCGGTAACAGTGTCGCGAGTTCAATGATTCTTTCACATCTCAAAAAATGCTCAACGCGCCTAAAGAAGTTTTCACTTCAAAAAATCAGGATATTAAATTCCTTACCGTTATTATAGGCGCAACAGGATCTGCTTCGCAAGCACTCGATGCCGCTGCCGGTGCTTTCCACAAAAATGAAGACACGATCTTATTCGTATCAAAAACTGGTCGGGATAAACGAAACACTGGATAACTCACGCGTAATTATAGCCAGGGGGCTAATAAATACGCCAACTGGTATTTACAATTTTAGCTGAAACCGTTTGATAGAATGCAGAAATGTTTACGTAAACTTTAGACGTCGAAGTTGTGCGAACGCGGGCGCGATACGGTCGGCTCCTAGCCGAGCCGGCACAACACTATCTCGAGTCGAGTTGGGTCGCTCTGGGCCGCCGCCAACCGCGGTCCTCGCTCGCTCAGGAGCTTTCGGAGCGAGGAGCGCCCGTCCTGCTCGCGCATCGGCTCACCTGCCGCTTCAAAAAATAAGAAGCTTCAAATTTCGCCGAAATACGAGGCTAAAGCAAACACAGGTACGGCTTCTTTATTGTACACACTGAACGTCCTTCACACCAGCATGCAGTCCGCTCATAGAGCACCGACCTGTCTACTCTCGCTCACTTGAGGTTCACACGCTACAAGCTCTAATTCAGGTGATTATCTGCTATTGAAAATCTCGTAAATTGCTGCGGTGAGAGGGAAACCATAGTTGTTGAAGAAACTTTAACACGCGCTCGATAATGCCTCGGGTAGACAACAAGGAACGTTTTAGCGGTTTACATGTAATCATCACTGATACAAACTTTGGACACTTCCCAGTATTCGATCCAATAACTCCATTATTTCAGGCTGTATATCTTCGAGAATATCCTTCGTCAATATTTGTGTATACAAAGTCAAGAGAGCTGCAGAGTGCGGTTTGTTTGCTTGCGTATCTCCCTTCATCGGGGAACTACTTACACGATAAACAATCCATTTAATACGAAACAAAACGATGATATCTATTTCAAATAGGTATAGATAATGACTCAATTTAAATTGGAAACTACCATCGTATGCGGGTCTGTAACTCAGACAATTAAGCGATTTGGGACGCCCGTTATTCAGCAAATATACGCAAAATGGTGCTCGTAAAATTTAAGTGTGAGATCATATGTTTCAGATCCAGTTCTAAGCTCGCAACTCATTTCAACTGCAATGTTCTCAGCAATCAAAGAGTTATTTTTATTACCGAAAGATTGCCGGATACCAGTTTACAGTTTTATATCGATCAGCCAGTGATAAATTACCATAACAGTAAGATGAAATAGCACCTCTGTAAGCAAAAATGAGACACCACAAAATATTCAAATATTTCAAGTGAATTTCACGTAGACGGACAACCAATTTGTGTTCAGGGTAGCGAGAACAGGACACGTCCAAGCACTCAGAAAGTCAGCACCCGAGGCTTAAAATAGAGCTCCGAACAGCCGCAAACCGCTCTCAACTCTTAAATCCTATTAAAGGCGGTCTGGAACTTCATTCATAGACTTCGCCAATAAATTAATGGTCTCCTTAACGGGTGGATCGAACAATGGGAAGTTTTTCCTCGAATAATGTACCTTGTCGTAACCACACAAACTCTCAGTCTGACGTAACCATTTGTTAGAAACTGAGCATTTACTACGTGATAAGATTACCGTGTACCTGCTACCCTGTTCCGTACTTGCCGTTAATGTTATGATACATGACTTCGCACACGTGCTTCGTTCGCTGCGACATTTTCCTTATTTACATAAAATCCAATCTACGAAATCATCTTTTTGTTTTTTAAAATCATGCACGATATGGCGAAAGTGTTTGCCTAGCGGAAATAGTATTTACCACGAATTCCAAATAATCCGAGTAAAGCCAGTCAATCAGCTAGTTCACAGTCGACAAATTCCGTGAAAAGGAACAGATAAATTGGAACAAAACTGATAATAAATTGCAAGTTTTACCATAAATCGTATGTAGGTACACGACATCAATTTATTTCGAAGCCGGACTATAAATAAAGCCACAGTTTCCGCTCTCGCTGTGAGTGAACTCGAAATGCAAAAAGGCTTTGCGTCATGCAAACTGCAGATGGTTAAAACCTTCTAACCTACCGTGTACTACGAATAACTGCAAATGTTATAAAAAATCTAATAATCGTTGTACTTTATCATATATTATACCCAGACCTCATATCGTTTTAAATACTAACTGCCGCTATATTGTTCCCTATGTATTATAAAAATTTCATTCATATTTAGGGTTCCGTAGTCCACTAGGAACCCTTATACTTTTGTCATGTTTAGCTGTCTGTCCGTTCGTAGTTACATACAGCCACGTTTTTGAAATTATAATTTCAGCCGTCATTTTCGAAATGGTCGTGTGTACTGTGGGACATAATAATTATTGACTAAAACGGGTATTTATCGCGTATGTACCTTTTTTATTTGTTATCCCGACGTTTCGGCTGTGTTGCAACAGGCGTGGTCACTGATTGACTGGAGTACTTGGAGCTACCGTCGAGAAGTGTGGGTAGCTGCAGCAACTACCCTCCACTTGGTCTTCAAAATTAAAAATGTCCTCGTTCATATTACAACGCACTACACTAACCGTATCTACGCACTGAGACGACCGATCAAGACGCGCACACCTAGCAATCACCAGGTTCCAGGACGCTGAGAGTCTATAGCCATCTTACAGATTAAAATTTTGAAATTTCTTGATTTCAATCACTTCACGAATCATAATGACGTTCACTAGAGAGAACCTTAGGATCATGAAGTTCAATCCAATGATTCGGTCCCGAGTCAGTTCAGTTCAGTTCTTGTTTGTAGCTACTGTCACAATTCCGCTATTGTCAATGTCGCGATATTTTCATAAACTTAGGAGATAGTGTAGGTTAAGAATATGACGGGTATTCTGAATTTTGAAAAACCCTTGATAACTCTAAAATAAAAGAGACAATACAACATAAAAACAGCACAATGTTAGTAGCTAATACTTATTATAGATAATGTGGGTTAGTGAGCTCGGTCCCGAGTCTACCAGATGCTCTGCTATCGCTGACTTGTTTACCTGGCGATTTTTGACAGCTGCGATATGCTCTTTGACACGCTTGGCTATGGTACGTTTGGTTTGCCCGATGTAAGAGCGGCCACAGCTACAGTCTTATAAACACCAGGCATCTGCAGAGGTATAATTTCCTTTGGAGTCCGTAAATGCTTGGCCATCTTTGAGAGAGGAGGGAAGACCGACTTAATTGCAAACCTCTTCAACACATTTCCAATTTTATCTGTCACCCCGTTCAAGTAAGGCGAAAACGTTGGCTTTCTAACAGGCCTCCGTTGGGACAACAAATAAAAAAGGTACATACGCGATAAATACCCGTTATAATCAATAATTATGTACAGTGATCGCGAAAGTTTGAACAATACGACATAATACTCATCTACTACGTACCTATAAATTTACTCATTGCGATACGTTCTCCTTGAAAAGTTATCAAAATTATAATACGACGACGTAATATTTAAATTTTTTATTCAAAACTTTTTTCTGCTAATACTTTGACAGACCTGACAAAAAGATTGCATTATGTCAACTTGTTTTCATGAGAATAGCCGTTTCAATGTTGACCAAGATTTTCTAGATTATTTGTTCGTTATTTTGGATTTCTTTTAATTTTTAGTCTTTTTAAATCAAATTACATTCAACAAATATCCAACATAGGATCCAACACAAAAGAGGGAAAGTTTAATCGCAAATATGTCAGGTACAATCTCATGATTTTCACAATACGTTAAAAACCCTTTGTCCTAAGGTGTATGTATATTTAAACTTGAAGACTAGCTGACCCGCCAAAGCTTTGCACGGATTTCAAAATAAAATATAGCATATTAATGGTATTGAGTTTATCCATAAAAAAAGCACTTAGCTTTTCGAGAGTTTCCCAATTTTCCAGCCAACTTTTCCAATTTGTCATTCCCTAAAAACCTTATTTGGACTATTACGAACGATTGGTCAATACGTGCAGAGCTAACTAGCCGCGCGGTTCATCGCGATGTTTTTCTTCATCGTTTTGAACATCGTATTTACACGCACCGAAAAAACACTGGCGCGATGACTTGGACGTCTATTCGCAGAGATTGGTAGGGCCGAAACGAGTGGAGGAAGAAAGGGAGGCCTTTCACCAACCGTGGGACAGTATAGGCTAGAAAAATAAAATTCCTGCGCAAAAACATATTTCTAAAAGAAAAATCTATTGATATTCGACCGGGATTCGAACTAATAACCTCCTGAATTAAAGTCA
Organism: Philereme transversata; assembly: GCA_963924445.1. NCBI lineage: Eukaryota > Metazoa > Arthropoda > Insecta > Lepidoptera > Geometridae > Philereme > Philereme transversata. The sequence continues at coordinate 10,051,452 of OZ004350.1, read as the reverse complement.
GGGTACATCCCACCCAACACGGCTTCATACCTGACTACTGAATAGTAAATGCTAATTTTATTTAGAATTTATAACGCCTTGCCTAAACCACATTGAATACATTTCCATAGACACCACGTATATCCATCCAACATTGTGTTATGTATATCCTTTCACCAACCGAGTCATAGACGAACCAACGTAGTTTAGGTTTGAGGTTCCTTTTGTATAATGACTATATTCTATTTCATTGAATCGGAGAATTGACTGGGCTCAATAAACAGTATATAGATGCGAATATGCCGTAAACTCTCCTAGTTTATAAGACGATCCTTGCAGTGAATAAAATAGCAATGAGGCAATACCCAACATCGAAATACGACGCAGAACCAAAGTCGTGGATGTGGGTAGAAAGATCAACTAGCTGAAATGGAGACGGGGTGGACACTTGGCAAGGAGGAAAGACGGAAGATGGACGGGGGCAGCAACTGAGTGTTGGCTGCGAGAAAGGCGCAGACCAGTTGGCAGACAACCAGCCAGATGGTCGGACGACATCGTGAGTGTTGTGGGAAGGCCACGGATGCGCTTGGCACAGGACCGGAGAGAGTGGCATGATAATGAGGAGGCCTATACACAGCAGTGGGTGGATGTGGGCTGAGATGATGATGATGATGATGACTGTTTTTGTATACTTATGGATACCAATCAGTTGACTAAATATTTTTTGTTTACAGACACCGCAATATTAGTCAACATCGGGGACATGATCGATCTTGCTATTGGAACTCCAGAGGTAAGGGTTTATCGGTTAGATCTTAGATCCATACTAATATCATGAATTCGAAAGTTACTCGTTCTCGCTGTCTGTCTGTTTGTCACATTTTCACAACTAAATGGCTGGACCGATTTCGATGAAATTTGGTACACAAGTAAATTATGACCAGGATTGGGGCATAGGCTACTTTTTGCCCGATCACGCAGAAGGAGGGTAATGTTTTTATTGAAAAAACCAAGCAAGTGAAGCCGCGAGCGGGTCAGCTAGTTTATTATAAACAAATAAGGTTCGTCCCTAAGTGCCTTTTCACACGTTCCGGTTGCCGGGTAGCCGGCGCCGGCTAACCGGCAACACGTTTAGTTTTAACACAACCCGATTTTGTATTCAGTAGCGAGTAAACCGTCAACGCAAGTACAGTCGCGTAGTGACTGCGTTAACAATTTAATTTTCTATCTTCTGTGAAAATGGAACGGAAACAATTAATTGCAATGTGGATTTTGTACCGAGATACCGCCGCCAGAAAAGGAAGTCAAGAAATTATTGGGTTCATCCGGTTAACATGAAAAGAGAACAGTGTGGACCATTCTATACCTTATTTCCAGACCTACTACAAAATGCAAAATACAACAATTTAATAGGTATCTATCTCCATTTTGCAACGAATTAAGTAGGTACTATTTATGACACGATGGTGTCAG